>CM062293.1:244395718-244995718 GCA_031216915.1 Pictodentalium vernedei | reverse complement strand
TCACCTAACTGAATTGATTTGTTCTCCTGTGTTTCCGAATTCCATCGCGAAACGACGCCATTTTCAATATCAACATGAAGCAGTGTATTATTTCTGTCGTCCCAATGCGGACCTTCTCCTAATTTTTCAGCAGCATGTTTGATGACCACTTCCACTTTTCCAGTCATGCTTCAATTTTCAACTTTGAGCTGAAACCAAAGAATATTATTAAACGCAATACAGGGATGATGACTCTGGTTCCCTATATAAACTCCGAGAATGGATTTTGTTCTTGAGTTCGTCAGTGCAATATCTATATTTATTTATTGGTGTTTAAGGTCACATACTTATGCACAATGGCTAATCGTGACCGTGACAGTTTTACGGGTGGAGGAAGCCGGAGTACCCGGAGAGAACCACCGAGCAACGACGAGCAGCTAGTGCAATATCTAGCGACAGAGATAGTTACCCAGCTTGCTTGTTAATCATTCACTCTGGCAGCTTACTTGTTAACCCTTAGAACCCTGGTGGTATCTTCCATATCAGTTCAATGACAGCGACTGGAAGAGTCCATATTCATTATTTAAGGTAGACCAATTAATATTACCAACGTGCAGCCTTGGAACTGCATGTTGGAAATATTGATTGGTATACTACGCCCATGCACTTAGCATCCATCCTATTTAATGAAATTATGAAGTATCATGTTTCTGGACGAAACAACGGCCAATCGGATTCAAAGTGTTAATCATTCACTTACAGCTTACTAGATATTCAAATGATGGGAATGTTCGTCACGCCCCTTCTTTCAACAACGCTTTTCACAGCATTGGCTGATATTGTTTATAAACTATGAAGCTGGACTAAGGGATGATGTTGATGTTGCAGAACGAGGTAAATCAATTTAGACTTCATCTTAAAGTAGTTCAAGGTCTCGTAGCTGTAATGGACTACACAGAGATATAAGGGCTACCGGACTCTGCATTCAATTCGTATTTGCTGGGCGCTTGACTTTGTGGGAATTTTGGTGTCTTGGGGGATTTTTTTTCGTCGGCACATGGTGCGTGAATGCTCGAAATAACTATCAATTATTGTTCGCGTTTCCAGTTGAGTAGCATGGCTCAGATTGCCAATTTACTATCCACACAATGTTTTGTTTCGCTATTTTTGTCACATGTCCTGGATCAGAATCTATATTATACCACCAAAGAACCCTTTACTATGTATCTAGAAAACATAACATAACATAAAAACAATCTTCAAGTTGAATGATGGTGATGAAAAAAGAAAGCCCCTACAGTATTGCTTTTGTTACTAAAATTAAGATAAATGTCCAACGTACAGCTGAGGGAGGCCACAGGTGTTCAACATGTGCCAAAGATAATGAACAATGGTGTATTTGAGGGTTTTATGTCAAAATGAACTTGCTGGCTTGGGAGATATCTACCTTCCTTATTCAAACTCACAGAAAAACTAAATGCGTTCATTTGTGGTAGAGATATTGATATCATCCGACAGTTAATTTTATCACTTGACGAATTAGAAACTTTTAAGGCTAAAACAGGTCCAGTGTATCTCTGGGACGATTTACCTTTTTAGGTCGGACACGACTATAGATCGAGTTAACCGGGGCCGATCAAAACAACTGATCAAATCTATCAAACGGAACGTTCCATTTTCTAACCACGTTTGTCACTGTGTATAAAAGGCACTACACTAATCCTACCAATGGCGTAGCTGAGGGAGGGGGGGTGGGGGCACATGACCCCAAATTTTAGTCCCCCCGCCGAATTATTGATGCCTTTCACAACTTATAAATTATGGACGCAAACGGACTCAGAGTCAAGGAAATTGCGGGGGGGGGGTCTTGAATTTCAAAATTGTTTCCTATTCTGTATGCCCCCCCCCCCCCCCTAGTAAGCGACGGGGTAGCCGCTACGTTCAGATCTGTGCCCCCCCCCCCCCCCCCCCCCCCGCCTAGATATTAATTACTCTTGCCCACCCGCCCTATCTTTGATATCTTGGCTACGCGCCCTTGGGGTGGGGGCGTTGTAGTAGTGGCTTATTCAGCGATTTCAAGTTTTGATTTTTGAATAGGGTAACGTGCTAGCATGAGGATTTTCTAAATTTGGTATCACACATCTCTACAAAGTATGTCAATAGAAACAAATGTGGCGTTTCTATGGAACAAAAGGGAAACACGTGAATTCTCAGTTCAAATATAAAGGCTGTTGCGATTTCATTTTATCTAAGTTCTCTAACTTCAGCCATTGTCAGAGTTTTGTTATCCTTTGCATTCGTTTATAATACTCACCAAAATACAATAGCAGGCTTTCAGGAATCACTGAAATCCACTTCTACAAGTTTAGTTATAGATGTGCATTCGTTCGGCTTCTGTGCAAGTTATGCTTCAAGAGTGGTCGAATTTCTGAATTAAAGCGTTTTGTCAAAAATATGTTGCTAACTGAATATAGCCTTAAGGGTTGTCAAAAATTCATGACAGCGGTCAGGATGGCCACTTGGTTATCACTTTAACCATACCTTTGCTCTCAGTAAAGCTCCGTTGATAGTTCTGGTACCTCTGTATATGTTTTCGGAGTTAATGGGTGCGTTTTTAATGTCTTTGTTGCTTGTAGGTCAGTAATTTATTCATTTACTATAGGGGTATTCCCGTCAAAAATGATGGGTCACGGCATTGCAAACTGACATAGAAATCATTTTAGATCTTTGTCTATATCTTCATGGTCAATGGGTATGTTTTTAATAACATTGTTGCTTGTAGGTCAGCAATTTATTCATATACTAGAGGGTATCCCTGCCAAAAATGTCAGACCACGGTATTTCAAGCTGACATAGAAACCAATTCACATCTTCGTCTTGATTTTGTTCACAACCTATTTTTTTGATTTGGAAGCACGCATAATTATGCTGCTGAACTTCTTGAACGGTGTTTTTTACAGTGATAGCATACATTGGTCCGGAGAGTGTTGAAGGTTGCGAGTACGTTCACTTGTAAAAACATTCAACAAAATGTGAGAGTCCAAAGATGGTGAGTGAAGAAGTGGCACAAGGCATTAATAGTCATCAGGGATTTGCTAAGAAGTTCAGATAGAATGGCAACTGGGCGTAGAACCGTCAGACTCAAGTTGAATTTTCTCGTCACACCGGTTTTGATAAAAATGAATTTTGTCGCACTGAAAGTGGAAGCAGTATGGTCTTTACACTTAACATACTATCGCAGCAATGATGTCGCACATATTTGGTGATTCTTATATTCTGGTTGCGACACATTTATACAAATGGATGGAGCTTTCACAAATAAAATATTCCAAAATCGGGAATGAATGTAGAACAACAAAGAAATAGCATCCGATATACAGCGTTTCATCGACAGGGAGGGGGGGGGGGGGATTCAAAAGGGGTTTGAGCATGTGAGCAGACATAGGTATTTTACCTGGTTTCCATCCAGTCAGATCCGGACGACATTCTCCGTCGGGTTTTGTGATCATGGAACTGTACTGTTTGTGTATAGGAGATCATTGATAAGGCTGCCTTGTTTGTTACCTCATGCTTTGAAAGTGCAAGTAACGTGTCCTAGGTTAGATGCGAGGTTTAGTTTAGGAAAACTAGAGAGAACAAAGTCTTTGACTCCATCTTCAATCGCGTCCAAATACTTCAGAGTCTTCTGTCGGAAATAGAAATAGTGCAATATTTTGCAGCTGCCATACCAAAAGTAACTTTAAGAACGGGTTGACAAGCGATAGTAGTCATGTTACAGAGTCAGGTGATGAAGAGACACACAATGATCTTACATTGACTGGTTTTTTAACCTTTTGAACATGGCACATGACCCCAAATTTTAGTCCCCCCGCCTAATTATTGATGCCTTTCACAACTTATAAATTATGGACGCAAACGGACTCAGAGTCAAGGAAATTGCGGTGGGGGGGGGGGTCTTGAATTTCAAAATTGTTTCCTATTCTGTATGCCCCCTCCCCCCCCCCCCTAGTAAGCGAGGGGGTAGCCGCTACGTTCAGATCTGTGCCCCCCCCCCCCCCACCTAGATATTAATTACTCTTGCCCACCCGCCCTATCTTTGATATCTTGGCTACGCGCCCTTGGGGTGGGGGCGTTGTAGTAGTGGCTTATTCAGCGATTTCAAGTTTTGATTTTTGAATAGAGTAACGTGCTAGCATGAGGATTTTCTAAATTTGGTATCACACATCTCTACAAAGTATGTCAATAGAAACAAATGTGGCGTTTCTATGGAACAAAAGGGAAACACGTGAATTCTCAGTTCAAATATAAAGGCTGTTGCGATTTCATTTTATCTAAGTTCTCTAACTTCAGCCATTGTCAGAGTTTTGTTATCCTTTGCATTCGTTTATAATACTCACCAAAATACAATAGCAGGCTTCCAGGAATCACTGAAATCCACTTCTACAAGTTTAGTTATAGATGTGCATTCGTTCGGCTTCTGTGCAAGTTATGCTTCAAGAGTGGTCGAATTTCTGAATTAAAGCGTTTTGTCAAAAATATGTTGCTAACTGAATATAACCTTAAGGGTTGTCAAAAATTCATGACAGCGGTCAGGATGGCCACTTGGTTATCACTTTAACCATACCTTTGCTCTCAGTAAAGCTCCGTTGATAGTTCTGGTACCTCTGTATATGTTTTCGGAGTTAATGGGTGCGTTTTTAATGTCTTTGTTGCTTGTAGGTCAGTAATTTATTCATTTACTATAGGGGTATTCCCGTCAAAAATGATGGGTCACGGCATTGCAAGCTGACATAGAAATCAGTTTAGATCTTTGTCTATATCTTCATGGTCAATGGGTATGTTTTTAATAACATTGTTGCTTGTAGGTCAGCAATTTATTCATATACTAGAGGGTATCCCTGCCAAAACTGTCAGACCACGGTATTTCAAGCTGACATAGAAACCAATTCACATCTTCGTCTTGATTTTGTTCACAACCTATTTTTTTTGATTTGGAAGCACGCATAATTATGCTGCTGAACTTCTTGAACGGTGTTTTTTACAGTGATAGCATACATTGGTCCGGAGAGTGTTGAAGGTTGCGAGTACGTTCACTTGTAAAAACATTCAACAAAATGTGAGAGTCCAAAGATGGTGAGTGAAGAAGTGGCACAAGGCATTAATAGTCATCAGGGATTTGCTAAGAAGTTCAGATAGAATGGCAACTGGGCGTAGAACCGTCAGACTCAAGTTGAATTTTCTCGTCACACCGGTTTTGATAAAAATGAATTTTGTCGCACTGAAAGTGGAAGCAGTATGGTCTTTACACTTAATATACTATATCGCAGCAATGATGTCGCACATATTTGGTGATTCTTATATTCTGGTTGCGACACATTTACACAAATGGATGGAGCTTTCACAAATAAAATATTCCAAAATCGGGAATGAATGTAGAACAACAACGAAACAGCATCCGATATACAGCGTTTCATCGACAGGGAAGGGGGGGGGGATTCAAAAGGGGTTTGAGCATGTGAGCAGACATAGGTATTTTACCTGGTTTCCATCCAGTCAGATCCGGACGACATTCTCCGTCGGGTTTTGTGATCATGGAACTGTACTGTTTGTGTATAGGAGATCATTGATAAGGCTGCCTTGTTTGTTACCTCATGCTTTGAAAGTGCAAGTAACGTGTCCTAGGTTAGATGCGAGGTTTAGTTTAGGAAAACTAGAGAGAACAAAGTCTTTGACTCCATCTTCAATCGCGTCCAAATACTTCAGAGTCTTCTGTCGGAAATAGAAATAGTGCAATATTTTGCAGCTGCCATACCAAAAGTAACTTTAAGAACGGGTTGACAAGCGATAGTAGTCATGTTACAGAGTCAGGTGATGAAGAGACACACAATGATCTTACATTGACTGTTTTTTTAACCTTTTGAACTCTGGTGGTATCTTCCATGTCAGTTCTGTGGCAAAAGACTCCATATTCATTATTTGGGGTAGACCAATCAGTATTTTCAACGCGCAGCCTCGGGGCTGCACGTTGAAAATATTGATTCGTCTACCCCACACAATTACTGAACAGCCACCCTATTTAATGACGTTATGGCGTATCATGTTCCTGGCCGGAAAAGCAGTCGCTCGTGTTCAAAGGGTTAAAACAATTTTGTGCTTGGATTTTGGTTCATCGCTTCAATAACCGACGACATGACAGCAATGAACATATGGACCCTCGACAACATAAAAGGTGGGAACTGCAATGTAAAGGCATTGAAGTTGGTACCATTCTAGAGCTGAAACGGTTAACGATTACTCGAATAATTAATGATCGGCATCCTGATCGATCCTAAAAGTAATTGATCGATTAACCGTTACTTTTGAACTTCTGAATTACATGGGTTAACAAAGGAACGAACTTGCTCCAAAACAGGCAAACATTGTCACAATGACTCACACCAATTATATGAGACAGAGTAAAGCATGCAAGTTACTTGCTGACATACTTGTTTACTTGCATGATCATCATACTGTATCAGTAGCTGGAAATTGCCATTCTTAACCCTTTACCCACTGCGGGTAACAGACGTTACTTGCAGAATAAATTCATGAATTACTAAAAGTTTTCAATTTTTGTCAAAAAAACATAGCTTATGACCTCTCATTGGAACGAGCTCAGCGAGCTCGTTCCAATGAGGGTCATAAGCTATGCCTTTGAGACAAAAATTGAAAACAAAATAAATTTGAATGGAGATTTTTGTATATTGGCCTAGTCGGTTTGGTTTGTTGGGGTGGGTAAAGGATCATGCTGTAAATCATCAACGGTATGACAATTATTCAGATATCTATTTGGACAAGTGATTAATCGGTTAACCAAGGTTAATCCACGAGATTAATCGATCAAGAAAAAACCCTTAACGGTTTCAGCTCTACACCATTGTGCTCTCATGGGACGGCATATTTTGTAATTTGCTTGTGGTGATGTTCTTCCTTGTGGCCCTGTTAGATATTTCCCTGACATCAAGACATTATTATGGCTCATTACTGATTCCTAGACTCCACACAGCATAACTTAAACACAAAAATACCTTCTTAACTACTATTTGTTTGATTTTATTTTCATATTAACCTTAGATTTTGGAAAACTCTCTTGGATGTCAAGTTGAAATCATGAATATAGTGGTTTATCATTCGTTGAAAATAAACAAAATGCAAACAAAAAAGTACTGTTTTCATTTTGGATGTATAGGTCCAATTCAATATATCGTCACCTGAATGCTAGAATGTTCTATGTCCCATGGGACATAGAATATTCTAGCACTCAGGCGACGATACGTCATCCTGAACATCAGATCTCCATTTTAAAACATGGCCTCAGTCAAGGGACTGTTCCCCGTCTCAGTACACGCTAAAAACTAGAGTGTTAAACACTTCACTTGAAGTGCTGTATTTAACACTTATTAAGTGCTGAACTAGCACTTTGTTCAAGTGTAGATATCCCAGAACTTGACAGGTGTTACAATAATACCACTTGACAAGTGTAATGTCGCGACTCTTAAAAAGAAACAACGCAGATGACGCGAATCAGGCTCGAACTCTCGAGCCTGATCCGCGTCATCTGCGTTGTGTCCTTTTAATTATGTACCCACCAAGCGCAAATCAAATTATGGACGATTCTGGAAGAACCACCAATGCTAGACACATGGGAAGTGCCATCTCCATTCAAGTTTCAGATGTCTGACGATTGTAATGTCTAAGTGCTTAAAGCATTGCACTTTGAGTGTTAAAATCAAACCCTAAGAGTTAGAATGGGTTTAACACCTTGAAAGTGTCATTTTAACACTTTAGTTTTTAGTGTGTATGAGAGTTCGAGAATCTGGACTTTCCTAAACCCTAAGAAATGAACGTCGAAAAGTACCACGAAGAGTAATTGCCTGACTCTATTTACTATCCGGAGACAAGCATGTTTAATACAGGCTGAAGGTAAGTGTCCTGGAAGCGTACAACACATTGACTACAGACGTACAACATGTTGATGATACAGTCGTCTTTAACCAATGCTAACCCTGCCTTAGAGTGGTTCTGTCCTCTCCGGTTATTCCGGCTTCCTCCATTTGTAATATTGACCGAGATATAATATAGGATGTTGCTAAACCCCATGAACAAATATATAGACATAAAAATTTGCACATTTGCCTTTGTTTACAAATATATAGATGGCTAGGGGGTGATTCTTAGAATATTTTGAGTATTATATTTCAAACCAGATGGCGTGGAAACCAGGAAACGTGAAGACAATGTGATTCAAATTTACTGCAGGAAATTTCGAATCTGGTTCCGTTGTTCACAAAAATACCTCAATCACAGTATAAGGGAAGTAACTGCGCCCTGGAGTTATTTGCGAGATTGAGTTTGCGGGATGTCTTGACTGTACTTGGGACAAGGCTTCTAGAGACATTCATGCCACATTTTAAAATTTGACTAGACGGCTAGTTCCGGGTGTACGATCAAGAGAGAAAAGAATAATTGTGGGGGGCCAACAAATCCCAAGCCTTTTTGGCTGCCGTACGTGAAAAAATAAAAGGAAAAAACAAGAAAGCTGGACATCTCTCAATATGAAGAGAGAGAGAGAGAGGGAGAGAGAGAGAGAGAGAGAGAGAGATGGAGAGGGAGGGAGAGACAGAGATAAGCCTAATTGCCCAAGTGGGAGCACACGTCCGGTTCCCTTCACCAGAACTACTGACTGAAACGATATGAACCTGCCTGTTGGAAGTGTCGTTGTACTTTAATAAATCAACAAGCAAGGGAGAGAATGGACAGAGGTTAAATTATGAATAAATAATAATAATTATAATAATCCAAAGGGTGATCAATGCCGACACGCAACGACGTGATAGACGCGCAATGGAAGTGACGCGAAAAAATTAGTTTCACGCACCGACGTGATGGACGCGACGCAATCGACACGACGTGAAAAAATAAATAACAATGAAATGAACTGCAGTGTTTACACTGGACGCGATACAACACAGAGAAAAAGCGTCCAAGCGAATTTTACTGATCGACGACCAGGAGCAATTTCGAGAAATATTTTGTATGTTTTTTTATTCGCTTTCACGGTGCGACATCGCGCAGACTATCCAATCAGAGAACTTGTCGCAGTATTACGGGGTTAAATTGATGTTCGAAGTGATGGAGGAAAATTTATGTTCTTATCAATGCTCAGCCGACAGCCAGTGACTGTCGTCTGAACCCCAGTTCGAACGTAAACCTTGCCACCTTATCAATGCCCTATCCGCTTGGGACTCTTAGGATTCCTGAAGGTGCCTGTGGCTTACAACGCCAAAGGGTGATCAACGATAATTCACTGAAAGATTATTTATTTACATGTACGAAGAAAGGTAAAATGAAACAAATTACTCACATAATTATCCATAAGAATACACTAATTACGCGGAAAAAAGTTTATTCTTTAGGGCCCTCGACGTCTCCCACAGCAAGTTGTGTCCGCTGGTTCAACCTCACACCATCTTCATCTTCTCACGGTTTGCGATAAATACAAAGTGTCTATTCACTCCTCGTTGCTTCCTCCTCGCAGTGTTAACTTCACCGTTAGTCGGGCTTAACACATATAATGTTCTGCTTGTGTGACTCTATCAGCGTTCTCACAGTTCAATCACGATTCGATCGGCGTCTTCCACAGTTCACTATCACTTTGCGCCTTGCCTGGCTCTCACGGGGTTAAGTTATTCTTCGCCTTCAGATATATACTTAACAACGCTTACATAATAATATTCTTCAAAGTGCTCTCAACATCACCAATTCTCGCACCGCCTAAAACTATCTTATCTCGCGAGCTATTCAAGCGCTTACTCAAGCTCTTAATACGGTTTCAAGACCTCAGCGTTACAGCTTTTACTTCTTTGGCTACTATGCCACTACGGTTCGCAACCGTTAACTAACTACTATCGGTTTCTTACAACCCGCATAGGGTTACGACAATACGCGGACTTTCAATCTCGGTGCCCATGACCCTCGACGGCCAAGGCTAAACTCGGACCTTGTCTGAATGCCTTCAGGCCAACTGCCTCTCAGAATTCTACTTCACTCTTCATACAGTCGGAACTCAAAATTTAAACATATTAATTCTGATTTAGCGAGTGCTTTGTAATTCGATATGGATAGAGATATAAATGCGACTTTTGTTTGAGGTAAACCATTTTGACATTTCGGAGACAGTATAGATGCGTAATATGGGTGTGTGTCCAGAACATGTGTGATGTACTGGTTTCCAACAAATACAATTTAACTGGTCTTAATTACCCAGATAACGATACAGAAGAGAATATTGTCTCTCTTACTATTGATCTGTTATCAGAAAGCCCATGTGGCGTTCAACAAGTGCGCCAAAATGGACATTAAATTTCACACTTTATTCAGAAGCTCTTGAATTAACGTTAGTTTGACAAATCTGTTTTCAGGGTCCGTCACATACCTACCTTTTCGCCTTACATTTAACCCAGGCAGAAATATTATCGAAAATATTTACACTTATAAACAAAAAAAATCGCAGTTTTTAGCTATCGCCTTGACAGAACTATTCATTTTTTAAATGAAATACAGATGTTTGTGGAAATGCTGATTTAATAACGTATTCTGTAGGTAACAAACAGCATGTGTAGAATCGAGGAAAAATTCATCATTTTCAGCAAAGTCTAATTTTATTCCATAAAGCACGAAAAGATTATACAGTATTATAAATTATTATTTAACCACTTAACCCCGTTTGGCCACATGGGGGCATGATGACGCCGTGGCACCAAGGCGTACTACAGCCACTGGTGCACATGTCTTCAACCAATCTAACCCTGCCTATGCTGCGGTGCGGAGTTACGATGTTGGGGAGCTGGCATCTGTTCGTCGTTGCACGGCGGTTCTCCCCGGGTACTCCGGCTTCCTCCACGTGTAAAACTGTCACCGACACGAGATAACATTGGCTGTTAATGTGTCGTTAAACCTTGATAAATTAATAAATAAATATTATTTATTAACCCTTTGCTCAACGAATCGACTACATCTGCCCACGTAATATGTAAATTGGGGGCGCGGTGGCTCAGTAGGTAGAAGTGCAGGCTGCAAGCCGAGAGGTTCGCGGTTCGAATCCCACCTGCGGCAACCGCGTTGTGTCCTTGGGCAAGACACTTCACCCCCATTGCCCATGTGGGGGCACGATGACGCCGTGTACTAAGGCGTACTGCACGTCGATGGTACGCCTGTCTTCAACCAATCTAACCCTGCCTGTGCTGCAGTGCGGAGTTACGATGTTGGGGAGCTGGCAGCTGCTCGCCGTTGCTCGGTGGTTCTCACCGGGTACTCCGGCTTCCTCCACCCGTAAAACTGTCACGGTCATGATTAGCCATTGTGCATAAATATGTGACCTTAAACATCAATAAATAAATAAATATGTAAATTCAGCAGCTAAAAAATATTATTTTTCAAAAACTTTCAACAAAACCATATCATGTGACTCCGCTTTGGAACGAGCTCGTCGAGCTCGTTCCAATGAGGGTCACATGTCATGGTTTTGATGAATTTTTTTGAAAAATATAAAAACAAATGGTATTTAAAATAATAAATTTGATATCGTGTGCTTTGGGTAAGGGGTTAATGTTTAATATTATTTATCGGGTGTACTGAATGCTGACGTTTAATGCGTCTTCTTCGAAGAAATAGCAACCATAACAAGTCCATCTTTGCAAATAACAAAAAATGGATCGAAATTCTGGTCAAAGAATTCGCCCTAAGGTAAATTGAAAATTCACAGGTATTTTTTGCTTTCAATATTTGGCGCGTCGCGCGCGGCAGGGTGTAGCGGCCTTGACAGTTCATCTCTTCCTCATCCTGTCGAGTTACTTGATCATCTGCGTGTTCTTCCTTGCGTTCGAACAAAAAGAACGAAATATAGGTCGTCACATGACACTATCATATCAATAAATACAGAGTGACATACATTAAATAATAGGTTTTGCAAACAAACACGGTGCACCAAAACGTTCTTAACCAAGATTATCAGTGTAATCACTTACAGACAGGTCGATGAGTGTAATTAAATGAATGGATATTTTCTTCTAAACGGAACTGCACTTTCCTCTTCCAAATTTTAGATGACCTCAAAACTTTGCACCGCAGTCGGAATTCCTCGTGAAACTAGATCAGTCAAATGCCGTCCGTGTTCCTTTCATGTGGATGTGAAACCGATGTTTGCAGTGAACTTGGTATTGTTTTCTGCATTCAGAAATCTCGATAATTGCACTGTTGCTGGAATATTTTACAAAGTGCCTACTCAAGGCACTAAACTACATGATTATCAATATGTGATTAAAAATATAGAAAATACCTTTTGACTTTCCTTTGTAACAGCCGTGGTTATTCAAACAGAATCTGGGGACTTCGGTACGTGAGGTGACTTAAACAACCAGGGACAAAAGGATAGTAATACATCCATATAAAAATATTTGCGTGGATAACATTTTGCGATCTGCCCGGGTGGAAACCTGGGAGAGATAAGATAAGATAAAGACGGGTGTCGTTCTTCTCTGTTTTCACATTCTGGTGTGTGACGTGTACAAAACGAATGACTAGGACAGTAACTATCTCTTTAGAGATTCGGAGCTTCAGTCACCCCCCCCCCCCCACCCCCACCCCCATTTTTGGCCAACAATGCTAAAAAATATTTAAAACTAAGGGAAACATAATTTACTGTGCTCAGCAAATTCGAGTCTGTGTGAAAATGGTGAAAGCACCAGTATTAAACTATATAGAAAGAGAATTTACTGAGACTTATTTTCAGGAGTAAATATATTTAAGAAATCAGAAATGGGTTGTTGTTAACAGCATTTAAAGAATGTCTTGGACTGGTTTCGGAAACCGGGCTTTGTCGCTGCTATGCGAAATAGATTCACGCCGCGTATTCAGCCAAAAATTCAAGGAGTGTCGCCTGAATCCGTACGTGAACGTATGTGTCACCGTAACGAACCCTCCAGTTTCGTTTTTGTTGGGGTGGTTCTTATCCTGTAGGATTCAATGGCTTTTCCTCAAAAAGCATGAATCAACAGGTGTTCACTGAAAACAACAATTTATACATATATACCATTCAAAAAAGTTGGGTATATTTGAAAAAAGTGAGATATATGAAGAAATATATTTATATTTTCATCAAAACGACAGTTGAGACATTGCACTGTGACATCTGGTGAATGATTTCAGCGATAGTTGGGTGTCTGACAAGCACGCATTCCACGCACTGAGCTGTAGAAGACATTGATGGTCAGTCAGAGAATTTACCACATTCAGCCCAAGACCTCAATACCTTGTAAAGTCTCCTCGGTTCGCGAGACAAGCGCGGATCCGACGTGGCATACTCCTCACCAAACATCCAATATCAGCTTGACTGATGTTATTCCATTCTTCCTGAGGTGCAGCGGCGAGTTCCTGGACATTGGAGGGGGGGGGGGGGGGTGTTGACGTTGTCGTGGGCGCCTGGCAAGCATATCCCAGACGTGCTCTATTGGTGAAAGATTTGGACATAGTGCTGGCCAAGGCAGTGTAGTGATGCTCTGCTCCTGGAGGAACTCTGTAGCGACACGGGCTCTATGTGCTCTTCCATTGTCATCTTGGAAAATGTATCGACGACCGTGACGTCGCGCAAATGACACCACAGGAGCTGCTAACAAGTTGTCACGGAATTACTACCTTGTGACACACCTTTGGATGACATGTAATGCTGTTCTGCTTGTCATGGTTATGCCTTCCCACATCATAACCGATCCACCACCAAAACGATTGTGCTGCCTAACGGTTACGTCATTGTATCGCTCGTTCCGCCGCCGCCGCCGCTACTCTCTGTTTCGCCTGTCCTGTAAGTCGAGAGTGAACCTCGATTCATCGGAAACAAGACGTTGTTCCACCGTCGATTGTCTCAGCGCAGTCGTGCTCCACACCAAGTATGCTTTGCTGCGATGTGACGTTCAATCAAACGTGGAATTATTCGAGGTCGTCGAGCGTACAAAATTCCAGCTGTGTAGGCGATTTCGGATAGTATGACTGCTGACTGGCACATCTGTCGCTCGGCGCAGCTGCTGTCCAATTTCTGGGGCTTTTTGATGGCGGTTACGTAATGCTGTGGTTCGGATGAAACAATCCTGGTTAGCAGTTGTCGCCCTTGGACGACCTGACCGACGTCTGTCATCAACATTGCCTGTCTGACGGTGACGTGACCACAACCTGTTAATCGCCGATTGAGTAACATTGAGAATTCGAGCCACTCTAGTCTGTCGGTTGCCAGCTTCCAACATGCCAATGGCACGTAAACCTTCGTCACGTGGCAGTCTTCGCATACCTCAAAAGTTACGTTTCGACCAGAAACTATTGATGAACGAGGTGATGCCAAGAAAAGAACGATGAAAAAAGCCTGTCCAGTACAAATGAAAATTTCAAAACGATCCCCTCAGACATTAACGCGGCGCTCGTGCGAAAAACCTGCACGAAGTTTTCGTGGGCCGGTGACATTCATGATCCACAATAAACTTGGTAACATATTGATGTGTCCAATCACGCGTATCCAATACCATTTTCCGAAAATATCAACATCAGTTTGATTGTCCCCTACTTTCTTTGAATAGTATATATAAAACAAGAGGCCTCAGGGGGCCTGAGGGCGCTCACCTGACATGGTAGCCTAAATATCAACCCAGAGAATTGATTTCCACAAGTTGCATCTGCTCCTCCTAAGAAAAGCTGAAACCAAATATCCAAATATTCTGACCAGTGGATCTAAAAAAAGATTTTTAAAGATTATTCCTCATATTGAACTAAGTCATAATTCGGGCTCCCACATCGAGCCCATATATGAACCCAGGGACTTGGCTTTAACAAACTTGAATCTCACACCCCTAAGGATTATGCACACCAAATATCAAAACATTCCGACTGCTGGATCTGAAGAAGAAGATTTTTAAAGAAAATTCCTCATTTTGAACCAAGTTACAATTCGAGCTCCCACAGTCCTGGTTAGCAGTTGTCGCCCTTGGACGACCTGACCGACGTCTGTCATCAACATTTCCTGTCTGACGGTGACGTGACCACAACCTGTTAATCGCCGATTGAGTAACATTGAGAATTCGAGCCACTCTAGTCTGTCGGTTGCACATTGAGAATGTCTTCTACAGCTCAGTGCGTGGAATGCGTGCTTGTCAGACACCCAACTATCGCTGAAATCATTCACCAGATGTCACAGTGCAATGTCTCAACTGTCGTTTTGATGAAAATATAAATATATTTCTTCATATATCTCACTTTTTTCAAATATACCCAACTTTTTTGAAGCTGATTGTGGGAGCTTGCGGACATGGCTTGAACAAACTTGAATCTTACCCCCCTAAGGATGCTGCATAAAAAATATCAAAAGCATTCATCTGCTGGATCTGAAGATTTTTAAAGAAAATTCCTCGTTTTGAACTAAGTTGTCATTCAGGCTCCCATAGTGAGCCCAAATATGAACCAAGGGACTTGGCTTGAACAAACTTGAATCTCATCCCCCTAAGGTTGCTCTATGCCAAATATCAAAACATTCCAACTGCTGAATCTGAAGAAGAAGATTTTTAAAGAAAAATTCCTCATATTGACTAAGTTATAATTTGGGCTCCCACAGGGAGCCCAAATATGGACCCATGGACTTGGCTTTAACACACTTGAATCCCCCCTCCCCCTCCCCCCAAGGATGCTACTCACCACATATCAAACCATTCCGACTGCTGGATCTGAAGAAGAAGATTTTTTAAGAAAATTCCTCATTTCGAACAAAGTTACAATTCAAGCTCCCACAGTGAGCCCAAATATGGGCCTAGGGACATGGCTTGAACAAACTTGAATTTCACCCCCCCCCCCCCCCCCCCCCCCCCTTAAGGATGCTGCATACCCAGTATCACAAGATTCTGCCTGCTGGATCTTGAGAAGAAGATTTTCAAAGAAATTTGCCTGAAATGCACTAAGTTCAAATTTGGGTTCCTATACTGAGCCCAAATATAAACCCAGGGGGCCGATTTGAACAAACTTGAATCAGATCCACCCCACAATGTTGCATACCAAATATCACAAGATTCTGCCTGCTGGATCTGGAGAAGATTTTTGAAGAAATTTGCCTGAAATGCACTAAGTTCGAATTTGGGCTTCTATAGTGAGCCCAAATATGAATCCAGTTGGCCGATTTGAACAAACTGGAATCAGATCCACCCCACAATGTTGCATACCAAATATCAAAAGATTCTGCCTGCTGGATCTGGAGAAGAAGATTTTTTAAGAAATTTGCCTGAAATGCTCTAAGTTCGAATTTGGGCTTCTATAGTGAGCCCAAATATGAATCCAGGTGGCCGATTTGAACAAACTGGAATCAGATCCACCCCACAATGTTGCATACCAAATATCAAAAGATTCTGCTTGCAGGATCTGGAGAAGAAGATTTTTTAAGAAATTTGCCTGAAATGCACTAAGTTCGAATTCGAGCTTCTATAGTGAGCCCAAATATGAATCTAGGGAGCCGATTTGAACAAAAGAGAATCAGATCCACCCCACAATGTTGCATACCCAATATCAAAAGATTCTGCCTGCTGGGTCTTGAGAAGAAGATTTTCAAAGAAATTTGCCTGAAATGCACTAAGTTCGAATTTGGGCTCCTATACTGAGCCCAAATATAAACCCAGGGGGCAGATTTGAACAACTTGAATCAGATCCACCCCACAATGTTGCATACCAAATATCAAAAGATTCTGCCTGCTGGATCTGGAGAAGAAGATTTTCAAAGAAATTTGCCTGAAATGCAGTAAGTTCAAATTTGGGCTCCTATACTGAGCCCAAATATAAACCCAGGGGGCCGATTTGAACAAACTTGAATCAGATCCACCCCACAATGTTGCATACCAAATATCAAAAGATTCAGCCTGCTGGATCTGGAGAAGAAGATTTTTTAATGTTTTTCCCATTGCCTACAGTGTTAAAAAGTGCTGACTCAGCACTTTTTCAAAGTCCCGAAACTGTACCCTATGATAAAACCGATGGCAATTTTGTTTTACCAATTCTTTCTGCTGGTCCTAAGGAAGCTTCACACCAAATAAAAATTCTCGGTGCCGTGCAGTTTTGGAGATATGGGCGTTTTAAATTTTTTCTATTTTCAGCTCCTAAGGTTCCCACGGGGCTGCGGGAAAATTTTTGTTGGCATAAATCAAGTACTTATGACCCAATAAGTCCTCACATTAAATTTGGTTCAAATCGGCCTCTCGGTTCAGAAAATAGAAATTTAGGGCGGGGCCAAAATTTTTGCCCCTCCCATAACAACGCCAAATATTATCCCTCGAACTTCTCTTGAACAAATCTGAGTCTACAGCTCAAAAGGAAGCTGCATACCATATATCAAGTGTCTGCTACTGCTGGTTCTTGAGAAGAAGATTTTCAAAGATTTTGGTGCCCCTTGGGGGCGTGGCCCCACCCAGGAGGAGGGGCAACTTCATTTGAACAAATCTAAATTGGCATTAGGTAATAAATATTTAGCCAACATTTGAATAAAATTGGGCTAGTGATTTAGGAGGAGAAGTCGATAATGTAAAGTTAACGCCGGACGGACGACGGACGATGGACGACGGACGACGGACGGATCACGATCAGTAAAGCTCCCGCTGACCTTCGCTCAGGTGAGCTAAAAATAAATATGGTAATTGGTGAGTTACATGAAATCCAACGAATCATAAAACAGAACATCAATCACACCCCACCCACGCAGTTTTTGAGTCACTTGCAGGCCCGCGCTCTCTTTTGTCGCTGGTTTCCCTTCCTTGTCGTTGGTGTTTGGACTTTGGTCGCCTTTCCCCTGCACGCTTTCGTTGCCATCGCACGGCCACTAACGTACTGTCACTTTACCGGACGCCTTTGGTCTAACATGTGACGGAATGTCACTCTACCACTGGCGTCGCACGGCCACTAACGTTTTGTTACTTTACTATATCGCCTTCCCTCTAACAAGTGGCGGAATGTCACTCTACCACTGTCGACGCACGGCCACTAGCTTATTGTCACTTTTCTGGACGCTTTTCACTCAAGCAGTCTCCACCAATGGGGTTAAACGCTTTCCTCCATTGATCTCAGAATAGTGTTCATAGAGGCAAAGCCTACTCAACCTATGACTTGCCTTCTACAACAGGTAATACCATCTACCTAAATGCAAATAGCTCCCTGAGCTCGTACTTCCTATTTTTGATCCTACACTCGGATATGGCCACCGGCTTGGCAAGAGAATGTTCCTATTCTGAATGTGAGCTCTGTGGCTCTCCTTACGTTACAACGTACCAATACTTTCACATCAAAGGCACCTTCTCTTGTGCGAAGGCACCTTCTCTAACCTATAGCATGGGACATCCCCCAGCTCCTCGCTTGCCTACGACCCACAGTCTTACACGCCTTCAGACTGGAATGATTTTTTCGAGGAATCCCCTGATTTTTATTTCGACAGCCAGAACATTAATTCTCATTTTAATTGCTTCTCTTGAACTTGGCCGCTTTAGATCTATCTTAATTTAAATTTCTCTTTCAAATTTTTTTAAGTTTGCTATACTTTGACATTTGTAACAGTTCACTTGTCAGAAAGAGAGGATGCATGGCATACACGTGTGCTTCCAATTATTAAGAGATAATCGCTACTAACGACCATATAATTAGATGACTGATTACCTTGGATGGCTGAACGAGCTTCTTTTGTTTGAAGTTTATAAGGCAAGATATTTGTTTCAGACCAGATAAACGCTAATGAATCCTATTGAGATTCCTCTCCATTAAGTTATCACTTTTATTTGTATTGCCTTCACAGATTTATTTACATAGATGGCTTACTTGACAAATCGGTTTTTCAGGGTCCGTCATATACTTAGCTTTGGCTTTTAGACCGAAGGAGAAAAATTATAAAAATTATATATACTTTTTAAACCACAAAAATCGAGAATTCAAGCTATCATTTTGACAACTGGTCTGACTCAAATATCGCTAATCTATAACAAGCGCCTACGACAGTTTTATGCTGGAGCCCTGAAAATCACATATTTTCGATTCGAATTTAACTGGGTCTATTATTCGAAATCGAATCGAACCTCGAATCGAATACAAGCGTCTTGAAGTCCCGACTGATAAAATCTTCCAACTGCATCATCAAGGCATGCCTTCGTCGAAGGCATGCCTTGATGATGTAGTTGCAATATTATCCAGTAAGGATTTTTGTTCTAAAACAGAAACGGTTGCAAGAATTCTGTACTAGGCACTAGGCAGGGCTAGCCGCTAGCAACCCTGGGCTCATCATCGATAATGGGAGCGCGGTGGCTCAGTAGTAGACTGTGGGACTTCTATGCTAGAGGTCCCGAGTTCGATCCCCGTCCGGGACGACCCGCGTTGTGTCCTTGGGCAAGGCTCTTTATCCCGGTTGCCTACATGGGGGCACGATGGCGCCGTGTACTAAGGCATACTGCACGTCGATGGTGCACATGTCTTCAACCGCTGTAACCCTGCTTGGGCGGAGATTGAACAGAGTTAGAATGTTGAGGAGCTGGCACTTGCTCGTCGATGCTCGGTGGTTCTCCCCGAGTACTCCGGCTTCCTCCACCCATAAAACTGCCACTGTCACGATTAGCCATTGTGCAGAAGCATGTGACCTTAAACACCAATAAATAAATAATATATAAATCGTTAATATTGCTTGAGAACTTTACACTTTGCTTTCAGCAGTGGATTTTGATATGGATACAGGTGCTTTTTTATGTTAATATAACGGAAATTACACTCGGTCTTTATTCTCAATATTATTTATGTTCAATTTTTATCTCAGCTATACGTTTTGTGAGGTGGCTAAGATGACTGATATCAAGCGAAATTCCAATGAAAAGATTCGAAGGAAAGCGAATCGGAGAGCCGATTTCGATTCGAACCGAATACCTACTTAACCCTTTACCCAACATGAAAAGGAGACGACACTCGCAAAAAAATTCTCGACTAACTCATTTTTTTCATTTTTTTTGTCTCAAAAACATAGGTTATGACCCCTCGTTGGAACGAGCTCGACGAGCTCGTTCCAACGAGGGGTCATAACCTATGTTTTTGAGACAAAAAATTTAAAAAATTATGAAAACTAGACTTTATGATTCTGGAGAATCATGGCTTTTCCAGATGAGATTCCATGATTTTTCATGACCCAGAGTATCTGATCAATTGTTTTTAATTGTCTCACTGAAGTTCCCTTTTTGATGTTATGAGAATGATGGGTATAGTAGTCTCAAATGACTCAGTTTGATAAAAAAAAATGTTTAGTTAAAAACCATCATTAATGGTGGAGAGGGTTAATATCAATATCGTCGTCCGACAGGTTAATGACCGACAAAAAGGAATTACGTTTGTTTGACACATACCCATTGAGTGCTGTGGCTATTTCAAAATGGTCCATTTATCTCAGATGTATCCAAAACATTGATGTCTTGCAGTTTGTAGAGGGTTAACAAGTGCTAACAGGAATATTTTTCCATGCATCTTATAATGCCACACCAACAACTGCGAATGGCCATTTTTTCCTAAAAATCTACAAGATGTTTTCAGAGAAATCCAGGAAGAACATGAAATTTAAGCTTTTGATGGGTATCATTGTTTATCCAGCTAAAAACAGGTTAAGGGTTGATTTTGAATACCCTTATTACTTACAAAAATTATTCTCAGTGAATTCTACTTCCACTAATGTTGATCTCTCCTCTTAACTTTTGGTGCTGTGGGTATGCAAACACAGACCATTTTATCAAAATTGTGATGTTTGAGAGCCTGCATAGGGTTAACGAATGCTTACTGGAATATTTTGTTCACGCAACTTGTAATGTCACACTAAGATCTGAGAATGGCCAATTTTTCTTGAAAATCTACGAGATGTTTTCAGAGAAATCCGGGTTAATGCCTGGTTTTGTGAATACTATCACCAGAGCGTGTACAGACCATGATAAACTTTCGAAACAAAAAGACAAATTTACTGTTATTAGATTGCTGCATTCACAATCTTCTGTTCTCATTTTGTCCAATGTAATTTCAATTGTTTCAAACTTGGCATATTTTTTCATTCATCGTGTGACAGCAAGCCTCTCTCTTAAAGAAGTTGTTAACAAGTTGCCTCTATTCGTTGTTTTCCTCCACTGTTTATTTAAGCTCTATTCACTAAGTTAATAAGGCATATCATTAGGACCCAGTGAAAGCTTACTTTAATCTTTATATCAAGTAAACCCTGTTATGACATGACGCATTTATTATATTGTGTCTATAGCCTTGATCACAAGTAAGAATTCAGTTATAGTTTGGATTTCCAAACGTTACTCTGCTTCATTTACTTGGAAATCCCACGAGCTATTATTACTGTAAAATTGTTCGGATATCCAACAAGTCCGGTTATTAAATGTTGATTGCTGTTAGATATTTGGAATACCAGATTCGCTATTAAATTGTTATCATCTTTAATTTGTCTCCGAGTCATCAGTTGAACACCATTGTTTCACAGCAGATATCGACAGTCGCTCCCCACGGTCATAATACCTTCATTACTTACAAAAAATGATCGTCGGTGAATTCCACTTCCAACGAGGGAGGTTATGTTTATCTCGTAGGTACACAGTGGGTGTTATGGGTGCCCAAGAACAGCCCATTTTCTCAAAATGTCTATGCTTGGCGGACTCCGGAGGGTTAACAAATGCTGACATGGATATTTGTCCATGCAGCTTGTAATGACACTCCAAGGTCTGTGAATGGTCAATTTTTCTTGAAAATATTTTTGTAGAAAACCACAGAAAACTGAAATTTTAAGCTTTTTATATCTCCTTAACCAGTCAAAAATGGGTTAAGTCCTCGATTTTTGAATACCCTCACTACTTACAGAAATGTTTCCCTATCAGTTTTGCGTCCGGTAAAGGAAGTTGTGTTTCTCTGTTGCGTTCCCATTTGATGTTGTTGGTGTCCAAAAACAGACTATTTTTTCAAACTTTTGACATTTAGCAGCCCATGGAGGGTTAACAAATGTTTACCGGAATAATTTATCCAATCAGCTGGTAATGTGACACCAAGACCTATCAATGGCCACCTTCTCTTGAAAACCCTACCAGATCTTTGTAAAGAAATCCAGGCAAAACATAAATGTTTAAGCTTTTGATGGGTATTACTATTAACAACCACAAAAGGGGTTAACGCTTGGATTTTCGAATACCCTTATTACTTACAAAAAGGTCCTCAGTGGATTCCACTTCCAACAAAGGAGATTTTGTTTATTTCTCAGGTACACGTTGGGTGCTGTGTGTGTCCAAAAACAGCCCATTTCAATCAAATGACGATGCTTGACAGCCTCTAGAGGGTTAATAAACGCTCACCGGAATATTTTGTTCATGCAACTTGTAATGTCACAGAAAGACCTGCGAGTAGTCAATTTGTCTTGAAAATCTACGAGATGTTTTTAGAGAAATCCTCAGATAACATGAATTTTTAACCTTTTGGGGGGTATCGCTCTGTAACCAGCCCTAAACGAGTTAATGCTTGGTTTTGTGAATACCTTCATTACTTACAAAAATGATCGTCGGTGAATTCCATTTCCAATGAAGGAGGTTATGTTTATCTCGCAGGTACACATTTGGTGTTATGGTTGCCCAAGAACAGTCCATTTTCTCCAAATGTCTATGCTTGGCAGTCTCTGGTGGGTTAACAAATGCTCACCTAAATATTTTGTCCATGCAGCTTGTAATGTCACACCAAGACCTGCGAATGGTAAATTTTTCTTGAAATTTTTTTTTTGAGAAATCAACAGAAAACTGGAATTTTAATATTTTAAGGGATATATCTCCTAAACTAGTCAAAAATGGGTTAAAACCTCGATTTTTGAATACACTTACTACTTGCAAAAATGTTTCCCTGTCAGTTTTGCGTCCGGTAAAAGAAGTTATGTTTCTCTGTTGCATTCCCATTTGAAAAATAGCATGTTTTTGGACACCAACAACATCCCATTTGATGTTGTTGGTGTCCAAAAACAGACTATTTTTTCAAATTTTTTACATTTAGCAGCCCATGGAGGGTTAACAAATGCTTACCGAAATACTTTATCCAATCAACTGGTAATGTGACACCAAGACCTGTCAATGGCCATTTTCTCTTGAAAACCCTACCAGATCTTTGTAAAGAAATCCAGGGAAAGCATAAATTGTTAAACTTTTGATGTGTATCACTATTGACAACCACAAAAGGGGTTAACGCTTGGTTTTTTGAATACCCTTATTACTTACAAAAAAGGTCCTCTCTGAATTCCACTTCCAACAAAGGAGATTTTGTTTATTTTTCAGGTACAACGTTGGGTGCTCTGTGTGTCCAAAAACAGCCCATTTCAACAAAATTATGATGCTTGGCAGCCTAGAGGGTTAATAAATGCTCACCGGAATATTTTGTCCATGCAACTTGTAATGTCACACAAAGACCTGCGAGTTGTCAATTTTACTTGAAAACCTACAGGATGTTTTAGAGAAATCCCCAGAAAATGGGAATTTTAAGATTTTAAGGGGTCTCTCTCTTTAGCCTGTCCAAAATAGGTTAAGACTTCGACTTTTGAATACCCTTACTACTTACAAAAATGTTTCCATATAGATTGTGCGCTCGATAAAAGAAGACACTTTTCTTTGTGGCGTACCCGTTGGGTGCTGTTGGCACCCATTTTATCACAATTTTGACTGTTAGCAGACTGTGGAGGGTTAACAAATGCTCACCGCGGTATTTTGTCCATGCAACTTCTATTGTCACATCAAGGCCTAGGAGTGACGATTTTTCTTGAAAATCTACAAGACTCGTTTAGAGAAATCCACGGAAAACATGATTTTTTTAGCTTTATGGGGTATTGCTGTTATCCAACCCAAAACGGGTTAACACTTGGTTTTTTGAAGACCCTTATTACTTACAAAAATGATCCTCGGTGAATTCCACTTCCAATAAAGGAAGTTATGTTTACCTCTCGTGTATAGTTTGGGTACTGTGGGGCCTGAAACCGGCCCATTTCATGAAACATTCGATGTTTGGCAGCTTGTGGAGGGTTACCATATGCATCGCCTGATATGTCGTGTGTATCAAAGGTCGTGTCACAGGCAGGTCTAGCAATGATGTATGCTTGAAAAAAATCTACAAGACGTGTTTCGAGAAAGTGCCGATAAACCCCAATTTTGGCAGTTTTTTGCCAATTCTGGCGATGTAAGGGTTAAATCGAAAATTCCGCTTCGGTACTTTTTTAGATTTTGTGACCGTCTATGAGTGAAATTTCGTGAAAATCTGATCGAAAATGGCTTCTGAATCGGACGGACAAAATGTGTGGAGAAAAAGAAAAAAAATCCGTAGAATAACTAGACTTTACCTTAAACACCAATAAATAAATAATATATAAATCGTTAATATTGCTTGAGAACTTTACACTTTGCTTTCAGCAGTGGATTTTGATATGGATACAGGTGCTTTTTTATGTTAATATAACGGAAATTACACTCGGTCTTTATTCTCAATATTATTTATGTTCAATTTTTATCTCAGCTATACGTTTTGTGAGGTGGCTAAGATGACTGATATCAAGCGAAATTCCAATGAAAAGATTCGAAGGAAAGCGAATCGGAGAGCCGATTTCGATTCGAACCGAATACCTACTTAACCCTTTACCCAACATGAAAAGGAGACGACACTCGCAAAAAAATTCTCGACTAACTCATTTTTTTCATTTTTTTTGTCTCAAAAACATAGGTTATGACCCCTCGTTGGAACGAGCTCGACGAGCTCGTTCCAACGAGGGGTCATAACCTATGTTTTTGAGACAAAAAATTTAAAAAAATATGAAAACTAGACTTTATGATTCTGGAGAATCATGGCTTTTCCCGATGAGATTCCATGATTTTTCATGATCCCCACAGTGTCTTGTTGTTTTTAACTGTCTCACTGAAGTCCCTTCATTGATGTTATCAAAAAGGTGAAGATAATAATCTCAAATGACAGAGTTTGATAAAAAATTGTTTAGGTAAAAACCATCATTAACGGTGGACTGGTTTAATGTCAATATCGTCTTCCAACAAGTCAGTGACCGACAAAAGGAGTTATGTTTGTTTGTCACATACCCACTGAGTGCTGTGTCAATTTAAAAATGGTTCATTTTATCTCAAATGTATCCCAAATATTGATGTCTGGCAGCTTGTAGAGGGTTAACAAGTGGTAACAGGAATATTTATTCATGCAACTTGTAATGTCACACCAAGAGCTGTGAATGGCCATTTTTTTCTTTAAAATCTACAAGATATTTTCAGAGAAATCCAGGGAGAACATGAATTTTAAGCTTTTGATGGGTATCATTGTTTATCCAGCCCAAAACGGGTTAAGTGTTGTTTTTTAATACTCTTATTACTTCCAAAAATAATTCTCAGTGAATTCTACTTCCACTTATTTTGATATCTCCTCCCAACTTTGGGTGCTGTGGGTACGCAAACACAGCCCATTTTATCAACATTTTGATGTTTGAGAACCTGCATAGGGTTAACAAATGCTTACAGGAATATTTGTACATGCAACTTGTAATGTCACACTAAGATCAGAGAATGGCCATTTTTTCTTGAAAATCTACGGCATGTTTTTAAAGAAATCCTCAGTTAACACAATTGTTTTACCTTTTGAGGGGTATCTCCCTGTAACCAGCTCTAAAGGGTTAATGCTTGGTTTTGTGAATAGCGAATGGTTAATTGTTCTTGAATTTTTTGTTGTTGAGAAATCCATAGAAAACTGGAATTTTAAGCTTTTAAGGGCTATATCTCCTTATCCAGTCAAAAATGGGTTAAGACCTCGATTTTTGAATCCATTTACTACTTACAAAAATGTTTCCCTGTCAGTTTTGCGTCCGGTAAAAGAAGTTACGTTTCTCTGTTGCATTCCCTTTTGATGTTGTTGTTGTTCAAAAACAGGCTATTTTGTTCAAAATTTTGACATTTAGCAGCCATGGAGGGTTAACAAATGCTTACCGGAATAATTTATCCAATCACCTGGTAATGTGACACCATGACCTATCAATGGCCATTTTCTCTTGAAAACGCTACCAGATGTTTGTAAAGAAATCCAGGGAAAACATAAATTTTTAAGCCCTTGATGGGTATCACTATTAACAACCACAAAATGGGTTAACGCTTGGTTTTTTGAATACCCTTATTACTTACAAAAATGGTCCTCGGTGAATTCCACTTCCAGCAAAGGAGATTATGGGTAATTCCCAGGTACACGTTGGGTTTTGCGCGTGTCTGAAAACAGCCCATTTCAACACAATTACGATGCTTGGCAGTCTGTAGAGGGTTAATAAACATCCATGATTTTTTATGACCCTGGAGTGTCTGAAGAATTGTTTTTAATTGTATCATTAAAGTATTTTTATTGATGTCTTGAGAAAAGTGGGTATAATAGTCTCAAATGACCCAGTGTGATAAAAGAACGTTTTGGTTAAATCATCATTGTTTGTGGAGAGGGTTAATATTAATATCAGCGTCTGAGAATCAGCGTCTAATGTAAATAGCCCATTGTATCTCAAATTTACCTAAAATTTCGATAGTTGACGGTTTGTGGAGGGTTAATGAAGGCTTGCGAGAATACATCTCCGGGGTTTATTTGTTCTTAAAAATCTGTAAGAACCAGTTGAAGATATCCACAGAAAATGTGAACTTTAAATTCTTGAGCATGTCATGTATAGTCCCTGTATCAATTATCTCCTATAAGACCACAGTTGTTATGCATGATTATGTCATTTTTCACACCTTGTAGAGCTCACCTATCACCTGTCTGTTAATAGCAGAAGTAAATTTCTCTCCAATTGTTTTTTCCCCGTAGGATTAGTTTTATTTATTGCAATGAAGATATCCATACATACAACGACAAACATGAAGTTATAAACTACAATAATTACATACGAAAATAGGAAGTGTTGTTTGTACATATGTGTAGATAAAATATACCCTGGGACGGAGAAGGGGAGTATAACCGTCTTACAAACTAGTATATATCTTGCCCCACTGCCGGGGGAATGTTGGCGCCATGCACCACTGCATTTGATAACCTACAGAGTAGTAAATATACCTGCCCCCCCCCCCCCCCCTTCCTATGTTGGGGATCCCCACCTTTTATTGTAAGGTTCCTTAGGCACAACATAGCGTCAGTAAGATAGATATATACTGCCACGTCGCCACTCTGGGGCGGAGGAGGGGCAGTGTATAGCCGTTTTACAGACTATTATATACCTGGACCCACTGTCGGGGAAACGCTATAGTGTCAACACTATTTGATTTTATAAGTAACTGATCCCATTGTAGCTAACGTTATTTACTGCTTTCTTATCATGCAGTGGCGGAGCGGTGGCATTGTGGTAGCCGGTTCTCGTCAGATCACCGAAGTTAAGCAACGTTGAGCCTGGTTAATCATTGGATTGGTGGCCGTCTTAGCGATCAATTCGGACTCCCATGCTGTGTCCTTGGGCAAGGCACTTAACTCTGATTCTCCATATGGGGGCACGATGCCGCCATGTACTAAGGCGTACTGCACGTCGACGGTACGCATGTCTTCAACCAATCTAACCCTGCCTGTGCTGCAGTTCGGAGTTACGATGTTGGGAAGCTGGCAGCTGCTCGTCGTTGCTCGGTGGTTCTCTCCAGGTACTGCGGCTTCCTCCACCCGTAGATTAGCCATTGTGCATAAGTATATGCCCTAAACACCAATAAATAAATAATAAATGATATCATGCAGGGCAGTGTGGAATACGAGGTGAGGCGTACCTTTCAATGTGTGTTTGGTTGGAGAAAGAGGCAGGGGGGGGGGGGTGGTAATCTTGGTAATTTTGTTTGGATAAATCGACCGCTGGCGACCGATGAAGCGGGACACGGTGAGAGTGGAACTTATGGGCGGTTATTCTTGATAATAAATAAATATACACTTACTTTTTAGGTCATACAAGGTGAGTATAGTAGTCTCAAATGAGAATGACCAATATTTGTCTTGAAAACCTACGAGAGGCTTTTAGAGAAATCCTCGGAAAATATGAATTTTTAACCTTTTGAGGGGTATCGCTCTGTAACCAGCCCAAAACGGATTAATGCTTGGTTTTGTGAATACCTTCATTACTTACAAAAATGATCCTCAGTGAATTTCACTTCCAATGAGGAAGGTTATGTTTATCACGCAGGAACACACTGGGTGTTATGGGTGCCCCAAAACAGCCCATTTTCTCAAAATGTCTATACTTTCCAGGCTCTGGAGGAGTAGTAATTGCTTACTGGAATATTTTGTCCATGCAACTTGTAATGTCACTGAAAGACCTGCAAATGGTCAATTTTTCTTGAAAACGTGCTAGATTTTTTGGAGAAATCCACAGAAAACGGGAATTTTAAGCTTTTGAGGGGTATATCTCCTTAACTAGTCGACAATGGGTTAAGACCTCGATTTTTGAATATCCTTACTACTTACAAAAATGTTTCTCTATCAGTTTTGCGTCCAGTAAAAGAAGTTATGTTTCTCTGTAGCATTTCCATTTGATGTTGTTAGTGTCCAAAAACAGACTATTTCTTCAAAATTTTTGACATTTAGCAGCCCATGGAGGGTTAACAAATACCTACCAGAATAATTAATCTATGCAACTGGTAATGTGATACCAAGACCTACCAACGGCCATTTTCTCATGAAAACCCTACAAGATGTTTGTAAAGAAATCCAGGGAAAACGATTTTTAGGCTTTCGATGGGTATCCCTGTTAACCTCCCCAACAGGGGTTAACGCTTGGTTTTTTGAACACCCTTATTACTTACAAAAATGGTCCTCTGTGAATTCCACTTCCAACAAAGGTCATTATGTTTATCTCTCGTGTATACATTGGGTGCTGTACGTGTCCGAAAACAGCCCATGTCAACAAAATTACGATACTTGGAAGCTTGTAGATGGTTACTAAAAGCTCACCGGAGTATTTTGTCCCTACAACTTGTAATGTCACATAAAGACCTACGAATAGTTAATTTTTCTTGAAACCCTACAAGTACTGATAGGAAGATTCACAGAAAATGGGAATTTAAAGCTTTTGAGGGATATCTCCCTTAGCCTACCCAAAATGGGTTAAGACTTCGACTTTTGAATACCCTTACTACTTACAAAAATGTTTCTGTATAAATTGTACACTCGATAAAAGGAGGCGCTTTTCTTTGTGGTGTACCCATTGAGTGCTGTTGGTGTCCACAAACTGCCAATTTTATCACAATTTTGATGTTGAGGAGCCCTGGGAGGGTTAACTAATGCTGACCGGAATATTTTGTCCATGCAACTTGTAATGTCACACCAAGGCCTGCAAATAGCCGATTTTTTCTTGAAAACCTACGAGATGTTTTTAGAGAAATCCACAGAAAGAGGGTATTTTAAGGTTTTAATGGGTATCTCTCTTTAACCAGCCGAAAATGGGTTAAGACGTCGAATTTTGAATACCCTTACCACTTTCAAAAATATTTTCCGATCAATTTTGCGTCCGATAAATGAAGGCCACTTTCTCTGTGGTATACCGTTTGGAAGCTGTTGGTGTCCAAAAACAGCCCATTTTATCACAATTTTTACGTTTAGCAGCTCGGGAAGGGTTAACTAATGCTGACCGGAATATTTTGTCCATGCAACTTGTAATGTCACACCAAGACCTGGGAGTGACAAATATTTCCTGAAAATCTACAAGACTCGTCTAGAGAAATTCACGGAAAACATGAAGTTTTGAGCTTTTTGGGGGTATTGCTGTTTAACCAGCCCAAAACGGGTTAACGCTTGGTTTTCTGAACACCCTTTATTACTTACAAAAATGATCCTTGGTGAATTCCACTTCCAATAAAAGCAATTATGTGTATCTATCGTGTTTCGTTTGGGTGCTGTGGGGGCCCGAAAACAGCCCATTTCATCAAAATTTCGATGTTTGGCAGCCTGTGGAGGGTTACCATATGCATCGCCTGATATGTCATGTGTATCAAAGGTCGTATCACAGGCAGGTCTAGCAAGGATGAATGTTTAAAAAAATCTACAAGACGTGTTTCGAGAAAGTGACGATAAACCCCAATTTGACAGTTTTTTGCCAATTCTGACGAAATAAGGGTTAAATCGAAAAATCCGCTTCGGTACATTTTTAGATTTTGTGCCCCTCTATGTGTGTGCAAAAGTTTGTGAAAATCGGTTCGAAAATGGCTTCCGAATCGTACGGACAAAATGTGTGGACCCCCCCCCCCCCCCCCAAAAAAAAAAAAAAAAATAATAATAATAATAATAATCCGTAGAAAAACAATAGTCTTTTCCAGAGGGAAAAGCCTGACAAGAGTCGTTTCCAGAGGGAAAAGCCTTATTTACACACTGCAGCCATGGTATATTAAGTTCTGTTTCGTTGGCTAAATTTCAAAATATTGAAAATTGTTAATCGATACTGTAGCAAATAGCACTGATTGGTTAGTGCGTTATGGGGGGGAGACCGGGACTTGTTGGCCCATTTTTGACTCTCACCAAAAAAGGTGGTATGAAACAACCCCAGTGGCAATACAAACCCTACAACAATACATTATTATTATAGTCTTGTTAGACCAAGCCCTAGCGCAATAAATTTATTGCAAAAGTAACCGAAACATACCAGTAGTCATATTAAGTTTAAAAGTGGTTAATTTTCATCCTCGTTCGTTCTGCTCAATGATCAGTTGGTTTAAAAATTAACCCAAAATCGACAGGGTTGGGTGAATATCAACCCATTTGGGTTCATATTCATTCAACCTTGTTGATTTGGGTTAACCCAACTGATTTCACAGTGTAGGTAAAGGGCTTTATTTATTTATTTATTTATTTATTTATTTATTTATTTATTTATTTATTTATTGGTGTTTAAGGTCACATATTTCTGCAGAATGGCTAACCACGTCCGTGACAGTTTTACGGCTGGAGGAAGCCGGAGAACCACCGAACAACGGTGAGCAACTGTCAGCTCCCCAACATACCAACTCCACACAAGCAGGGTTAGCATTGGTTGAAGACAGGTGCACCATCGACGTGCAGTACGCCTTAGTACTCAACGTCACCGTGCCCCCACGTGGGCAATGGAGGGGGGGGGGGGGGGTGGGTAAAGTGTCTTGCAATGACACAACGCGGTTGCCGCAGGTGGGATGAATCTCTTATTCAAACCTGATAGGAATAACGAATTGTTCTTTTGTATCTACACCAAACTTATAATTTGCCCATTTGAACGCTCTCAATGAGCTCATTTCAAAACGAGTCCCTAAGATATTTTAAAAGAAAAATAAAAACCCCATTTCCTATGGGAATTTTGCTTTATAATGTTTTAGGGGAAGCATAAAACACCAGGACTGGTGACTAAATAATATACCCGCCCGCGATGCAATCATGCAAACGCATCCCTATTCTCAGCTGATATGTCGTTAGAATCATGCCTTATCAACAATGAGTCTACGTGTACCATACCCCCCCCCCCCTCCAACCTCCCACCCCACCCCCCACTGCGATCGCACAAATGAACTGCAAACTAGCCCGATAGAACCTCAAGTTTCTTCCGGACTTACCATGGATTATAAACTGGCCTTTTCGAACCTCAAGTTCCTACCGGACTTGTCATGAACTCCCAAAGTGGCGTGTTGGAACCTCAAGTTTTTTCCGAACGTGTCTGGAACTTTAAATTGGTATGTTTATCCAGTTTTCTACTAGACTTGGAAGTAGGAAAGCGAATGAACACCACGGTATTAAAAAGTGATAATTGGTAAGGCGATTATTTACATGGAGTAAAATGAAATCATGGACATTGTGGATGCTGTGGGTGATAACGTTGTTCATCAGAATTCATCGGGAAAGCAACCAGATGACAAAGGTATAAGTGATAAATCAAAAAGATATGTTCCCAAACTTTATTGTAGAAGGGTAAATAATTTTGGTAAACAATGAATACTTGCGGTCGTATGGATATTTTTTCATCTTTCTCTGAATAGGGAAAATCACTGCATGAAATATCGAGGCTTTTTTGTATTTATCATTAGCAATATGCCAAAATCAGGACCCCCTCCTAGAGACCGTGGTGTAAATAGTTAAGGAATATTTGTTTGATTATCAGGTGAGTATAGTCCTTCATTAAACAAATTTGTCAGATAAACGTCGACGAAATTAATGACAACCCTCATTATGTTACTGTCGCAGGATTACAGGGGTTAAATTGATGTTCGAAATGATGGAGGAAAATTTATGTTCTTATCAGTGCTCAGCTGACAGCCAGTGACTGTCGTATGAACCCCAGTTCGAACGTAAACCTTGCCACCTTATCATTGCCCTGTCCGATTGGGACTCTTAGGATTCCTGAAGGTGCCTGTAGCTTAAAACGCCAAAGGGTGATCAACGATAATTCACTGAAAAGATTATTTATTTACATGTACGAAGAAATAAAATATGAAACAAATTACTCACAAAATTATCCATAAGAATACTCTAATTACGCGGATAAAAGTTTATTCTTTAGGGCCCTCGACGTCTACCACAGCTAGCTGTGTTCGCTGGATAAACCTCACATCATCTTCATTTTCTTACGGTTTGTGATACATACAAAGTATCTGTTCACATCTCGTTGCTTCCTCCTCGCAGGGTTAACTTCATAGTCATTCGGGCTTAGCACATATAATGTTCTGCTTGTATGACTCCATCAGCGTTCTCACAGTCCACGATTCAATCGGCGTCTACCACAGTTCACGATCACTTTGCGCCTTGTCTGGCTCTCACGGGGTTAAGTTATTCTTCGCCTTCGGATATACGCTTACAAAGCTGATATAATAATATTCTCCAAAGTGTTCTCAACATCACCAATTCTCGCACCGCCTAAAACTATCTTATTTCGCGAGCTATTCAAACGCTTACTCAAGCTCTTAATACGGTTTCTAGACCTCAACGTTACAGCTTTTACTTCCTTGGCTACTATGCCACTACGGTTCGCAACGGTTAACAAACTACTATCGGTTCCTTACAACCCTCACAGGGTTACGACAATACGCGGACTTTCAATCTCGGTGCCTATGTCCCTCGACGGCCAAGGCTAAACTCGGACCTTGTCCGAGTGCTTTCAAGCCAACTGTTCCTCAGAATTCTGCTTCACTGTTGATACAGTTTAAACGTATTAATTCTGATTTAACGAGTGCTTTGTAATTCGATATGGATAGAGATATTAATACGTATTTTGTTTGAGTTAGACTTCGCTTGACATTTCGTGGACACTTTTATTATTATGAGCTCGTGTTCCGTGATGCCTGGCAACATATCTCGGAGCTCTCCTGGCTTGGTAAGATATGCCTCTTTTGAAACTTCTAGACGTTTTAATGATTGTCTGAAACGGCCAGAACACGAGTAAAATGTTTACGTTCAAATTACCAGTGAACAATCGCTAATTCAAATCCACGATGGACAGGATAGATGCGTAAATGAGTGTGTGTCAAGAACATGTATGATGCACTGGTTTGCAATAATTAATGACAACCGGAGAATACTTCTTTGATCAGTTATCTCATTGCTCATGTGGCGTTCGCCAAATGCGACATAATGGACATTAAATTTCATACTTAATTTAGAATCTCTTGAATTATCGTTAGTTTGACAAATCGGTTTTCGGGGTCCATCACATACCTATCTTTACACTCTACATTTAACCCAAGCAGAAATATTATCGAAAATATTTAGACTTATTAACAAAAACAACAAAAAATCGCAATTTTTAGCTATCACCTTGACAACCTCCTACCAAGGAACATACTGTCAGTTGTTCCAAATAAACCAAAGGGATAGCATTCATGTTCATCCATTTCACGCTTCTTTCTTAGAGCTATCTGACAATCTCGCTGTACTATTTACACTAGTATACTTATAATTCTCACACACAGTCACACGCACGCGTACCCTGACGCGCACCGCCAATAACTCCCAGTATTCCGACTCGGTTTTCCATTAGAATCCCATGAGTCTATGCTCATCGCACTTCCACTGGCGCACAATAGGAGGTGGTCTGTTGGTACACATGCAGCCAACAGGTCCTCCTACACACTCACTCTCCCTCTCGACATCGCAAAATATAATACTACTCTATCATACACACACCTGTATCTATATACTCACGCAACACCTGCGTAAAAAAATATTAGCAAGGGGTATCCACTCTGACCGAAGCCAGCCAATGGGCCTCTTATCCCAACTCCTGTCATCTCACTAACTTGCCCCCATCCTTGGATAGGGTGTACCGCCCGGCTCATGGCCGTCAGCGGGTTACCTGCCCTATTAGGCACCAAATTTAAATACTCCCATTTATGGTGGGACCCTTACTATTCCCTAGAGTGCCCCTCTGTTCCCTCCACCGGGACCTATTCCTTGGGCGCGTCCTCCACCAAGGACCCCACTCATCTTCACCCAACACCTGCATTCCCACAGGCGATGCTTGCCGTACCGGAGCTCGCTGCCTCATATGCAACGCTCTGTAGATTAACTCCTGCCAGTCTCTCCTCGGGTGCCCCACTCCAAGTTCCTGGGCCCCTCCTACCTCTACATCTCTGCTGCCATTTTGTGGCTACTCCGACCACCTCTTGTGGCCTCTCCTGACCCAATGTACCTCCCCCGCTGTTCGCGTGGGTTCAGTGCCCTTTATATTTTGGCATCTCCGCAAAAACCTTGCGTGGTAAGCCACTCCACATCCATCTATGTCCACTCGATAATGACCGTTGCCCATTATTTTTGTTACAGCGTATGACCCCTCCTACTGTAACCGCGGTCTACCTAACAGTGTCGGCCGGAGCACGATCACCTTTTGACCGACCCAAAAGCTCCTAAGCTTTGGTCTACTCACGTGCCGACCCTCATTATGCACCCTCTCGTCCACATGCATTGGCTGTTTCCGTTCAGCCACTCCCTTGACTTCCGTCGTCAAAGGGTTAACCTTTGGGGCCTCCATTGTGCATTCTACCTGTGTCTCCTTACTCAACTCCACTGGTCCTTCCATTGATTTTACCTGCCGCTTTGCATCTGCGGCTTGGGCTCGGGTGACCGTCCCGATGCCCCTTTGGGTGCCTTCCGCTCCGACCCCGTCATGTCGGGTTCTGAACATACCCCGGGTATGTTCCCAAGCACGAGGTCATAGATGGGCGCCTCTATACACATTGCTTCTACCTCAACGCTTTAGAAAGGGGTATCCACCCTCACCCTCGCAAGGAGGAACCTCCAAATTGTCGCATCTATTAGCATGCACATGTGGTCGCGGCCCAATAGCTGTTCGTCCTTGACTAGTTGCCTACGCACTGCTACGCTACTGCATCCCGTGTCGCGAAGCATCTGCACTTCATGTTTACCCACATACCCCAGGTACACGGGCATTTTCCCTCCATCTTCTGAGGCTGTGACTTCCTCGCACATTCCACTAATTATAGGGAGGACCTTTCCATCCTCTAACATGAGCTCCCCCTTTTCAATAGCATCCCGGAGTGGACTACTTTCTGGCCCAACTGTCTGACAGAACGCGACCGTCTGCCTTTTGTCCCAGGTCGGACCGCCGCTACCTACGTGTCTCCAATTCTTTGGTGAAGGATCACTCCTTCAATTCCTATGGTGTCCACCATTTGGCGTTGTGGGAGGAGTTTTCTTCCAACAGTCCCTCGCTAGGTGCTCTTTCCGCCCACAAGCAAAACAAGACAAATCTTTAGGGCTCTGTGAAATATTATCGAAATTATTTACACTTATAAACAAACAAAACAAAAATCGCATTTTTTAGTTATCACCTTGACAGTTACGAAAAAGTGTCACGGGGTGGGGAGGGGTTGGCGGGGGTGGTTGTATGTATTTACTTGGTTGGCTAAATGCAAGTGAATCATCATCACGGCCGATTAGCAGACGATACAACAAGAATCGTTGAGGAGGATCGGCAAAATGGAATTATTGCTGGCGCCCCAAGCAAATCGTCCCTTTAACATTCAGCTTTAGCATTAGAGACCTTTCGCACAATGAACGGCGACTGATGAGAATTTCGAATGGGGTACTGCGTCAATGGAATTTGTCTTCTTCCTATTAGTTGTCGTTTTCCCCTATCCGTAGTTACGATTACGAATTCTCATCAAAACACATAGGTTTTTCATATTGCAAAGAGTTTGAGAGCGTTTCTCCGCCACTTAAGGTGGGGGTTCACTCTAAGATTATGTTCTTAAACTGTAATCGCCATGTGGCCTAAATTTCCATCTTTTACTGGCAATCAAATCATTCATCGTCGCGCAACACTTGAAAATCTCGAACACACAAACGTACTCGCAGTCGTCACTTCTGCGAAAAGGTTTTTTGACCGCCCGACGAATTTACTACGACTACTATTAACCTTTCTTATTTTTTTTTATCAATCGTCGTTCATTATGCGAAAGATGTCTATTATAGTTGACGACTTGTCCACTTAAGGGACGAAATACAAAATAAATCTTTGCTGTACGAACTGTTGTGGGTGCCCGTTGGGTGGGTGGGTGGGTGGTGGGTCATTAACAACGGCACGTTGAAAGAGCTAAATGACGGAACTAATTGGTTACCAATCAGGATCCAGTGATGTCAGTTAAGAACTGTATACCAAACTGCAAAATTGTAGGTACATATCTGTGGGGCAGGTATACCCCCCCCCCCCCCCCCCCCCCAAGACACACTCATAATATTCCTTATGAGACACTTTCATCTGGATTGCAGTCTTAAATATCAAGTCGCTCTTGCTGATAATCATGTACACTTTTACGGGGCCTAGATTTGCTTTTTGGCCGCACACGCAATCAGTCTCTTGCAAATGGGGTTATGTGTCTGATTGGGATACAGCCGCCGCCATATACTCATTTTTGAGCCCGGTACGTACTAATTCAATAAGAACTTGAGAATCCTATGCATCACGACTACTACATACATTTATCCCCAAGTTTCCTTTTTTATCTATGATCCCCACTGAAAAATATCCCAACTACATCATTAACCCTTTTAACACTGTGTGTATAAATGTTTGCGTGAAGAAAAATTAGTAGCGGACGTGCAGATGATAAAAAGAGCAAAAAATCGGAAGCAAGGTTCGGTAATAATTCAATCCAACAGCTCTGTCGAGCTGTTGGATTAAAATATTTCTGAACCTCTCAACAACCCAGGATGGTTTTGCCCATTTCGCCGTTGACAGTATTGGTTGAAATGATACCTTCCAGGACGTCAATGTTGAAGGGTTTAAGGCGTGCCTTCGAAGAAGGCGTGCCTTGGTGGTATTATTGGAATATCCCTACAGTCGTAATCACGACCGTCTATACAGATTGGGTTTACCATTCTCCAATCGGTCATCTACGCGTCACCCCTGTTGCCGTGAGATGCAATGCAGTGCAGTGCAGTGCAGTTTTATTTAAAAAAGTCAATGGTCTGTAGTTTAATAGCAGGTCAACTTTAATTTTATTCCTCTGTTGCCAATTCCAGGCTTTGAGAAGCGGCTGGCTGTAGTAGGCGCCGCAGACCGACGTGTCTGAGAGGGCTCAATCCTTTAGGTCCCACGTTTTTCAGAACGAGTTTGCATAAGTAATTCATGCAACTGGTATTGATTTTTCAAATGAAATTTGGTGCATGGTTGTAATTGAATTAGAATGTTTGTGTGAAACTGTTTATATAAGATACTGAACTTTTATTCAGAAACGTTATTACTTTGGTTTTTATAAAACAACCGCGGCCTACTTTCAGTCATTGGATAGAAGTTGTTGACAAATAAAATCAATTTTAACACAATGTTCACGTGTCCTGAACTCCTTGTCAAAAGTACTCTCTGGGCTCAAATTAAAAACCACCGTATACACAGGCGGGATATCCTTTCACACCCAGACCTGTCACTCTGAACACCGATCCAGCTAGAGGTTGTTCAGCCAACTGTTTTTCGTTCAGCTGGAACGTTGCACTTGAAACATACAACTCATCAAGGTTCTTTCCTCCAAAACAACACGATGTTGGCCTGCACACTGGGAACTCGATTGCTTGTAATTGTTTCCCTGAAGAGATAATAGAAAATTAAATATCATTAAACAAATTGCTAATCTGAATTGCTTCAATGCTCAATGGGGTATATTTTATTTTATAACACAAATTAAACAACTTGACAAATATTAGTGAAGCTGTGACTTTCGTTTATGTTGACACGTAACTAACTTTTCCAGCACTACATTCTATTTTGTGACCCTTTTCAACCAAATATTTAAATTCTATAATTTTAAATGAATATGATTATCGGAAAATTTTTTGTTTTCTACGTCCCAGCAACGTGCGCCCATTATCTGAAGGTTCAAAATATTAACTCCTTAAGGGGTTGTCCAACGTAACTTTGGTCAATTTGCTGACATTTTTCCCAATGCCTCAGAAACAGATAAGAGAAGTAAGGAAAGGCAAATTATATATCAAAATAATGAGTAAAGTGCATAGAAAAAGTACATATAATTTTTTTCTGGAAAAAAGTAACTTTTATGATTTTGATGAACATTAATTTGCCAATGGCATAAGTAACGAACCTGTAAAACCACAAAATGATCGGTAATTCGAAACCCTTCCTTGTCTTCAATGTAATGATAACATACTACAGACTCGGAGAAAGCATTTTATGACACACACTCTGGTGTGTTTTGATGTCGGAATACAATACAACCAACACAAATTTTAGATGTTCCGGATGTGCCCATGTTACACTGATGTTTATTCCAGTCATGTGATTACAATGTGGTTCTTGCAGAAATACTCATTTTGGGCGATCGTCAGAATGAAAGGACGTGATCACGTCCTTTATTTGCTCGAGATAATGTATGAGGGGATTTGCAAACAGGTTACTGCAAATACTTGAGCTGTTAATGTCGTAACTGCAAAATATGGTTCGAAATTCCCTCTCGTGTTTACAGGCTGTCTGAACTTTTTTGTTGACAAAAAATCTGAATTATTGCGCAGTAAAAAGACAATATAAACCACTTGTAAAAAAATAACCGAGTGTATAAAATCGGGACGATACATATAAAATAAGGCAATATTCATAACAAAGTAAGCAGAATGCTTCAGAAATCACTTTTTCTCGAAATATATTCCAAGCGACCTGGCACTATATTGAGCGTGTTCATTTCCCCCGATGTTGTGAAGTTATTTACTTCCTAGTAACCATGGAATTTGTCGCGGCTGTGTTTGATGTCTGCAAAGGATCGATTGAAGATGGGTTGAAAATGATGCATTCGCGCTTCTAGATAAGGTGCTATTGGACGATGCCGTGAATTTAGTTTTTTTCTTGCAACCAACTATACTAACACAAGCGTCGATCAGTGTCTTTTGTCATCGTTTTACACTGACAAATGTACCAAATCTCCTTCACCGGAAACTATCTCCCAAATTGCATTTTATAATAAACATAGCCGCTGTCAGTGTGACCGTGTGGTCAAAACCCAAACGAATTATCGAACCCACGGTCAAAATTAGCCGCAATTGGCATTTAAACAAATGAAATACACGAAATATTCGCAATTTCTTCTTTACCCATGCCGAGTTACTGTTTAACCAGACCACATGCGTTCAGTTTCGTTTGTCGGCATCAAACTAATATTGTTTGTGGTAATTAATAGTACGAGAAGGCGAAAGAATCCAAATATTTTCCCATCATCCATAAATTAATTAAAATTGATAATTCCTTTTATTTTGCTGAAATTATGAATTCATAAGGTGGGTGTGTTGCGATTATTATGCCCAGACCTGGAAGTTGGAAAAGGAAAGGTGCATCTAGGGCCGTGCCGTGGTGACCTCTCTCCTCTAACCCATACATCATTACATGACGTACCAGCATTCTCCCTTGTCTCTCAACCACTGCTACTCCAATTTGAAGGATTTTTGGTGTTGTGATCGAGCATCATGGAGAAAATATGCCTGTTTAGCTGCTGCAGAATGTATTTCTTCTCCCATTTTTCCAGAGTTATGGTACTTTTCACTCTTTCAAGTTAGAAAATTTTGTTTATTACTAATTGATTTTTTACAATTTGTTGGAAAGTGCCTGCTGACACCTTCAAATTTATTGCTACAAAATATTTTGGGTGAATATTTTGTTCCTATTACTTATCAAGCAACAAGCTAACGAATATTCTGTATAAAGCCACCAATCTGATGTTTGACACTTTTATCGGAGCTATTATGGAGGCTTATCAAACTCAAAATGTTGATTATGGCAGGACTTTTCTATTTACCCATTAATCGATCAATTAAGTATTATAGTTGGAAGTAAGTAGCATGAAAGGTCCAGAACTTAAAGTCTAAAGAGAATGTTTTGCAATGCAACATGATTTTTGCAGATACATTTATTTGGAGGGTTACCCGTCTGATAGTGTTTGGAACATATGTGGCCAGGATCTTCAAAAAGGAAAAAGAGTTAAACTTTGAGAAAAAAGGCATATGCCTTGAGTGCAAGAGGTAGAGTCATACAAGGAAGAGAGCCCCCCCCCCCCCCCCCCCCAGGAAATTTTTTGTCAAATGGAGCTCACTTGTCACTTTTTGGGGATTGGTTTGGGTACTGCATTCTTGAAAAAAATTTGAAAGACCCTCTGGATGTGCCCTTCCGATCTGAATATGCCAATAAGCCTCCTTGGGGAAAGTACACGCAATAATGGTTATGTAAGGTTGATTTGATGTGTTTTGAATAACAATGTACTTTCAAGTACATTAGATGGTTTATTGCAGTGACAGGTTACAGTTACCCTTATTTCTTCTCCAACAGATATCATAAGTGTATTTGGTGTCCAAGAGTAAACGAAGCCATGATACCTACTGATAAACCAGACAAATTTAACAATTTAATCACTATCAAATTGATGCATGGGATAAAAGGGGTTACAGTGCAAGGGGTTTGTAAATATATTTATTCAACTACTATGTATGACTTTGAAGTGCATTCTTCATAGGAGAATATCATAGTTTTTTTTCCAAACCACCACAGTGACACATACATCTTTATATTGGGAGACACTCTTTTGTCCTTCCGTACTTCTTCTGGTGGACTCCTTCAAGTTGACCTTTGTTGAGCTCCCCAAATCGAAGGAAAATGTCTGCCGTCAGTCAGTGAGCACTCCACTTACAACATTTGGTCTCAATCTTTATTACTTTCATGAATAAGGAAAAGATTTCTTCGAGTAAGCACTTCAATGTTTATAGACTACAGCTGTTATTTTATTTTGAGGTATTTTATTGTAAAACTTTTGTTCTCTTACTTATGGCATAGCAGACTTTCAGGTGGTGGTGCTTACACATGGCAGCAATTCCATGGCAAATTCCAATTTCCACATGTTCTATATTTCATTCCAAGCATTTTGGGATATAATTTATTTGGGTTATTCATGTTGGGTCTTTTTGGACTTGGAAGAAAAATTGCATGAAATTTAACCAAAGTTAGGTTGGACGTCCCCTTAAATGCTGCTGTCGGATATTCCTGCCTAGGACACAAACGCTCTTAGTATTAAAATAAGCAGAAAATTGGCATGTTTAACCACATTTTCTTATGCAAATTGAATGTACTTTTTGACGAATGATTTCTTGAGTTAAATTTAGATGAATTTTACATCAAATCTAGTCATGGCTGCTTTTACATCAAATCTAGTCATGGCTGCTTCACAGCAGCCATGACTGGATATGATGAAAATATTTTGAATATACTCCGCGAGTTAAAAGTTAAATGGCACATTGTAGAGATTATTTAGACTCTTCCAAAACATCGAACTGAACTGGACATACCATTTTGTAATATCAGGTATTGTTATATGATCCTGGTAAAATATACGAAAACGTAGACACGATAGTTTGATCGATACATGACATTATCAGTTATAGTGATGAATTGACGGTAACATGGTCTGGGGTTTGCGGTTCGGAACGTTTCAATAAAACCCTACACGCACAGTCCCAAACACACACCGTGAAATGAATGAGTAAGGAAGCTTTTAACAATCAAAAGTTTAGTAAATAAACGCTTCGAGTATTCCAAAACATCACTGGAAAATAATCAATAAATTAGATAAGAGTCGAGGTCACTCCATCTCAGTTAAAATCGTAAACACACGTCATTGGGAACACAGTCTGCTGCATGAGTGAAAAATATACAAAAATGACGCGATTTCCAAGTCACTCCGTTGATGAAATAATTGCAAAATGGGCAACCTCAATTAAAATATTTCGCGTGGTGACGTTAGACGAAAACTTATGGTACTGGAGCCGTAAACATGGTAAAAACTCCGCGAGGTCTTGTCTAACTGTATCTCACTGTGTGTCCAACCGGCGAATCACATGCAGTGAAGTGAATAAGAAGGTACCAGTAGTTTGTGATATACGACATTGACTCGGCGAACAAAATTGTATGTGTATTGTAATCCGTAGATGGTTAACAGGGGCATACAATTATTTCTTATATATAAAAAGGTTAAAACTAGAAGTCCTGTCATGAAATGCGCACAAATAGCATGTCTATAAGCGCGTTAATCTACGCGTTATGACCATTGTAAGGGGGCGCGGAGGCGTTGCGGTAACCGGTTCTCGTCAGATCATCGAAGTTAAGCAACGTCGAGCCCGGTTAGTCCTCGGATGGGTGAACGTCTGAGCGATCGATTCGGACTCCCGCGTTGTGTCCTTGGGCAAGGCACTTAACGCCGATTGTCCACATGGGGGCACGATGACGCCGTGTACTAAGGCGTACTGCACGTCGATGGTGCACATGTCTTCAACCAATCTAACCCTGTCTGCTACGATGTTGGGGGGCTGGCAGCTGCTCGTCGTTGCTCGGTGGTTCTCTCCGGGTACTCCGGCTTCCTCCACACGTAAAACTGTCACGGTCATGATTAGCCATTGTGCATAAGTATGTGACCTTAAACACCAATAAATGAATAAATAAATGACCATAGTAAGGCTATTAAATTCTGTACATATGGCCTGTGCGCAAGCAGTGTTTCAGCCATTGGACCTCCGGGTAACTTGGAGGTCCATTGGAAGAAACATTGCCTGTGTTTGCTATGAATAACCAGGAGATCCTGCCGCGCTGTGGATGTCATTCGATGTGGCAATTCCGCGCAGTTAAGCCTAGATAAGCGCACAGTTCGTGACAGGAGTTCTAGTTTTAACAGTACGATCTCTTATGAGTCACTATTTGATATGAAACTTCTGAACAGAGTTTACTGAAATCGACCTGCAGACAGGACTTATCGAGGCTAAAACCGATTTTAGTGAACGAAGTTCAATCATTGCATGCCATATCGACGAATTTGAGATTCTTTTTATCACATAATATCACTTCACCCCCATTGCCCATGTGGGGGCACGATGACGCCGTGTACTAAGGCGTACTGCACGTCGATGGTACGCATGTCTTCAACCAATCTAACCCTGCCTGTACAGCAGTGTGGAGTTACGATGTTGGGGAGCTGGCAGCTGCTCGTCGTCGCTCGGTGATTCTCTCCGGGTACTCCGGCTTCCTCCACCCGTAAAACTGCCACGGTCATGATTAGCCATTGTGCATAAATATGTGACCTTAAACACCAATAAATAAATAAATAAATATCACATAATATATATTTTAAACCCTTATCAAACCTAACGGCTTGAACTCAACACCCCTGTTCACAAAAATCACCAACCAAATTTTAAAAGTTTTAGTTATTCATGAATTGTTTATTGAAGTGCCATCTGCTATTCATATTGGATGAATAGTTAATGAAATATGAGAGAACATTAACTTTGAACCCTCGTTTCCTGGAATGGTATCGTCTTTGTGTACACTTAAGGTGCGATTGGTCAGTCCAATATTAATATGCATGGAATTATCGAATAATAACTACAGTCTACAGCCGTCTGATTACAGACTGCAGTTATTATTTTTATCACCATTGCCCCATGTATAGTCCTCTTATAATAAGACAGAAATGGGACGAAATTATGCCTTGGACAGAAAAATCAGTCTTACGAGTTCTAAGGGTGAAATAGTCTGGGCGAAACATGTTTTTGTATTTTTTTTTCTTTTTTGTTGTCGTTTTTTTGTTTGTTTTTTGTTTGTTGTTTTTTATTATTATTTTTTTATTCTTCTGTGTTCTGTCCTATCGTCATTTCCTTGTCTGCACGATAACTCGAATATAAACAAGGTATCTCGCTGTTTATAGCATATTGGCCGACAGCCAATAGTACTCAGTCATCTCTTTTCAGACTCCTTGGGCATCAGGGGAGAGTTGCTTTCATGCATAGTATTACTTATGGACCTAGGACGAAACACCACTTGAGTCAAAACTGGACGGAGGTTTAAAATATGGGTCAAGAATAGTGAGGCCGGCCTGGGATTATTGAGTGCATTATTGAAAATTGCGGGAAATCACATTTTTGAATCCCTAATGCTTCACCGAAGTTCATACATGTATTTCTACACTCATAAAAGTGGAGAGAGCTAAAAAAAATTTAAAGTGAGTCACGTTCATATATATTAGCAGAAAAAAGAAACGCAAGTTTTTTTCTGTGGTAAATATTTCAAATGTGTTATGGATGATTATTTCATTGTTTGGATTTTGATGTTATTTCATCATTTCTGATTAAATTTGGACGAGTTTTGTTGTCTTAATCCAGAGCGGCGATTGCATGGATAACGTTCAAACACGGGTACCCTACGCCATTTCCTGATCAGAATCAAAAGCCGGTGTGCCTACACTGGGATTCAGTCGCAGCTCTAACTTTCCTTACCATTGACCCCATCTTTGCGAGATATTATTCGATTCCTGAAGAAGGGCCTGCGTGAGCTAAGCGACGTTGTTTGGGATGTTGTCGTGCTTCCTGGCCCTCCTGTCCAGCTAGTCCCACAAATGCTCGATCGGAGACAAATCTGGACTGTAGGGTGGCCAATCGAGAACTGGGACATTGTTTTGGTTGAGGAAGTCACAACAAACCCTAGCAATGTGCGGCCTCGCATTATCCTGCTGCAATGTAAGGTTACGCGCATGGATAAGTGGAAGGACGTGGGGCATGAGGCCCTGATTCCGATATGTTACGTCTGTAAGATTGCCCTGGATGACTACGAGAGGCGTTTTCACGCCATGAGAAATCCTTCCCCCAAATCATAACAGACCCTCCCCCGAATCTGTCGTATTCCTTAACGCTCGCGTCAGAATATCGTTCACCTCGGTGTCGATAACAACGTTGTCGTCCATCTGACCCGTAAAGCATGAATCGAGACTCGTCAGTGAATAACACATGTCTCCAGTGGACCAAATGAAACCGATTTGGTGCATGTGCCTGTAGCCATTGCAATCGACGTGGACGTCGCCTGTGTGTAAGTTGCGGGCCAACGTAGGGACGTCGTGGCCTTAAATTGAACTCCCGCAACCGATTCCTAACTGTTCTTGGACACACTCGGCTACCATGGGTGACTGCGTTACCGTCTGAATCGGTTACGGCGGTGTGAGACACGTGTGCCGCTATCTTGACGTCGCTACGTAACGGCTCCTGGAACGGTCAGCTAATCTTCTTCTGGCTCTGAGACGCCCAACTAAATGAGCTATCGTTGACTCACGGACCCCAAATTGTTGAGCGAGGATAAGTTAACGATTGGCCCTGCATAATTAGAGCAATAGCCCTACCCCCCATCAACTTCGGACTTTCGCGGCATTTTGCTTTTCAAATGAGTTGAAATGAAATGTTGTGCAATCGATGTGTACTGTTCACAACTTCGATTTGGTATGGTTTTCAAGCCCATACCACGTGGGAGTGCCCCGGATACACGTTTTGTCGAAAAATCTGTTAAAAGCATGCGGCGTCGCACATGGTCATGGTTGGCTGAAGTTTTACCAAAGATTCTTGAGACAGTACACTCACTAAGGTAGCTATGTATAAAAAATTACTACAATTGGTCTGCGGATAAAAAAATTATATTACAAAACTGAACTTGCTTTTCTTTTTTCCGTCAGTATTTGAAGTATGGTATGACGTATTGATGTATGACCAACACCAAATGAGTCGAAATGCGCTGGAGGTTCAAAATATGTGCCCAGATCACTGAGATCACCCAGGAGTCATTGAGTGCATTCTTCAGAAATGCTGGAAATTGCCTTCATGGCCCTCAAATCCATTACAACGTTTATACGTGTATTTCATAACGCAAAAAGGTGGCGGCCCAGCAGTTTTGCAAGTGCATTGCGCTTATATCTCAGGCATGGTACGATCTGCCGACCTGTGACCAACACCAAATGAGTCGATTGTCGCTGGGGGGTACAAAATATGGGTCAAGGTCTGTGGGGTCACCCGGGGGGGGGGGGTGACTAAGTGCATTTTTCAGAATTGCTGAAAATCGTATTTTATGATCCCCTTGATGCATTCCCGAAGTTGACACATGCATGTATACACTCGAAAAAGTGCGCGGACCCAAAACTTTTGAGTGTGGGTCTCGCTGAGATCTAAAGTATGGTATGACCAATGGACCTCGGCACAACAACAGCAAATGAGTCGAAACGCACTGACGATTCAAAGTATGGGTCGAGGTTACTGGGAGTGTTAAGGAATAGAGTGTAAAGAAATGCTACTCCCGAAAATAAGTCTCAATAAATTTTCTTTCTTCATAGTTTAGGTCTGATGCTTTCATCATTTCCACATAGGAATGAATTTACTGATCACCGAAATCCTGTTTCTCAAATTCACGACTACCTCCGAACCCAACTCACTCACAATGTTACAACGTCGACATCAGCTTTTTATATCGACTGTTTATTAGATGTGATATTTCTGGAATGAGCTATTCGTGGTGATTGTGTGATAAATATATGTGAATCAATTATTTTAGGGAACATCCCCGATCATCTATTAAAACAAAGAAAGTTACTGGCGACTTTTTCTCGTACCGCGCCCTTCAATATTTCATTATGAAGGTCTTGTACGGACTATCGCCATTTTAAAAAAAAAGTCACATGGCTTTTACGATAATCATGTGATCTCGATCGAAACGCCTTTGCTTCATGTAGTTTTTTATTTGTGTTTTGAGAAATGTCATTTTTGTTGATGGCCAGTTATGGCCCAAGTTCCAGATCATATTTGATTTTATTTGCTCATTTAGATCAGCAGTGGTGTAGATATTGGGATGGGGAGGGCAAACTTTGTCAGAATATTTTCGGCTCGCCGGAAAGGTTTTGAGGTTTCTGAGTACAATTTAACAAAAAGGGAAGATAATTAATTTTTGGGCTAAAACATATGTTTTGAACTCTTGAGGGTGTTATTTTCTTTACAATTAAATAGGCAAGGCTTTTCGTTGGGGATGGGACGGGGGCGAAGTTTCCTAAAAGGCCAACAACATACTTCTGCAGATTTCATATTGGTCAGTCCAATTTGTACCGTAACATAAATAATTTTCCACCCACTTGCAAACGTTTACAAACAAAAAGCCTCAAACCTTTTGCGCCGAGCCAAATATTTTCCGATAAAAGTTTTGTGGGGCCGCTACACCCCACAACCACCATCCCCACCCCACACCGTATCTACGCCACCGCAACTAATCCATTTGTGGGTCAAAACGGTATAAATTTGGATACTGAATTAAAAATCTGTCGAAAAATTGTGTTCGTCTGTTGGAAATATTTTAGATCAACCCACCGATGAAAGACTAGCTGTTTACATGTCTGTGACGCAGTGAAGGTATTAAAATAGCGAATTTGTATTTGTCCCAGTTGGAATCTATTCACAAAATATCGATAATTTTCATACCAAGTCTCTTTCTTTTGAAATAAAACAATGAACTGAGGGTCACAACTGCAGTGTCTGCTCCACATCCAAGCAACTAATTAACCACAGGTAACAAACTACATTCAGTATAAATTGACGTTTTGTAGAGCCTCAAAATGCCCGAAGGTAGCGACGTCACGCCTGGCGTATTTTTAAAAAAACAGTTCACCAACGAGGGCCACCGGACCTCACCAAGGGAATCGAGATCACATTTCAAAAAGAGCTAGCTCATACTGGACCTCTGCAGTGAAGTATATGAGGGCGAGGTTCGAGATTTCTGGGGACTTCGAAGATCGTACATCTCGCAAACCGCAAATTTCAGTTCTATGCCTGCGATAACGCTACCCCACTAAGGCATGGCAGTCGCGGTTAATTTGTTTACACAAATCTGTTCTCACCTGTTTCTGGGTCAAATCTGACGACCTTTCCCCCATCCCAGCAAGCCACCCATATTTTGTCTTCAGTGTCAATTGTCATGCCATCAGGTATGCCAAGGCTGTCTTCTGTTCCCCTGTCAAAATCCACCGCAACTCTCTGGTTACCTGTAAAATGAATTATATACTATAACATTTCTCTAGAATTATTCCTAAGATTGCCCAGCATTTAATTGGAGACATTTTATGATCCCTTATTCTTAACTGACCATAGTTCGAATATCTTAAAGGCTCGGTGAGCAAGTTCGTCCCCTGAGTTCCAATGTGTTCTATGTGCCAGTAGGCACATAGAACACATTGGAACTCAGGGGACGAGTTGTTTAGCCAAGTAATGGCCATATCCGACCAAGGCTACATAAAAAATTGCCAGCAAATTTTATTGTTTTTCTACTTTCAACGTCCAAAGCATAGCTCATAAACGAAATTATTTAAAAACTTGTTGTTTGTAAGTGTCGCCTCTTATAGTGCTCGGTTAACCTTTACCCAACGCAGTGGGTATCAAACTTTGTTGGGATCGCGGTGGCTCAGTCAGGGTCGGGGGGGGGGGGGGGGGCATGGTAGTAACCCCTGGATCCGGAAATCTGGGGTCCCGGGCTTGGCCAGGATTCTTGGATCAGGTCTGGGTCTCTCAAAGTTCTGACTCCCGTGCCAATCCTTTGGCCCCCGAGCCCCGAGCGAGAATCATCAAGATAAGTTGCCCGTCGTATTGGAATACTAGTTGCCACTCATGTAAAGAAGGAATGGGAGTGTCCCGTGGATATTTTCAGTCTGATAACCCTTTACTTAACACGAAAAGCGGACGGGACTTGCAAGCAGAAATATTGAATATCTATTTTTTTTTAATTTTTGTGCGTCAAAAACATAGCTTATGGCCTCTAATGAGGGGTCATATTTTATGTTTTGAGGCAAAAAATGAAAATCGAATGGTAATTTTTGTGAATAGCGCTGGCTGGTTTTGGTCGTTAGATTGGGTTGGGTTAATAGACTGTTATCTATATACATATGCACCAAACCCGGTGTTATCACTTCAAGAATTATTCACTTCTAGAACGTCGGCATCTTCATCAGTATCCCGACACTTTCGACTTTCCTCTCCCCTGTCCTGGGCTCAGTGGTTAGAACATTCTCAGCATTGGATTCTAAACCGAAAGATCGATCGTTCGATCCAGATCAGCGGTAACTACGCCGTGTCCTTAGGTAAGGCAGGGTAGCTCATTTGGTAGAGGTGCAAGCCGAGAGGTCCTCGGTACGAATCCCACCTGAGGCAACCGCGTTCAGTCCTTGGGCAAGACGCTTCTCCTCCATTGCCTTTGTAGGGGCACGGTGGTGTTGTGTACTAAGGCTTATTGCACGTCGATGGTACACTTGTCTTCAACCAGTGCTAATCCTACTTGTGTGGAGTTAGTATGTTGACAGTTACAGGTCGTTGCTCGGTGGTTATCTCCGGGTATTCAGGCTTCCCCCCCCCCCCCCCGTAAAACTGTCCGACACGATGTGACCCTGGCTGTCGAAAGTGTCGTTAAACCCCAACCAATAAATAAATAAATAACTCTGCTTGTGCTGGAGTCTGACATTTGTTTATCGCTGGCGGTGCTTCTTCTCCGGGTAGTCCGACGGTTCTCTCCAAGTACTCGGCTTCCTTTATTTGTAAAACTGTCCCAACACGATATGACCCTTGTGAAAGTTTTCTTCAACTCCAATAAAAATATAAAACAAACATTAATTTTTATTTTTTTAATTTTTTTTCAAATTTTTCGAGAAACATCTACAAAAGCATACAATGTCACCCCTCGTTGGAACGAGCTAGATGAACTCGTTCCAATGAGGAGTAACATGGTATGGTTTTGTTGAAACTTTTTTCAACTGCTCAATTTGTATATTACGCGAGCGGATGCGCCAATTCATTAGGTAAAAGGTTCAATATTCAGTGGTGAATTATTTATTTATTTATTTATTTATTTATTTATTTATTTATTTATTTGTGTTTAAGGTCACATATTTTTGCACAATGGCTAATCATGACCACAACATGAGTATCAACTCAAGACCAGAGGTGAGTGTTAATAAGCCATGCTGCCCATTTTAGAGAGGGTTTGCACCTCGCAAGCATTGGAGACTGGGTCCTATTTTACCAGTAAAACAGAACCTGTTTACTGCAGTGAACAGGCACTGCTTCACTTCCAAGGGTTCCCGCGGGGAACAGTGCTGAATTAAGTCGCCAATAAATGAATAAACAAACTGTTGAATAACTAAACTTGTTCAGTTTTTGAGTGAAAAAACGTACCTTATGATCCATCGGTGGAAAGAGCTCAACGAGATCGTTGCAATGAGGTGGCATCAGCTATCAAAAATAATGAAAACTGAATGGTAATTTTTGTGATTAGTGCTGGCCAGTTTTTCCGTTATGTTGGGTAAAGAGTTAACAGATTCTTAATTAGTCAGAAACAGCCTATAGTCGTGTGACCCACATCAAATTACTTATGTCTCACCAGTAATCATGTACTTTCTTAACCCTTTACTCATGGCAACGGCAAAAATCGGTCAGCGCTATTCACATATCACCATTCAATTTTCATTACTTTTTTAAATTTTTTGTCTAAAAGATATAGCTTATGACCCTCATTGGGTCGTCGAGGCATGCCTTGATAATACATTTTAAATATTAGTCAGTTGGGATTTGAGACATCACAGTCTGGGTAAATCAGGTCTACACTATCCCCCACTCCCAAGTCCCCCCCCCCCCCCCCCCGCAGCAATAGAAACAGTACCAACAATAACTGAGGCTTAGAATATATTTCAAACTTACTTATATCTCCTGATGACAGATCGTAATCAAAAACCCATACTTTTCTTGGTATAGAGTCAATGTAGTACATAGTTTTATTATCGCTGGTCCAAGCTAATCCATTGGTTAAATACACCTTTTTCAGCAGGACCTTGGATGATTTGTCCGTACCTAGTTGATAAAGTGTCCCTATCTCTGGGCGAAAATCTATATCCCAATGGTTCATTGTACCTAAAGATAAAAAGATATAACAAATGTGTCCAAAACTGAAAAGAGACAGCGATAATCCTTACTTTCCACCTACTTATGACCTTTGATCAGTAGATGAATGATGAATGGTATACTGTCGTTCGAAGATGCTGGGGCATACACCGTCGCCGTCGTATAAGGACCCTAGGGAGAAAAGCACCAACCACTGTCGATAAATACGTAATCGAAGAATAGTATAACACAGAACACAACGAGGTCTGGGGGGAAGGGGTCAGCGACCCGAGTTGGAGTTTTTTCAAGTGTTTCGCGCTCCAATAGCTGCGAGTTAAACACAGGAGAAACTCAACAAGGGTCGTAGATTCCTGTCTGCCGTACTCTGCCTGAGTTGTGTTCTGTATTAAAACCACGTTGAAACTTGAATTAACCCTTTTCCTAACATAAAAAGCAGACGACACTTACAAAAAAAATTCTTGAATAACTATTTTTTTTATTTTTTGTTTCAAAAACATAGGTTATGACCCCGCGTTGGAACAAGCTCGACGAGGGGCCATAACCTATGCTTTTGAGACAATAATGAAAAAATAATGAAAATTAATTGGCGATTTTTGAAAAAAGCGCTAGCCGGTTTTTGCCGTTAATTTGAGTAAAGGGTTAAGTAAATGAGCTGATATTGTTGAAGCAAAATATCACCTTCGGCGGTCTGTATACCTTCAGGCCTATCAATGTGTTGTGTCGAAGCATTTAATTCACGTCATAACGTCAGTTCGATGCGTAACGACCTATAAGATGCTTTCTTACATGGCGATCTTATACGTTAAATGAATTATACGCGTGGTGTATCTGGCACATTAAAAATGTTGTATTCTATCGAGTAACATTGGATACGCACAGTAATCGCAGTAAAATATAATTTTCTCCTGCGTTTGGCCACAGCAGTAGCGGGTCCAGACCATTGCGAACGTGTGCGGGGAACTGTTATATGTCAATTCGGGGTTTTTTTCAGTCGTTGCGACTAAAACAAAGCTTGGGAGCGCGGTGACTCAGTGGTAGTCTGTTGGACTTCTATACTGGAGATCCCGAGTTCGATCCCCGTACTGGACGACCCGCGTTGTGCCCTTGGGCAAGGCACTTTATCCCGGTTGCTTACATGGGGGCACGATGACGCCGTGTACAAAAGCGTACTGCACGTCGATGGTGCACATGTCTTCAACTACTGTAACCATGCTTGAGCGGAGCTTGAACAGAGTTAGAATGTTGAGGAGCTGACAGTTGCTCGTCGATGCTCGGTGGTTCTCTCCGGGTACTCCGGCTTCCTCCACCCGTAAAACTGTCACGGTCACGATTGGCCATTGTGCATAAGTATGTGACCTTAAACACCAATAAATAAATAAATAAAACATATCTTATGGAATAAGCTCTTTGCGTTTCTGGAAAGCCGTTTTTAAGTAAAAAGACGCTGTTGATTTCTTGATGGACCCAAAGAGAGGCGAGGGACGATCCTCGTGGATCCGCTATTGTGCCATTTTAGCGGGACGGTAGTATAGCATGCTGGGAGTGACCCAATTCTGTCGGATCTCAACCTGATCCCATTGGACATGACTGATGTCATCATCGGTCACGTAACTTGTGGGGCCATGTTGGTTGTCATGTTAGTCCGCATGACCGGTCATGTTGTGACATCATCACCTTGGCGTTGGGTGGTTTATTGCGCATATGCAGCGCATGTTGCTAGGGTAATACGTGTTGCATTCATTCATGCGGAAATTCCCCCAGCCCCCATACAATTATTTGGAAACCACTGAAAACCAATGTTTGGGGACTAGAGGGGACAATTTGGGACTAATGGACACCACCTTTTGTGGAATGGTGGAGGCCATTTGGAGAACCAGTGACAATCACAGGTTTTGGGACCAGTACCGAAGATGCTATTGTTGGTAGATTATTTTCTCCCACCAGCTGTCTTTTGAGATACGCGTGTCCCGAATGGGCCGCTGGTTGAGGAAGATCTATCTTGCCTACCCCACGTGACCATCCTCATTTGAATGAATGTGTCAGTGACACCACAACTCAACCTGTCCAAGAAGGGACTGAACTAAATGTACACCTGGAACTTAATTAAGCACTCCCTGTTTTTTTCGCAGTGGTGTTAATACACACTGTCATTACTTTCATACTATCTTTTAGATGACCAAAAGTGATTGTTTGCGGAAAGAATGGTCTATTGACAAATGACAGGTAACACAATGATGAAAAATATGATGAAAATATGCAGTATTTTAATGGCGCTAATTACACAAATCGGCCATTAATTTATTTATGCAAAAATGGTCTTTCAACAAGTATGGTGCAGGAACGGTCCATGATCAAACAATGCCGGTAATTACTGACAAAAAATGTAACTTTGACGTCAGTAGCGAGTGTATCCACCACGTGCCCGGATGACAGCCTGACCCCTCCTTCTAAAGCTACCAGTGAGTCTTCTGATACGGTTCAGATGCAAATGCTACCACTCCTCATTCAATGCAGCAGCTTCCAAATCGCCCAAATTCTATACGGGCGGACCCCTTGCTTGCACTCGACGTCCATGAAAGTCGCAGATGTGTTCTAAGGGATTCAAATCGGGGCTCATTGCAGGCCAATGTAGTGCTGTAATAACGTTATTCTGAAGTAATGTCCTCACTGCCTGGGAACGACGTGGCCTTGCATTATCGTCCATGAATACAGGGCGAGTAGCTAACGGGTGGTTGTCAAAATGAGGCACGACAACCGGACTGAGAATGTCCCGGATGTACTGATGACCATTGAGATTCCCACGTACAATCACTATATCAAGTTTTCAATTATGAGAGAGGCATCCCCAGATCATTACTGATTCTCCACCATAAGAGTAGGTCTGATGTTCCTGGGCACGTAAGCAGTATTCCTATGCCTCCACACTCTCATGCGACCATCTGTGACGTCGAGCAGGAACCTACTCTCGCCTGACCAATGGACTCTCCTCCACGTCCTGAGATTCCAATGTTGTCTTGCCATACACCACAACAAACGTCGTCTCTGATGCTGATCGGACAGAGCTGAACGCTTGATGACCCTTCTGGGCCTCATACCCAGTGCTTTGAGACGGTTTCGGACAGTCCTGTTGCATAAACGCCTGTCGGGGAGCTAAAGGCGTTTCAAAACCTCACTTGAAGCAAAGGGTTCACGCCTAACGAGGCGTGTCAGACTCCGATCTTCCCGAGGAGATGTCTTTTGGGGTTGTCCAGGCCTTGGTCGGTCCTTAACATCGTTGGTCTGTTGATGTTTTCGGACAAGTCTGTTGATGACAGAATGATTATAGCCAAGTTGCAATTCAGAAAAATTTGATAGCTACCACCCCGACATCACACCAAAGCTACATATGAAATTTGAAAAAGATCGGCTGATTGATGCGGCCAGCAGGGGGTGCCAATAGAATTGTTGACAATTCCTATGCCAAATCTAAGATGGCCGTTGGCTGCCATGTTCAACGAAATTTGGAAATATTCAAGAGCTCCCATCTAGATATTGCCCCAAAGCCACGTATGAAATTTGCAATTGATCGGGGGAGAGATGCGGCCTGTAGGATGCGCTGAAGGAATTGTGGACGGACGAACGGACGTATGGATGGACGATGGATCACAACTCATCCCAATAGCTCATACTATGAACTTCGCTTCAATTAACTCCTCGCATGCTACTTGCGGATACTCCTGCTCAGGACACAAAATCTCTTTCCCTGAAATAAGTATGATTTGGTCACATTTAACTAAATTTCCTTCTTTTTCTGTAAATTGGCCTTCTTACCAATGATTTCTGTAGTTAAATTTATATGAATTTGTCACCAAATCTAGTCATGGATGATTCACAGCAGCCATGACTACATTTGATGAAAAATATCTTGAAAACACTCATTGGGTTAAGAGTTAATACAGACACCTATCCTACCTCCAAACCACTCGATGATGATTTTTCTACCACTATACTCCTCATGACGTCATCGAAAACCATAATTTTAAAAGGGACAGCACCGGAATATCGGCTATTCTTCAACACACTTCAAATCCACCCCTGTCGTCAGCTAACTTTGATTTTCGAAGTATAATTATACCTTTGGTGGTGGTACAGTACGTGGAGAGTGGATTATAACTAAATCACCCGGGGAGTGGAGTTATCACGCAAAGTATCACTTTCAAATTCTGTACATATGGATAAAAAACACAAGCAATGTTTCAGCCAATGGACCTCCGGGTATAACTCGGAGGTCCATTGGTTGGAACTTTGCTTGTGCTTGTTTTGCTTAGCAACAAATTTGCAATTATTGCTTGGGTGAGATAAAACACTCTCCATGTACTGTATTTCTGGAACTTTTGGATTCCCTTTCGGAATATACAATTCATTTTTCTCTACGCTCAATCAACACATTTCCACTGAACGAGCAGTAGTTTGATTTCGATGACCTAATGTAAGGTGCGATGGGAGAAAAATCATCCTAAATTGTTGTGGTAGTAGGGTATGGCAATCTCAGCCTCGAGGAAAGATATCTGACCCAAGACACGAGGCTTTCCGAGAATCTGGGTCAAATACTCCCTCCCACCCCCTCCCCCGGGTGAGATTTCTCTTAACAATTGCATTGTGCGTTTTTTTCTTGATTAAGGGGATATCCAACTTACCTTTGGTCAAATTTCAGGTAATTTTCTCTATACTGCAACAAAGGCCAGAAAGAAATGGAATTTGGGAATGAAACATAGATCGTGTGGAAATTAATATATGCCACGGAACAGTTACCATGTGGTAGAAAGCACTGCCAGATAGCATAAGTAAGAGACCAGATTTTATACAATAAAATACCTTAAATTTATTAAATAGTTATATTCTGCAACCCTTCTAGTACAGACTAGGAGAAATCTTTTTCTCATTCTTGCAAGGAACATACAGTAAGACTAATTATAATTTAGGGTGTCCAAATTTCACAAGAGCTGTCATTTTTCTTGTGTTTGTTTACCTTTTATTAAGTTCACCAAGGGTCAAATCCACACAATTCACAAGAACAAGTATGGAGTCATGAGAGAGTGCATCAATTTAAAATGAAGAATGTCCAATGTGGCTTTTGTCAGTCTTCCGTGATCATACCCCCCCCCCCCCCCACCCCCAACATACAATTCTGTGCCACTTGGCATGAGATTTGCGTCGAATTGGTAAAAAAGATGAGGCTAATGCACAAAAAAGGAAAACTCCCTAACTTCCTCATTTGGTATTTTCTGTGACCATTTCTGGTGTTGCATGAGCAATGACAGCTGCCAAGAGTGACATGTGAATGCTCAAGTGTGGCCAAAACAACAAAAGTGATCTGCCCCGCATGCAGAATACTTTCATCTCGCGTCTCCGTTCAGTTAGAAAGAATAGATTTCTAATTCATTTGTGTACATGGTTTGGTATGCTTCATTATCCCCCGCCAAACCGAAGTTTGCGGGGGATATAAAAATGGGTTCCGTCTGTCCGGTCGTCTGTCCGTCCATTCGTCCCTCTGTCCGGGCCACCGCAGATGGCCTTGCGAGGTGACCGTCCGTGTGCAGTCGTTACTTGTGAGGTTGGGGGGGGGGGGGGGTATAAAACCGTTAGTATACCAACCACTTGTGAGGTTTTTCAAATTGTGAGGTGCGAAAAACCCACTTGTGAGGTGTGCAATTTTCCCCATACCTAACACTAAAATCACCTCACGTCCGTTCGTCCGTCCGTCTGTCCGTAACAACTTTGGACCGGTGTATATATCTTTTGTATGCTGATGGACCACCACCCACCCCCCAATAACTTTGTCCCCTTTTTAGTAAACCACTTCTTGGCGAGGGATACCGGTGGCGTTGTGCCTTGTTTGTTTTGAAGTTATCGCCCTTCTGTAGTTTCTGTTTGGGGAGGCTTGACTGTTGTTTGCTCGTGAGATTTAAGAACATTAATAACTGGTCTGCTTACCAATACTAATTTTATAGGCAGTGAATTACAGGACTGAACATTATTGCAATTATATTCGTTATTAAATTCATTAATAAAAAAAACTAATGAGACGTTGTAGTCTCATTTCGGTACATTGTGTGATTTTGTCCACCTGGTGGCTTCGTGATATTTCTGTCAGCAGATTGTATAATTCACATGGATTTTAGCAACCATTTGGTACATATAGCGATCAAAATCGGCGTGGATCCATGTTACACATAATGTAGTTGTGCGCGGAAGAAATTTACGATGGTACTAAATTTCACGTTATTTGGTGAACAGGAAAAGAACTTTCTGAAACTTTGGCATTCAGTCCTTGACTTTTGTCTTTTTATTCGACTAGCGGACTTCACCAAGCCTTCTTTATGACACAAATATAGTACGCTATAACCAAATTACTTTTTCGTAAATATACAATTGTGAGGACTGCAGTTTATGTTGATATAAATATATTTTTGTTTTCAAACATAATGTTCCAGTTTTATGTTTTGCTCATCGACAACAACTAAATAATAGTAGTTCTAATCGGTGGCGTTTTAATCCCTTGCTGAAACCTGCGTAACTTTCTACAGTTTCCAGGTTCAACATTGCCACTAAGGACTGGATCTCGCAATTATTACATTGTCAGTCAAATATTTTCCTATGACTGCATCGTGTGTTCTATATTACATAGTCGCGCAGATTCGAAGACAGCAATGAAATGTTGGAAGTTTTCAGATCTTTGGAAAGTTGAGCTGTTTCCCAACTTGGACCACAAATCACGTGATCACAACAAGCATGTCTAACCAACACAATCTAGTTTTCGTGGTCATTCATTTTCCTCTGAGAGTTTTCAACACGTCGGTTATGAAATAATGAATCTGCTTTCTCCGAGTATGGAGTGCGGAGTCTTTTGTTTACAATTTATAATTATCGACCTATTCCTTGTTATTCTCATCCGTTACTTTTGCGGCTGGCAATTTCTTTGTCATCAAAAACAAAAAAAAATATTTCTTTTTTTTTGGGGGGGGGGGGGGGGGGAGTGGAAAGTGGATAAATTCAAGTTTTGTGTACGTTGTTAATATTCTGGTATATAATATGACGCTATTCACCACTTTAATTCGTATTTGGGGCTTTGTTGAACTTTTCAAAAAAATGTCAAGCGTTTTGTTGGACGACCTCTTAATAATACCAATATCCACGTAAAGATGTTGTTCCTACATCGTGGTCGAGACAGATCATTCCTTAGGTGAATTATTCTAGTCGACGAGTGGGAACAACATTGTTACATCGACATTGGTATTGTTAATGAAGAATAAAAACAGGCGACCATTTTTAGTGGCACAGCATTGTACCAGCAATAGTTAAGATGGCGCCTTCAGTTTTGAACACCTTTTCAAAAGTTCCTTTGTTGAAATCTCCCTTAGGGAGAATGCTTCCCAACATTCAAATAGCACACGCTGAACATTGCTATACTCTTTTCTCTGATATCACTTCAGTTTATTTTGGAAACAAGTCTAACGTCTACAGCAGTAAATTTACTTCGTCCAAAATGTTTAGCAGTGAGTCTATAAAGTGAAAGTCCATTTTGTGTTTGTGGATTAAGACAGTTATGCCACCCTTCCACGTCATTGTTTGTACGCACTGTTTGGCAAGTATGGTCTGCCTCGGGCTGGTCTTGTAGTTTTAGAAAGAACGGATTCGGGTTCGGTAGACAGTTGTACAGAAATACAGAAAATGACCCCTCTTAGGGTACCACAGAAAGACCCGAACTTCCCTGGTTCAGGGGCAGGCCTGCTATTTAACCGATTTGGTAGGGACAAAATAGCACCCTAGGGACGTTTACAAAAAGGTCATGGCGGATGGGGGGGGGGGGGGGCAGGATCAACGTCCATCTCCACAGGGGTGAGTGATCACCTCCAGGGATGGAGTGAAGAATGATAAAATCCGTAATGATTTTCATAGTTCCATAGCGGTTATAATCATTTCATAACGGTTAGTAGAGGAAAAAATCAGCAGCTGACTTGTTTGATGTGTAATTAAGTTTGTTTTGGGAATGTCTTCGTGGTCTTGTGTTCTGTTGTGTGTTCGGGCAAGTTGGAGCCGTTCTGGGCAAGTATTGTCTGCCTCCGGCCCTTCTGTTAGTTGATGCATTGGTCATCGGAGTTGTGGCTGTTGTTCGATGTAATACTGACTGAAGATTGTTTTACTCGTGGCTGGCCCGAACTCACTTATGACTGCGATATGCCATTCCAATAATGATCGGACTGTTTTATTGTTGTGAGAACCTACCATGCTAGTGGTCGAACTCACTTATGGTTAGGCCTAACTCACTTATGACTGGGCCGAACTCACTCTGGCCGAACTCACTAAATGGGCCGAACTCACTGGGGTCGAACTTGTAATGGGACAAACTCACCTGATACCGATCAATTGACTGCTGTAATCGTTTGTTGATTATATCAATAATAATATGGACGTGACAACCGTTACATATTCCCAGTTCCTTATTCGACATTCGTTATCAACCAATTTTATTGGTTGATAACGAATGTTGAATAAGGAATTGGGAACAAGTAACGGTTGCCACGAATCCAATAATATACAACACAAAGTTTGCTAAGCACCAAGTATATCCAACTACTTGTTTTACGTTTTAGTTGAAATATTGTTATGAAAAGTGTATATATTTTTTATTTAATTATATCTTTAATGATTTAAGTACAGAAATTAAGATTTTATTTGTGTTTGACATTATTTTTTAGCTTTTGAATACGATAACCATGGAAAATGGATATTATTGTTAAAAGAGGAAATTTTTCAAATTTGCCAAAAAGTTGACGGAGCGATCTGATATGGGTTTTGTATCGAGTATCTTGACAACGCCTTCTCATGCTCCCAATCTGGTTCCGGCTGGTCCTTTGCGGGATGTTGTTCCATTCTTGGACCATCATGGCACCAAGCTCCTGGACACTTCTTGGCTTGACTGGACGGGCTAAAATTGCAAGCTGTAACTCATTCCGGACTTGTTCGATTGGATTGAGGTCAGGGGATCTTGCTGGTCAGACCATACGCTCAATCCGTCCCCTTGTTGGTACTCCCGGACAGCATAGGCAACATGACGACGGGCATTATCGTCCATCAGAATGAATCTATCACCCACTGCACCTGCATACAATCTGACGTCGGCATCAAGGATCTCAATCAATATACCGCTGTGCAGTCAATGTTCCACTGTCAAGGACACAGAGCTCTGTACGTCAATCCCAGCTGATGCCGCTCCAGACCATTATTGACCCTCCGCCATAGCGGTCATGTCTAGCAATGCTAGCTGCATGGAATCGCTCTCCTGGACTTCTCCATACACTAGAACGCCTATCTGTGTAGTCTAGGCAGTACCTTGACTCTTCTGTAAAAAGGACAGGTCGCCAATCTTCTCTGGTACATCCAACAGGGTCCATTGACCATTCATATCGAGTCTGGCGGTGGTTCTGGGACAGCGGAATGCGAATACATGGTCTTCTTGATCGGAGACCAGCTTCGTGCATCCTTGTCCGGATAGTCTGCGTCGAAACACTTACCCCGGATGCATTTTGAAGGTCACTGCGGAGCTGAGTTGCTGTTGCGAAGTGGTTCCTACGTGCCTGAATGATCAAAAACCGGTCTTCAGCTGCAGATGTTGCCCTGCCTCTGCCACCACCATATCGTCTTACAGGTGTGCCATAGTGCTGAAATCTTGCTCAGGCTCTGGTGATCAGCGTATGGTGCACACCAAGTGCTTCACCAACCTACCTGACGATGCGTAGCCACCTGCTCCACCATCCCAACAGCCCGCCACATTTCTGCTTATACAAATATATTCTTACATTTGCATTCGCCATATTCAATCATTAAATCACAAGGGTTTGTGTTAAAATGAAGATTGAATACCCTACACATGTCATGTACATGAAGACAGTACACGAAAACATGAAAATCAAGGGGTACATGCTTTTCATGACTGTCACGAAAAGTCTGCCTGTCAAGAGAGCTAATGTAAACACTTGAGACCATCTCAATACATTCCTCAATCATATCCACCAAATATATCGCAAGTATGTCACAAGCAAATTCCACAATGATGTGTCAAATATGTGGTGCATAGCAAACTTTGAGTAGAATAATAATAATTATATGTGCGCCCCTGTCAAGCAAAGCAAAGAAGTCAAGGGGGCAGGGTAGGCTGAGTCCACAGCTCGGTTGTAATAGAAGTTGCATATCTTCTAAAGTGTTTTAGTGAATTGCGTACCTGCTATTATTCGTCCCGCTGCATCACATTTTCCATCATTGAATATGACGTTCTCTATGTCCTTCTCTACTTCAACAACTGTGGTTGTTGATTCACTGTCCCAGTCCAAGTGTACTAGAGATTTGTTGTGGGCTACTATATAGCCGTTATTTTTGCAAGGTACAATGAATCCAACCGCGCCACCTGAAAAACATCCATTTGTATAGTTTCACATTTTCAACACTGACCCAATCAATAGAATTCATTTTAGTTGTGTTTGAGCTTATAGTATAGACTTATCCGCCGGCATGGAATGCGGCAAACAAGTGCAACATTCATTTGATAGTCCTTATTGTTATTAGGTGAAAATATAACACATTAGTAGTTGGAGATGTGGAGATCGTCCCCCATTGGATGGATCTCATGCTGGATCTCATGTGACGTCATAGTCACGTGACCTGGTGGCGCCATGTTGTGTTGTCACGGTAACCCTCGTGAGCGGCCATCTTGTGATGTCATCTCCATAGTGATACGTGGTGCGAGTGCGCATGCGCAGCGCGTGTTGTTAGGGTGATACGTGTTTCCGTCGTCCATTTTGTAGACTGGAGGCCGCCATCTTGGTTTCTATGGTAGCACGTGGTTGCTATGTAACCCAAAGCCTAACAAGACAGGGGTATGTTCGGAGGGTATGTTCCTTTGTAGAAGAGTAATTTCCAGATTCGTAGAATTACCACAAACAACCCTGACAAGTTATACTGTTTCGAATTCTTTCCGAATTCTCTGCTCCTATCTATATATGCAATAGTTTTCGTCTATTTGACCATGTTCCTTTGATCTGGAGTATACTGAAGTAACGTAGAAGAGCCTATCCATTGGAACAGTTTACCTTATTATTACTATATTTAGCTATTCTGGTCTTTTCTTGTTAGTTCTGACCCTATTCCGAGTACTCTTGTTGTTTCATTTATCTAGATCATTTAAATAGATTATAACTAACCAATCAGATTGCTTGATTTCCCATAACCTGTATGCAGAGTATCTCCCCTGCGTATAAGAAAAGCCTATATCATTTCCAAATATCCCTTTAAGCTATCGAGCAGTCATTGCTCGAACGACTCGAAGCCCATCGAGCAAATGAGCTATCGAGCAATTGCTCGTTCGAGTGACTCGAACATATTGCTCATCGACTCAGTTCAGTATTTGAGGATACCTATGACCCGGTATTGTATTATTTGGGGATACCTATCGAGGATACCTTTTATAGGATACTTATATGAGGATACTATTACCTGTACCACAAGACACACATATCCCAAATATCCCTTATAAGCTAAAGAGCCAAGAGAGTAATTTCTCCATGAGCAATTGCTCGAACGACTCGAATCCCATCGAGCAAATGAGCTAACGAGCAATTGCTTGTTCGAGTGACTCGACATACGACTCTTAGCCTCATTTCAGTATTTGAGGATACCTATGGCCCGGTATTGTATTATTTGAGGATACCTATCGAGGATACCTTTTATAGGATACTTATCTGAGGATACTATTACCTGTACCACAAGACATACCTATCCCAAATATCCCTTACAAGCTAAAGAGCCAAGAGAGTAATTTCTCCGTGAGCAATTGCTCGAACGACTCGAAACCCATCGAGCAAATGAGCTAGCGAGTAATTGCTCGATCTAGTGACTCGACATACTACTCGAACGACTCGAATCCCATCGAGCAAATGAGCTAACGAGCAATTGCTCGTTCGAGTGACTCGACATACGACTCTTAGCCCCATTTCAGTATTATAATACAATACCGGGTCATAGGTATTCTCAGATACTGAAATGAGTCGACGAGCAATATGTTCGAGTCACTCGAACGAGCAATTGCTCGATAGCTCATTTGCCCGATGGGCTTCGAGTCGTTCGAGCAATGACTTATTAGTAACTGCTCGATAGCTTAAAGGGATATTTGGAAATGATATAGGCTTCTCTTATACACAGGGGAGATAACTCTGCATACACGTTATGGGAAATCAAGCAATCTGATTGGTTAGTTATAATCTATTTTAGTGATCTAGATAAATGGAACAACAAGAGTACTCGGAATAGGGTCAGAACTAACAAGAACAGCCCAGAATAGCTAAATATAGTAATAATAAGGTAAACTGTTCGAATTGATAGGCTCCTCTGCGCTACTGGAGTATACTTCAGAACAAAAGGAACATGGCCAGATAGACGAAAACTATTGCATATATAGATAGAAGCAGAGAATTCGGAAAGAATTCGAAGCAGTAAAACTTGTCGGGTTGTTTGTAGTAATTCTACGAATCTGGAAATTACTCTTCTACAAAGGAACATACCCTCCGAACATACCCCTGTCTTGTTAGAAGGTTTTGGGTCACATAGCAACCACGTGCTACCATAGAAACCAAGATGGCGGCCTCCTGTATACAAAATGGTCGACGCAAATACGTATCACCCTAACAACACGCGCTGCGCATGCGCACTCACACCACGTATCACTATGGAGATGACGTCACATGATGGCCACTCCCGCGGGTTACCATGACAACACAACATGGCGCCACCAGGTCACGTGACTATGACGTCACATGAGATCCATCCAATGGGGACGATCTCCACATCTCCTGCTACTCACATTCAACTCCCTGAATTACGACAACATGGTGACAACAGCTTAATATATCACTTATGTTATAATTTATTTATTTATTTATTTATTTATTTATTTATTTATTTATTTATTTATTTATTTATTTATTTATTTATTTATTTATTTATTGTTCGAGGTCACTTTCAACATCTGTGTCTGTATCATGACAGCAACATAGGTTTGAAGTGAAGTTCAGTCACTATTTTATACCTTTGCTGTCCACTTTAGAGAACTTCCTCCCAGGCTTTTGTAACACGGTCAATATGTTTCTTCGTGAAACACGGTCGGAATGGGCATTAGAGCCCTTTTCAAAAGAGTATCGTGTAACAGCATAACAACATTTATTATACATTAAACGATAGATTATCGAAGAAATTGCAGAAAGATAGAAATCGTATCCCCCACTATGAAGATATAGAAATTTTCACTTTCAGGGTATCAATCAAAATGACAGCTTTCAAACATCACTTCGAGGTGAATACGAGTCAAATTATCACTGAAAATGATCAGTTTGTTCTAGAAATGTATAATGAAAAGAAAATCTAGTTTTTTTGAGTTGATACCGATCATCTCCAGCAATAATTCAATACGTATTCACCGTGAATTGATGCATGAAACTCGCTAGTCCAAACATGGCTTGAAAGTCCGTAATACAAGTTTTTGGTTTGGTACGTCTTTTCAAAGGACGTACCAAACCAAAAACTTATATTACGGACTTTCAGGGCATGTTTGGACTAGAAACTTGCCAACTGAATCAGATCGCAAGACGCTATCTATTCCGAGTATCGATCAAATCACTTCCGCGTATCAATGATTCAATGCGCTGTTTACTTTCATGCATTAATTCATGTTTGAAACGAGTGGAATTATTAGGATCTTATAAAAAGCGTATAATAAAAAAAATCGATTGTTTTTGAGTGGATACTGAATATTATTTCACTTGTGACCGAGATGAACCGCGATTTTCGCTCGCACCAGCGCTCGGGAAAAATAAACACTTGTATCGGTCACGCATGAGATAATTTTTGGTATCCACTCAAAAACACTGGATATCCTCTATATAATCACCACATATCAATAACAGTGGTGCTTTTCTTGGAGACGCGGATGGCACGTCGTTCCTCTACATTTGCATGTCGTTCCCCTACAATTTCAGGTCCTGTTTGGCTAAATGTTAACGAATATCCAACACGCCGAGCTATCACTGATCTTGCTAGCAGCTCCAAACACATTTTAGCTGTTTGAAAATCTCGCAGCCCAACCCGGACACCAATGCCTACTTTGTCAGGAATATGAGGTTGATTTATCATGGATGGTGGTTTGCGATCAACAACCAGCGCCGCCAACACTCAGAGACTGCCATCTGAACCCAGGTGCGATCGTTTTTCTTACAGCCTTATCCCAGCCATCCGCATTTTTATTTTCTTTCTGGTCCGTCCTGTGAAGGTGACAATGGCTTTATGCATTTAATAGGTGTCGGTGATGCTTCAACCAAAACAATTATTTACATGTATATGAACAAAAAATAGATCATTATTTACACATTCGCTCGGAAATGACCGAACACTGGGTGGTGCGAAGTTTCGAAATTCGATTCGATTCGAAATCGTTTTGATGAATTGGGCTGATTCGGAATTTTTCGAAACATTTCAAAATTCTACCAAGTGTCTCATTTTTAACCCTTCTTCTATCATCAGCCCTCGTGTACAGGAGACCAGAAAACCAATACTATAGAAGTTTTGCAATTATATTTTCTAGAATTGTATATTCTACCTATTAATACAACTGACTGAAATGAACCAGTAGCATTTTCAAAGATCTGGCAATTTGCCAGTTGGCAAATTGCCAAATCTTTGAAACTGCTAATGGTTCATTTTATCCCATTTAAAGTCATAACTAGAAAATACAATTCTAGAAAATACAATTGTAAATGTTGTGCAGTATTGGCTCCAGATTATAGAAGGTTCAAGAAGTCTCCGCTTCCAAAACTATTTTGATCCATTCTGAAATATTCCGCTTTTTTCTACATTTTTTTTTCTTTTGGACTGACTTGTCCAAATTCATGAGTCGTCCTTGAATACAATACTTGCGTGGAGACTGGCCAAAATTTACGTTTGAAGGAAGATGCAACACTTACATTTTGACGAGCCGTGAGATTCGATTCGAGATTCAGTTCGATTCAAAATCTTATACCACGATTGTTGTGGGTATTCAACGCTACCCGATATGATACAGACATTGAGAAATACACTGGACACACCATGCATGGAATCCGACCTATGTGTAAGAACGTCATGTTACAAAACATCTGATTGCACACCTGATTGACGTTATGTTGTGAATGAATTGCCTCGACACAAAAGTGTTAAGCAAGAAAGTAACCAGATCGCCGAAAATGATATTTTTCTTTTAAAAATATCAGCTTCATTCACCTAATTCTAGTTTGTTCGTGGTATAAATAGGAAACACAACTCGGGTAGAGTAAGGAGGAGAGGAATCAGCGATCCTTGTTGGGGTTTTTCTGTATTTCATGCTCATGAAATGTTTTCCTCACCTAACTGGATTGATTTGTTCTCCCGTGTTTCCGAATTCCACCGCGAAACTTTGCCTTTTGCAATATCAACATGCAAAAGTGTATTACTTCTGTCGTCCCAGTGTGGACCTTCGCCTAATATTTCTGCAGCATGTTTTATGGCCACCTCCACCTTTCCATTCATTCTTCAATTTTCAGTTGGTGCTGAAGAGAAATCAAGGAAAATCATTAAGTGCAATCCATGTGTAATTTGGGTTCATGCATACAAAATTTGGGAATTGATGTTGCATGTTATGTTTAGCTTGCTTGTTAACTAGTCACTCCGACAGTCTGCTTATTAATCAGTCACAGGTAGCTTCCTTGTTAACTCTTAGAAGCCGGAAGTCGAGCTTTCTTGCCTGTGATGTAATTCGGCAGGTAATCTGGCAGTGACGGTTCAGCTATCTTTGGGCTGGGGGAGAATTAAACACTGATCAGATGCTTCTAGTCAAGTGTCGTCTGTCTGAATAGGCAGACGACACTTGACTAGAAGCAACTGCTTTACTGTAAGTTTTTCGCGGTATGTCATGTTCAATAAATTCATTCTGATTCCCCTGCTTCTAGGAGTTAATTACCCACACTGGTTTGTTAGTTTATTTATTCGAAATTTAATGACACTTTCAACAGCCAGGGTTACATCATGATTTTGTCAGGTAGAGGAAACCGGATTACTAAGAGATCCGTCGAACTCTAGCGAGCAACTGTCACCCTATCCAATTTACTATCTCGGCGCATGCAGAGTTATCAGCGATTTAAGGTAAGGCTCCTTTCACGTGCAGTACGCGTTAGTGCGCATTACTGACCCACGTGGGCAATCGGGCTGACCCAAGGACACGATGAATCTACCACTGGTCAGGATAAAACCGTTGCCCTTTCGGTTTAAAGTCCTATACTGTAACTACTGAGCCACCGCACCCCAACAACTTTGGGAGATTGCTCGTTCAGCTATAACTCTGCACCAAAACAGAAACATGCAATTTAGAATTGGCCATACATGATTGAATAGTCTCCTGCCACCTTACCTACATTCTGCTAGTGTTCAACCGATTACCAAAAATGGCCTCTGACCGATTACCAGTTATTTGAGCTCACAATCGGCCGATTTCGATGCTGATTCCTATTGTAATACCGTGTTCTACTGGAGGAGTCGAGGCTTGAAAGAACTACATTAAATTGAACACAGTTCACAGTGTTAAACGTCGTTGAATCAGATCGCATTAACATGACCAGACGCGCACACTTGGGCGGTACTCGGGGCTCTCAGAGCCACGTGTACCGCCCAAGTGCGCGCGACTGGTCATTTTACTGCGACCTAAGTCAGCGGAGTGCAATCTTCACTTTTTCCAGTATGGACTGGCGATTGACGCAAGTACGCTCAATTGTAAGCTTCACATGCTGCTTAACCTGTATATCCCGCAAAGGGACATGTAGAGAAATTAAGAATACAAGTGGTATGTCTCGTATGTTTGGGGCCTTATTGGCAGGACCTCGGTGCAGGACCTCGGAAGTGACGTCAGGTCACGTGATCCAGTGCCGCCATGTTGTGTTGTCACGGTAACCCGCGTGAGCGGCCATCTTGTGACGTCACCCTCATGGTGATAAGTGGTGTTAGTGCGCATGCGCAGCGCGTGTTGTTAGGGTGATACGTGTTTCCGTCGTCCATTTTGTATACTGGAGGCCGTCATCTTGGTTTCTATGGTAACACGTGATTGCTATGTTACCTAAGGCCTACAACAGAACAGGGGTATGTTCGGAGGGTGTGTTCGATTGAATCGGAGTATTTTCTGGAACGACTTCCCTGGATAATTACCACAAACAACCCGACAACTTGTATTATTTCGAATTCTTCCAGAATTCTCTGCTTCTATCTATATATGCAATAGTTATCGTTTATCTGGCCTTGTTCCTTTATTCTAGAGTATACCCCAGTAGTGTAGAAGAGCCTATCAACTGGAACAGTTTACCTTATTATTGCTATATTTAGCAATTTCTGGTCTATTCTTGTTAGTTCTGACCCTATTCCAAGTACTCTTGCTGTTTCATTTATCTAAATCATTTATAATCAATCAGATTGCTTGATTTCCCATAATCTCTATGCCGAGTTATCTCCCTTGTGTATAATAAAAGACTATATCCAATGGCTATATCCCTTGGTATCCCTTTTTTGTGAAATGAGGATAAGAGTCGTAGTAAATTAGACCTCATTGAGGGATTTTTAATACGACTCTTATCCTCATTTCAGCAAAAAGGATTCTCCAGAAGGCACCCCAATTTGGGCACCCCTTTTTTGAAAAACATATGGCCTTCGGCACCCCTTTTTCTGAAATGAGGAATGAGGGATTTTTAATACGACTCTTATCCTCATTTCAGAAAAAGGGGTGCCGAAGGTCATATGCTTTTCCAAAAAGGGGTGCCGAAATTGGGGTGCCGGGGATATTGCCATTGAAAAAGTTTTTATTATACAGAAGGGAGATAACTCTGTACGATTAAGTACAGGTTATGGGAAATCAAGCAATCTAATTGGTTAATTATAATTTATATAAATGATCTAGACAAATGAAACAACAAGAGTACTCGGAATAAGGTAGGAACTACTGGTATTACGTACCACCTTACCAGTAACAGGATGATACAAAGCATTTGGTAGGTTAATACTATGAACGGTTAGGATGGAACCTATAGGGGAATATACCAACCATACTCTGCTGCCGTTCTGTATTACCAGGCATTGACCCCACCCCAGAATACCGCTCAATAATATGAAGCATCTGGTGGATCAGTAGTACCAAGGGCCAGCAAGAGACCTACGGGGATATGTACAGCCTATGCTATTCTACCGTTCTAAACTACCAAGCATTACCCCCACCCCCACAAAATCACTAGGTCTACCATAACGTACTACATATACCTGTCATATAATAAAACAAAGCAATCGGTTGGTTAATAGTACCAAACACTAACAGGGGCCTATAGGTGTATATACCGCCATACTATAGTACCGTTCTAAACTACCAGGCAGTACCCTACCCACAATACCCCTATGCCTAGCATTGCATACTACCTATACCAGTCATAGTATAACATAAAGCATCAGGTGGATTAATAGTACTAAGGGCCAGCAAGAGACCTATAGGGATATGTACAGCTTATATAGTATCCTCAGATAAGTATCCTATAAAAGGTATCCTCGATATGTATCCTCGAATAATACAATACCAGGCCATGGGTATCCTCAAATACCGAGATGAGGCTAAGAGTCGTAGTAAATTATGCCTCATTGAGGAATTTTTAATGGTCCTCATAACCTCAAAATTCAATGAGGCTATGAGGGATAGTAAATGAGGACTCATCATTGAGGGTTTTTACATAGCCCTCATGGCCTCATACGACAAAAAGGGATTCCACAGTCACAGGCGTTTTCCAAAATGGGATTCCATAGGATATACCTGTTAAATACTGAAATGAGGCTAAAAGTCGTAGTAAATTATACCTCATTGAGGGATTTTTCAAGGTCCTCATAACCTCAAAATTCAATGAGGGTATGAGGGATAATAAATGAGGACTCATTGAGGGCTTTTACATAGCCCTCGTGGCCTTATACGACAAAAAAGGGATTCCATAGCCACAGGTGTTTTGCAAAAAATGGGATTCCATGGGATATGGCCATTGGATATAGTCATTTATTATACACATGAAGATAACTCGGCATAGAGATTATGGGAAATCAAGCAATCTGATTGATTATAAATGATCTAGATATATGAAACAACAAGAGTACTTGGAATAGGGTCAGAACTAACAAGAATAGACCAGAAATTGCTAAATATAGCAATAATAAGGTAAACTGTTCCCGTTGATAGGCTCTTCTACGCTACTGGGGTATACTCTAGAATAAAGGAACATGGCCAGATAAACGATAACTATTGCATATATAGATAGAAGCAGAGAATTCTGGAAGAATTCGAAATAATACAAGTTGTCGGGTTGTTTGTGGTAATTATCCAGGGAAGTCGTTCCAGAAAATACTCCGATTCAATCGAACACACCCTCCTAACATACCCCTGTTCTGTTGTAGGCCTTAGGTAACATAGCAATCACGTGCTACCATAGAAACCAAGATGACGGCCTCCAGTATACAAAATGGACGACGGAAACACGTATCACCCTAACAACACGCGCTGCGCATGCGCACTAACACCACGTATCACCATGAGGGTGACGTCACAAGATGGCCGCTCACGTGGGTTACCATGACAACACGACATGGCGGTACTGGGTCACGTGACCTGACGTCACTTCCGAGGTCCTGTACCTGCCAATAAGGCCCCACACATACGAGCTATACTACTAATACACATTGTGGTTCTTTCTCAACTTTATTGAATGGTATCACTGACATCATTTTACATTAACAATTGTACAATTGCAGAAGATAATAAAATGTGGTTAATGAATCATCACAAACCGATGTTCCAGTAGCCGTTGCTGTTGTCATCCGATTGCCCACAATCGGCCGATTGGGGTGGCCGATTCCGATCATCGGTTGAACACTACATTCTGCCGTTTGTTCTCCCCTGACACACAACATGCACACATGAAGATCGTTTCAAGATGCTAACCCGTTTATTATAGGCTATCATATTGTGATCAAAGCAGACAGAGAAATAAAAAAAAAAATACACGCACAAACAACAAGAATATGGAGGTAAACTTCTGGAAAATTCGTTCCGACTTCAACAAGGTGAACTCATAAAAAAGGAAAACCGTTGAAAAATCTAGTGCTGTTAGCTCAGTTGGTATGGTGACAGAAGATTTGGGCTGGGGCCAACTACTGAAACAGTTTAGAGTTTTCAGTTCAGCGCCTTGAACCTAGAACAATGCCTGGTGGAATTCCTGCTTGGCACAGGCGATATAAAATTAAATTCAAGCAGTTGCATCTTCACAGATCTTCCATTTATTGAGATTTCTGTGTTTAAAAACTGGGACAGCAGACCAATGTTACGTTAGGTTTCTGTACCTTTTCCGAGTTCTCGGCTAATGCTGAGCACCTGTGTACATACTTTGATAACCTGCGCGTTCGTGGTTGAGTTCAGATACGCGGGCCACTTGACGAGTGTTATAATAACAAATACATTATGTTTTGCAAACAAACGTCATGGATCAATACTTTGTTAACCAGGATTTTGGAGTCGTCAGTTGGAATTAGGTCGACTATAATAAATGTCATAAAATAAACATTTTCTTTTATCATAACAGAACTGCGTTTCATGTTTTGATTGCTTTAGCATTGCAGATGTCGCCTTGTCGCACCCAAGGGAGGATTTCTCCTTTTCTGACTTTTCAGATGACCCCGAAACTATGTTTTGTTGTCTGAATTCTTCGCACTGCTGAACCAGTTAAACACCTCCCTGGTTTCAGTTGTTGAAGAAAGAACTAAATTTCAATGAACTTGGGGTTACTTTTCTATATTTACCACATTCGATATTCACCCTGATGCTGGAATATGTTGCATGTTACATATGTTACGCACTTTACTGCATGATTATCAATATACGATTAAATAAATTGCAAAGACCTTTTGACTTACCTTTCTGAACAGCGTGGTTATTCAGCCGAATCTTGGTTAATACGCACCACCGTCAATTCGCACCAGTCGATTCGCACCACACCAAGAGCCAATTCGCGGCATCTCAAAAGTCGATTCCCACCATCTGAAAAGTACATTCGCACCATCTCAAAAGTGAAAGAGTGTGTTTTAGATTTTGAGAAAGCGGCGCAGGCCACTACACGTCCTGTTTTATCCGATGTTGCTATTTGTGGCTGTTGGCTTCACTGCAGCCAGGTGGTGTACGAGAAAGTCAAAGCACTGGGTCTACAATCTGGTATGTACATCATCTACAAGTTCGAGCCTACTGGCATCAATTATTGGCATTCCCACATTTGCCCCACAACCACATATTAGAGGCATTTGCTCTCTTAAAACCCGATGTCCGACAGCAACATCTGCAGAAAAATTTGCAAAGTTATTTAGGTATTTTGAGAAAACTTGGGTGTGTTCTGGGAATTGTCCTCCTATTTTGTGGTCAACATACTGACGTCCTGTACAAACAAATGATCACGTGGTAGCATCATTAAATCAACACTTTGGCAAAATCAAACTCACGGAATATGTATAAGCTTTTTTGTCTGCTTCACAGAGAGTCAGAAATACTCCATCTACAAGTTCGCTTTGTTTCCCCCCAAAACTCTATCGTCGTCAGAAGAAAATACACACAGATAAAGTACCAGACACTTAGGAAATTGTAGGATGCTTAAGAGAATGAACCAAGGGAGATAAGTACATCGGAATATGTGAGTCAAGCGCTTAACCTGTATGAAGCACATCAAAAAGATGAAGAAAGTACTTTCATTACGCAAACAACATTTTAACAAGTTCCAGACGACGACAAAGGCGACATTATCAGTATCCTGAAAAAGCCGTAGCTGTCTAGGCCATGCTCGAATTAGGTGTAGCGTCAACGGTTGGGGTGACAAGATGTCAAAGAAATAAAGGTAAATATACTACTCAAAGTTTGCTAAGCACCAAATATTTGACACATCATTGTGAAATTTGCTTATGACATATTTGCGACATTTTTGGTGGATATGATTGAGGAATGTATTGAGATGGTCCCCCGTATTTTCATTATCTCTCTTGACAGGCAGACTTTTCGTGACAGTCATGGAAAGTATGTACCCCTTGATTTTCATGATGTTTTCGTGTACTGTCTACATGTACATAACGTGTAGAGTGTTCAGTCTTCATTTCAACACAAACCCTTGTGATTTAATGAATGAATATGGCAAATGCAAATGTAAGAAGACATTTGTCTGAAGCAGAAATGTGGCGGGCTGTAGGGATGGTAGAGTAAGGGGCTACCTATCGTCAGGCTGGTGAAGCCCCTGAGTGCACCATACGGTGATCACCAGAGCCTGGGCAAGATTTCAGCAGTATGGCACACCACGGCATGTGGTGGCAGAGACAGGGCAACATCTGCAGCTGAAGACCGGTTTTGCTCATTCAGGACAGTAGGAACCGCTTTGCTACAGCAACCCAGCTTCACAACGACCTTCAGAATGCATCCGGCGTAAATGTTTAGACGAAGACTATCCGGCCAAGGTTGCACGAATGTGGTCTCCGACCGAGAAGACTATATATTCGCATTCCGCTGTCCCAGAACCACTGCCAGGCACGATATGAATGGGTCATGGACCACGTTGGATGGACCAGAGAAGATTGGCGACCTGTCCTTTTTACAGATGAGTCAAGGTACTGCTTAGACCACACAGATAGGCGCTATAGAGTATGGAGAAGACAAGGGAGCGATTCCATGCAACCAACATTGCTGAGCATGACCGCTATGGTGGGGGGTCAGTCATGGTCCGGGGCGGCATCAGCGGGGATGGACGTACAGGGCTCTGTGTCCTTGAACGTGGTACATTGACTGCATAGCGGTATGTGGATAAGATCCTGGATGTCCACGTCAGATTGTATGCAGGTGCAGTGGGTGACAGATTCATTCTGATGGACGATAATGCCCGTCCTCATGTTGCCCATGCTGTCGGGGAGTACCGACAGAGGGAGGGGATTGGGAGTATGGACTGGCCAGCAAGATCCCCTGACCTCAATCCAATCGAACAGGTCTGGAATGAGTTGCAGCTTGCAATTTCAGTCCGTACCGTCCAACCAAGAAGTGTCCAGGGGCTTGATGCCATGCTGGTCCAAGAATGGAACAACATCCCACAAAGGACCACCGGAAACCTAATTGGAAGCATGAGAAGGCGTTGTCAGGCTTTAATTAACAATAATGGGTCATACTCGATGTTGAACCCATATCAGTTCGCTCCATCAACTTTTTGGCAAATTGACAAATTTCCTCTTTTACCAATAATATCCATTTTCCATGGTTATCGTATTCAAAAGCTAAAAAATAATGTCAAACACAAATAAAATCTTAATTTCTGTACTTAAATCATTAAAGATATAATTAAATAAAAAAATTATACACTTTTCATTACAATATTTCAACTAAAACGTAAAACAGGTAAATGGATATACTTGGTGCTTAGCAAACTTTGAGTTGTTTTCAATTTGTTTTTACTTTTGGGATGATTAATTTATTTGCTGATATTTTACATGCATTTTCACTTTTTAGACGACCAAATTATTTTCTGATTTTCTAAGCGATGCTCTAAGGACAATAGCAAAGCATACGGTTAAAAGCTGTTGAATAAAACTCGGATGTGGGGTACATTGCTTTCTATAAATTTTCATGTGTGTAAATGTTTTAGAACACTACACATTCAAAGCATACATAGCAAATAATTTTAAAACTCTTAAAACCCCCCGCACGCACACACGCGCACGCACGCACCGCATCGCACCGCATCGCACCGCCCCGCGTGTGTTACCCGCAGCATACACAACTCTTAAAACCCCACACACGCACGGACGCACCGCACCGCACCATCCGTGTTACCCGCAGCACATCATGTTAATGCTCCTTCATCATTATTTTTTTTTTTTTTTTGCAGATGAATGTACTTGAAGGTTCACCGCAGTGTTGATGATTTGTTAGAGACGAAACGAAAAGTCGTCCATTTATTTTCCGAAAATACTTTAAGAAATACTTTATTTGCAAAATGGAGGTCGAAGTTTCTGGAGAACGCATCGCACAGTAAAGATGAGTGCAAAACAGGAATAACTGATGTTTTGAAAAGCACCGATGATATCACCAAATATAGTGACGAACACATGAACATAGTTTTGTCGTATTTTTTTTTTCTTGAAAAGAAGACGGATCAGAATATACAGGAAATAGCGTTGTTGGCATTCCATGTGGTATTCAGAGACATATTCAGCTTACTTATGCCGAGCTTGGTGTCGTGGGGATGATTTTCTTTCTGATCCCAAATTTACACAAGTTAAAACTATTATTGACCACGTAATGCGAGATAAATGCAAACTGGGATTTGGATTGCTACGAAAGAAGGCAAATATTTTCAGTGCAGAACAAGAGTTCACACTCTCGGCGAAGTGTATCTGGGAATGGAAAATCCTTCTGTTTTTAGTGATTCTGTTTTGGGACAGTTGGAATAAAACTTTGGTTTGAGAGGCGGAGATGAACACAGACGTTTGTGTGTTTTTTTTTTAAATTTTGAAATTGGTTGTGATGGGGAAGGGTTCCGGTATTTTCAGTACTCGGAATCAGAGTCCAAAACCTATCGCGGAGGCCTCAACATCGTAATATAGAACCTCCTTCTGCTCGAGCTTATGAACTTAAGGGTGATTTTGCTAAATGTCCAGTAAGAATTTTTGAAACATATGTTGAATCCAGCACTAGGTATAAAAGGAGAGTACACTATCACTTTGTACATGTACGTGTACAACATACGTACACGATGCGTTCACCAACGTGGAATTCAGTGTTAAATCGCACGCTTGTTCACAAAAACGTACATTGATCTTGAATCCCCCATGTTTTTTTTGTGACTCCTAGATCGCACTTTTAACGTTCAAATACTCGTGGTGAACGCGCGTTTTTAAAAAAAAGTGAAATTGTACATCGTCACTTTTATCTTTTACTTTAAAAATTTTTGTCGACGTTCGCATCGCAGATCAGACCATCGATCCATCGTTGGCGAAGGCGAGCAAACAATTCTAGGCCAGCATCAAAAAACGGCCTGCGGATTCTAGATCAGTGATCCAGAACTCTCCATTGTTTTTGAGGCGGTGGGTTTTTCCCAAAAAATTTAACAGACTGCTATTGGACGCTTCCCTTTCTGACGTAAGTGGGGGGAATACCCTGTTTTTTTCCAAAAAACTTAACAGACTACTATTGGACGCTTCCCTTTCTGACGTGAGTGGGGGGAATACCCGGATTTTTTCCAAAAAACTCAACAGAAAAAAACTAAGTTTTTTGGAAAATCCCACCATGAATATCTCCACTTGAACAGTATAAATAGAGCTCCTGCGCGCCTTTGGCGTGTAAAACCATTTCATTCGAATGTCAGTCTGCAATCGTCAGTTTGTGTTTTTATCAAAACTGACAAGCAGGTCGCATGTCAAAGTGACATTTACTGTATAAACACTTACTGAGAACGCTATTTTGTCACGCCTGAGATGTATTACAGGTTTTTATTCAAATGAGATTAATTGTCAAGTTAAATGGTTTATCTGAAAAACTATTTCTTTCGGATTTTTAACACGTTTGAAACGGATGCTATTTTAATATTTTTAACTATTTATCGAGGTGTCATTTTGTAAATGGTTTTTTTCTCAACTGGTTTTAGTTATTATATTAAAGACGGAAGATTTTTATTTACTTAAAACATAAAACATAAAAATAATTATACATTTAATTTTGAAAATAATAAATAACTCATATTAGCATACTCAAAGGAACATTAACAATTAAAAACGAAAGATGTTTTTACAGATGGATCCTAGGTGCCGAGATCTAATTTTAGACCAGTATGAACGTGCTAAGAAGGGGATTCAGTCGGCTGATAGGAGCAGACGTCTTGGTGAGATGGAACTCAAACGCGAAGCCACAAAAATATTTAAACCCGTGACGGAGGGTCAAGAGCGAAGCAGGAAGGAGATAGTCGAAGAATTGAGACCCATAAAGGAGAGTTCTTTGAGAATGGGTTCGTTGCCTCCTAGTTTTGGAAATCGGTATTCCGTTCAATCTACACCGGATTACGTTCCCACGGGAATTCAAACAGATTTGAGCGAGTCTGATGATACGGCTTCGACTATCACCACTAGTAGCGTCGCATCGTCCGATGATGATGGTAAGAGAGATCAGTTGTATGGATTTTATAAGGATTCGGAGGGAAGGATTTTTGTAGGTGACACGGAAGTCGATATTGGGGATGATGAATTGATCGTTGGTTCGAACAGATACGAATTGACCGATGGTCTGCGCAGATTGCTCCTTTACGACAAGCCCAGCGATTACACGGAACAGGATTTCGATAATTACGGCGACATTCTGGTCCAGACCCACGCCATGAAGAGAAATAACGATGCCAGAGAGACGAGACCCCAAGCTAACAGAGGTTACAAGTGGACGAAAGTGGTGAAACCCATATGGGATATGAACAAGAAGTTCATCGAATCGGTGACTGGCAAAGGGGTGAAAACCACTTTTCTTCCGAGCGATTCCGACGCTCTGTCTCAGAGATTGAGTTTGTTGATGGCGAGCAGACGGGCTGGTAACACAGGATTAGATAATCAGATAGTTACTATATCTAACGAATTGTTAAGACAGAAGGTTTTGAATAAAAACCAGTATAAAAGGCTGATGAACGAATTGAAGGATTGATGTGTATATAATAAGTAGAGAGAAACAAACAAACAAACAAAAATAAAACAGTAAATTTTTACACTAGAATAATAAAAGTATTTAAGCGGCAAAAACGATTTACCAGTGAAAAAAACAAAAATATATCATAAAAATAAAATATGTTGGTGATAAAGAACAGGGGATACGTCAGAACTTACGTTCAAGGCGGTTCTGGCATCGTCGATTCTATAATGCGAGCGTTCACGCGCGACGCGGGTAGAAAACTCGCATCGACCGCGTTTGAGGTCGGTAAGAAGACGGCTTTGGATGCTGGTAAGAAAGCCGCTTCCGAAGCCAGTGGTAGGATAGCTTCTGTGGTTGGCAAGAGGGCAGCCGACGCGTTGATCGACAAGTTGATCAGTCCGCCGGCGAAGCAAGCTGCGTTAGAGCGAACGCCGAAAAGTTGGAAAGATTTTAAGGATGCCGTGGTGCCCATACAAGATTTAGCCAAAATGATGAGTGGATCCGGATTGAAGAGAACTCGCGACGGTGCGATATAAATAAATAATAACATTAAAAACAGAGTTTGAAAAACATAAAAAATTTGTGTTTGAAAAGAATCTAAAATAACAAACAAAATAAAACAAAGATTAACATTAAAGATATGTCTTGGAACGACGCCGCGACCAAGAGGTCGAATAACGAGTTCTTTCCCAAGAGCATAAGAGGTTTGATAGTGGGAAAATCGAATTGTGGAAAGACCAATCTGTTGATGAATCTGTTGTCCCGACCCGACTGGTTGGATTACGACAGATTGTTCGTGTTTGGCAAGAGCTTCTTTCAACCCGAATACAGATTCCTTCGAGAGTGCATGGATCGTAGATTGCCCAAGGACGTCATAGCCAGAATCTTTGACAGTAGGGAGGAATTCGACAAGAGCGGAGCTCCACTTTCGACCATTTTGGACGGTGCGGCGATGGAGTTGATGAAGAGAAATGCATCTTCGAACGTCGAGTGTCGATTTTATGAGAACGCTAGCGGCGTTCCAGATCCTAGAGAACTGAAATCGGAAGATAAGAATCTCATGATTTTCGACGATCTGCTTTTGGAGATACAGAACCGATGCGAATCGTATTACGTTAGGGGTCGACACAGCAACGTGGACTGTTACTACCTGTCACAGAATTATTTTCGATTGCCCAGACAGACGATAAGGGAGAACGCTAATTTTCTATGTCTCTTTCGCCAAGATCTCAAGAATCTCAATCACATCTACGGCGATCACGTCGCAAACGACATGAGCGCGGCAGAATTCAGGAGATTTTGCAAGAGGGTTTGGGATGGTGGACTTAACAATTTCATCGTGATCGATTTGACAAGTGAATTTAATCGCGGAAAATATCGGTGCGGATTCGACAAGTTTTATGTTTCTGATGATAATAAGATAGAGCGTGAAAATAAAAAAAATTAGAAAATAATAAATCTTCAAATAATTAGTTTTGAAAAAATAAAAATAAAATTAAATATAATGTTCGAACATGGAGAATTGTTAGAACAGATAGCTGAGAATACGGCTGCGAAACAATCCATTCAAATCATGGTGAGTGGCGATTCGACTCGATTCGCTACGAAATTCGAACCTTCCATCGAATTGAATAGAGAGAAAAGTTACGAGATGGCTTTGGCGAATCTGGAGACTTATTATTCCTTTCCCAACGTCACCCGAAAAGAATAACTCGTTCAAGTATTCCGACGGAACGGATTGGTTGGAGATTCGAATTCCCAAAGGGAGTTACGACATAGACGATTTGAACAATTACATTCAGACGCGAATGAAGACGGATGGAAAGGGAAGCAACAAGATCAGACTCGCTCCCAATCCTAATACCTTACAGACGATGTTGGATTTGGAAGATAATTTTCGAGTGGATTTCAACACGGACGATTCTATAGGCAAGATGTTGGGATTCGATCGAAAGATGTATCGAGGCCACGCGGCATCTGAAAATACGGTCGACATTCTCGCAGTCAATAGCATTCTGGTGAACGTGGACATGATTGCTGGAAGTTACGTGAATGGTAGCGCTCAACCGACGATCTATTCCTTCTTTCCAAACGTGTTGCCGGGTTATAAGATCATGGAGCGACCTCGAAATTTAGTTTATCTACCAGTGATTTTGGACACTTTGTATAGTCTGAAAACCACGTTGATGGATCAAAATGGTGAACTGTTAGATCCTCGCGGAGAGAGAGTGACGATACGATTTCACATAAGAGAAATATAAAAGCAACAAAAAAAAATATTGTATATATATAGATAACAAAAATAAAATAAACGCAATATTAATTTTACAAAATTATTTTAATATAATTATTAAACAAGAAACAATTGAAGTAAATATATTTAAAAAAACAGAATTATGACACAATACATGGTTAAAAATGTGAACATATCCGCAGGACAGAGGAAGAAACTTAAGAGAGCGTTAACAACTCGAGGCGAGGCGGTGAGATTCAAATTCACTCACGAAGATCAGACGAGAGGCGGTCAGGATTCGATCGCCTGGACCAGAAGTCAAATCAAAAGGATGGAGAAAGCGATTCGCGATGGAAGAGGGTTGACGGTGAGAATGAGTCCTGCTCAATTGAGATACAATTTGAGAATGAAAGGCGGTTTCCTACCGCTATTGGCAGGAATAGCCGCAAAAGCATTACCCTTCACTGCAAAGGCACTACCCTTTCTCGGAAAGACTCTCGGCGTGGGAGCTCTCATGGGACTTGCTAGTTCGGTGGTTGAGAAATTAATGGGTGGCAGCGGACTGTTCTTGAAGAAGGGAGGAGCCGTGTGTCGCGTCCACGTAGACGACAGCGGTAAAGGATTGTATCTAGAACCTGTTAGAGGTGGCAACTCTCTGAGAGGAAATGGTCTCTATCTGAAGAGTGGATGGAACATCGAGCAACTCGGCAAGGGTTTGTTACTCAGTGAGAATTCGCCATTTAAGAACATACCGATTTTGAATATGTTATTATAATATAAAATTATATAAAATATAAAATCATAGAAAGTATAAAATAATATATTTAAAATTAGTAAAAAAGGTGGAGAAATAATTTTATCAGCAGGATGACAAGGTGGAGAATTTATCACCTGGATGAATTTGACGATAATGACAAATATCGCAAGACAGAGAGTGAAGAAATAAAAAAATGTGAAGAAGAAGGAAAACAAAAAAAAAATGAGATCTAAAGATGATCTCATTACTTTTTTTTTTCATTTTTCTTCGCTAAAAATCAATCTCTCTGTTGTTTATATTTCCAAGCTCGTTATTAGCATGTTGACACTCATGTTTTCAAGATGATCTCATCACGTTTTTTCTTTCTTCTTTGCTAAAAAATCAATCTCTCTATTGTTTATATTTCCAAGTCCGTTATTAGCATGTTGACACTCGTGTCTTCTCCTTTTTCGAAAACGTGTTGAATGTTTATCTTTACTCTTTTGAGTTTTTTTACATCAGTCAACTCGCTCTCACCACCCAATTTCTCCACGAGTTCGAATGAGATGTTTGGAAATATGTAATTTCCATAGGGCAACGACAAATCGTCCTTGTCGAATTCTCTATCTTTGGCGATGATGATGTTCTGCAGATCGCTTTGTCACTCATAAAACAAATCGAGCACAGCTTCGTCCAATTTCAAAGGCATGCAATATTTGTCGTATTTGTGCTCTAAGCCCTTCGTCTCGACCTCCTTCAGTTCGATGGGATCGTGTCGTTGTAATCTATAGATTTTATGACCGAATTTCTTATACGTTTCGACTCATTTCAATTTCAATTCGCATCTTTTAGGTGTTGCTGTCTTCATGATCGATTATTTAGTTTTTTTGTTTTACGAATTCTTGAAAATATTGTATATTTTAAATTTTGTATTTTAATAATTTCTTTAAAAAGTTTTTTTTTTTTCCTCTTTATATATATATATAAAAAAAAGTTGTTTTTTTAATTTTTAATTTTTTTTAATGTAAAATTTTTTAGTAAAAGTTTTTTTTCTCTTTATATATATATAAAAAGTTAAATTTTAAATTTCAATCTCTCTATTGTTTATATTTCCAAGTCCGTTATTAGCATGTTGACATTCGTCATTTTTCCACTTAAGAAAATGGTGTGAATGTTTATCTTTACTCTTTTCAGTTTTTTTTCATCGGCGAATGCGCTCTCACCACCCGATTTGTTCACGAGTTCGAGTGAGATTATTGGATATATGTAACTTCCATAGGACAACAATAAATCACCCTTGTCGAATTCTCTGTCTTCGGCGATGATGATATTATTCAGCAGATCGCTTTGGTACTCGTAAAACAAATCGAGCATGGCTTCGTCCAATTTCAAACACATTTGATATTTGTGGTAGTAGTGCTCTAAGTCCACCATCTCGACCTCATTCAATTCGATGGGATCGTGTGGTTGTAATGTATAGATATTAAAACCGAATTTCTCATACGCTTCGTCTCGTTTCAATTTCAATTCGCATCTTTTAGGTGTTGTTGTCATGATTGATTATTTGGTTTTTATGAATTCTTGCAAATAATGTATATTTTAAATTTTGTATTTAAATAATAATTCGTTAAAAAGTTTCTCTTTATTTCTCTTTATATATAAATAAAAGTTAAAAAAAAATATTCTTACAAACTCAATTTTGAGGTAAAAATAATGATCAAGTCCAAACATCCGAATTATAGTCTAGAATGTGCAAGACTTCAAACGTTTAAAAATTGGCCTTCGCATCTCGCTCAAAAACCCGAAGATTTAGCCGCCGCGAGTTTCGTTTACGTGGGTAAAGGTGACAAAGTCAAATGTTTTTGTTGTGACATACATTTGATGAATTGGGAACCTCACGACAGACCTTTACTAGAACACATAAATAATATTGAAAAAGGTGAATGTGATTATTTGAACAAGATCCTAACGTTGGGATTGATCAAAAGACGAAGAGTGGGATAGAGATAAAAACCAAAAATTATTGATGGATATGTTACAACTCGGATACACCAAGGAACAATTGTACAATGCGTTAAACAACGCGAACAAGACCCTGTCTCAATTCCTAACTTTAGAACATCTCATCAAATTCATGGCGGAAGCAGACGAGTTATCGTCACTCATCGAAAACGAACCGAGCAAAACGTCCACTAAGTGTCTGCTTTGCGAAGGCGTTGCAAACGTCTTGTTTCTACCGTGCGCACACCTGCGTTACTGTAGAGAATGTTATTCCGAAGACGAGAAAACATGTTCGGTTTGCAAACGAGAAATAAAAGCAGTCTTAAATTGTTTTTGAATAAAAAACACATTAAAGAAAAAAATTGAATTTAAAATTTAACTTTTTTTTTTATATATATATATAAAAAGAGTAAAAAAGCAAACCTTTTTTAACAAATTATTTCATACAAAATTCCAAAAAAATATTCTTACAAATGAAGCAAACAGATAAAACAATGGTAAATTTAAATGAGAAAACCATACCTCAGTTAAACGAGATTTGTAAACTATTACAAATTTCAGATTTCAGAAATCATAGAACTAAATCAAAAAAGATTGAAGTCATACAAGAATATTTGCGAAATGATGGAAAGGCAAACGAAATGTCGATAGCAACGACGTCAAAAGATGCATCGGTTGTGAAAAATGAGAAGATAGTAAAAGGAATCGAAATGCCGACGTCGAAAAAAACCAAAAACGTTTCGATTGTGAAAAATAAGAAGACGACTAAACGAAAAGCCATTGAAGAACATCAAGTTTCCAAAGAAAAGAAAAGAAAAACTAAAATGAAAATGAGTGATGCACTTCAGATTCTAGACAAATGAGATATATATATCAAGCGAAATTCAACGAGCAATCGACGAAGAGAAAGGAGAAGAATATGTAACATGACTCGTTGTGGAACTATTCCAATCGAAACCCGTAGAATGGGAGAGTGCGATCAAAGGCATTTTTAAAACTTTCAACGTGGTTCCCTCGTTCAAGAAAATCAATCCGAAATTCTTCATGGAACGGGTGAAGAAAAAAGTATTGGATTTGTTTCGCGAATACATGAATGTAGGATTAAAAATTAAGATGATACTCCATTGCATAATGAATAAAATCACCGTGAAGTCTGGCGAGAGCATCGTGAAAAATGCATATTTCAGATCTAACGTCGAACCCGTATTTCGAGGTTCAGATCTATTGGACGTTTTCGAAAAGATGAAAGACAAGATGTTGACGTCTCTCGCGAATTATGAACATGAAGGTAGTAATTGGACGTTCGATGAGGTGTTGAAACCCGAAATTCACATAAATAAAAACAAACCGTTGAAAGGATCTTCCTACTTGGAATTACCGTATTTCTTGACTAAGAAACATGCCGTGGTCAACGTGAGGAATAAAGATGATCAGTGTTTTAAATGGGCAGTCACCTCTGCTTTATACCCTGTCAAAATAAACTCCGATAGAGTTTCTCAGTATGAGGAAACTTCTAAAAATCTCGATTGGACTGGAGTGACTTTTCCAACAGAGTTAAAACACATCGAACGTTTCGAGGTTCAAAATCCCACCGTAGCGGTGAATGTCTTGGGATACGACGAGGAAAAACGAACGATCTATCCTCTCAGACAGACTTCGTATCTCGGAAGAGAAAAGACGATTATTTTATTATTGATTTCGAATGGTGACAATCATCGTTGTTGTTGGGTTAAACATCCAACCCGATTACTGTCGAAACAAAATAATAATCATAACTGAAAGATATCTTTATGTTACAATTGCATGAACATATTTAAGACTGAAAAATCATTAGCGAAACATCAGGAATATTGCAATGAAAATCAAAGTGTCGCCGTCGAAATGTCCAAACCCAACACCATCGTGAAGTTTGAAAATCACAATAGAAGGTTAAAAGTACCATTCATCGTGTACGCCGATTTCGAATGTTTCACCGCGAAAATGAGTTCCTGTCAACCCAACGCTCTTCAAAGTTACGTCAAAAGATATCAAAAACACATACCTTCGGGCTATTGCATTTATGTGAAATGCGCTTTCGACTCGCAACACGACATGGGTCCCTTCACCTACATGAAACAGTATGAAGATGACGATGTGGCTCAAAGATTCATGGAAGAGTTAGAATCAGAAATTCAAATGTTATACGACAAATTCAAAACTCCAGCGAAAATGATCATCACGCGAGAGCAGCAGGACGAAAATAACAGAGCCACCGAATGTCACATATGCAGACAATCGTTCAACGAGAATTTGGAGGAAAATAAGAAAGTTAGAGACCACGATCATTACACGGGTCTGTATCGCGGTCTGGCTCACAGCAAGTGTAATTTAAAATATCGAGATGCCGCTTTCTATCCAGTGATGTTTCACAATCTCTCGGGTTATGACAGTCATCTGTTCATGAAAAATCTCGGCACCTCACACGAAGAATTAAATTGCATCGTGAACAGCGAATAAATATACATTTCCTTCATGAAATGGAAGCTCATGGAGAAGAAAAGAGTAATCGATGGAGAGACGTTGAAAGAAAAAACGAAATCCATTCGTAGATGCATACGTTTCATCGACAGTTTTAAATTCATGTCGACCGCTCTGAAAAAATTAGTCGATAACATGAGCAAGGATAAATTTAAAAGCACGAGTGAACATTTCGGAGAACGAGTAGATGTCATGTTGAGGAAAGGAGTCTATCCTTACGATTACATGAACGATCTAAAGAGATTCGAAGACACCGCACTACCTTCAAAAGAAGATTTTTATTCGAAATTATACGAATCCGACATTTCCGACGAGAATTACGAACAGGCCAAAAACGTGTGGAAATCATTCGATATGAAAACCATGAGAGATTATCACGATCTCTATCTGAAGACCGACGTTCTGCTCTTGGCAGACGTGTTTGAAAATTTTCGAGACGTCTGTTGTCGAAATTACGATCTGGATCCTGCTTGGTATTTCACCGCACCCGGTCTGGCGTGGGACGCTCTGTAAAAGACCACCGAAGTCCAATTGGAATTATTATCTGACGTGGACATGGGGCTGCGAGACATGTTGCTCATGTTCGAAAGGGCTGTGAGAGGTGGCGTCTTGATGATCTCTCACAGATATTCTGAAGCTAACAATCCCTACATGAAAGAAGGTTTTGATTCGAAACTATCGACTAAATACATACAGTATTGGGATGCCAATAATCTGTACGGTTGGGCTATGAGTCATGATTTACCGATTAGAAATTTCGAATGGGTGAAGGAACCGGAAGAGATGCAAAAATGGAGAGACTATCCTTGCATTTTAGAAGTCGATTTGAACTATCCGGAAGAATTACACGATCCACACAACGATTATCCGCTGGCTCCCAAATGAATGGAACTGAACGAAGGAGACTAGGAAAAACTCATTCCCAATTTATTTAACAAACGTAACTACGTCGTCTACAGCGAGAATTTGAAACAGTACGTCGATTACAGGATGAAATTAGTCGACATACATCGCATCATTCGATTCAACGATGAGACTTGGATGAAAAAATACATCGATCTCAACACGAATCTCAGAACTCGAGCCGAGAACGATTTCGAAAAACATTTCTTCAAACTCATGAACAATTGCGTGTACGGTAAATCGATGGAAAACATCAGGAAGAGAACCGACGTTCGACTCGTCACGTCTGAGAAAAGAGCTAAAAAATTAGTGGCGAAACCCAATTACAAACACCGAACCATATTCGACGAAAATCTAGTGGACGTTCACATGCAAAAGATGCACCTGAAGTTCGACAAACCGTATTATCTCAGACCAATCATCTTAGATATCAGCAAGCGATTGATGTACGAGTTTCACTACGATTATGTCAAATGAAAATTTGGCGATAAAGCCAAACTACTGTTCACCGACACGGACAGTTTAGTTTACGAGATAGAGATGAAAGACGTCTACCGAGATATATCTCCGGATGTGGCCGAGTGGTTCGACACGGGCAATTATCCCGTCGATCACCCGTCCAACATTCAATCGAACAACAACAAGAAGGTGTTGGGTAAATTTAAGGACGAGAGTTGCGGTAAACAGATCGTCGAATTCGTGGGCTTGAGACCCAAACTGTATGCTTATCGTCTAGAAGATGATGAAGAGATTAAGAAGTGCAAAGGAGTTAAAGCGTGCGTGGTGAAGAAAAACATCTCTTTCCAAGAGTATAAAGATTGTCTGTTAGGAAGTGGTCCAGTGTATAAGACTATGAAATCGATTCGAAGCGAAAATCATGACTTGTATACCGAAATGGTCAACAAGATTTCGCTGACGGCCAACGACAATAAGAGATTCATGTTGGACGATAAAATAAGCACTTTGGCACTCGGACATTGGACTTTGGATCTAATTTTAGACGATATGAATGTGGATGATTGGATTCCAGATACGATTGTGGATGATAAGATTCCAGATATGATTGTGGATGATAGGATTCCAGAAAATCAAGAAGAATTAGATGAACACAAAATTATAGAAATCGATAGTAACATCAAGAGAGTTAGTTTAAAAAGAAAAAGAAAAAAAGAAAAAAAAACCCTAACGAACTCCAATTCTTAAATTCCGAAAACGTTCGAGCTAAGAGAGACAAACTACGTTTGATATCTCTTTTTGCATCATCTTTTTTTGCAGGTAGCAAAAAAGACGTATTTGAATATAATAGATATTTGCAGTTGTTCTTCCTGTTCAAAAAATTGTCAAAAGATCAAGTGAAATACATTTACGACGCGGTATCTAAAAAATTTCATTCGTTAAATCACCACAAAACGATCGAATCTGTTCTACTAAAAGATGGTAATATCAGGATTCCAGAAAATCAAGAGGAATTAGATGGATTCAAGATTATGGAAATCAATAGAGACATCGAGAGTGTTAGTTTAAAAAGAAAGAGAAAAAAATTTTAAAAAATAACGTCATTTTAGTGAATTATAATAAAATAAATAAAAAAAATATATATGCATTTATGAATAAAAAAATAAAGATATCTGTAGAAGGTGTCGTCTTACCTAACGAACCCCTATCCAACATTGATCTGTTGAATGCGGCAAAGGATTTGAAAATCAAAGATTTTCTAGGTGTGTTTTCCAGAGATGCCTTGCTGAAGAGAAAACCTCAACAATCGGAATGTGGAATTTTAAATCTAGACGATTCATCGGGTGAAGGCACTCACTGGGTGGCGTGGATCAAGAACGGGAAGAAGAAAAATTATTATTTCGACAGCTACAGAATCTTGGTGCCAAAAGAAATAAAGAACTATTTCAACAAATCGATGGTTCGTTACAACATGGAGCAAGTGCAATCACCAGATCAAGTGTTTTGAGGTCACCTGTGTCTCTACGCTCTCAAGAGATGGTCTGAAGGAGATCGATTTCAAGACATTCTCAATGATTTACATTAGAGAGATTTTTTTTATAGTATATATAAAGATAAAAAATATTTTTAAAAAATTTTAATCGAATAAAAACGAAAAATAAAATAACATAGTTCATTTTTAATAAACTGCGTTTGAACATATTTTTCTAAAAACAAAAAAATCCCACAACAACATGCCAGTCGATAAATTTGGTAGAAGTGACGACGAAAAAGTCAACCCAAGAAAGAAGAGGAAGACGTTCGAAGTCGACAATGGTCACGACGTTGCCAACTTGGATGAACGTTACGTTCGGAGATACGAACCTTGAGAAGAACCTTTGAACATGAACGACAAGAAGTTCTTCAATCTTCCCGAGCCGATAGATCTCGCAGATGCTGCGACTAAAAAATACGTCGACAGGGGGAACGCCGATTTCGAACGAATCATGCTAGATAATTACGTGGATAAAACCATGACCGACGATCTCGACCTGAAATCCAAACATTTGGTGAACGTCGCGAATCCCATAGATCCCACTGATGCCACAACCAAGAAATACGTGGACGACTCTCACGCGAGATTCAGCGAACACCTGACAAATAGATACGTTCAGAAAACAATGCACTCAGAATTGAACGCCAATTATAACAAGATAATGAACGTGGCCACTCTCACGAATCCCAAGGACGTGGCGACCAAACACTACGTAGATCTGGAACAGAGAAAGTCTGACGGACGAGAAATGAAATCGGATCTGAATGCGGGATTCAACAAGATATTGAATCTGTCGAAGATTGATGACACGGATGCAGACTCAACCGCGGTCAACAAGGGCTACGTGGATTCTGCCGTGATACAATCACAAGAATATCTAGAATTGCAAGTGGATGATCTCTACCTGAACAAACAATCTGGCGGAACCATGGAGGGTGGCATCAACATGAACGGTCACAATTTATTCGGTCTCGATCACGATCCCGAATTCGATTCCAGCGCAGTCAGCAGGGTGACATCATGGAAGGTAAACTAGACATGGGTGGACACGCGCTCACAAATCTACCGGATTCCGTGCACATGACGGACGCCTGCACCCTGATTTCAGTGGTGGAGAAAGTCAAATATGCTAGACAATTGATCATCGTGTGGGCCGAAGAGGCTGGCACCTTAGATGAGGGAAAAGCTGAGTGGTCTTTCGGCAATGGAAGTAGCGCATCGAAACATGGTCAGGTGGGATATCCCATGCCATTGGGAGGTGAAATCCTTCGAATGAGTCTGGCTTCCTCGGATTTGAATAACAGAGCGGTCGTCAATCTCATGGTGAATGGTGTGGAGAGCGATACGAGATACAGCGTCGAAAAGACTGAGAATCAACACGCGAATGTTAGCATGTTCGGCACGCCTCTCAAAGTGAACGCTGGAGACAGGATTAATTTCGTTACGAAAACCAATAATCCTGAAGCCGCCACTTCCGTGGTGAGTCTACTGATCGAACTGGATCCTTTGAACAAACAGTGAACGCGTGGAAAATAATGAATTAAAAAAAATAATGTGTGATTATTAAAAACAAAAAAAAACAAAAAAAGTAATGAGATCATCTTTAGATCTCATTTTTTTTTGTTTTCCTTCTTCTTCACTATCACCATATATTATAATGACGTTTCCTTTTCTCTCAATTTTCAGCGTCAATTCTTCTTCTTTTTCTTTTTTTCTTTTTCTTTGTGATATGATACGTTTATGACAACACTTTTGTTTATCCAAATCATAATTATGAACGAATGTTGTGCATCTCTTGGTAACACTCGCATCATTACCATTCTCTTCAGAAGGTAGTGGTGATGGTGGAAAGCATCTCATTCTTTTCATTTCCAACCGTCTATCCCGCTGTTTATCTAACCATTTTTCCACATCTTTTTTTTTGTTTTTTGGCTTGCAACACAGGATGGAACATCTGACAGAAACAGAGAGATGATCGCACAGGATCGAAAAATCTAAGATCTGTTCGAGTTTTAATATCTTCATCACGAAATATCCTTTTTGTTTCTCTCGAGTGAATAGCATGCGATCTTTTAAATAATTCAGAATGTAATCGTAAATATCTTCTTTTTTTTCAAACGCGAAAATGGAACATGTATTTCGTTTTCTATGTGACTACTTAGGAATTGTAACATTTTGTACGTCGAGAATGTTGAAAAAAGACGATTTTTTCTCGGATGAAACTTTTTTTTTTTTTTTACGATTTTTGCGTTATTTTTGTTTTTGTTTTTTTTTAATGATGCAAAAATAAGTAAAAAAAACCTCAAAAATATCATCCAAAATCACGAAAGAAAAAATACCAAATAAACGATGCCACTAATATATCAATCTCCAGTTTTCACGCACTCATCTCTCATCGAATGATCGACATCTTATTTCCGTCTGATTCGAATTGTAATTCTCTGTCCGAAAGGACCAGGGTGAAGGCTTCGGTTTTTCTCGGAACAATCCTATCGAATTGCATCTTGATCTGAATGTCTAAGATGTTACTCTTGAGTCGTTCACTCTGTTTACTGACATCGAATACGAACATGGGATACATCGACTTGTATTTGCCGGGAGACATGTTAGGATTGCTCATCAATTGGTCTAGACCGTGATACTTCTTTCTAAAATCAACGGCGTCGCCGTACAGTCTGCAGAAATCATTCTTGTCAAACGACGCCTTGTAATCGATTGCTGGATATCTCGTGGTGTTAAGAAACACTTGCATGTTTCTCAAACTGCAATGATCGAACAGCGACGCATTCTTTTTCTGAGACCCGTCCCTATCAGTCTGAAATGCAACCACGATGAAACGCGGTCTCTCGGAAGTGGATTTCACCGTCAATCTCGAAGTGATTCATGGAGGGAGGAATGCTAGCCGTGTCGCCCTGTCTCATTGTAAATCCCATGGGTAATTTACTCTTGGATTCTATGATCTTGTAGAGAGATGTGCTTTCTCCACGATCGAAGGCTCCACGTGCGGAACGAACCACGATATCTTGTGTAGAGTTATCTTACCCGCATCGGTCGCAGTGAGTCTCACTATTGCATCGTCATTTCCTTTTCGAATCAACATCAGATTGTGTTTGAATCCGTACATGATCTTGTTGTAATCGTCCGCGAATCCGAAGATGTGTTTCAAAGGTATCCTGAACGAAAACGTTCCTTTAGGTCTGGACGTCTTGACGACATGGTCGAATATCAAGGCGGCGCCGGTGCTAGCAGGGCCTACGGTGTCTTTCACCCACAACTGATTAAGTCCTCTGGATTTCGAAAAATCATCAGGATACGTCAAGAGTCTGAACATCGTGGTGGCCTGACCGGGATGAAAAACAGATTCTATCTCTTGTCCGGATAGCATGTATTTTATGTTACTGAATAGATGCATGATGCCATTATTGGATAGAGTAACCATGTCGTCGTCGGTGTAGTCGCTCCCATCTTCCTTGGTGAGACGTCCCTGCACCACTATGTAACTCTCGCTAGGATGTACGAATAGATCTTGAGTTTCGACGTTGATTCTTATCTCTCCCGCATTGTTCAAACTCGTTCCGGTTACCGGTTCATATTCGTGAACCTCATATTCTTGAATACTTTCATCTTTCACTATGCTTTGTGCTATATCTGGTATATTTGTCATTTTAAAGGATTTTTAGTTTTTTGTTTATTAATTAACTTGCTTTCTTTATCTAAAAATAGTTTTTAATTATTTTTTATTATTATTTTTTTTCTCTCTTATATATATGTGTGTAAACAAGAAAATGTCAAAGAGAGTAAATAAAAAAAATTTTGTTTTCGTCATCAAAACTTCGTCTTCTGTAATTGTTGTTCGTAAAACTTTCCGATGATCTCTTCTCCATCCAAAGCTTCAGTTTCGTAAGTCACCGGATCGGTGTGAAATATTTTGATGATCACAAAGATTTCGGAGGTCCATCGAAGAGTATAACCCTTTTCAAAGTGCTTCTTATAAGCATAGATTCTCACTCGATCACCGACCGCAAATTTCGGCGTTCTAGACTTCTTCCTGATCTTAGATCTCTCGGGATATAGATTCGCATAGACCCGTTTTTCGTTTCGAGGATCGCTAGCTTCTGCAGGAGTCATCTTGATCGATCTGTGTCGCGTGTTGTTGTAATCTTTGACCAGACCTTTCAGAGCGTATATGTATTTCTTGGTCGAATTTGCCGTGAAGTATCTGTGCATCTTTTCCTTCATCGTTCAATTTCAACGTTCCAACACGCTGGCTTTCTCTTCGTTTTCAATCGAGTAGAGGTCTACCAATCGACGAACGTCCTTGTTGTAGAATTCCTTTCCCTTATCCACCCACAATTTACTCAGTTTTCGAGAAGACGAGTCGAACACGTTCTTCAGAGCCTCGGCGACGCAAGGTCCCAATTTATTCTTCAAAATTCTGATCCAACCGTATTTGGAAAACACGTCGATGACCATCAATAGATATTTGACATCCTCGTTCCACCTCGAAAACGATCTCATGTCGACCAAGTCGGCAGACCAAATATCATCCAGACCCTTCACGAACACCCTTCTCTTTCGAAATTTACGCACTATGGGTTTGTGTAACTCCTCGGCCAATTCGCTCATCAATAATCGTTTCTTCTTCTTTTCAGATGCGCTTTTTTTTTTGGAACGCCCCATCTGAATCGACGTTTCGCACCGATCAGATTGCCGACCAGCGAACGTTCCATCTTCTCTCTCCTGGTCGGATTCGATATGCCTCTCAATCTCCCCAACATGTTTTTATCGCAGACGTTGTTGCGAGTCTTGGTGTCGGGATGTTCGATGTAGCACAGATCGTGATCGTACGTGGCTGCGTCCACCCTATTCACGGGTTCTATCATCTTACTGAATTCCTCCCTGGCCTCTTTCCTCCCCTTTTCCATGAGAGAATCCTTCATCTCTTCCTTGATGATCTGACGAGTCTTGATTCTCACGGCTTCTTTCATGGCATCGTATTTCGTTTTCTCGCTCAATATCGCGAAGTATTCTCCGTCCGATATCCTACCGTCTTTCAATGCCAGAGAGATCATTTCGGATATCGTGTCGATCTTGGAGTCGGCCAAGACGCGAATCTTGTCCTGTTTCCTTGCCTTCAGATATAATTTCCTACTCAAAAAGTTTCCGAGCGTGCTAAACAATCCGGCGGCGAGAGCCACTCCTTCTACGGTCAACATGATTGGAATGCCGACCGCGGTCGACAAAAATCCGATGCCGGCCACGTGTAAACCCAGGGAAATCGTGATGAGTGTCCTGTCGATCGCGTTGACGAATGTCACGAAACGCGAATACTTCTTCTTGAGGGAAGGACGAGAATCTCTCTCTCGAATTAGATACTCTTGGATTCTATTGATTTGATCGATGCGACACCTCTCTCCTCTTTCTCTTTCTTCTAGCGACGACGCCGTCGGCAAAACGTCGATCGGCTTCTCGTCCCTCGTCGTCCACTAACGTCGGATACAATTTATTTCTGGTTCTCATTTTTTGTTTTTTTTCTTCTAATATTAGATAAAAATTTTATGTGTGTATTTATTTTTATTTTCTACTCTCCCTTATTTTATATCAACGAAAAAAACTTAGAGGTATGCTTCGTTCAGCAATAATTTCTTGATGCATCCCTTGTCTTCTAAAGTCAAACTTCTACGCGCCAATTTCAGTTCTTCCGAATCTGTAGGCTTGTCTTGATTCTTACAGAAGACTAATCTCTTCCAAAACGTGATCACATCGTTGAATTTAACGCGTTCAGATGCTGGTTCGAAATACATGACAACCATATCTTCCCTTTCCATTGTCAGACACGAATGATTCTCGTGATCGAAGTCTAGATAATCCCGACATCCAACGCATCGTTCTAACAAGATGGGATGTAGTTCTTCGTTCACGCAGATTGCGTATGCTCTCATCAGCATGTTTAAAAGAAACCTCGCTCTAATAGTCTGAGAATCGCTCATGATTTACGTATTTTTTTTTATTATCTATTCGATTTGATATATTTATTTTTTTTAAATAACTATTTATTTATATATTTTTTTCTCTCTCCTATATATATCGATCACTTTTTTCATTTATTTCCTCGGGGCATTCCCCCCGCTCACGTCGGAAATGGAAGCGTTCGACAGTCGTCCGTCGAGTTTTTTGGAGGAAGAAAATCCGGGTGTCCCCCCCCCCCCCCCCCCCCCACCTCACGACGAGGGGAGATAACTCTGTATGATCGAGTTTACGAGAATCGACCGATCTGATTGGTCAATAGTGGGAATTCCCCTAATGACGCCATAAATGAATCGAGCAATCTGATTGGTCAATAGTGGGAATTCACCTAATGACGTCATAAATGGGAAAAACCCACTGCCTCAAAAACAATGGAGAGTTCTGGATCACTGATCTAGAATCCGCAGGCCGTTTTTTGATGCTGGCCTAGAATTTTTTGCTCGCGTTCGCCAACGATGGATCGATGGTCTGATCTGCGATGGGAACGTCGACAAAAATTTTTAAAGTAAAAGATAAAAGTGACGATGTACAATTTCACCTTTTTTTAAAAAACGCGCGTTCACCACGAGTATTTGAACGTTAAAAGTGCGATCTAGGAGTCACAAAAAACATGGGGGATTCAAGATCAATGTACGTTTTTGTGAACAAGCGTGCGATTTAACACTGAATTCCACGTTGGTGAACGCATCGTGTACGTATGTTGTACACGTACAAAGTGATAGTGTACTCTCCTTTTATACCTACTTCCAGCGAACAGGGATCCTGAAATATTTTATTTTAATCCCCTGTCCAAACCAAAAACAAACACATTGTTTTCTACACAGGCGGCAGGTCACACCGTCAAGCGAATCATGAATTCAGCTGGTGTCAATGAGTTTTTTACAAACCACTCTTTGAGAGCCTCGATCGCTACGAGATTATACCGTGCCGGCATACCAGAACAGCTTATAAAAGAACAGACTGGTCATAGAAGTTCAGCTCTTCACTCGTGCAATCGTACTTCTGATGTACAAAAGAGAAGAGTTTAATCGATTTTGAGCGTGGACGCGCCAGTAAATAGATCACTATCAAAAATGAAAGTGTCAATGACACTGTAGCTTAACTTGTGTGTTGTGTTTGATGAAAAGGATAATGTTCAATGTTTATGAAAGGATTATGAAATAAGACAAGAATTGTCATAATTGGGAAGATGTTCATTTCTGTTCCCTGTATCCTATGTTTATGATAAAAATAATATGAGGTGTGCACTATACTAAAGAGCAGAGGGGTGGGTTATTATGACCTCACACTTAATGTATGTGGCCCTCACAGTTAACGTATATCAACAAAAGTTACCAAGTTGCAGTGAAATTATTCCAAAACGAGTCATCCTATCAAGTTACATTAAAATCCCTTCATAACTATGGTCTGTAGACTGTGCTAAAGGTTTTCGGGCCCCTGTAGCAGTCAGTTTCCCAATTGCGTCCATAGGGGACGTTCTCATCTAGACATTATATGAAGTCAACCTACCAAGTTACAATGAAATCCCTTCATAAATATGACCTGTAGACTGTGCTAAATGTTTTTGGGCTTTGGGCTCTGGCAGCCATCATGGTTGAATGATCGCAACCAAAAGGGGACATTCTCATCTGGGCATCATCTGGAGTGATCCTACGAAGTTACAATGAAATCCTTCATAAATATGACCTGTAGACTGCGCTCAAGGTTTTTGGGCTTCGGGCCCCTGAAGCCGTCACAGGTGACCAATCACGACCAAAAGGGGATGTCCTCATCTAGCATTATATGGAGTCAAACTTACGGGTTACAATGAAGTCCTTCCATAAATATGACCAACAGACTATGCTAAAGGTGTTGGGGTTTTGGGCTCGGGCAGCCATCAAGGCTGAATGATCGCGACCAAAAGGGGAAGTTCTCATCTAGACATTATTTAGAGTCATCCTACCAAGGTACAATGAAATCCCTTCATAAATATCACCTGTAGACTGTGCTAAAGGTTCTCGGGCTTTGAGTCCCTGTAGCCACCACAGTTGCCTAATGGTGTCCAAAAGGGGCTGTTCTCATCTAGACATTATATGAAGTCAACCTACCAAATTACAATGAAATCCCTTCATAAATATGACCTGTAGACTGTGCTAAATGTTTTTGGGCTTTGGGCTCTGGCAGCCATCATGGTTGAATGATCACAACCAAAAGGGGACATTCTCATCTGGGCATCATCTGGAGTGATCCTACGAAGTTACAATGAAATCCTTCATAAATATGACCTGTAGACTGTGCTCAAGGTTTTGGGGCTTCGGGCCCCTGAAGCCGTCACAGGTGACCAATCACGACCAAAAGGGGATGTCCTCATCTAGGCATTATATGGAGTCAAACTTACGGGTTATAATGAAGTCCTTCCATAAATATGACCAATAGACTATGCTAAAGGTGTTGGGGTTTGGGGCTCGGGCAGCCATCAAGGCTGAATGATCGCGACCAAAAGGGGAAGTTCTTATCTAGACATTATTTAGAGTCATCATACCAAGGTACAATGAAATCCCTTCATAAATATCACCTGTAGACTGTGTTAAAGGTTTTCGGGCTTTGAGCCCCTGTAGCCACCACAGTTGCCTAATGGTGTCCAAAAGGAGCTGTTCTCATCTAGACATTATATGAAGTCAACCTACCAAGTTACAATGAAATACCTTCATAAATATGACCTGAAGACTGTGCTAAAGGTTTTCGGGCTTTAGGCTCTGGCAGCCATCATGGTTAAATGATCGCAACCAAAAGGGGACAATCTCATCTGGACATCATCTGGAGTGATCCTACGAAGTTACATTGAAATCCCTTCATAAATATGACCTGTAGACTGTGCTCAAGATTTTCGGGCTTCGGGCACCTGTAGCCATCACAGTTGATCAACCACGACCAAAAGGGGGTGTCGTCATCTAGGCATTATATGGAGTCAACCTAACAAGTTACAATGAAATCCTTCCATAAATACGACCTACAGACATGCTAAAGGTTTTTGGGCTCGGGCAGCCCTCAAGGCTGAATGATCGCGACCAAAAGGGGACGTTCTCATCTTGCCATTATTTGGAGTCATCCTACCAAGCTACAATGAAATCCCTTCATAATTATGACCTGTAGACTGTTCTAAAGGTTTTCGGGCTTTGAGCCCCTGTAGCCGTCACAGTTGCTCAATCGTGTCCAAAAGGAGATGTTCTCATCTAGACATTATATGAAGTCAACCTACCAAGTTACAATGAAATCCCTTCATAAATATGACCTGTAGACTGTGCTAAATGTTTTCGGGCTTCGGGCTCGGGCAGCCATCATGGTTGAATGATCGTAACCAAAGGGGAGAATCTCATCTGGTCATGATCTGGATTGATCCTGCGAAGTTACAATGAAATCCCATCATAAATATGACCTGTAGACTGTGCTCAAGGTTTTCGGGCCAAAGCCGTGATTTTAGTTCAAATTGAAAGAGATAATCGCCGGGGGAAATTATCTGTTATTTGCATCTACTGATGAGAATTTCAACACCTAAAATCATTTCTTGTAAAGCTGCCTGTCGGAGAGAGCTTTCCAATAAATGATTTTAGAATCCGACTTTGTGAATAAAGACTAAATGCGATTGGACATATTCTCACGATTATTACAAATGTAGCCGTGAATGTACTTGATAATCTTTGCGGATATCACTCAATTTAACCCTTTACCCAACGTAACGGCCCAAACCGGCCAGCGCTATTCTCAAAAATCCCCAATTAATTTTCATCAATTGTTTTATTTTTTGTCTCAAAAATATAGGCTATGACCCCTCGTTGGAACGAGCTCGTTTCAACGAGGGGTCATAACCTATGTTTTCAAGACAAAAAATGAAAAGGATTAGTTATTCAAGATTTTTTTGGCAAGTGTCGTCTGCTTTTCGTGTTAGGTGAAGGGTTAAGAACAACTTTTTCGTGAAAACGAAAACCTATGGCTTTCAGAGGCGTACTGTTTGCATTGGTTTTTTACCAGTAGCGTGTTATCACCATTGTAATTTGAAATGATAAAGGGTTAACCCTTCAACCAACGTAGCGGCAAAAACCAGCCAGCGCTATTCTCAAAAATCCCCAATTAATTTTCATTATTTTTTTTATTTTTTTGTCTCAAAAATATAGGTTATGACCCCTCGTTGGAACGAGCTCGTCGAGCTCGTTCCAACGAAGGGTCATAACCTATGTTTTTGAGACAAAAAATGAAAAGGATTAGTTATTCAAGACAGAAGTGTCGTCTGCTTTTCGTGTTAGGTGAAGGGTTAAGAACAACTTTTTCGTGAAAACGAAAACCCATGGCATTCAGAGGCGGTCTGGCCGTATGGTCTACCGGGAAAATTCCCGGTGGGTCCTCTGTTGCGTTTACCCTGGTGACCCCAAAATCGATACAGCCCAACACCTGTTGGTGCCTGAAATTTCGTGAAAACGCCCAACAGACGAAATGGATCTCATTGCATAAAATGGCTGTATATTGAATTGTACTCTATGTGGACTGCCAGTAGAGAACATTTCGATATACTAACACTCTAGTCTACCACTGCAGATGCAAGGAAACAGCGTTCTTTTAATTTGAAAAATCAAAATTTTCTGCCATGATTGTGCCAAACTATAGTCGACGATGGGTCCGCACACCCCCACCCCCGATGATATCATTCTTGCCGAATGAGTGATGAAGATAACACAAAAATGCCATCAGAATATCCTCTGTGCGACCTGCCATTGGTTACTCAGATGCAAGGAAGCAGCGTTCATTCAGTTCTAAAAATTAAAATCTTCTCCGGGTCCGGGGTCCGCCTTGGTTCAATTTCCGGTAACTTTTTTGGCCCAGTCCACCACTGATGGTATCTTAATTTAATGTTTTTATCTGGTAGAATGTTATAACAGTGTAGTAAACGGTTATAACATTTACCTAATCTGCTATAACAATTTAACTAAACTTTGATAATATATTAGGTATATTGTTATAACAGTTTTGGCATAACAGTTTTAGGTAAACTGTTATAACAGTTAACTAAACGCTATTCTTGTGTTCCTAATAAACATACATGTATGTTTATTAATTTTGGTAATTTTTTCACCCTGTATGCACCTTATTTGGGCCTGCATGTTTATTAAAATTGCCCTTCCAACAGGGAGTACTTCAAATTAGTAGTAAATCTCCACTTGATTGTGTGATAGCCTTTTGTTTAGCACAATATATTTATTGTTGTAATCATGATGCCTAAATGCCTATTAGTTTTCTTCAATGAAACTAACTGCAATACTGGAAAATAAGTTGGCCTTTTCATAAAATTAATTAGCATTACTCCCCAAACCCCTCAATAGATTTCCACCCTGTACTATTATTTGGGTCTGTACTTTTATTTAATTTTGATAAATGTTCCACCCTGTACTTTTAATCCCATCTGTACTTTTATTTGGAACACAAGAGTATAAAAGTTTTCAAGACCGCTATAACGTTTTAGTTAAACTCTTTTAACTCTTTACCTAATATTAAAAGCAGACCACACTTGCAATTCTTGAATAACTATTTTTTTCATTTTTTTGTCTCAAACACATAGGTTATGACCCCTCATTGGAACGAGCTCGACGCTTGCAAAAAAAATATTCTTGAATAACTATTTTTTTCATTTTTTGTCTCAAACACATAGGTTATGACCCCTTCATTTGAACGAGTTCGACGAGCTCGTTCCAACGAGGGGTCATAACCTATGTTTTTGAGACAAAAATGAAAAAAATAATGAAAATTAATTGGCGATTTTTGACAATAGCGCTGGCTGGTTTTTGCCGCTACGTTGGTTGAAGGGTTAACCGTTTATCATTTCAAATTACAATGGTGATAACACGCTACTGCAAAAAACCCAATGCAAACAGTACGTTTTGAACAATGGTAGTACTCATTGAAATATCTCTAGACGGGGAGCGGCTTTAATTTTTCTTTCCTTTTCAGGGCAAGGGGTGCATTGTTTTTATTTTCTGTAGAATACGTCATATAATTTGAGTAATTTAAGTTTTGTTCTCCTGTAAAGCGCCATAATATTTGATTGCACTAAACTGCGACAACCGTTTAACTAAACTTTAATAGTTCCATAATCTGTAAGTGTAATTTAACTAATCTGTCCGTCGTTGCTCGGTGATTCTCTCCGGGTACTCCGGCTTCCTCCACCCGTAAAACTGCCACGGTCATGATTAGCCATTGTGCATAAGTATATGACCGTAAACACCAATAAATAAATTAAATATAACTAATCTGTTATAATAGTTTGCTAAAGTCTACGTATTATAACACAGAAGCTAAATCGTTATAACAAGTTAGTTAACTTAGTCGTAATCCACGCGTAGGCAGTGATGTCCATGCATGCGTTTACCAGGTAATAAAACTCATCATCAGCAAAATTTTAATTAATGAGGCACAGGGTTGTACCCGGTGCTTCATTAATTAGAGTTTTGATGATTATTCCTATAATTAATGTTTGGAATTTAATATTATTGCGTCCTTGAAAATATTGCCCATCCGTAGAAAGTGACCAGTCCCCCGCAACCGAACTGCACATACTCGCGCGTTGTGACCGTCCGATGCACAAAATGATGTTTCATATATTTTCTGTACAATTTTTCAATTGACCATAGTTTGAAACTTCAAATTTGAGCCTTATTGTGAAAGAAAGATAGATGCACTGATATCAAAACGAAAGCTTGAAGATAAAATCACTTTATTAAAAATTATTTTTCGTGATTGCATGTTACTATTTGGACTCTATTTAATTCTTCGCCTTTGTTCGACGATAAGGCTCTAGTTACTATAATAACACTGTGTCGAAACACCAAACCAAGACAAGCTCACCAACAATTGTGCTTTTTTTATTGCAATGCTTGTAACGCATATAATGCGTCGAGCATGTTACAGCCTTCAGTCTCAAACACGACAATATTATAAAATAACCCAAGGACCCTCAGCGCGACCATGCTAGTCTTAAATTTGCCTGTTATACTTCCATTTTCAGCCCTTCTTACCCGTTATCCAAAAGGGCAATTTTTGTTCTCTCATTTCGTCAACAGATACTTGGTTGCTATTGGAAAACCAGCAATGATATAGCCAGTCATTCTGAGAGAGAACTTCAACGCCAATGAATTAATAAATAAATTGGGTTAATCGTTAATCAGGGCTGGGAGCAGTTAATGTTTCAAACGTTAACGTGTTAAATTATTTTAACAACGTTAAACAAATTTAACCAAGTTAATAACGTTTATCTTTGAAGATAGTAATTGTATAATATGTAGCATTGCATCGTTATCTTGTGTTTACCCAAGCCGGTTCGCGTGTGCCGATGACGTCGAATTTTGCGCCATTTGACGAAATTGAAGAACACGAATAATTTAGATGTCGTCAATTATAGACGACCCATTGATTTGGTGGAGACACCATGAAGCCCTCCTACCAACGTTGGCGAAGTTGGCCCGCCGATATTTGGCGATACAGCAATATCAGCTTCATCTGAACGCCTATTTTCCATGTAAGGACTGGTATTCGATCAACGACGGGTGTCTCTTTCTATGGATACGACCGCAGCGATTATATTTTTATATGAAAACAACGCTGAATGTTCTGGATTTACGGTAACCTGCGAGAACTATATTAACTACTCGTTCCCTGAGTTCCAATGTGTTCTACGTGCCAGTAGGCACATAGAACACATTGAAACTCAAGAGACGAACTGTACATAAGTCCAATCATATTCAAAATCAAATCAATAAAAATGGCCGAAGTTATTAAAATTCTGTTCATTTTAACATTTAACGTCATTTAACTCTTTAACGCAGAATCATTTAACACGTTAACGTGTTGAAGAAAATTTTAACTCCTCCCAGCCCTGTCGTTAAATGAGAGCACTGTCCTTATAAATGAAGCAGTCTTGTCATCAATATTTTTGTCATTTCTGTTTTTCTTGAGCAAAAAAATTACAACGTTAGAATTGAGAAGTATTTCGGCTCAATTTTAAGGAAGAGAACGACTGTAAACTCGTAGTTAGAGAACTGGGGTGTAAAGGTATTCGTTTTGTGGTATATACCTCTTTACCTAATGTAACCCCCTTCACTGGTAAAATGGGACCCGGAAACAACGTCTGGGGTGGAAGTCATCTAAAGAGGGCAACATTGGTATAATCTATTGGCTAAACTTGACTACATACATATGTTGCGGCCATGCTATAGCCGACAAATGCTGAAAATAAACATAATGGAACTACCATAACGGGTTCATTGAGTGCGTTCCAATGAGGGGTCATAAATAATATTTCCGAGACAAAGGTTCAACATTTTAGTTGTTAAAGAACTTTTTTAAAAATGTTGATGTCTGCTATTCGTGTTTGGAGAAGAGATAAATACGTTTCCTAAATTATTACTGTATATCTATCTCCAGGTAGGTAACTGATAAACGATTATTTTCAAATTAAAAATAAATGAGAGACAAAATTTCATTGGAGTTTTTTCACTGCATCTTGTTGTCGATTGTGTTTTGATAAAAACTGTTGAAAACAACAAAAGCATGGATACGGGTACACTCACTGGACTGAAGGTATTCACGTGACGTCACTTCAACACCTCGTCCACTGTTCTGTCAGGTGTTTCAAGCTGGTTACTAATTCTGAAAAGACAAAAGAATCGGGGTGTAAAAACGAATAGCATTGTCTCTCTATATAAATGAATATATTTTGGGCCGAATAACATGACGTGACAATTGTTGCTTATGGAATCGGTTGATAACGAATGTTGAATAAGGAACTGTGGATAAGTAACGGTTGTTACGTCCGTCACGAATAACAATTATCGACCTGTCCAAACGTTTAACCCAAGTGGAGAGGTCAGGTAGCGTTGTGGGCCTTCTCTTCCTCGTGTTGCAAATTCTGCAGTGTGATGTATATACGAAAAAAGGTTCGAGGGTGGAAGTGACCCACGTTCGCCGGATCACGTCGCGAATTTGCCCAACGGTTCTCAGGTGAACATACTATAACCATACCTATACAGCTATGCTTCGCAAGAAGTCTCTATAACCACTAAAAGTAGCCAAGATTTTACGCTTTACCACGTCATTGGTCTAATTCCTGAGTTCGAGACAGGGTCAGATATAGCTAGTAAGCCATTGTATAGCTGCAAGTGAGTAGCTGTGTTGGAAGACTCTAGTACAGGTCAGATAGTGGTGACCATGGTACATAGCTGCAAGAGTGGTGCAAGATTATATTACTGAATGAAGATATGGGAAGCTGATCAAAAGCCAAATATCTGCGATCGTGAACAAGTCAGAAGCAATGGTCTAGGAGCCACGTAGGACGCGGGAAGGTCAAGGAGCTGTGTAGGAGCCATAGCTAGCCTAAAATAGCTATCCTTAGATAACTATCCCCCATAATATATCCTCCTATAGTACACCACCGTGTCATTTAGTATACTCAAATGCCCGCATGTGCCTATGTGGTCTATTTGGTGTGGTTACATCGCTCACTATCACATAGACACACCTCTGTACGATCACCATCCGGTATCCTATACGTATACACTCTAAAACCAGTTGGGTTGAAAATCACTCAACCCGGTTGATTTGGGTTGATTTTTTAACCCAACTGATTTTAGAGTGTAAGATACACTATAGCATATGATAGGTTAATAAGATATAAAGAGTGGTGCGGGTTTAGATGGACAGGTCAATCTGATAGCGTCTATTAAGAGTTAGTCGATGAGTTGAGATCAAGGTAGGATCATCTAACAAACTTGTAGTGACACGAGTCAGTCCTAATGTTGGAAGACTCTAAAAGTGGTCACGAAAGAGTAGTGCAACACTCAAGATGCTCGCATCGTATCCAGTGTATACAATGCTTTGCAGAGCCTTTACTGCCTACCCCTCGATCCTATTCTTCATCCATTCTGACTGTTACTGGTCTTTTATGGCTTCCCCGGTTACTCTGCCACCGACTGACTGACCCAGTCAATCCAACACTCTATGATGAAAGGAAGTTATATATACTTTCGTTCGCCTTGACCTCGCTCTTCTCCGCCTCTGTTGACTTGTGCATCGTGTTAAAAGGCAGACCCAGTGAAACGAGCCAAATGAGTGGTTTGTAGTAGCAGTTGCTCCTGGGAACGAATGCTCGGATGACTCAATGACTTACCTGTTAAATAGAAGAATCATTGGATATCGGCTCTTGGGCGCACCAAGATGCCATCTGCAATGCCAGAACAGTGAAGATGGCGCATCGATGCTCTCAAGGGACGGTAGAATAGTGTTGGGGGATAGTGGCCATAACAGGATAAAACTGGAATGGATCAAAGTGTCGAGGGAATAATTCTTTCATTTCACCACCCTCAATTTCATTGGTCTCATAGTCGATGAAACCCAATGTCCCACAGCTAATCGGTGTGTACGTATAGGAGACAGATGTTGATCGTACAGAGGTGTGCTTATGTGATAGTGAGCAATGTAACTACACCAAATAGACCACATAGGAACATACAGGCATTTGAGGATACTAAATGAAACGGTGGTGTACTATAGGATATATTATGGAGATAGTTATCTAAGGATAGCCATTTTAGGCTAGTTATGGCTCCTACACAGCTCCTAGACCTTCCCGTGTCTTCCGTGGCATCTAGATCATTGCTTCTGACTTGTCCACGATCGCCGGTATTTGTCTTATGATCAGTTTCCAATATCTTCATTCAGTAATATAGTCTTCCACCACTCTTGGCCGCACAGATGCTAGATAAACGGGCTTCAAATAGTCACTTGACGTGTCGTGCCGTTAATGGGTGAAAACTCTCATTATTACCACTCAATCTATAAATTACTATAAATTACTAGTTGATTAACAGGAGTTTGGAGGCCCGTTAAAACTCCCTAATTTCAGTGACGTCATTTGACGGAGCCGGTCGCGGGCGATCATGAATGGTATAAATAGCCATTAGCGGCCCGCGGCCCGGCTATTTTAAGATTCAAGTTAGCTGTAACAGGGAGTGGTAATAAAAGTAATAACATGATTGTTGTCAAACATCATGATTCATTAGCGGCCCTGCAGCAATGATGAACAGCCCTTGGGCTTATTAACGGCCCTCGACTTCGTCTCGGGCCTTTAATAAACCCTCGGGCTGTTCATCATTGATGCAGGGCCGCTAATGAACCATAATGCCCTCCAAAATCATGTTATTGTTATATTAACAGTTCGACACATCACGTGATTTTTGTTCCTTGCTGTCGCACACTCGGAAATGGAAATGGCTTCAACTTGTAAACAATGTGATTTTATTATTTAGATTATTAAATATGTAAAATATCCATCAAAGCTAGCCCCATAAGAACAAGCAGCTGTATATAGTAAGTAAGTCTGTATACATTTTACGCCTTTATTCCTGACTTAAAAACGGTAAATATAGGGTCTGTTTTTAAGTTTTCTAACTTCGTTGCAATTAAAAGCGAGCCGGTGCCGATCCCGTGATAATCATGTGATACCAGTTTGTATGTCAACTTTCTGCAGACGATATTATCATCTGTCGAAACTGAAAACTTTAAAAATGTCATGTAAGATAAAGTGTCAAAACTTTTCTCAGGCTTCCAGTGGTAATAATAGTAATAACATGACTTTGTCAGCCTTGTGCTTCATTAACGGCCCAACAGGTGCGACTAATAGCCCCTCAGCCTATTAACGGGAGCGCGGTGGCTCAGTTGTAGGCTGTTGGACTTCTATGCTAGAGGTCCTGAGTTCGATCCCCGTCCGGGACGACCCGTGTTTTATCCTTGGGCAAGGCACTTTATCCCGGTTGCCTACATGGGGGCACGATGACGCAATGTACTAAGGCGTACTGCACATCGACGGTGCGCATGTCTTCAACCGCTGTAACCCTACTTGAGCGGAGCTTGAACAGAGTTAGAATGTTGAGGAGCTGACAGTTGCTCGTTGATGATCGGTGGTTCTGTCCGGGTGCTCCGGCTTTCTCCACCCGTAAAACTTTCACGGTCACGATTAGCCATTGTGCATAAGTATGTGATCTTACACCCCATTTAATAAATAAATAAATCAGCCTATTAACGGCCCTCGACTACGTCACGGGTCTTTTTACAAGCTGTTGGGCACACTGCCCTCCAAAGTCATATTATTGTTATATTCTTTCGTTTCGCAGTTATTCCAATCAATAAGTACTGAATTCGCCTTGAAAACATCAAGATATAAACCTAATTAGTAGAACTTCGTGGCGTAATCATGGAACAACAGCATTGATGAGTCTTCATTCATAATTATTTTATAAACCAACATGTCTGATGGTACTACTGATGTTATTAACCCTTTACCCAACGTAACGGCCAAAACCGGCCAGCGCTATTCTCAAAAATCGCCAATTAATTTTCACTATTTTTTTCATTTTTTGTCTCAAAAACAAAGGTTATGACCCCTCGTTGGAACGAGCTCGTCGAGCTCGTTCCAACGAGGGGTCATAACCTATGTTTTTGAGACAAAAAATGAAAAAAAATTAGTTATTCAAGAATTTTTTTTGCAAGTGTCGTCTGCTTTTCACGTTAGGTAAAGGGTTAAAAAAGATTCGGTTTAGTCAAGTCCGATTGAGAAACATTTCTTCCGTTGATTCAAAGAAAATGATTATTTATATTTTTAAATTCAATCGTACGAAATATTTCATTTGGTCAGAAAATATCAAACCGTAGTGAAATATTCCATACGACTGAATCTCAACACGGGCAATGTACTATCGAGGACTAGACTGGTTCCAGGCCATAAGAGTGTGAAATTCCTCACGGGATTAGACTGGTGGCTTGAGCGCTTGATAAAAATCGTTGATTACAACATTATTGCATCCGCATCGTTTGCTTCTAACGTCCGTAAATATGTTTATATTTAAGGATACGCCTGTTGGAATTCATGGCCTTTTGCAGTTTATCTTTGGCGGAAATTTGTTTAATATGGACACAAAAAACTGTGATTTTTTGTCGACTTTAGAGCCGTAGAAGAGACAAATGTTCGCAAATGACGACCGGTCTTGATTATTGCACTGACAGTTCAAAAGTTCAGAACATCAAAGCTTTGAATGTACCTAAGAGAATCGTCTTCGTTGTTTACTTGAGGTTGGTCAACTGACTTGAACTTCATTTTTAACGACTTCAAAGAGAGGGAGAGGGGGTCATCTATAGGTATGATTAATCGATTATTATCGATTATTTGCGACAATTTATCAATTCCTAAATTAAAAAATCGGGACAGCCCTAGTGATGTGTGAGATTTTCTTGTCTACTTTGTCTTATATGATCCTTAGATCCTGTGTTCCAATAATCCGATAGGTTTGTCATAACCTGGCCCAAACTACTTACTGACCAATATTATAATAAGCAATGTATTTTGTGTTGAGTGCGTTTTACAAAGAGGATATTCTTATTGAGGTTTATAGTGTTCAACCGATGATCGGAATCGGCCACCCGAATTGGCCGATTGTGGGCAATCGGATGATAACAGCAACGGCTACTGGAACATCGGTTCAACCGTTTGTTGCCAAGCGTTTGTTTGTGATGATTCATTGACCACATTTTATTATCTTCTGCAAGTGTTCAACTGTTAATGTAAAATGATGTCAGTGATACCATTCAATAAAGTTGACAAACAACCACAATGTGTATTCTTAATTTCTCTAGACGCCCCTTTACGGGATATACAAGTTAAAGGGCACGTGAAGCTTACAATTGGGCGCACTTGCGTCAATCGCCAGTTCATACCGGAAAAAGTAAAGGTTGCACTCCGCTGAGTTTGGTCGCAGTAAAATGACCAGTCGCGCGCAATTTGGCGGTACACATGGCTCCGAGAGCCACGTGTACCTCCCAAGTGTGCGCGTCTGGTCATTTTATTGAGATCTGAGTCAACGACGTTTAACAATGTGAAATATGTTCAATTTAATGTAGTTCTTTCAAGCCTCGACTCCTCTAGTAGTGCACGGTATTACAATGGAATCGGCATCGAAATTGGCCTTTTGTGAGCTCAAATAACCGATAATAGGTCAGCGGCCATTTTTGGTAATCGGTTGAACACTAGAGGTTTAACGAAACTATAAACAGCCAGTATCACCTCGAGTCGGACAGTTGTGCGGGTGGGGGAAGCTGATGTACCCAGTGAGACCCACCGAACAGCAGCGAGCAACTGTCAGACTCCCCAATGTACTATCTCCGTGCATGCATGGTTTTCTTTGGTTAAAGGCAAGTGCACCATCGACGTGCGGTACACGCTAGTGCATAGCTCCACCGTGCCCCCGTGTAGGCAATCGGGATTAAGGGTCTTGCCCAAGGTCGTGTCGAATCGAATCGGAAAACCGTGGGCCTGAGGTGAGGATGGGTATGGCCTTCCCACCGGTGGGGTTCGGGAGCCCTCTCCCGAACCCCCACAATGGCGAGGGCCCTACCTATCCCAACTTCAGGTCTACAGCCTTTGGATATGCCTGTGGCATATAGCGACCTTGCACTCCCAAACATTTATGGCCCTTAATCTTTTGCATCTACCCGGATATAATGACCAAAATTCCGTCCGGTTCCTCCAATGCGCTGTCCATTCTCCGCTCCAGTTTATTGGTTAACTCTTGTGATCTTGCACGTAGTTCCCGTTGATTCACGTTGTTTTTCGAGGTTCATATTGGTTTCATGCATCGGTTTCATGCATGTGACTATGGAAATAATACGCAACCGTGCCCCCGTGATTCTGAGTGCGGTTGAACGCGCCTGTCAAAAGATTCGAATATATTCGATGTTCCCGCTTCGAAATCGAATCGAATCGCAAAATCAATTCGATATTCTGTTCGTTTTTCGAATAATTGCATGGTCATTCTTGAGACTTTTGTTGAATATGGACAACTAAAAATATATAGTAATCAACCTGGATATAATTTCAAAAGTGAAAAGTGCAATCACTGAATATACTTTTGACGTAATACTTCCAAGTGTGCATGGAAGCAAAGATGTCTCAGCCCATATTTTTTCGACTGAAAATTATGACTTAACCCTTTACCTAGAACGAAGAGCAGGCGACACATGCGTTCATCTTCACTCAACGCAGCTGATTTGGGTTAATTTTTAACCCAACTGATTTTAGAGTGTATAGGGGTTCATCCCTGTATTGCTGTTGTTGAAGGGTTAACGCGATGTCGGATGCGATTTGCGCCCATCTGAGGTCAATTTCTCGGTTAAACTGTCCCAAATTTGAACACGAACATATGAGCAACAAACCAGTGTTGATCATGTTGAATGATTAATGGTTGAAGGGTTAACGAGTCGTCGCATGTAAAATTCACTAAGCTTGCGCCCTTTATTCCTTATAAAAAGGTTATTATACGTGCCACTTTTAGCATCTTCAGCATTGCAGATGACGCATATTTTGCATTCCAGGGATGAAATATTGACTTCAGTTGAAAAATTTCATGGAATGCGATTCAATAATCACGAAATGTCTTAGAAATTAGAAACGGTCACAGCCAGGGGCGTAGCTGGGATTTCCTATTGAGGAGGGAGCAAATTATTTTATTTTATTTTTTTTTGGGGGGGGGGGGGAGGGGAGGGGGTACCAGGTCGATATATGCCACAGTCATATCCAAAGGTAGTAGACCTGAGGTGGGGTAAGTATGGCCCTTTCCATTGTGGGGGTTCCCCAACTCAGGCCTATGGTATCCCCCTCCTCTCATTGGGGTTCGGAGGTAGGCTCCCCGAGAAAATTTTAAAAATTCAATACTCTCAGAGAAAATCTGGACCCCTCTGGTGCTTTAATTTTCCCATTTTGGGGGGCCATTGTAATTTTAGGGGGCCATGACCCCCTGGCTACGCCACTGGTCACAGCTACGGATAAAATGCCACAAAATCTACTTCGATAGGTCATGAAATTTCCAACTGTTTGTGATTTGAGGTTTAAAATTTCTAACTTTTGAAAAAAAGATCGGTGTGGTGTGGGGGCATGTGGTGTTATGTCAATATGGAAGGCGGACATTTTATGGCCCATTTGTGTTGTGAACTGATCTGATGAGCGCAGGTCGAGCATCTGCACCGTTGCCTGTGGTATCATATAGCTTTTGAAGATGATGATATGCTTCATTATAACCTTTTACCTAACAGACAGCGGACGACACATGCAAAACTAATTCTTGAACGAGCAAAAAAATTAACATTTTGCCGGCAAAGTATAGCATAGACGCCTCATTATTCCACAGTTACTGGAAGTGTTTCCTCGATAACAATGAATGCTCGTCAGAACCTGACCCCGTGTTACATTTGCAGTATAAATATCTATATTTATACTGTAAGTAAATGTGATTGTACATACGTATAAATCCTGTACAGTTTAATACCGATTATGTCCCACCACAGCTTACATCTGTAGTTTAGTTCTTTTTAATCCTCCCAGCACCTGTCACAATGCGGCATCATTCTGCAGCTGTTGTATTTGTTGCAAATGCTTTAGATCACCGTAGAAACATCGAGAAGTGGAGCGGTGCATGATTAAGGTGCCAAACAGGTTCTTCTTTACAGGTACAATAGGAACCGGTAACCACTGCCTCTATGGGCGTCCTCTATGGAAAGCAGAACAGGTGTAAATAATTGGCTAAGTAGTACTTTATTTTATGACGTGGTCATGATATAGACATAGATGCTGAGAACATACTTCGCATTGGTGGATCATTAACTCTCTGACACAATTGTTTCTCATAGTGTCTCAAAAACATGGCTTATCACCCTAATTGAAACGTGCTAGTTGAGCTCGTTCCAATGAGGGGGTCATAAGATATGTTTTTGAGACAAAAAAAAATGAAAATATTTAGTTATTCAAAAATTTGGTTTTCAAGTGTCGTCTGCCTTTCGTGAAAGATAAAGCGTTAAATTCCAAGTTGCATGATGGGAAGAATACACGGGTTAAAGTTATGATATTTTGACATTTGGGTTCTGTATGAATATATTATTGCGACAGCTTTTGGCAATTTGTGGAAAACTGTGTCATTTCCTCGCTGACTTCCATAATTATTTCATGCAAACATTTATTCACACTGTGCCGAAAGAATTAAACTGCACAAGATATTGAAGGACGTCAGTCAACATACAGATTTCACTTATTGCTTCCAAAAATTGAAAAAATCCGGTCGAGTCAGGTTGTGATTAATAAAATTTTTATACCTTCAACCCTTGGCCCAATGCAAACGAAATAAAATTTTATTATTTTGAATATTATTTTTTCAAAGTTTTCCAAAATTTCAACAAAACCATATCATGTGAACCCTGGTTGGAATGAGATTGACGAGCTCGTACAACTGAAGGGACGCATGATATGGTTTTGCTGAAATATTTGGATTTTTTTTTCAACTGCTGAATTTGCATATTACCCTTACGGATACTCCCCGTTCGTAAGACAAAGAGTTAAAAACAATATACATTCTAAAATTATTGGGGTTCTTGTCATTTAAACGTGGTGTATATGTGCCCACTAAACCATTTTTTTGTCTAGACACCAATTTTGGAAGAGTTCTAATATAAATTATCAATCTCATGAACTTTAACCCAATGGCTACAGGTTCCAGCGTCGATAGGATCCATCTCTTCCCATATACGAATAACTTCTGCAAATCTGGTTCATCTGTAAGCTGATGTTATTGCCCAGAAACTCAAAGGTGGTATTTTTAGTAATAGTGAGGTTAGTAATATAGTAATATACTCCACGTAGAATTAAAAAACAAAAATAAATAAATACCCATGCAACTGTTTGAAATCTACTGTGGTTTTTAAGTAAATGATAATAAGTATTGTTTATGGATACCGACATGCGACATTTTTACATTTGTTTCCCAGCTGTAGGATATTCTAATGTAAATTAGAATTAATAATTGTGGGAAATGCACAGAAGACCCGATTGTTTTTTTACCTTTATTTGGTCGTTTCATACTTTAAGCAAAAGCTATTGTACTTTGCTTAAAACTGTAAATTTCCAACGGTTGTATGGGGTAAAATGAAATGAAATGAAATTTATTTGCACTATACGTTAAAATGGAGTGGAAAATATGTATTAGGAACCTTGTCTATCATTATTGAATTGGGTTCTAATGAGGAGCCGGATTATTGTTTCAATGTCATTCCAAATCTGTGGGAAAGAATGGATGGGAAGGGAGTTAGGTCTTATACTGTGAATATATTACCGTGCAGTCTGGTGTTCATGCCAGATGGGTACGCATAACTTTCAAATGTGTTGTCGGAAGAACTCAGGTTGTTTATTTTTACACCAGTCATGCATGAACAAGAGAGTGTGAAGGTCTCTGAGTTCAAGTATACCACAGCTTCTAAAAGGGAGGTCGGTGTGTGGAGTATAGGACCGCTTCGTTATCAATCGAAGTTTTTTTTTTTGTTTTTGTTTTTTGCAGCCCAAGGATCCTATTTGTGGTTGTAGAGTATCTCCACACTAGGACCCCCATATCGTCGCCTGAGAGCTAGAATGTTCTATGTCCTCTATGGGACATAGGATATTCTAGCACTCAGGCGACAATATATTAAGTGACTTTGGATCAGAGAGAAGTACAAACACCTTAGAGCTACTCGGCAAGTGAATTTGTTTGCCCGATTTATGGCAATAGAAGCCCGGGCTATTTTCAAGAAAATGGCGAAGACGTGTTGTTTGAATTTGAGATTTTCATCCATGTGAATACCAAGAAACTTGAATATTGTCTCCCCTTGATGGTTACCGACTAGTGTATTATGTGTTTCATTCAGTTTTGCATCTCGCACTATGCTAATCATTTTGGGAGTGGAATAACATCAATATTTGACTTCAGAAGCGTTTAGAGCCCCAATTTATTCGCAGAGCACCACTATGCTATATAACTCAGAGTGTGCATTTTCTATAAGTGTATCCACTCTATTATTAAGGGAGCACGGTGGATCAATAGTTACGGCATTGGAATTCAAACCGAAGGGTCCACGGTTCGATCTCTGCCAGGGGTAAATGCGTTGTGTTATCGGGCAAGGCACTTAATCCCGAATTGCCCACGTGGGTCACGGTGGCGCTGTGTACTAAGACGTACTGTACGTCGATGATGCACCTGTCTTCAACTAATGCTATCCCTTCTTGAGTAGAGCTAGTACGTTGGGGAGTGAGACAGTTGCTCGCCGTTGCTCGATGGTTCCCTCCAGGTACTCCGGCTTCCTCCACCCGTAAAACCGTCCGACATGAGATGACCCTGGGTGCCGGGGTTGTCTCCTTTCCTCTTCTTGTTGGCAATAGATAGGGTTATGAAAGAGACCATATATGAAGGAGCAATGGTATACAGTGAACACTGACAGAAAAACTTGGATGACCTGGACTTAGCAGATGATCTGGCGCTACTCTCGCATAACCAAGAACAAATTCAGAAAAAAACAGTAGAGCTAAAACCAGCAGCTGCAAAGATAGGAATGAAAATAAATACCGAAAAAACAAAGGTTATGACAGTTAACAACAACAGCGAAACCAAAATCAGACTGACTGATTGGGGAGGTAGAGGAGGTGACAACATTCACCTACTTAGGAAGCGTATTTGATACAACTGGAAGCGCAGATCAGGATGTTAAGTACTCATGGAAAAAGGACAAAAAAACCTCCATACATCTTAAAACTGTATGGAAATCGGGAGAGACAAGAACAAAGATAAGACTCTTTAACACAAATGTGAAGCCAGTCTTACTCTATGGCGCGGAGACATAGAACACAAGAGCGGAGCTCTAGAAGAAAATTCAAACTTTCATCAAGTATTGCCTCAGAACAATACTGAGAGTGTGGTGCCCAAAAATATCAGCAATGAAGAACTGTGGGATTGCAGTAACCAAATGCCACCAAAGACTGAATGTAGAATGCGAAAGTGGAACTGGATTGTCCATACTCCCCGAAAGGACCCAACTAACATCACAGGGCACCCTCATAGCAAAAAGAAAAGAGGAAGGTCGCGAAACGCCTGGCACAGGACTTGGGAAGAAGAAGTGGAGAAATCAAGACACAGTTGACACACCCTAGTTCAGACAGCACAGAACAGACCCATATTGAAGGCAACTGTCAGAGGTCTATGCGCCACCTCGGCGTGAAAAGGCATCGATCAAGTAAGTCAAGTATCCACGCTATTGCTAGTTGCATACGCTGTTGTGTCATCTGCGAACGACAAGACTGTTGTTGATATATGGAATAATTTACAATACGAATAAAATGGGCCCGAGGATAGAACCTTGGAGTACACCTGTAATGATCTCTCTTTTGCCTGATATTTCATTGAAAAGAACAGACTGGCTTCTTTGTGTTAAATAATCCTTAAAACAGGAATTAGCTATCCCTCGAATGTCATTATATTCCAGTTTCTGAAACAGAATACCTTGTTCAATGCTATCGAAAGCTTTCACGAAATCTATCAAAGTAGAAAGGGTGAGCCTCTCGTGGTTTTGTCATGTTCTACAGCAACATTACTTATGAGGTGAAGTACAAGATGTACTGTTGAATAGCGTTTCCTAAGACCAAATTAATACTGGTATACAGTCTCCTGATGATCTAAGAAACTGTATAAGCGAGAATACATACATTTTTCAAGTATTTTGGAAAATTAGGGAAGGATACTAATGGGTCGGTAGTTCGCCAGATTGAAATGAGGTATAATTTTGGCCACCTACATCTTGCTTGCCACTCTACCAGTAGAGAAATAGAAAGATCGATTATGTGAGTTAGCCAATTTGACACACCGTAGATGATCTCTTTTTAACTGGTTGGGGGCTACATTTTTTGGTGGACTGAGTTTGTTCATCCAAATTTGTTTTATTACAAATTATTGAAGAGTGCCCATAGGCACTCTTCAATAATTTGTGATAAAACAAATTTATATTAACAAAATATTATTTGCGTTTGACTGAAGATGATAAATGGGCAAGTGTTTACTTTTCTTCTGGTGCCCTCATTTTTTTTTGAAAGCCCAGATAGTGGCTTCTAGCACTCAATCAGTTAAAAGCTCAGTCGACAAATTTTCACAATCTTTGGTTACCTTTCCTCGAAGGCCATTAACACAGAGAATTACTTCCTGCACGTTGGTGGGTGATATAACAGGAGATTTCGCATTTATGTTGCCAATGTACTCCGAGAAATGACGATTTGATAAAGGTGCTTCGTCATTTAATGATTTACCTATGCTTGCAAAAAAGGTATTAAATCTGTCGGCAATCAGTATAGGGTCGGTTAGTTCACCGTTGTCAACATGAAAGGATGTCAGCAGTTTTTGGGGTCCGTTCAGTTTTGTTAATGGCTTTACACAAAATTCTGTAGGTGTTTTTAATGTTATTTGTATTTGAAAGTAGGTTATCGGTATAATAATCGGATTTATTTGTTCTTTTCAGTCGGTTGATGCTCCAACCATAGTCTTTGTAGGCCTATCCAGTGACGTTTTGTGGGGTCGGGGGATTTATCTTTTTAATATACAATTTGTTTTTATTCAATGAAGATTGTAAAAGTCCACGTGTCATCCATGGTTCGCGTTTTATATATTTCTTTGGAGCTGACCTCACTTCCAATGGGAATGCTCTGTCAAAGAGACAATATGTTTGTCGAGGAAAAGGTCATACGCTCCATCTGGCTGGCATTCTGTATTGAGAACGTCAGAAAAGTCGCACTCCGACAAAAGCTGCTTAAATAGACTAATATTGGTTCTTTTGAACACGCGTTCCATGGTTTGAGTTGTGCAGGCCGTGCAGCTGCTTTTGTCCTCGTAACAAATGTTGCGAAGTGGTCGCTAACAATGGTAATCACAATTCCTGGTTCGTACGGGTTAAGGTTGTTGCTAATATTATGATCGATTAATGTTGCAGAACTCTCCGTAATTCTCGTTAGGCTTGTGATACCTGGCATGAAATCCGCACCGAACAGAGAATCTATATGAGAGTTGGGCTTAGTGTGACTGATGAAGTTTAGGAGATCAATATTAAAGTCACCCATGAGATGTGCCCATTTATTCTCGACGTTTATTATATCTAGTAGCAGAAAAAATCCTGACAGAAAGGGGTCGAGGTCTGCTATTGACGCAGTCATTGGTCTATAGATGGAACTATTTTTACATTTATTTCAGTTAGTGATTTCTATGAATAATGAACACATACATGAGGGACAAAACTGAAAGATCACTGCGTATTTTGAAGGACAGATTATCTTTTACAAATAAACCAACACCGCCTCCTCCATCATCATTATCTGGTCCTGCACTGTATGTAATAGAGTGATAGCCCTCAGGTTCGTAGCGCAGAGCGTTGGGGGTTAATATTTCAGTCAGTCTTATTACGTCAATACGTTTTTATCCGATTGTAGCTCTCATAATAGATTACGGAGATTTTCGAAATTTGCCTTCAGACTACGGTGTACCGATATATTGTCTTTGTATTGCTCGGATTTGTAGTACTTGCAGATTTTGTTATCTATATAAAAAGGGTGATTGGTGTCCTAACTGTCTCCGGAGAGTGTACCATTGAATTTAGAAATGAAATCGAACGTATCATCATTCTGGATCTCGTCAAGTGTTTGATTGTTTGTCTTGTTGATTCAACAGATGATCGAAAGTACATTGACGTGGGCCATTTTTACGAATATGAACGATCATAATGTGGACTGGGCCATACAAGGTTATTAAGAAGAAATAATTGTCTTTTACGTGAAGTAGAATTTTGATGTCAGGAGCGTGAGATAGAATATACAAATGAAAAGCAATTAGTACACAGATTCTGAGAATAACTCCTTCCTTTTCCCGGGAACAAAGTCACAGAAATACGTGAAAAACAGGATTTTCGTCTAACTGGCAGAGTATGATTATAGGAATCAAATCATTTAGACACAAATACATAAATTTCATAGCGTGGGTAAAAAGGCTTGACCTCTCTCTACTACTATGTCAAAGGCATGTAATCTGATAGCTTTTCAAGTTAGTATAAAATTATAGTGAAGCGATATTTGTGTATACCACATATCATGGTTTATATATATTCTCTGTGGCGTATATAAATTTATACAAAAGCCTGAAATGATAAGCACTCTGTCCTTTGCAGAATGAGATCCCACAGGGTGAATTTGCTGATGCCATTTCATAGAATGGACTAATTTATCCTCTGGGTACCTCTTTCTGTTTAGGCTTGAGACCTTGATTCAGATTGAGGTTCAGTTCACAAAGGTTAAATTTAGTGATGCTACCTCCTGTTCAGGGTAGCATCACAAAATTCTTCCTTTGGGGACCTCATTCTGCAGATGACAGTATGCTTTTTTCCAGGCTTATTTATATATCCTATAAGAATTGTACCGTACTGAAATAACCCACACTTTGTACTTACGTTTAATGATTCCTGGAAAAGTCCGCTGTCGGTGAGAATTCATCATTGTTCGTGTTACATAAATTATTATATTCTACATTGAATTCATCTGCTTTACACATACCTGCTTCAAATAGAATTTTAGATCTGATCAGGTCTGGGCAAGTATTTTTTTGCTTAAATTTAATTTGTATTGCGTTCTATGTTTCTCTGTGAAGAGGAATATATTGGCTCGGGGGTTATCAATCACTTCATCGTTGGACTTCCTCGGCAAGCTTTATTTGTCGTTGGTTCATATATTAATACATTCAAATTTTAAAAAAATAATATTGAGTATTTTTTAATAGTCATATAGTCCTATAAATTGAGAACTAAGTGAAGAAGGAAGTTCTTCAATCAACGAAAGGCTTTTCAAGACGTGTTGCGCCGCACATAAACAAAGTTCAGCTCCACAAAAATAACCCATGAATGGTAATCCATTCACCTGGTAACTTTTTTATAGTCCTTCGTAGACATTTGCAGGATAACCTTTGACTCCAAGTTCTGTTACTCTGAATAGGGAACCGGCCAGGGGATCATTTCTTTGCATTTCTTCATCCGTCAAGCCTGCCCTGGTAGACGTTACGTAAAGTTCGTTGAAGTGTTTACCTCCAAAGCAACACGACGTCGTCCCTTTAGCGGGAATATCTATCGCTTGCAGTTCTTCTCCTGTAAAGACAAAAGATATCGATTTAAGTGAATACATTTTCAATATTTCCTTTTTGAAAGTTACAGTTTCATTCATTCATAAGTTGGCAATTTTATCTTTTTGCCCGACGAAACGGAAATATCAGCCTAGCGCGAAACATAAAAATCGCTAATCAACTATTTTATTGCTTTTTGTTTCCGAAACATTGACTATGACGCCTAATTGGAACAAACTAGTCCCAAAGATGGGTCATGGTCTATGTTTCGGAAACAAAAATGCCATTTGTTTATTTATTAAAATTAAATCGACAAGTGTCGTCTGCTAGTCGTATAAGATGAGTGTTTAACTGTATTCCTGAATGGTATCGTCGTATTCAATATTCAAGGGTTCAAGGGACGTACTCGGCTGTTCTTAAATGGCCAGTGAAAAACTACTATTGGATGATATTTAGAGGAGAATAAAGCTCGACGTTCCACCGTTTTGTCTTGTAAAACCATGTGTAGAGATATTGGGCGAGGATTAGATCGGGTCAGATTAGAAACTCTAAACCTTGAACGAGGGCAGTGGTCGGAACCGGGTCAGCAGCTAGGTGCAGCCAGAACTAAATACAATGCTCGGGTCGATAGTAGTCAGAGCAGGGACTGGTGTAGGTAGAAAAGGGCAGAAAAGCTAACAAGAGCCACAAAACACCGATTCTACTCCGAGTTTGAGGCTCTTCAGAGCTACCCATGTATGCTCCAGACTAACTGAACGGACACTTGGACATACCATATACTTGGTTAACTGCCCTATTGAACTAGGCGCAAATCTTGAGCATACTTTTTAGAGGCCTCTCATCCCTATAGCAATACGTACACCCAATAGTAACCACATGCCACCACGGAAACTAAAATGACGGGCCCCATTAAACAAAATGGACAACGGGAGAATGCACAACCTTGTCAGCGTGCAGTGTTCATGAGCACTAACATCACGTTTCACCATGGCCGCTCATACTGCGATAACCAACATGACGTTACTGGTAACGGGGCAGACGGCGTCATTTCCGGAGTGAATAGGAAATGGGACGGAAGTCATATTCCTACTAATGAGAGGATGGTATTATAAGGCGGTGTACCCCACTAGACTTGAGAAAATCTGTTTTGTGTAACGCGAACAACAGACGACACTGCTGTTCGCGTTACATAAAACACCTAGGTCATGTTGTGTACCACCCTTAGAATTCCTTTCTATTGTCTGTCTATGATTGTAGAATCTATTCTTCGTCATTTGAGGGTATGAGAGTCATGAAATCCCCCACCGAAGTCTAACCCCAAGTGCCTCATATACTCATTTGCATATTGATGGACAATATCCAACAGGCCCGCGATTTCGGGCTATGGAATAAAGGGCAATACGATCAGATAGTCTACATTCGACTGCTAGTGGTGATCGTAAAACCATAAATAGAGATCACTTTTGATTTTACTAACCGTAACACTGGATAAGAAACTCTAGATCCTTGACCAGTATTGGTAGACGTTAATAGAGCGGAGAGGGGTACAGTTGTACTAGAAGCCAAGAGAATACTGCTTACCGAATCTTTTCAAAGAATCATTTTCTGCGATAAGCCTGTGGTTATGGAATCCCATTTTTCCGAGGAGAGTCGAAAAATCATACGAGCATTCAGTTTTCGTGCAACTGCTCGATGAGTCATTTGCTCGTTAAAATTCAATTCGTCAGAACACACCCTGTCTGACTTTGCCACTTCCCACGGTATACTAATCATTATATTTGTGTAATATGTTTATTTGTAACCATTTTACATGTATGTGTACCGTGAATAAACGTCTATAAAAGCAATTATTAGAAGGACACTCAGCAATTCATTTTACAACTCGTCCCCAGAGTTTCAATGTGTTCCATGTGCCAGTTGGAACTAAGTGGACGAATTAACAACAAAAAGAACACATTTTAACGTCAACTAAATTTGCGAGGGGAATCTGTGTTACTACTTTTAGCTATCGCTAGCGATTCAGATTGTAATTGCGGTGCACGATTTGTAGAAAATTCCAGTGAATTTTCGCTTCTGTTTAAAAATAGACCGTCAACGATTTCCGTTCCGCACATGAGTGTGGAACACATTTTCATTTTTCGCATGGTTTAGTGCTGCTGTAGATTGGGATTCCAAAGAACAGGCGTGTAATAAATTGTTTTGTCTCCGTGTGAGCATTATAATATTAGTAAAAAAAGGAGAAGGTCTGTAAACCTTATTTACTGTTTTGCCCTGTTTGTTGACTCCGTGCATTAATCGTAATTTCTCTTTATCGGTGTGATAATGAGACCTTTCTCATCTGAGCACCACGAAAATTTAACACCTGTCCGAAGAGATCTTTTAACCAAATGTTCAGAGGACACAGAGGTACTGGGAAAATCATGTCACTTTTAATAGCTTCTTTCAAATCAGAGGAGCGATTCTATTAATGACGTACCACGGCCAAACTTAACTTATACCATGTCGTCCATGGTTGAACAAATACGTTACAGTACTCACTTTCTTTCCAGGGCACTATTTGCTTATTTGAGAGAGATGCTCTAAACACTGACCCTTACGTCACGGTAGATCTCGTAAAAAAGAAAATAGGATTTTAGTAAAAAAAAAATGTGTGGGAGGTTGTCGGCATTAATTGTAAACAGATATTTATATCTTTAATCCTTTACTAAACACGAACAGCAGACGTTTGCACAAAAATTCTTGAAAAAAGTAAAAATACTCCTTTTATCTCCAAAGCATGGATTATGGCCCCTCATTGCAACGAGCTCATCCCAATGTTGGGCACATACGCTGTGTTTTTAAGACTAAAAATAACGAAAAAATACAATTTCTATAATATTTTTTTCTAAATAGCGCTGGTCGTTTTTTACTGTTACTTCAGGTAAAGGGTTAATCTCCCAAAATGACAAAACATTTCCATTCAAATGCTTTTGTATTTTTTTAAACATTTTTTCTTTTATTTTTCTTTTTTCTTTCTGTTCGTTCATCCAAACTACAGTTGAAGGCGGATTATAGAAACTAGTTCAACGACATCTTTCCGATAAGTTATCACAGTGCTTGGTTACGTGGATAGGGAAAATAGATTCATAGTGTATGGTTATTCGGGGTGGGGGTTGTTGCTGTCGTCTGAATCTTGATTAAAGAAAAGGTTATAAAATCCTCGGAACAGTTGAGACGCTGAGCACTCAACATATTGGCTGGAATATTTGTTAAACTGATTTTGTCAGCTGTGGTGAGATTTTGATTGGATATATGAAAGGCTTGAACCAGGAACAGGAAGGAAAGTCTGTCGTTTTGCATAAAAGGAAATTGTGAACACAGCACTGTACTTCTGTTAATATCAGACGAACAAACAGACAAACAAATTAACTTCTTCAGCTGCTTACTTTTCCTTCTCCGGTGGCGATCAGTAAGGGGCGAGGAAGGGACGACCGTCCCGAGCGGCATCTCTTTGGGGAGGCAAAATATGTCGTTAACTCTTTGAACCTTTGTGGTAGCTTCCATGTCAGGCCAATTGGAGCAATTGGAAGAGTCCATATTTACTATTTGGGGTAGATAGGGTTTATTCATCGAGTAGGAGGCGAATTTCTATCTTGAAGAGTTGTAGTTTTGCTTTGAGTAAGAAACGTCATTTTATACCACCTTTCTCAAGCAATGATGTTAATCCTTTGAACTTTGATGGTATCTTCCATGTCAGTTCATGTCAGTTCCATGTCAGTTGGGGTGGGGGGTAGACTAATTAATATTTTTGACGTGCAGCCTTAAGGCTGCACGTTGAAAATATTGATTAGTCTACTCCCACAATTTAACTTATCAGCCATCCTACTTAATGAAAGTATGACGTATCATATTCCTCAAACGGCCTCTTGGGTTCAAAGGGCTAAAGCCATGGAATCCAGATTCCTGTGTGAAATCAACCAGCAAAAAAAATCCTAAGGGGTCCACGGGGATAGGACGGCTCATAAGTTAGGTCCTGAGAGGTCGGTTCTCGTCAGATGACCGAAGTTAAGCAATGTCGAGCCCGGTTAGTCCTCGGATGGGTGACCGTCTGAGCGATCGATTCGGACTCCCACGCTGTGTAGTTGGGCAAGGCACTTAACCCCGACTGTCCTTATGGGGGCACGATGACGCCGTGTACTAAGGCGTACTGCACGTCGATGGTGCGCATGTCTTCAATCAATCTAACCCTGCCTGTGCTGCAGTGCGGAGTTAAGATGTTGGGGAGCTGACAGCTGCTCGTCGTTGCTCGGTGGTTCTCTCCGGGTACTCCGGCTTCCTCCACCCGTAAAACTGTCACGGTCATGATTAGCCATTGTGCGTAAGTATGTGACCTTAAACACCAACAAATAAATAAATAATAATAGGTCCTGGGAGGCAATTTATGCTTGTCCACCACTGTCAATCGCATCTAATTAGTCACGAACAGACACGTGATCAACAAACGAATGATCTCGATCAGACGTTGTATTGTGAATGAATGAGCAAAATAGTTCGACTGTTCTTCCCAAACCAGCGTTTCTTTCTGTCGCCGATTAGAATGATGTTGGCACACAGCCTGTAGGCCTACATTGTTTCACATTCAAGACTAGGCCTCGATTACCATCGCAGGAACATGGAGGCGCTGTCTGTACAGGCGTACTGTTCGCCGATGTGACTTGGAGAGTCTGACAGTTGCTTGTCGCTGCCCGATCGTTCTCTCTTGGTACTCGGTCTTCCTCCACCGTAAAACTCTCGGCACGTTGTGACCCTGGATTGAAAGAATCGTTAACACACAAATAAACAAACATACATTAAAGTCTCGGTGATGGTTTGATGATTTGGTCGACTACAAAAAACAATGTGAAGTGTGGTTTCCAAACATCAAGAACGGCCACCCCAAATGCCCGATATAAAAACACAGAAAAGAGAGAATTCTAAAGAAGAAAAAGCATTAAATTTCATTAACCCTTTACCTAACGTAACGGCCAAAACCGGTCAGCGCTGTTCTAAAAAATCGCCAATTAATTTTCATTATTTTTTTCATTTTTTGTCTCAAAAACATAGGTTATGACTCCTCGTAGACTTTAGCAAACTATTATAACAGATTAGTTATATTTATTTATTTATTTATTGGTGTTTACGGTCATATACTTATGCAAAATGGCTAATCATGACCGTGGCAGTTTTACGGGTGGAGGAAGCCGGAGTACCCGTACCGAGCTCGTTCCAACGAGGGGTCATAACCTATGTTTTTGAGACAAAAAAATGAAAAAATTAGTTATTCAAGAATTATTTTTGCAAGTGTCGTCTGCTTTTCAGGTTAGGTAAAGGGTTAGTCTCACAATATTTCGGTATAACCGACTTTTTGAGAAAAAAGGAAAAAGAATCGTATTGAATAGCCCCAATTGAACCATGGCAAAAGTGTAATTATTGAATAATATACATTGAAAACCGATAATTACGCATATAATATGGCATAAACATTAAAACTGCAATTAATATGTAATAGACAAAGGGAAATAATTCTCTTCTTTTTCAACAAATCACAGTAGTTTTCAAACTTGTTAATTACATTGTCAGTATGAAGCAGTACAGTAAAATATTTTGAACCTTTGACTTTTACCTCGCCTACCATTCTGAAAACAAAGAGAATAATTGAAGACGTTGAGTCCAATCGCCAGTATGAATATGCAATGTGAAACATCCTATCACTGATTATAGGCCTATCTTTGATTCAACGAATCAGGGGCGTAAATAAACACGGAGTGGGTCAATTCCGCGAAAAGTCGGGAAATTTTTAAGCTTTGTGGTCCTATAGCCTTGGTTTGTGTGATTATTGGGTTCAAGGACATTTTTAGCAACCAGTCACATCGTGTTTTACGGGTGGAGGAAGTTGGATTATCCCGAAAGAACCAGCGAGCAGTGGCGAGCAGCTGTCAGACATACCAACTTACTAACCCGGCAGATGCAGAATTCACGGTTGAAGGAAAGTGCACCATGGACGTGTAGTACGGTTTGTATCAAAAACATAACTTATGACCCCTCATTGGAACGAGCTACTTGAGCTCGTTCCAATGAGGGGTCATAAGCGATGTTTTTAAGGCAAAAGCTGAAAAAAATGAAAATTGAATGGTGAATAGCGCTGGTCGGTTCTGGTCGTTATGGGTGAAGGATTAAGTGCATTGCCCATGGACACAGCGCGGATTGCGCGATCCAGGATCTAACCGTACACTTTTTGATTTAAAGTCCAGTGCTCTAACCTATGCGCAATCGCGAATGTATGCGCGCGGAATCCCTCTCAATTATCATCGAAAATACAGTAAACTCACCTGTATTGGGATCAAATCGTCTCACTTTACCGACACTGTAGCATGCCACCCATATTTTCCCTTCTGTGTCTACAGTCATGCCGTCTGGGAGGCCTGTTATACCTTTCTTTACAAAATCCACTATGGTTCTTTGGTTACCTGTGCAAATAAGATTTTGTTGACATCAATGAATTGGCGTTGTTTCTTTATAGGCTGACGTTGAGACATGACGTATCTTTGGTATTAACTCTTTACCCAACGCAGACGATATCAAAATTTATTATTTTAAATAACATTTTTTTTAATTTTTCCAAAAATTTTAAGAAACCCATATCATGTGACCCCTCATTGGAACGAGCTCATTGAGCCGTTCCAATGAGGGGTCACATGATAGGGTTTTGTTGAAATATTTTGAAAAATTTAATTTTTTCAAATGCTCAATTTGCATATTATGCGGGCGGATGCGGTGATTCGTTAGGTAAAGGGTTAAGGCCAAATATGAAGTGTGTGTTTCTGGTCATCTGCCGACTCCAATTTTTAATGCATAACATAAACTTTTTCATCTGTGGTTGTTATTCTCATTTTTTAGCTTTCATCTAACACGAATAGGAGGCAATACTTGGGGAAAAATCTTGAAAGACTAAAAATTTTCATTTTTAGTCACATAGCTTAGGACATAACGACTCATTTCAATAAGGGGACAATGGGTATATTTTTAGGTGAATCTCGAAAAAATAAAATTTGAATGGGGATTTTCGTGAATTGCGTTGGCGTTGAAAGTGTTGTTAAATCACAATAAATAAATAAATAAATAAATAAAAAAGCATTAATTAAATTAATAAATTTCAAAACCTCATATTTTGGCCTACGCAGTGAGTGGAGAGTGGGTTATCCTTACAACAGTTATGTTTTTTACCACCATAATAACCTGATTTGTCACATAATCACTTCTCACTTCTCCATGTTAACTTCATGTTATATTTCTGAAAGTGCGACATGTGCGATATCGTCACATGCAATGCCGCCAGGTCGCAAATTCCAAGCAGTTATCTCCGTTCGTAATACCAGGGAGATTGAGTTGATTCTCCGTGGTCAAACTCAACAGACAGATTTACGAAGGGAGACAACTGATCGGAGTTTGGTAACAGTGTTCTTTATGTGCTTCGAGAACGTTGTTGTGTCTTACCGATTTTTTTGTCGCTGAAATTTGATTGATGCACATTGTTTGGACTTTGTTCACGCAGTCATGTGATGAAAATGATACCACATTAGTCCAATCTATGCAGAATTTATAAACCTGTTCTCTGAACTGGACTGAGCATCGGGAAGCCTCGACTCAAATCGAATGGAGTGGCCTCGTTTTAAGCTCCGCCAACAGAAACTTATTTGAGATTCTAGTTCTGTTAACCTTTTTACTGCCCCGCCTGTAGGCTGTGTGCGAGGAAGTTTATTAAAATTCATGACATACATGGGACTCTATCATCTGATTAATTGTTAGAAAGGGCTCTCTGAGTAATCAGATGGTAGGTTTGATCTGCGCATACCAGAACTAACAGATAATCATCATAAAATAGGTGGCAATGATCGCTTTCAGCAGCGTAAATGTTAAAAGCACAATACGCACAAGCAAAGCAATGCTTCGCTGCTCGTGTGCACTATCTCATTCATGCACCTATGACGCACCTTACTTGCAATTGAGGTATACTTTTTTCTTTTTTATGATAGGCCTATATTTAAAGAATTTTAATATTTTCTATATGATCTGTCACATTCAAATTCCTTACCTATCCAGTAGTCCCTTGTTTCTATGGCCACATATGACCGATCAGTAAAACAAGCCTAATGATGTCTATCACACTCTGTGTCTTGGGCTACAGAAGATAATAAATGTGATTGGCAATATCTCATCCCCTGAGTTCCAGTGTGTTCTATGTGCCAGTAGGCACATAGAACACATTGGAGCTCAAGGGACGATCTGTGTACGGCGCTTATTGGATATTGACGATATTCATAAGACAAGATGTTTCGCTTTTTTTCTATTTACTAGGTCATAAAAGGTGTTGCCCATTCTTCTTGAAAGTTCTTCCGCTTTGTTTGTCTGGTGCGGAGGGACATGTATACATTACATTCCTACAAAAAATGAACACAAAGACGTGTCATGCTCAGAAAATGAATTGAAAGAGAATGTCGTTACTTACTGATATTTCCCGTAGACAAATCATAATCGAACGCCCAGATCGTACCCGGTATCGAGTCTATGAAAAACAGTGTGCGGTTATCACTAGTCCAAGCTATTCCGTTGGAGATAGTGAGTTTGCCCAGTCGATGTTTCGTGGATTTATCGGTATGCAATGTATATAACGATCCCTTCTCCTTCTCCAATACAGCAGGCGCTGTCTCTAACCCCATTGTACCTGATAAACAAAGAGAATACAGCTACGTATTAGTTCAAGTTATTTGGATTCGGATAATGTTATTGTAGTTCAGCTGACAATGAGCAAAATAATAAGACAGAACACACAAAGGTGAAGTCCGGAGACTGGAATCAATTACCCGTGTTGGAGTTTTTCCTGTATTTTGAGAGTACCAAAGTCGTGCGTGAAATACAGGAATCACATGAACAAGGGTTGTGTTCTGTACTTATCCCACGATTAAACTTGAATTAAATGAATGAAGCTGATATTTTTAAACACAAAAATACCACCTTCCCCCAGGAGGGGGGGGGGGGGGGAGGTCTTCAAAAAATTCCGATACACAAGGCCGGGGTGGGTGGGTGGTCCAGCAGCTTCAAAACTCACTTTTTTCCAGGTGGTCTAATTGTTTTCCTCAGATAGTTTTAACAGATAATTATAGTTGGAATTTGTTGAGACGCATTTTGGGATGATTTTACAATATATTGAGGTAGTTATTATGAATTGGGAGGTCACCTATTGCTCTCAGACACCAGATTAACCCATTAACCAATGTGGATAGAAGACGGCACTTGGAATAAAAATTGTTGACTGACTACAATTTTTCATTTTTTGTCTCAAAAACAAAGCTTATGACCCATCATTGGAACAAGCTCAATGAATTCATTCTAATGATGGGGTCATAAGCTATGTTTTTGAAACCAAAAAGTGAAAAGATAATAAAATTTGAATAGCAGTTTTAGTGAATAATGCTGATCAGTGTTTGCCGTTACATTCACTGTTACATTGGGAAATTGGTTGAACGACTTGCCCAATGTCTTTGACTCTGTGAGTAAATGCAACACAATTAATGAATATAGTCAGTCACCACCCCGCCCCTCCCCAAATATTTTTACCTTCCTACTCCCCTGTAAATACTCATCCTTCAGTTGTAAGTTAAGTTCACAGAAAACTCACCGAGAAAACTCAGAAAGCACACATTGTCGTGTCAGCCCGCTCGATACGGTGTGAAAATAAATGGATACATGAAATCGGGTTTTTATGCTCATGAATTCTGATGAATTCACATGACTATTGAGCACCAAATATGATATTGTACCATCTACTTACCCTTTATGTTGCTTGGAAAGCTGAAACCAGATGTAATTAAAGTAAAATTGGCACCGACATTGATAGAGCTGCAGCAAGTTGCATATGCCTTTGTTTTATTAGTTACCTCCCTTTGGACAGCCTAAAAAATTGGACTGACTGTTAGAGTGAAATCGGAAGATGAAATGCAATGAAAGCATTTAAAATTTGGACAATTTGGTCCAGATTGGTGGTTAGTAGGGGGTGGGTGTATCATTCGAAATCGGAAAAAAAATCCTTCTAAGAGGGGGGTGGTGGGTGGCCTTCTGGAGGAAAAAAAATTCAGCCCTGATTTTTATTAAAACAGACCCCCCCCCCCCCCCCCCCCCGCTTCCTCGGTCTGTTTAAATTCTTGCTTGACTCTGTTTCGTGTCGAAGCGTTTCATGCAAGTCATATTTGTAAATCAGACGCGCAACGACCAATCATATACGTTCTTTTTCGACGTTCTTTCACGTCGGTCCGTATACAACATTTCCCGATGTCTGCATTTTATCTAACTATCATATACATTTTGGCTTTAAAACCACGAGAAACGGTACGTATCACATAATGTGTTGCGATTCCGTATCATATAGACGACTCATTCTGATTCCGTATCATATATAGACGACTTGTTTCCGGGAACGCAACGGGCTATCATAGCAGGCGCATGAATACATTCTATGTGCGTTTCAGTGATCGACTCGGCTGATCGCTTACAAAACAAAACAAAATTCCTTACAATTAGCGAGAGAACTATTAATAGTCAATGACCCCCCCCCCCCTCCCCCAGCCCCCACCCCCCTCATACACACACACACGCACACAATAAATAGAAACTGCACAATTTACAGAACACTTGTAAATTGAAGCGTATCATCATTGGAAGTGACACTGAGAGTGAATAATTTTACAACGCCCGCAACTTGCGGTGACTGCTTTACTCATTGCTTGTTGAACTGCACAGCAATATTGTTCCATAAAATATGGGGGTTTTTTTTAAACTTTTTCTCCCCCAAAATTATGTCCCAAAACTGTATTAAAAATTTAAGATTTAATCTGTTTATGTGACATAATTCTTAGATAAATGAATTATCATGATAATGCGCATGTCCTGTGATTTTCATCAGATTCTCGGTGGTGTCCAGAATGAGATCACAATTCGCCGGCAAAGCCGGCTCGTTGAGATCCCATTCTGGACACCACCTCGAATCTGATACAAATCACAGGACATGCACATAATCATGATAATCTGTACGTATCAGGTAACGTTGAATACACATAGCGATCGTGGAAAAATGGGCGTTGCCGAATATCAGTATCGCTAGAGTCCAAGACTAACAAGGCCGAGCTCTTGAGGATAACCGTGAAAATGGTGAATCAAGTGTAGTGAGTACCGGAAATGTGGACGCATTCTCTCGAAGGTACTGTTGGATTTCTAATTTGTTACTTCTGAAACACATTAAGCCGACAGCGCATTCAAACTAGACATAATTGCCCGTTGTCAGCTACAGGTCGAGTCAAGGTGATTACTGCTTTTGAACATAATGTGAGGTCACAATTAACATGGGGTATTGACGGTTGAGGCCAAAATATTGCCGTCAGAAATCTATGCAATTCACAGGGGCGTACTGGGCCAAGAAAAGTTACCGGGAAATGCTTCAAGGGGGCCACAGAGACAATTTTGATTTATCGAACTGAACGAACGCAGCTTTCTTGTATCTGTGTGATCAATGGCAGTCTATATAAAGGACATTTCGATGGCATTTTATGTCATCTTCATCGACCATTCGGCAAAATTGTTTCTACCGGGGGTGTGAGAATCGGGAAGACAATAGTTCAGCACAATCGGAGAAAATTATAATTTCTGAAATTGAGGAACACTTTCCTTTCATCTGAGCGATCACTGGCAGACTAGACTGCTGGTATATCGAAAACATTTCGATATACCGACAGTCTATGCAATCGGATCCAATTCGCCTTTTGGTCATGATGATAGTAGGTGCTGGAGGAGCAAAGCCTATGACGGGTTGGGGGTCAACCCTCGTCCATGCCCCCTGTAACGCCACTACTGATCGTAATTAACTGCTGTGGTGTAAAAGCTATAACTCGCCCTTAACTCTTCAGTCCACTGAGGTATTGTTAGAAAAACACATATACCATAAAGTTCCGGGGGGGGGGGGGGGGGGGGGCTACCCTCGCTCAAGCCCCATGTAACGCCACTACTGGCTACTGATCGTAATTTGCTTCTGAGTATGTCAGAGCTATAACTCGCCCTTAACTTTTCAGTCGACTTGGGTATTGTTAGAAAAACAAATTTACAACAGTCCAGACCAAAATGAAAAAGTAGCTTTAAATCACATCGATATCATGGAGGATATAATAATAGACACTCAAGGGGCTCTTATTATAAATATCAAATTTACTGACTTATTTAATACCCATTGTGCAAACGTATAAATCATCACGCGTTGGTCTAGTATTATCGTGTTGACAATCTCACAACCCGGAAAATGAATCTTCGTTATAATTCACGGAGGAAAACGGCCATTGTTCAAGACTCTTCAAATAGTGAGTATTTTTCGCAGGAGCTTGGACCTTTTCCCAGAAGACTATAAATGCCCATGCTTACCCCTCTTATATATAGTCCCAAGCTCCTGTGGTACTTTTTTATATCTCTTTGTATCCGAATAAAATGAACAGGTGGAACAGCGCTGTGCATTTTGCAAAAAAAATGTCTTTGATACAAGCTCACAACCTCGGTAATGTCCAAAAACATGGGCATAGTACCCGTGCTTGGGTAGTGGCGGTGGAATTGGGAGTCGACGGCATGCCCCGTAACCTGCTATCCACATACACACAAACACACGCATCTGATGGACAGAAATTTACTTATGGACATACTCGGACGTTTTTTTTTAATTTCAACATTAAATTATTATTATGAGTTCACCCTTTGCTTAACACGAATGGAAGACAAAACCACTGACGCAAGAACCGTTACTTCTTCCGAGTTCCTTATTCGACATTCGTTATCAACCGATAACGAATGTCGAATAAGGAACCGGGAATAAGTAACGGTTCTGCAGTTCGGAAACGATTTCACATTCCACCATTTCTCAAGGTTCTACTGCAGCCATACTCAGGGATTTTCAGGGTTTCAGCCTTCACTAGTCGTAAGCTGGACACTTCGGTCTTTGCCCTCTCCTCCCACTCCCATTGAAGGGAAGCGGAGGAGAGGTAATGTCTACAAGGTCCTAGTTAGGATTACGCCTTTACGAACACTATATAGCCATAACGCGCTTTGTCTGCATTTCTATTTCGTGAATAATCAAGGCTCTTCGAGACATTCGGGCCCATTATCCAAGTCTTCAAGACCTTGAATGGCCCTTAGTCAAATTTTAGGCCATTCCTTGAATCCAGGGACCCCATAGGAATCCTGTAGTCACACTTTTTCCCACGCTTTTACACCATTACTCATAACGCAAAACAACTATAAACTTGCTGCTGCATGCATTGTGGTCAGAAACAATACTCTGCACTTTTCTTGCACTTGAGTTTTGTACTAAACATTTGCACTACGATTTATAGTCATGATAATTATGTTATCTTTCCTTGAATGGAACAAGGAACCACACGCAATGCTTTACGTCATTTCTTTTCAAATCATAAATTGAGCAAAATTCAGACTATTATGTCACAGGGGCGTCGTGAAGATGACCTATTAGGCGTAAACCTGATTTGTCCCGACTGTGATGGCTCTAGTGTCAGCTGACTCATATTCCAACTCCATCAAGACATGCCTTCGTCAAATGTATGCCTTGATGATGTAGTTGGAATATTAGTCAGTCAGGGTTGTAGTTATAAAACTCAAGACTTCTGGGAAATTTATTAGTCAATAAATAAAATATGTATGTAGTGGTCGTGGTGCAACTTCGTATTTAACAATTTACCCATCGTAACGGAAAAACGGCCAGCGCTATTCTCAAAAATCGCCAATTAATTTTCATTATTTTTGCATTTTTTTCTCAAAAACATAGGTTATGACCCCTCGTTGGAACGAGCTCGTCCAGCTCGTTCAATGAGGGGTCATAACTTACGTTATTTTAGGTAAAAAATGAAAAAAAAATTGTTATTCAAGAATTTTGTTTGCAAGTGTTGTTTGCTTTTCGAGTTTGGTAAAAGGTTAATTAACATGTACCGTACCGACACCCCCAAATTGATCATGCTGGGCTAGAGGCAGCGGTAGCTCGATAAAAGTGGGGAGGCACAACTTTTCAAGGCTACCATAGTTAGGCCCAGTTGGGGAAAAAATACAATTATAATATATTAGTAACTATACAGTGACACACTATATTCTCTCGTTTAGATGAGCATGCCTTGGTGTGGTCACTGTCCTGTCCATTTTCTTCACTTCAATCATCTTCCAACCCGAAGGCTAGCCTTCGGGTTGGAAAATGGGTGTGAAGTAAAAGAAACGGACTGAAGCGACCGAAGGTGGGATTCTTTTGCCAAATGTTGCTTGGATTTGCATATAATATATTACAGAAATGCCTGTATATTGACACGTTTTAAATCATTGTGTGTAACTGCGCAACATGTCTGTGTAATAAAAGTGGAGGGGCACGTGGCCCCTGTGCCCTTTGGTGTCATCGCCTCTGCGCTGGGCCCCCGGCAGCTCGAATCGGTTACTACAGACATCCATTTGTATGATGAGACTGTGTGTTTTCACAAGTATGACTCTAGACTTTTAAGAAAGTTCACAATTACCAACAAGAGGGAATTGATACCTTGGACTAATCTTGGTGTTTCGACTTGAATAAATTATTACGAGTGTCACCCCCCCCCCCCCAACCCCAAGCCCGATCTATTGGAAATGTAACTACCCTGAAGTGTTTGTGTTTAGTTGTGTGGAGCAAACATTTCCATCCCACCATATTTTAACTTTAACCCTCGTTTCCTGGAATGGTATTGCCTTTGTGTACACTTACAATGAGATGGCCAGGCCAGGGGGCGCGGTGGCTCAGTAGGTAGAGGTGCAGGCTGCAAGCCGAGAGGTCCTCGGTTCGAATCCCACCTGCGGCAACCGCGTTGTGTCCTTGGGTAAGACACTTCACCCCCATAGCCCATGTGGGGGCACGATGCCGCCGTGTACCAAGGCGTACTGCACGTCCATGGTAGGCGTCGATTCGGACTCCAACGGTGTGTCCTTTGGAAAGGCACTTCAACCAATCTAATCCTGCCTGTGCTGCAGTGCGGAGTTACGACGTTGGAGAGCTGGCAGCTGCTCGTCGCTGTTCGGTGGTTCTCTCCGGGTACTCCGGCTTCCTCCACCCGTAAAACTGTCACGGTCATGATTAGCCATTGTGCATAAATATGTGACCTTAAACATCAATAAATAAATAAATAATGGCCAGAGCAGTATCAATATACAGAGAGGATAAAATAATAACTTCAGCCTGCAGCCGTCTGGCTGGACGGCAGTGATTATTTTATCATCAATGCCCCGTGTAGAGACCTCTTATAATAAGACAAAAATGGAACGAATTTATGCCTGTAACAGAAAAATCGGTCTTATGTGTTCAAAGGATTAACCTGCAGACTTCAGACAACCAAAAATAATTTTAAAAAAAAAACATTCAAACCTGCCAGGACCCTGCCGGCAGCGTCGCATTTCCCATCGTTGAAGCGAGTATTAGGCTCATTCTGGTCAATATCAGCGACAACAGATGTCTTCTTAGTATTCCAGTCCAGATGCGTGAAAGATCTGTTATGGCCTATAATATAACCGTTTTGTCTGCATGGAACGATAAAACTGACAAATCCATCTGGAAGAATATTGAAGAGAGTTAAATGAGAGGTTATGATCGACGTCTTTGTTGTTATTTATTTATTTATTTATTTATTTATTTATTTATTTATTATTAGGGTTTAACGACACTTTAACAGCCAGTGTCATATCGTGTCGGTTACAGTTTTACGGGTGGAGGGGAGAACCACCGAGGAACGACGAGCAGCTGCCAGCTCCCCACCATATGATTCCGCACTGCAGCAAGGCAGGGTTAGATTGGTTGAAGACATTCGCGCCATCGACGTGCAGTACGCCGTAGTACACGGCGCCATCGTGCCCCCATATTCACAATCGGTGTGAAGTGCCTTTCCAAAGGACACAACGTTGGGTCCGAATCGATCGCTCAGACGGTCACCCATCCAAGGACTAACCAGGCTCGACGTTGCTTAACTTCGGTGATCTGACGAGAACCGGTTACCGCAACGCCAAAGCGCCCCCCCCCCCCCCCCGGGCCTTGTTGTAACATGGGTGTCAGAAACGATCTGGAACGCCGGGTTTCAATTTAGTTTCGAAAAGGGCTACAAACGCCATACAATGTATAGTTAGAGGAGGGCATATGCAGGGACGTGACTAGAGGTCAGGGGCGGCGTAAGCTCTATAAAAGTGGAGGGGCACAAATTTACAATGCTACCATGGTTCGGCCCAGCGCGAGAAAGATTACAATCGTATATAGGTAAATGAACCATGACTCGCCAAAGTCTCTAGTTTAAATGAATGTGCCGCAGTGTGGTCACTATCCGGTCCGTTTCTTCTACTTCAACTATCTCCCAACCCGAAGGCTAGCCTTCGGGTTGGAAGATAGTCGAAGTAGAAGAAACGGACCTAAGTGACCGAAAGTGGGATTCTTTGGCTAAATATTGTTTGGCTTTGCAAAATAATGTTACAGGAATGGCTGTATATTGACACGTTTGCATTCGCCCATTTTAACTCATTGTGTAACTGAGAAACACAGCTGTGGTAAAATGTGGAGGGTCACGTGTCCCCTGTGCCGCCCCCCCCCCGGCTCCGCCGCCTCGGCTGGGGGTTTAGATTGGGGGAGGGGGTAGGGTGGTGAATTTATTTCCAACTAGGGAGGACCCCTCCCCCAGATGGAAATTCACTACCGAGAAAAAAATTGAAAATGAAGCCATAAAAGGGGGCATAAAATTTGTTCTAGTAACTGAAATGCCAACACATTTATGATAGAATTATCAGGTTATTATTATTTGGTATTATTCTGGGAATTGAATATGTGCTAAACAAATACTCAAGTTTAGAACTTTGAACAATTCACACTGACCTAACATTAAATCGGATCCTATGCAGGGATGATCAATTTTCGATGTTTCATCATTTTGTAACTGTGAATGATGGAATTAACTCAGGATACAGATTTTACATGATGTGATTTTCTTGAAGGGCATCTCGAGGATTTTTTTCATTACGATAAGTAAACGTATTATAGAAATCTCGTGCCGATTGACATCATGCATACCTCTGAAGCTCGATATTTCGTACAGTTTTGTTGTGAATGGTAACAGTTAAAATTTTTGCCGATTTGAAACCGAGTGAGAATTTTGGGAAGTAAAGGCGACATCGTTAAAGAAGCTGTAAAATTCAGAGAGAGTAAATTTCCAACTGCTAATGACTTGTCCTCCAAATTTCCAACTATAGGAAATTTTTACTAGGATTGGGGGTGATCCCCTCAACTCCCCCAACCCTTCTGTTGCCACATCTCTGGGCATATGCCCTCATAATATTCTACTCACATTTTGCTTATGATCTCCCATCCTATAGTCCTACTCATGGACGTACTTGTACAAAAACTTTAAAAGTGAACATTTTATGCTTGTTTGATTCTTGGTATTTAACCCTTTACCCAACGCACAGGATATCAAAATTTATTCTTTACATTATTGATTTTTAAAATTTAAAAAAATCAATAAAATCTTATCATGTAACCCCACATCTGAACGAGCTCGACGAGCGCACTCCAATGAGGGGGTCACATGATATAGTTTTGTTGACATTTTTTTAAAAATATATATTTTTTCTACTGCTTAATTTGAAAATTACATCGTCGATTCGTTGAGTAAAGGGTTAATGACACTAAAAGCTGCCTGGATTATATCGCATTGTATGAATGATCTTAAGAGTGGCGGTAGTGAGTAGGCCTATGCCGGGGGAACCACGGAGCAACAATGCGTAACTGTCGGACTTACCAATTTACCGTCCCGGCACGAGCAAGGTTGATAATACTTGTTTGGGAGCATGTCGTCTGCAAACGTACACGCCACCGGCGTTACAGTTGCCGTGAAAACGGAGTTTTCAGTATGTAAAAATACCCTAATGCTTCATATATCCTTTGTATAAAAGCACTCGATATAAGAATATGACAATCCAGTAGTCCTGCACGCTGCCATGTAATACTATTATTATTTTTAAGAATTTTTCTTTAACCCTTTGAAAACCAGAGGCCGTTTTTTCCGGCCCAGTAACGTGATACTTCTTAATTTCATAGGTAGGTTGACTTTTGAGTGAAGGTGTGGCGTAGACCAATCAATATTTTCAACGTGCAGCCCCAAGGCTGCACGTTGAAAATACTAATTGGTCTACACCCAAATAAAGAATATGGACTCTTTCCGTTGCTGCCATTGAACTGATATGGAAGATTCCACTAGTGTTCAAGGGGTTAAACGGGAAATATTAACTCTCGTCCCATATACCATGTCGAAAAAATTGAAATCCTAGCTTTCGGACCTGCAATAGACTTTTGGTATGGAACAGCTGTTTATTGCAAAACATTTACCTTCAAGTCTATTTACTGAAAATATCAGAAATCCCTCTTCATTGAAACTGAGGCCCAAAGTTATCGAGAATTGTTTCGAAGACCCCTAGCTACCGTCTAGAAGTCTCGTACTCAGTTTCCCTTTCACTTCAAGAACTTGGTGTACATTTATAGTTGCGTCTGGGCTGCCTTTCTCTCAGCGCGAAAACAAGAGCAATTGTATACTTCTATGATCTTCTGGGGACGCGACAATCGTTACTTATACTCAGTTCCTTATTTGACGTTCGTTATCAATCGATAAAATCGGGTGATAACGAATGTCGAATTAGGAACTCGGAATAAGAAACAGTTGTCAAATCAGTTGATCTGGACGTGACGCACCTCAGATTGCATGGTCGCTGGAAGCAATTTGCAATTGATTCGGCAGCGTCTTACGGGAATGGGCGATATGGGGTCAGGGACACCTTCCCCTGAAAAAAAAACCGTGAGAAATCACAACTTTTGTGAATATTGATTTGACAGGTTCTTTGCCTGTCGGATCGCTTCCAACGCCCTGGGGTATATTGTTGTTCAATTAATTTTTTCCCCGGAATAAAGTGACTGAGAATCGCCTTACGTAATTAGCTTTTTCAGTTGTTCAGAGAACACAAATCATTTGATTGGAGGTAGCATGTAAACGCTTTACCCTACTCGAATAGCAGACGGCACTTGCAAAACATTTTCTTGAATAACTAAGAATTTTTATTTTTTGCCTCCAGAACAAAGCTCTTGAACCCTCATCGGAACGAGTTCAACGAGATTGACGTGCTCGTTTAAATGAGGGGTCAAAAGGTATGTTTTAGGAGCAAAAGAATGAAAAAATAAAATTTGAATGGCGATTTTTATTGATAACGCTGGCCGGTTTTAGCGTTACGTTATGTAAATGGGCTAAGAGTGGTGTGTGTTGCTGACGTTAGTCAATTTTAACTCATAATCCTTCAGGGGGTGCGATAAAAGAGATTATTCTGTGATTGTTGGGGAGGGGGGTCGAGACAAAACAAAACATCTAACGAGTGTTACTAAATATTATGAACGTTCACCTAAATTGAATGATTGGTCTTCTTTTGTTTCTGAGTTCCATCTGTGTACGCCACCGTTCAAAATGTCCACGTGCAGCAAGCTGTTGGTCTTGTCATCCCAGTGTGGTCCTTCTCCGGTTGTCTGTGACACATTTTTCAGTAGTACTTCAACCTTCGGAGACATGCTGCGAGAAGACTAATCTAAAAGAATTTCCTTGAACAAGTGGGATCTGAAAAGAATGTTTATTTTCTAGTTAACCTTTTCAACAGTGGCGCATTGAATGGTGTCCTTTTCCACTGCAAACCTATTAAAAAAGCAGGGGATATCCAAACTGATGTTGATATTTTCGGAAAATAATATTGGATACGCGTGATTGGACACATCAATAAGTTACCAAGTTTACTGTGGATCATGAATGTCACCGACCCACGAAAACTTAGTGTAGGTTTTTCGCACGAGCGCCACGTTAATATCTGTGGGGTACGTTTTGAAATTTTCATTTCTCGGAGGTCTTATCGTTTTTTTCTCTTGGTATAAACTCGTTCATCGATAATTTCTGGCCGAAGCGTAACTATTGGGGTATACGATGACTGACACGTGGCGAACGTTTACGTGCCGCTGGCATGTTGGAAGCTGGCAACACACAGACTACAGTAGCTCAAATTCTCAAGGTTACTCAATCGGTAGTTAACGGGTGGTGGTCACGCTACCGTCAGACAGGCAATGTTGATGACAGACGTCGGTCAGGTCGTCCAAGGGCGACAACTGCCAACCAGGATCGTTTCACCCGAACCATATCAATACGTAACTGCCATCAAAGTGCCTCAGAAATTGGATAGTAGCTGCACCGAGCGACAGATGTGCCAGTCAGTGGTCAGACTATCCGAAATCGTCTACACAGTTGGAATTTGTACGCTTGACGATCTCGAATAATTCCACGTTTGACTGAATGTCCAATCGCAGCAAGGCGTAATTGGTGTGGAGCACGACAGCGCTGGGACAATCGTCGGTGGAGCAACGACATGTTTTCCGATGAATCAAGGTTCACTCTCGACTTTCACGACAGGCGAAACAGGGTATGGCGGTGGCGGAACGAAGGAACGATGCCATGACGTAACCGTAAGGCAGCACGATCGTTTGGTGATGGATCGGTTATGGTGTGAGGAGGCATAACCATGACAAGCAGAACAGCATTACATGTCACCCAAGGGCGTGTCACGGGACAGTACTACCGTGACAACATATTAGCAGCTCATGTGGTGCCATTTGCGAGACGTCACGGTCGTCGATTCATTTTCCAAGATGACAATGCAAAAGCACACAGGGCCCCTGTCGCTACAGAGTTCCTCCGGGAGCAGAACATAACTAAACTGCCTTACCAGCACTAAGTCCAGACCTTTCACCAATCGAGCACGTCTGAGATATGCTTGGTAGGCGCTAACGGCAACGCTCAAAGCCCCCTACCAATGTCGAGGAGCGCGCCACTGCACTGCAGGAAAAATGGAATAACATTAGTCAAGCTGATATTGGACGTTTGGCGAGGAGCATGCCACGTCGGATCCTCGCTTGTATCGCGAATCGTGGAGGAATTACAAGGTATTGAGATCTTGGACTGAAAGTGGTAAATTCTCTGACTGACCGCCCATGTCTTCTGCAGTTCAGTGCGTGGAATGTGTGCTTGTCAGACACCCAGCTATTGCGGAAATCATACACCAGATGTCACAGTGCAATGCCCCAACTGTCTTTTTGATAAAATATAAATATATTTCTTCATATATCTCTCTTTTATCAAATGTCCCCTACTTTTTTAATATACTACTCAAAGTTTGCTAAGCACCAAATATTTGACACATCATTGTGAAACTTGCTTGTGACATATTTGCGATATTTTTGGTGGATCTGATTGAGGGATGTATTGAGATGGTCCCCAGTGTTTACATTAGCTCTCTTGTCTGGCACACTTTTCGTGACAGTCATGTAAAGCATGTACCCCTTGATTTTCACGATGCTTTCGTGTACTGTCTACATATACATGACATGTATAGGGTATTCAGTCTCCATTTCAACACAAACTCTTGTGATTTAATGATTGAATATGGCGAATGCAAATGTAAGAAGACATTTGTCTGAAGCAGAAATGTGGCTGGCTGTAGGGATGGTGGCGCAATGGGCTACCCATCGTCAGATTGACGAAGCCTTTGGTGTGCACCATATGACGATCACCAGAGCATGGGCAAGATTTCAGCAGTATGGCACACCAGTAATATGGCATGGTGGTGGCAGAGACAGGGCAATATCTGCAGTTGAAGACCCGTTTTTTTATTATTTAGGCCCGTAGGAACCGCTTTGCCACAGCAACCAGGCTTCGCAGTGACCTTCAAATTGCATCTGGGGTACATGTTTCGATGCAGACTATCCGGGCAAGGTTGCACGAAGGTGGTCTTCGATCGAGAACACCATGTATTTGCATTCCGCTGTCCCAGAACCACCGCTGGGCCATGGACTATGTGGGATGGACCAGAGAAGATTGACGACCTGTCCTTTTTACAGATGAGTCAAGGTACTGCCTAGACTACACAGATGAGAGTTCTAGGGTATGGAGAAGACCAGGAGAGCGATTCCATGCAGCCAACATTGCTGAGCATCACCGCAATGGTGGATGTCAATAATGGTCTGCTGCGGCATCAGCTGGGATGGACGTACATAGTTCTGTGTCCTTGACCGTAGTACATTGACTGCACAGCGATATATTGATGAGATCCTGGATGCCCACGTCAGATTGTATGCAGGTGCAGTGGGCGATAGATTCATTCTGGTGAACGATAATGTCCGTCCTCATGTTGCCCATGCTGTCCGGGAGTACCGACAGAGGGGGGGGGGGGGGGGGGGCTTGAGCGTATGGACTGACCAGGAAGATCCCATGACCTCAGTCCAACTGAACATGTCTGGAATGAGTTGCGGCTTGCAATTTCAGCCCGTCCAGTCCAGCCAAGAAGTGTCCAGGAGATTGGTGCGATGATGGTCTAGGAATGGAACAACATCCCACATAGAACCATCAGGAACCTGATTGGGAGCATGAGAAGGCGTTGTCAAGCTGTATTTAGCCGTAATGGGTCTCATACTCGATACTGAACTCATGCCAGTTCGCTCAGTCAACTTTTTGGCAAATTTGAAAAAAATTCCTCTTTCACCAATAATATCCAGTTTCCATGGTTATCGGATTCAAAAGCTCAAAAATAATGTCAAACAAAAGCAAAATTTTAATTTCTATACTTAAATCATTAAAGATATAATTAAATAACAAACGTAAACACTTTTCATAATAATATTTCAACTAAAACGTAAAGCAGGTATAGTTTGATATACTTGGTGCTTAGCAAACTTTGAGTAGTATATTATTTTCGGAAAAATTTTAACAAAACCATATCACTTCAGATCTCTTTATAAAAATGCTACCATTTTGTCAACTGATTTATGCCGTTCGGGAAAACACTGTTGAATAAGGCGGTACCCCCTGCAGAGTTCAACATGAAAGCTTATCCAAGTGTTCGGGACAACATGTTGGTGAACTTCAGCCGGGCAAGTTTATTTCGAGAAACATCTTATCATATCGATGATAAGAAAACACTTGAAAATTAATTTTACAACACCTTGAACACGAACCATCGGTTATCTTTGCAACTGGGTCGATCACTGTGCCTTACAACAAATTTGTCATTTTGTGAATAAGCATGTGCACATTGGCTGTACCAGGAGCTGCAACACTGAAGCAAATACAGGAGGGCGGGATACAACTTTTAGCCTAGGGTGGAGATGGAAAGTCGAAAAGCTTCCGGGAACCCAATAAAATGTTTCGCCAGATGTTCAGTTGGGCATTATGCGCAGCCCGTGTTGTAAGCGCAATAAACCTTTCTGCCGTCCGTTTTGTGTGATGACGCCGATTTCTTGGTTTCTTATGTGTCACGTGGTTTCTTTATGGGACTGTAGTGTGAAAAGCGTGGGGGGGGGGGGGCGGGGTAATGATTGATTGTAAGAGCGCATGTAGAATTACCAACAGTGACAAAACAATAATTAAAAGGGTGGGGTGTGTGTGTGGGGGGGGGGGGGGGCTTCTGATTCTAATTTTACAATCCACGGTCACAATCCTCAACGCAGGTCGGGTTAGGCCGTTCTGAATTTCAATGTGCATACAAGTGAGTCACCGAGCACCCCATTAGCCTCCAATTGTACCTATGAAGAATATTTATAATATTCAAATAATATTGCTATCTCTAATTTAATAGTCTATTTAGTAGTCTTCACCGAATGTTTGACATGCTCGTGTAATTATCTACTGGAAAGCTCTCTTGCAGAGAGAATGGATTATTTATGAATAACCTTAAAACAAACTTGAAAACAAGCAGACTGTCATCTGCAGAATGAGGTCCCCAGATGATGAATTTGGTGATGCTACCCTGAACAGCAGGGTGGCATTACCAAATTTACCCTCTGTGAACCTTATTCTGGATCAAGGTCTCAGGCCAAAACAGAAAGAGATACCCAGAGGCTTATGTGGGGACTCTAGCCCACTGTATGGGTCAGCATCAACAAATTCACCCTCTAGGGACCTCATTCTGCAAATGACAGATTGCTTATTTTCAGACTTGCCTTGAAATATAAGATGACACAGCGTGACTGACCAACTGTGATCGCAAGACATGTACCATTATTTGCTTTCTCGTAGAGATAGGTAAATTACAAAAAATATATTTTTCAGAGCTCGAAAGAACCTCATAAGAGTCAAACCCTGCTTAGTGTATAACCAAGCCGTTAGGTTGGTCTAATTTCAGGACATCGCATAGTTGTCAAGTCACTTGCTGATCAACCCCATTGGGGAATGAAACTTTCTTGAGTAATGTTGCATACATGCCTTCGCGGGTCTGTTTTGGTGCCTCGGAATATTCCAATGCGGCCAAATTCCAACTTCAATTAAACAGAACATTACTGTAACATAAAGTATCTGGGTAAAAACGACGTCATATGAAAAGTACATTCCACCTTGGCAGTTGATTCTGTGCAAGTTTTGGCTGCCTGTGTGGGCAGCCAATACTTGCTTAGAAACAACTGCAAAGCCGCGGGGAAAAGACTGTCATTGTATTATGTAGAAAGAATGTCTAAAATTCCCCAGGCCTTTCTTGGATAATTTGCGATAAATCACCATTTATAAAACTGGACAAAAGTATAAAAACAAGACCATACAAGGTGTTACCACCTCTAATTTGCGTAAATTGCTGTAATTTGGGGGATACCAGTTGTCGGTGTGGGTTTGCTGGAATTTAAAGGCATATGTGTCACTGCATCATACACCAACACAAAAATAGAAATAGTGCGTCTAGCTTCCCAAAGTAACAGTAAACCATTTTACTGAACTGTAATAATTTGGTCCGGAACAAAGCATTGGATGACAAGTAGTAATATTATCAACTTAGCGGGGGGGGGGGGGGGGGGGGGGGGGGGCGTAGATATTCGTGGATTTGAACAACCTGACAGCGTGCGATGAATGACGACGAGCGGTGAGGTGTTGGAGCACGCTGGAAGGTTGTTCAAATTCATAAATACCGACATTAAGGGTTGGTAACTATCTTTTGTTCAATCAATAAAACGTTCGGACTCGGGTACACTTTGTACATGTGTAAAAGGAGGAGAGATAAGTGCGGGGGCCGGGGTTCGAACCGTTGACCTCTAGCACACAAAGCGACCGGTTTTCCACGAGACTAAGAGATCCGGACCAACCAGGCTGGTTGGTAAATGGCCTTTATACCTCGACCGCTACACTACTCTTCCCTTCTTTTGAGATTCGCCCACCGTGAATCTCACCCCTGATTCCACCACAGAGCGGTCGAAACATCCACTATGTTTCACCATAGCGTCCACAAGGCCACCAATTGCTGAGGATCGGACAACCCCCCAAAATGTAATAGAATGAGAGATAAGTGCGGGGGGGGGGGGGGTCGAACCGTCGACCTCTAGCACACAAAGCGACCGGTTTACCACGAGACTAAGAGATCCGGACCAACCAGGCTGGTTGGTAAATGGCCTTTATACCTCGACCGCTACACATGAAAGGTATTCAAGTGATGTCACATGTGTACTCGGTCTGTTGTTCCAGCAGGTATCTCTTTTAAGTCGGTTAGACTTACCCCCAAAGACAAAAGAGCCAGGGTGTAAAAAACTTTTAGCAGCTATCACCAAAATAAAAATACTATTTCACAGACTTTGTGATGATGTTCTTAAATGTATTGAAAAACGCATACTTACGCAAAATCGAATTTTCACTTAGCCCTGATATGTCACTTGAGAAGATTATTTGTTTAATGAACTCTGATCAACCTATAAAACGACAAAATGTTGAATAAACAATGATAACCTTAAAACTGTAGAACACTGTAAGATTTTTCTACCTGATAATGAAATTTGGATTGTGATTTTTGTGAATATGGTTGGCCGGTTTTGGTCGTAACTTTGGGTAAAGGGTTAATTATGAGGCCTGGCGCAAAGCATCATTCGACGCCTAGTTGCGAGTTGGTGGTGAGCACGGGAGGGTGGGGTATCTCACTCGTTGGGAGGGTGCGGGTGAGGGAGCGTTGCCAGCCTCGGGGAATCTTTGTGAAAGTGGAAGGTCGGTGTGACATTCTGATAGCTTCTTTGCAAATACCCACAATATTTTCCAGCAATAAAATTATATTATTATTATTATTATATTATTAGACGTGTTCAAATTTAGAAAAATGAAACTTATAACGGTTGATAGGAGACCCGCGCAGCAGCTATAGCTGTATGTTTGGGGCACGATAGGGTGCTGTATTATTCGCTATAACCCTTTACCTAACACGAAAGGCAGACGACACTTGCAAATAACATTCTTGAATAACAGAGGAGTGCGGTGGCCCAGTGGTAGACTGTTGGACTTCTATGCTAGAGGTCCCGAGTTCGATCCCCGCCCGGGACGACCCACGTTGTGTCCTTGGGCAAGGTACTTTATCCCGGTTGCCTACAAGGGGGCACTATTACTAAGGCATACTGCACGTCGATGGTGCGCATGTTTTCAACCGTTATAACCCTGCTTGAACAGAGTTAGAATGTTGATGAGCTGGCAGTTGCTCGTCGATGCTCGGTGGTTCCCTCCGGATACTCTGGCTTCCTCCACCCTTAAAACTGCCACGGCCACGATTAGCCATTGTGCATAAGTATGTGACCTTAAACACCAATAAATAAATACTAACTAAATAATCTTGAATAACAGATTTATTTTATTTTTTGCGTCAAAAACATAGCTTATGAGCCCTCATTGGGTCATAAGCTTTGTTTCTGAGACAAGAAAATTGAAAAAAAATAATGAAAATTGAATAGCGATTTTTGCGAATAGCGCTGGCAGATTTTGACTGTTACGTTGGGTAAAGAGATAACACGTGATAACACAATGTGGATAATACCGTGTCCCCCAGTCTCGATGTTCGTGATAAAACCGAGTTACAAAAACAGTACGCGTGCTTGGGTCAGGTGCGTTCACCTGGACCCGTCCATGATAATGCAAAAGAAAATTTAACCAATTATACTTTATTTGACAGAGCTCAATGAGCTCTGCCAAACAAGAAACATTTGCGTAAACTCATAGTTCAAAATGAGAAAAATACAACCACTAAAAGAATTCAATTGCACTACCAATGGGGTAGGGGTTAAAATGATCAGTCGATTCCGTTCCCTGTGCCTACATTGTGGTATGAATGAAATGGCAGTCGGAACACGGAAAATATAACGCTTGCTCCCTTCGCCTAGTCAGAAAGGCAATGTGAGATATATATATATACATATATATATATATATATATATATATATATATATATATATATATATATATATATATATATATATATATATATATATATATATATTCTTATTATTATTCGAGTGAAATGCCAGTCATGATATCATGATATGTGCATAACGAGTTTTCTCTGTGTTGTCTTCCCTGAATGCAGCTTTGTGCCGTTTTGAAACCATCACCAGAATATGACTGACAGTATGCCTGTACCACCAAGAATAGCTGTGAGTGCAGAATGTGTTATTAGTTTACCCAACAAGAATCGCAGACTACACTTGCAAAACAAATTCAGGAATAACAAAACCGTTTCATTTTTTTGGCTTTAAAAGTATAGTTTATGACCCCCACTGGGACAAGTTTGATGAGTTCCTTCATAAACTATACTTCTATGCAAAAATAAAATGAAAGTGTCAATGACACTGTAGCTCAACTTGTGTAAGACATGTACATGTATAGTATGTGACACATCAATGACACACTACTAGGTAATGACCTGATAACAAAGGTACATGTAAAATATTGTAAATGTCTGTACATAAATACTGACCATAGCCTGCAACAAATGTATAGGTAAAGTATTGTAAAGGTGGGTGACAGTTAGATGCCTTTCGCCAGAGCCGTATTGAATGTGCACTTACTGTGTATAAGTAGCACTGAATAAATCAAAGTTTATCTATTTGGCCGCCGCCGGCCATCTCGAAATTTCGGACCGCACCGAAAACCACAAAACACTCATTCTCGTCCCAAGGTGATAACAAAGGTACCCAAGAAGTTTCGTAAAGATCAGTTCATAAATACAGCCTCTAGCCCGAGTCGTATTGACATGTGTACTAACTGTGTATAAGTAGCACTGAATAAATCAAAGTTCATCTAATTTGCATAATTTCTGCACGAGAAAAAAAACGGTATTATATGTGATGTATTCCATGTTACTGAACATTCATTCAAAAATTTATTCAAATCAGAACCTTCGTATGGAAGTTCTGTACAAAAAACTGATTGTACATAATTTCGGTACAAAATAGCAGCCGGCAGCCATCTTGAATTTTGGACCCCCCCCCCCCCCCAGAACACTCGTTCTTGTCCCAAGGTGATAACTAAGGTACACAAGAAGTTTCATAAAGATCAGTTCATAAATACAGCCTCTAGCCTGAGCCGTATTGACAAGTGTACTTACTGTGTATAACTAGCACTGAATAAATCAAAGTTCATCTAATTTACATAATTTCTGCACGAGAAAAAAAAGCATGTATTATATGTGATGTATTCCATGTTACTGAATATTCATTCAAAAATTTGTTCAAATCAGTACCTTCATTTAGAAGTTCTGTACAAAAAGTTCTGTACAAAAAACTGATTGTACCTAATTGTGGTAAAAATGGCCTCCGGCAGCCATTTTGAATTTCGGGCCGCACCCCAAAACACTCGTTCTTGTCCCAAGGTGATAACAAAGGTACCCAAAAGGTTTCATGAAGATCGGTTCGTAAATACAGGCCCCAACCTGAGCCATATTGACATGTGTACTTATTGTGCATAAGTAGCACTGAATAAATCAAAGTTCATCTAATTTGCATAATTCCTGCACCAGAAGAAAACCCGTATTATATGTGATGCATTCCATGTTACTAAACATTCATACAAAAATTTATTCAAATCAGAACTTTCATACAGAAGTTCTGTACAAAAAACTGATTACACTAATTTCAGTACAAAATGGCTTCTGGTGGCCATCTTGAATTTCGGACTGCACCCAAAAACACTCGTTCTCGTTCCACGGTGATAACAAAGGTACCCAAGAAGTTTCCTAAAGATTGGTTCATAAATACGGCCTTTTGCCCTAGCCGTATTGAATTGTTGACGAACAGACGGACGACGGGCCATAGCATAAGCTCAAATTTGACTACGTCAAAGTTGAGCTAAATATAATAAAATTTGCATGGCAATTTTTGTGAATAGTGATGGATGGTTAAGCATGACATATGCGTGCATGTATTGAACGCAGCTACAAAATATGCTGCATTCATCACAAACATGTTCCTTTATAAATCGTGCAAGGTAAAGTATTGCCGTGTTCACAAATTATTGGGGTTAGCAATAGCAAAACCATTCTTCACACTAACTGCCCCATCACCCAGCATCACAAATCACTTTTCGCATCCGTGTCTGAATATACACGAGAATGCTGGACACCAACTTCTATTTCTAACTCCAAGAATCATTTGCCTCTTGGCTAGCTTTGTTTGGAATGTTTCATATAAAGGCCTTTTGTTTGTCATCAAACAAACTATCGTGCCAAGAAAAATGATATTTAGTTTAGGCCTAAAAAAATTAATAGTCTGTTTCTCGGGCCCTCCCGCATGCTCATTTTGGCTGCCGCATGCTCTCTTTTTATAACCAATGTAAACTTTAAAAAAAATAATATTAAATGATTCATGTCTGATATTTTATCCAAATTGAAAAAATTGCAAAACCTTCTTGCTCTTGAGGGATGAAATACACTAACATCCATGCTATTCCGTAGCTTATGAGGCCTAAAAACTACACCAAGAACATGAACTTTTGATGGCAAAGAGTTACAGAAATAAAAAATAAAATAAACACCGTTTGTCCACATGAAATTTTAAAAGCAATGGCCTAAGAAACCGAAGATCTACTTTGTGTGGCCTTACTCTGCGTTAATTTGTCTTTTGTAATCTTTGTGAGCAAAAGTGTATGGTGAAAATGTAATTTACCATACAATGAAAGTATTCTTAAACCTTTGATTCCCATACAGTCATGAACTGCAACTTTTATATAGATTTGATAAAGTTACCCCGAGTGTATTCGTCATTGAAAACTCAACCAGCAGGTGGAAATTATTAGTCTGTGTGAAACACATAGACTATTGTGTTGTATGGTCCCTTCTTCTATTTCTTGTCTTCTGTCTTCTACACATGTGCTTGTCGACACGATAACTCGAATACGAATCTTCCTATCTTGCCGCTTTTTCCATACTGATGGACAGTCACTAGCATTCGATCATCTATATTTTCAGGTTCTTGGGGTATTGGGTGTGGCCCAATGGGCCACAAGGTTTTCACAACCTATAATTTCTCTGGTAACTGTGAGAGTAGGGTGGAACGGAGGTTTGCGCCCATTAAATTTGTGGTCTCGGTTGCACCTCACCAAAAACTTAGTTTCTTTTTTTCGAGCAAATCGCATTCGTCACGATTGAATTGTATGGATTTGTTTGATGAGACACATCCACATTCACATCATGAAGATGAAGTGTCGTGGGTTTGACATTCGATTTCTCTAATGGTCAATGTTGGGCTGGCTAAAAATTTTGACGGAATTTTAACAAACTCTAAAAATTCCCTCTCTTAAAAATTCACTTTTTGGTGGGCTCGTAAAGTCTGACATGACCATTCTCAGGAAAATACTTGCCTTTTCACAGAGGTAACATGGACTGACATTTTAGGTGAATTTTTTCGACAGAATACCGCCAAAAATACCTGTGAAAAAACAGAGTCTGAATCGAGCGCAGAGTTTATCAGTGGGCCCGAATCAGCCATCGATGATCTAGAGAGGTTTTTAGCATGCATGAGGTGGGCCCTCTCTGGTCTGTTATTATGTAGATGTTACAAGTTGTGAGATGGATGATAAAAAATTTGTTTTAACCAATGAAATAGCAGAATTATTGATCAATCAGCATCGGCTTCATTCTATTTTCATCATAAAATTTAATAATTGTTTTTTTCATTAAAGAAAAAAACTGAAAAAAGTTGTTATTTTTTACATATATAATAAGAAGTAAAAAAAAAAGTTTTACAATTAATAATTATTATCAGTAACTCACCAAAAACTTTTTTGAAAATCACAAAAAAAAAAATTTTTGACAAAAAATATTTTATTAATAAGAAGTAGAAAAAAAAACAAAAAAAAATATTTTTACAATTAATAATTATTATCATAAAAAGTTTAACAATTGACAAAAATTTTTTTGAAAATCACAAAAAAATTTTTTGACAAAAAGTATTTTAATAATAAGAAGAAAAAAAAACAAACAAAAAATTTTTTATAATCAACAATTATTATCATTAAAAAAATACACTCACAAAATTTAATAACCGTTTTTGTCATTAAAGAAAAAAACTTGCTAAAAAAAAGTTGTTATTTTTACATATAAAATAAGAAGTAGAAAAATTTTTTTTTTTTTTACAGTGAATAATTATTATCATAAAAAAAATAATCAGTCATGACATCATCAGTACCTAAAGAATCTGTATTAAAACTGAAAACAGTCGAGAGATTTTCGAAATACGGTAATAAAATTTATAGACTACAATCACACAACGCCATCGAATTGAAGGACGTGAAGACGACTGGATTGAGAGATGAATATGAAAAATATACATTGCCTTTGAAATTGAATGAAACCACCTTGGATTTAATGTACGAATGTCAAGCCGATCTATTAACCATTCTCAAGGAAAATATAAAAAACATTTTGATGCAGATGATCTGTCTCTAATCTACGGGAGTAATATATATCCGAACATCTCTAAAGAAGTGGCCGACGAATTGAATCTGAACATCGGGGAAGAACAAATGTTCAAGAGTGTAAATCTGGTTTTCCAATGGATTTTTCAGCCGGGAAAGTATAGCTCTCGGGAAAAGGATAGCTTTAAAGTTAACATGCTCATAACGAATGCAAAAATATGATAAAAAATAGAGAGTTAGTTCATTATAGATAGATTTTAAATCTCAATTTGAAAAGCTTATTAAAGTATTTATTATGAAGTAGTACTCGTTATTTTCTGGGGTTTTTTCTATTTTTTTGTCATTAAAGAAAAAAAACATACAAAAAAAAATATATATAATAAGAAGTTTCACAATTCCCCAAAAATTTTTTTTAAAAATTAACATAAATATTATATATACATATTAAATAAGAAGTTTAATACATAAAAAATGCCAAAAACAAAAAAGTATATCATGGAAAAAAAATTATATTTTTCTACCAAATCGGAGTTGAAAAAGTGCTGTAGAAATCTAGGAATTAAAAACTATAACCATTACAAAACCAAAGAACGATTGACCGAAGCCGTGCACGAGGAGACTTGTGATCTATCACTGGTGTAATTACAAGCCAAAGTGTGTCAGTCGTTGAAATTGAAAGGTGTTAAATACATGAAAAAAGACAAATGCATAAGTCATTTGCTCGACAGAACGGGAATGGACGAAAGATCTGCGGTAGTGACAAAAATAACTCGAAGCATGAACAAAAAAGATGAGAAGATAGTGACGACAAAACAACATCAACAAACGAAGGTAGAGGAAACTAAGAAGAAGACCGTTAAATGAAAAGTGGTAGAGTGACAGAAGGTTTCGAAAGAGAATAATAAAAAAATGAAAAGCGACCGGTTCAAGATGATGATTTGTTAGAAAAAAATGATGGATGCAATCGAGAGAGCGGTGAATAAAAAAAGGGTCTCGATGCTATAACGGATATCATGATTGAAGTGTTGAAGTCATCATTGATTTTGATAGAATGAGATAAAGCCATCAAAGGATGGTTTAAAACTTTCGACGTGAAGCCCAGTCTCATTAAAAAACTCGATCCTGAATCATTCATGGAACGGGTGAAGGGTAGAGTGTTGGACGTAATTCAAAAACATCTAGATAAGGGTTTAAAAATAAGAATGATCTTATATTGTCTGATGAAAAAGGTCAATGCCCAACCGGTAAGATCCTGGAACGAGATGCCTATTTCTGATCTAAAAACGAGATTGTGTTCAGAAATAACAAATTAGTTGACGTTTATAAAGTAATGAAAGACAAGATGATGGAGTCTATGGCTACTTTTCAAAACAAGGGGAGTAATTGGATGTTCAAGAAGATATTGAATCTTGAGGTTCACGTGGATAGACACGATCCTTTGAAAGCATCTTCCTTCATAAAATTACCTTATTTGATATGTAAAAAACAAGTCATAATCAACGAGAAAAATGAAGATGATAATGAGTGTTTCAAATGGGCGATCACATCGGCCTTGTATACCATATAAAAGCATGCTCAGAGAGTTTCCAAGTACTCAGAGACTTGTAAAAATCTCGATTAGACAGGAGTGTCTTTCTCAATGCAGTTGAAATATATCAGAGATTTTGAAAAGTTAAATCCCAACGTGGCTGTGAATGTCTTGGGATACGAGGGAGATGATAAAAAGGAGTAGTCTATCCTCTCAGACTGACTTCACACAAAGAGAGAGAAAAGATTGTTGTTAATTTGTTATTAATTTCAGAGGGTGACAATCAACATTATTGCTGGATTAAAGAAATGAGTCGATTGTTGTTGAAGCAGATTAGTAAACATAAGTGCGAGAGATTTTTCTGTTTTAACTGCATGAATTCATTCCATAGTCAAGAATCGTTGACATGTCATCAGGAATATTTCAGCAAAAAGCTAGGCGTTGCTGCCTAAACCTAATGCTTATGTGGATTTTCACAACTACAAAAAGATTAGAACCACCATTTGTCATCTACACCGATTTCGAATGTTTCACCACGAAAATAAATTCTTGCCAGCCTGAGGAGCATAGGAGTTATGCTGAAAAATATCAGAAGCATGTACCTTCAGGCTATTGTTATTATGAGAAATCTTCTTTCGATGATCAAGAATCGTCGGGTGCATTTGTCTATACCAAATATTCAGATGATGACGATGTGGCTCAAAGATTCATAGAAGAGTTAGAATCGTAAATTCAAATATTATACGACAAATTTAAAAAACCTAAAGAAATGATCATCATGCCAGACCAACAGCGAGAATAGAACAAAACCATCGAATGTCATATCTGTAGACAATCATTCAATAATAATTGTGAAAATAATTAAAAAAAAGTTAGAGTTCACGATCACCACACAGGTCAGTTCCGTGGTGCTGCTCACAACAAATGTAATTTAAGATTTTGAGATGTTCAATTCTGTCCTGTAATATTTCACAATCTCTCAGGTTACGACAGTCACTTGTTCCTGAAAGATATGGGTGTTAGTGAGGGGGAGTTGAGTTGCATAACGCAAAATGATGAAAAATACATTTCATTCACTAAATGTAAAGTCGTCGATAAAAAGAGAGTCATCGATGGTTTGACTGAGAAAATGTGTTCCATCCATAGAGAGATATGTTTCATCGATAGTTATAAATTTATGTCAACCAGTCTGGAAAAATTAGTTAATGGTTTGAATAGAGAGAGATATTTAAAATCATGAGTAAACTCTTTAATGATCGACGAGAATTTGTGGACATTATGTTGAGGAAAGTGTCTATCCTTATGATTACATGAAAAATCTCGAGAAATTTTTCAATGTCGCTCTACCTCCCAAAGAAGATTTTTATTTGAAATTATACCACTCTCACATTTCCGACGATGATTATGAACATGCGCAAAAAGTGTGAACATTATTTGACATGAAATCCATGAAAGAATATCACGACCTCTTTTTGAAAACTGATGAGCTTCTCTGGGCCGATGTGTTTGAAAATTTTTGATGAGTGTGTCATTGACATTACGAACTAGATCCGGCTTGGTATTTCACAGCACTCAGACTCAATTGTGATGCTCTCTTGAAAACGACCGGGGTTCAGTTGGAATTATTAATGGATGTAGACATATTGCTCATGTTCGAAAAGGTTGTGAGGGGTGGTGCCTCTATGATTTCCACTAGATATGCTAAAGCTAATAATAATTATCACATGGGGAAAGATTTTAATTCAGAAAAACTGAGTAAATTCATACTATATTGGGATGCTAATAATTTGTATGGTTGGGCCATGAGTCATCCTTTAATGATCGGAAATTTCAAATGGGTCGAAATGTTGGAAGAAAAAGAAAAATGGAGAGACTATCCTTGTATTCTAGAGGTTGATTTGGACTATCCGGAAATGTTACATGATTCACACAATGATTATCCGCTTACTCCTGAATGAAAAGAAGTGAACGGCATCGAAAAACTCATTCCTAATTTAAATCAAAAACGCAAGTATATGGTCTACTGTGAAAATCTGAAACGTTATATCAATCACAGGATGAAATTGATCAACGTGCATCGAATCATTCGATTCAACGAGGAACATTGGATGAAAAAATACATCAATCTCAACACGAATTTAAGAATGCAGGCTGAGAGCAACTTTGAAAAAGATTTCTTCAAACTCATGAACAATTGCGTGTTTGGGAAATCTATGGAAAACATTAGAAATAGAACTAACGTTCAGCTCGTCACGTCTGAAGAGAAGTCTAGAAAATTAATCGCAAAACCCAGTTATCAATATAGAACCATATTCGATGAAAATCTAGTGGTCATGCACATGCAAAAGACACATGTAATGCGAACATCTTAGACATTAGCAAGCAGTTGATGTATGAGTTTCACTATGATTATGTCAAAGCGAAATTTGATTCGAAAGCTGAACTATTGTCCACCGACATGGACAGACTAGCTTACGACATATAGACTAGGGACATCTATGAGGACATAACGTCAGACGTGAATGAATGGTTCAACATGAGTAATTATCCTGACGATCACCCATCAAAGATTCCAAAGGGTGTCTATAAAAAGGTGTTGGGTAAATTTAAAGATGAGAGTGGTGGAAGACAAATCACCGAATTTGTGGGTTTGAGACCTAAATTGTACACTTATCTCATCGATGGTGAAGAGGTCAAGAGATGTAAAGGCATTCAAGCGTGTGTGACGAATAAAAGCATCACTTTTGAAGAGTATAAAGACTGTCTTTTCAAAAATTCGACGGTGTATAAAAAGATGGCTATGATTCAAAGCGAAATGCATGAGATATACACCAAATAAATCAATAAGATTGTGTTGATGACGATAAGAGAATTATATGCAGGGACAAAATACACACATTCACACTTGGACATTATTCTGCGATATTTCAACAAAATCAAGAGGATGATGAATGGAGTACGACTGAAGACATTGAAATGTCGTAAGTTTAAAAAAACTCGTGAGTTTATAAATTAAAAAAAAGAATAGAAAAAAAATAATAAATAAAAAGCAAAATAAAAACAAAACATATTATGAATAATAAGAAAATAAAACACATATCCGCAGAAGGTGTCGTCTTACCCAACGACCCCCTATTCAACATTGATCTGTGGAAAGTGGTAAAAGATTTAAAAATCAAGCATTTTCGAGGTGTGTTTTCTGGAGATGCCTTGCCGAGAAAAAAAGATGACGATCCGAAATGTGCGAGTTTTAAATCTGGACGATATCGGAGGTGAGGTCACGCATTGGGTCATGTGGTTTTCGAATTGGAATAAAAATTATTATTTCGATAGCTACGGAATCTCACCACCGATAGAAATAAGGAACCATTTAACGTCAGTTATTTACAATATCCGAATGAGTGCAAGTGCCGGATCGAGTGTTTTGCAGTCATCTGTGCCTCTATGTTCTCAAGAGATGGTCGGAAGGAGATCACTTTCAAGATATTCTCAATGATTTACATTAAAGAAACTTTTTTTCTGGATATATATATAGAGAGATAGATATATAAATAAAAACATTTTTGGTTGCATTAATTAAAATAATTAAAAAAATATATAATTTTAAATAATAAAAAAAAACAAAAAAACATGACAGCTGATAAATTCGGTCATGCTGATGATAATGAAGGTTCCTCTAGAAAGAAAAGAAGAACCACAGTTGAAGTTGTTGGTGACATTTCCAACTTAGACGAATGATTCATTCGGAGATACAAACCTCAACAAAAACCTTTAAATTTAAACAATAAGAAAATCTACAATCTTCCCACTGAGAGCGGTTCCGCGACTAAAAAATATGTCGATAGAGGAGATGAAATTTTTTGGCAGATGATGAGAGATAATTGCGTGAATAAAGTCATGACGGATGATCTCAACTTGAAATCTAAACAAGTGGTGAATGTAGTGGATCCTGGAGGTTCGAGCGATGCTGCCACTAAAAGATATGCTGATGACTCTCACGCAAGATTCAGTAAACATCTGAGAGATTGCTACATTCCTAAAGTGATGCATTTTGAATTAAACGTGAATTCTAAGTAGATAATCAATGTGTCTGTTCCCACAAATCCCAACGCTGCAGCAACAAAACAATACATAGACTTGGAACTGAGAAAGAATAACGTCGATGAGCTAGAAATGAAATCGGATCTTGATGCGGGAATCATCAAGATATTGAATCTATCCAAGATCTAGGATGCAGACAAAGACTCGACGGCGGTCAACAAAGGCTATGTGAATTCTGCCCTACTGGATTCTCTATCCTATCTGGAATCTCAAGTCGACGAATTGTATCTGAATAAAAAATCTGGAGGAACCAAGGAAGACGGTATCAACATGGCTGGTCACAATCTAGTCGGTCTCAATACCTGGAATATGATTCCAGCGCAGTCAGTAGAAAGTACTTGGACGAAATATGGTCTGGAGAAAAGGTGATATCATGGAAGGTAAACTGGACATGAGAGGGTTCGCACTCACGAATCTACCAGATCCCACTCACTTGATGGATGCCTACAATCTGATCTCCGTCGTGGAGAAGATAAAATACGCCAGACAATTAATCACCATCTAGGCCGAGGAGGATGGTGTGTTAGGTGCAGAAAAAGCTGAATGGTCCTTCGGAAACAGAGGTAACGGACCGTTGCATGGTCTGATAGTATATCCCATGCCTGTGGGAGGCGATATTATTCGAATGAGTCTGACTTCTACAGATTTGAGTGAAAAAGCATTTGTCAATCTCGTAGTGAACGGTTTGGAATGCGAGAAGAGGTACCGAGTCAAAAAGATGAAGGAACAACACTCGAAAACTGACATCTTCGGTATGCCTCTCAAGGTGCAGATGGAGGATAGGATCAATTTGAAGACGAAAACCAAAAATCCCCAAGCCGCCTCTTCAGTGGTCTCTCTGTTGATTGAACTGGATCCTCTGAACAAACAATGAGTGCAAAAAAAATTGAAAATAATCACTTTTTGTGATGTATGGGAGACAACCCCCCGAAAATATAATTGGATTTTAAAAGATTGAATATTCAATTTCTTAAAATCCAATTATATTTTTTTTTTATTTATTACTTTTTATTTTGTTTTGGTTTGACATTCCGATCTTACATATATTGTTATTTGTTTTGGTTTAACATTCTTAAAACACTCATCCATGCCTAAACCAAGATCCAACATAGCAATAATAAATTCTTCAAAAGCCGTTTCTCCTCTATATGTTAACGTATCTAGTAAATGCTCGCGCAATCTTTCATGGTTGTTCACTGTTTTTCAATTCGTTCTACCATTTCCGAAGTCAATATTATGGGTGTTGTCATTTCCAACTGATCTAATATATTTAATAAATTGCTCTCATCTATGTTATCTACCAAATGCTTTCGATTTCATCTCAAACATTCTCTATCTTGATTATTAATTTTTTAGGGTTTTTTTAATTATCATTATTTATTTTTTTTTATATTTTATCTATATTTTTGGTGGATATTTTAATTTCTATTTTTATATATATTGTATCATCGAACGATAGACATTTTTGTCCATCTGATTCGAATTCTAACTCTCTATCAGATAGGACTAGAGCAAAAGCCTTGGTTCTCCTCAGTACATTCTTATCAAATTGCATCTTGATCTGAATGTCTAAGACGCTACTCTTGAGTCGCTCGCTCTGTTTACTAACGTCAAATACAAACAGGGGATACATCGACTTGTATTCAGTGGGAGTGATGTTAGGATTACCCACCTTTAAAAACTTCTGACCAGTGAGTAACTTACTGTTCGTCTCTTAGCTGTGTGAAAAAGCCAATTGACCAACTAATGTTACATAGTGATATGCATGCTCCATTACCGGCCAACACGTCTGGGTTCAGAAAATTTCACTCGACTGAAACAGCATTACTCAAGGTTCAGAATGACATCCTCCTTAATATGGAGTCTGGAAGGGTAACATTGCTTGTTCTTTTAGACCTTAGTGCTGCTTTTGACACTGTTTGTCATAAAACTCTGCTAGGGACAATGAATTCATTCTGATTTTGGACTTAATGGTGTTGTTGCTAGCTGGCTATCGTCATACCTCAAGAATAGGCAGCAGCGTGTATTAATAAACGGTAATCTGTCAAAAGACTTCCATCTTGAATGTGGAATCCCGCAGGGCAGTTGCTTTGGTCCTGTTTCTATTCTATTCTATATTTCAAAAATGTTCACCATCATTGAATCTCACCTGCCTGGCGTCCATGGTTATGCTGATGACACACAGGTCTATTTCTCTTTTCGACCATCAATCAAGGATCAAACTAAAGCTCTAGAAACTATTGAATCATTTATTTCGGACATTCGCATATGGATGGTTTCAAACAAATTAATGATAAATGATGATAAGACTGAATTCCTAATAATTGGTTCAAGAGAACAACTCACTAAAGTTGACATCAATTCAGTGAAGGTAGGAGATTCCGACATCAGTGCAAGTAACAGTGTACACAAAAGCTTGGTGCCTTCTTCGACTCTACCATGTCTATGGACAGACATGTTACAAATATGTGCAATAAGGCTTTCAGAGGTCTATACAAAGTTACACAGATAAGACAGTTCCTCACCAAAGACTCAACAAAAACCCTAGTTCATTCCTTTGTACTTCACATTTGGATTATTGTAAGGCCTTACTGTTCAAACTTCCACAATATCAGTACTCTCGCCTGCAGGTGGTACTAAATGCATCAGCCCGAGTGGTATGTAGGGTATCACAATCTCAACACATCACCCCTGTTCTGAGGGATATGCACTGGCTGCCAGTCAAGTACAGAATAATTTTCAAAACTTTATTATTAGTTTTTAAGACACAAAACAACATGTCACCAGCCTACTTAGAAGAACTCCTTAATACCAAGAATGTTTGTCAATACAACCTGAGGTCCAATGGTAAAATGCTGCTACATGTTCCAAAAGATAGGTGTAAGACATTTGGAGATAGGTCATTCTCATTTGCTGGCCCTCACTTGTGGAATAATTTACCAGAAAACCTAAAAAGACTGTCAAATGTCAACCTTTTCAAGAAAGATCTCAAAATATACCTGTTTCAAAAAGGCCTATAAGTGATCCTCTGGACTGTAAGATACTGTATATATTCCGTTTGTATATTTGCACGAGCTCAGTAACATGTACCTTAGAATACGGTTCTATATCTTCTGAACTATAATTTTGGTGCTATATAAATGTGTATATTATTATTATTATTATTATTATTATTATTATTATTATTATTATTATTATTCGTTCAGTCAATGATATTTCTTTCTGAAATCTGCGGCGTCTCCATATAGTCTGCAGAAATCGTTCTTATCGAAAGAGGCGTTGTAATCGATGACCGGATAACTCGTGGCATTCAGAAATACCTGCATGTTTTTCAAGTTACAATGATCGAATAGGGGAGGATTTTTCTCTTGAGACCCATCCCTTTCAGTTTGAAATGCCACTACGATGAATCGCAGTCTTTCCGAAGCAGATTTCACAGTCACATCTCCAATCGAAGTGATTGCTAGATGGTGGAATACTAGCCGTGTCACACTGTCTCATTCTAAATCCCACCGGTAATTTACTCTTCGATTCTCCGCGACTGAAGGCAATACGCGCGGAACAAACCAAGATATCTTGTTCACATGTATCTTGCCCACATCGGTCTCAGGAGGACTCATGATGGCTTCGTTTTCTAATCAACGTCAGATTGTGTTTGAATCCATAGAGAATCTTATAGTTCTCTTCCGCGAATCCGAATATGTGTTTCAGAGGTATCCTGAACGAAAATGTTCCTTTGGGTCTCGATGTCTTGACGACGTAGTCGAATCTCAGGGTGTCACCGGTATTGGCGGCACTCATGTCGATAATGGTGTCTTTCAACCACAATTGATTGAGTCCTTTAGATTTCAAAAAATCGTCCGGATACGTCAGGAGTCCGTACATCGTGGTGGCTTATCCGGGATGAAATACGGATTCTATCTCTTGTGCTGAGAGCATGTATTTTATATTACTGAACAGATGCATCATGCCATTATTGGCTAGAGTGATGCCCCTGTATTACCATTTAACATTCGCTGGGTTGAACGAATAGATCTTGAGTTTCAACGTTGATTCTTATTTCGCCGGCATTGTTTGGACTGGTTCCAATCACTGGTTCGTACTTGTGAACTTCATATTCTTGAATGCTTTCATCTCTCAATATACATTAGGTTATATCTGATATATTTGTCATGTTTGTTTTTTGTTGTCTCTGTGTGTTAAATTCACTTTTTTATTATTAATTGTTTTTCTTTTAATTATTAATTTTATTTATTATTTTTTTTCCTTTTAACTATATATATGCAAAAAAATAAAAGTGAAGGGTTGGTTCTTCAAAATGTCGTCTTCTGCAATTCTTGTTCGTAAAATGTTCGAATGATTTCTCTGCTGTCATCTTCATCATCCTCTAACGCTTCTATTTTGTAAGTCACCGGATCCGTGTAAAATATTCTAACGATCTTAAAGATTTCTTCGGTACATTGATTTTTTTCGGTAATTTCCGTTGTTCTTTGGACGATTCGTCGAATATTACGATTTTGAGTCTTTAACGCTAATTTGTGGTGCCTCGGTGTTACCGACCAAATTGAGCTGGTTGTGACAACAAATAACAAGATTTAATATTTATTTATTTTATATGTTGAAATAAATCGGAACAATAGTACATGAACGCAATGTAAATTAATAAGAGACACCCCCCCCCCCCCCCTCCGCCCCCCACCAACAGCACAATATAAAATAACATGCGAAAAATGTAAACCCCATTCCCTCCCTCTCCCTCTCCACACCCTTTCACAGACACACACCCTCAAGCCCTTAAAAGGGCTGTTAAATCTTTATTCAAATGTTTATTTATATAAAATGTACACTCGTCCCCAGCCAGACAAGCTTGTTTCAATCCTTGCCTGGTGTTTGGTGGTTTCTTGTGTATGTTGCAGAAAGGTACGTTGCACCAATTCCTCGTACGCTTTGTCTACCATTTCCACGCGTCTTCTTGATATGAGTGTTGCAAGAAAATTTGAGAATGTTCAATTAGAAAAGTTATAGATAGAGAGAAAGATAGGTATCTGCTATTGTATATTGTGACTCTTGTGTGATTGTTGCTTTGGATGGGGTAAGGGGTGTGTTTCTTTGGAGCCCACTCCCCACACGCAGAGTTGCGAGGCAATCCTCAAAGACTCAATCCTAAAGATCTCAATGAGTAGCGAGGCAATCCTCACTGAATCCACGCAGTTTAATTCTATTGAGTAATTTTAATTTACTGTGGCTTATTTTGTTTTTCTGTTAAGGGTTCGTTCAGCTTCACCATTGATTCACTATCCTGGAGTATGTGGAGGGTTTTGTTATATAGATCTTATTAAACGCATTTCATTCGCGCTTCAGTAGAGTTGCGAGGAAGTCCTCACAGACTCTATCCTAAAGTTCTCAATGAGTAGCGAGGCAATCCTCACTGACTCCACGCAGTTTAGTTATATTGTACAATTAAACTTATCTCGTTTTTCTATTAAGGGATCGGTGTTCGTTCAGCTCAACCATTAATTCACTATCTTGGAGTCTGTTGGGGGTTTTGTTTTGTAGGTCTTTTAATCGCGTATCGATAGTTTCTATTTTTTCTAGCTCGTGAAGTTCCTTCATCGGTGTCCATTTGGGTTTGTATGGTGCCACACGCGGGGCATAATTTTGAACCCTCTGTAGCTTCTGAATGTTGGTTTTGCTCAGGACACTTGTTATTATGGCACCATATTCTAGTACCGGACGTGTAAATGTTTTGTAGAGCTTGAGAAGCACATCTTTGTTTGGTCCCCAATTTCTACCTCTGATCATCTTCAGAAAATTGATACGTTTAGTAGCTCTAACCGTAATGGAGTTTACGAGACTGTTTAGACTGAGATTGCTATCTAGGATAAATCCCAAAAATTTGGCCTCTTTGTTTGCTTCTAATTTGTGATCGTATAACTGGAGATCGATACTGGGGACTGTTTTTTTCCTTTGCTTCTTGAAGAACTTAACTTTTTGAGTTTTGGCGGCATTGAGTTTGATGCGCCACATTCGGTGGAAATTTGCGAGTATATATTCACAAATCTTGTTTTTATAAACACTTTTGATGTCACAGAGGTATTAAAAACCCACCAGCATACATGTCTTATTCTAATCAAAACAATAAGTATGAGCTTGTTTTTTTAACATTTTTTGGTGTTACTTCAAAAGATCCCACACGAAAGTACCTGAAACTTCAATGAAATCAACCGGCCCAAAATTTAAAAATAATTCAGTGTTACAGATCCATGCCTTGGACCTTTCGTCGAAAACCTAAAAGACGATTCGTCGTGATCGTAATTTGGACGATTCGTTGTTACGACGAATCTTCAATCACGACGAATCGTCCAGTTACCGTCTACCATCACCCACTGTAAGAAGCAGGAAAAGTGACGGTGTGAACGTGGACGTGTCGCTTTGAACAAATCCATACAATTCGATCGTGACGAACGCGATTTGCTCGAAAAAACTAAGTTTTTGGTGAGGTGCGATCGAGACAAAAAATTTAGTGGGCTGGAACCCCCCGATCCACCCTACTTGTAAGTCATGCTGAAGCATTAGCTGGGTTAAATACTGAAGAATAATGCAAACAATACTCTGGAGAATGAAGGAAACAATCCAATTACCAAAAGCAGGAACAGCTTCCACATATTAAATTTTATCTATCATTTTAATCATTTTTGAGTTCATCCTCAAACAAAGATGAAAGGATCCCTTTGCTTTGCAAGGCAGTTTTATATATTAATTAGGTCTGTCTTGTAACACAAGATAACTTATGATTCAAAGGGGTGGAGAGCCCTTTCCATCGTACCTTCCACAGTTATGAATTATTAAAATTGTCTACTGAAACGACCCACATATCATTGTACATTCTATCATTGGCATTTCTCCTATAAACTGTTAGAAATTTTGTTTTAGAAACAAATCCCCAATAAATTGTCTTAAATTAAGTGTTGTGAACAAATGTATATTCAACACTAACAATCTCTTAAAGGATGGAACCTACTGCATTTTAATAGCATTGGAGTAGCAAGCACTGAAGGGTTACTAAACCATCGCCCCAGTGAACGATTCGCCCCTAGTTTTTGTGGACGATTCGCCCCTGGACGGTTCGCCTTCATGGACTATTCGCCCCAGATTTTTTTTTATAATTATGTGTAAATAAAATATATATAAACATGTTTAAATATATGTTTTGAATTTAACAAATAATAACTGTGAAGGGTGGCACCGTCGTTTAAATAGTAAAATTAGGAGACACCACTTACCATTTTACCAGTTTGTGAAAGTGTTACGCCATGAGGCTGAACTTGTAGACATTCAGGCACAGTTCCTTGCTGAAGATAGACTCCGTCAGCATTTTACGACAAAAGCTAAATCTGACACTGCCAAAATCTTTGCTGTTTGCGACAAATTTACAGATGGTGACCTCACGGCAAAAGATGCATTAAGGGAAATAAGTGCCATTTACAAACCATGTGTAGGTTTATAATTATTAGTATAAGGGCATGAGTGATGATCAGTCATTTCAGTGCTTAACTTTTAGTGTAAATCACGATCATTTTTCAGCTCGATATTATTTTGTAGTAATTTACTGTGAAGCACTGAGCCCCGTGCTTTCCAATAAATTACTGCAAAATAATATCAAGCTTGGGCATGAGTGATGATAAGTCTTTTCAGTGCTTAACTTTTAGTGTAAATATACGTTCATTTTTCAGTTCGATTTTATTTTGTAGTAATTTGCTGTGAAGCACCGAGTCGTGCTTTCCAATAAATTACTGCAAAACAATATCCACCTGGGGCTAGAGTGATGATCAGTGTTTTCAGTGCTTAACTTTTCGACTAAATTAACAAGTAAGTTGTTTACTCCGGGCCGCGGGCGTTAATGAAATATTTTTCATTAATGCCAGCAGCCTCTTTCCGGTTGTTGTAATAATAGTAATAACATGACTTTCTCTGGTATTTCTGGTCCATTAACAGCCCTCAGGAACTGACTAAGGCCATTCGGCCTATTATGTTATTGTTTTAGTATTAATTCACAATCATTTTTCAGTTCGATTCCGATCACATTTACAACGTCGAACTTTGTATGCGTTTGTATGTAGATCCTGTTTGTTTTGTTTGTTTTGTTTGTTTTTGGTGATGAAATAAAAAAAACGCAGTAAATTTTGGGATTACTTTGATTAAAAATAAAATGGGGGGGGGGGGGGGGGGGGCGAATCGTCCAAAAAAAAAAAAAAAAAAAAACGGGGCGAATCATCCATCGTAGCGCTTTGTCCATGGGGGCGAATCGTCCACCGGGGCAAATCGTCCACCGGGGCAATTCGTCCTGTTCCCGACTGAACTGACTGAGACTGCACATATCAATTCAAATTCAAAATTTTATTTAAAGTCGGTACATAGTAAAAACAATAAACATTAGCTCTGTAGAGCTATTAAAACCGACACCTAAATGACATACACATTTGTGTTTTAAGTTAGACATATATATAACATATGACATATTACATAAAAGCTCAGGGTTAAAATCATAAGAAACGTACATAGAACTTCGTGAGTGTGTGTGTTTGCATGTGTGGGTGAGTCCAGTTGTGTAATGGTGTGTATGTGCAAGAGTGTAAGCACACGTGCATCCCTATGTATTTAACCTGCATGTGTTGCATTTACAATGTGGTCCATACCAACTGCTTATGAGTGACTTAAATTGTGTGAGTGTACTTGCTGTCCTGAAGCGGTCTGACAGGGAGTTCCAAATTTTTGGGGCCTCGGATCGAAATGAAAGTTTTCCATAAATTTCTGTCCTAACCTGTGGTATGTCTGCTGTGTGTATGGTATCTGAATGTATAGGATTTATCTGTGATGTTAATCAGATCATGTAGATAAGTGGGCGTTTGTTTATTTGTAATCTTATCAACCTCTATTGCGAAATTTCTAAGGCGTCTTATTTTGAGTGAAGGTAATTTTGAGCGGACTAATACGTTTTCATATGTTTCTTCTTGCTCATCATAAATGAATTTGAGTGCTCTTTCTTGAATTTTTTCCATCTTTTTTGTATTTGTTTCTCTGCAGAAGTGCCATGTGAGTGGGCAGAAATTGAAATTTGAATGTAAGAACGAGTGGTAGATAGTGAGTTTGCCTAGTCTATTTAAATATTTCCCTATTCGGTTAAGTACATTAAGTTGTGTTGCCCCCTGTTCGGTTAAGTACATTAAGTTGTGTTGCCGCTTTTTTACAGATTTTTGAAACGTGGGAATGAAATTTTACTTGAAAATCTATTGTGACACCTAATAATTTGACTTCTGGTTCGCACTTAATTGTGTTGCTACCTATTTGAACAGTAATGTTTTCTTTTTGTGTTTTTTTTTCCCTACTGCCATAGCTTGGAATTTGTCTGGGTTTGATATATGGTTGTCTGCGAACCATTGTATAAGTGAGTCGCTATCTATTTGCAGTGATGTTTTTACTATATCTAATGAGGTGTCGGTTTTACTTAAAGTGTTGTCATCAGCATAATTGTATAAATCACAGTGTTGTATGAAGTGAAAGATATCTTTAATGATGATGTTGAACAGGATTGGGCCTAATATTGAGCCTTGAGGGACTCCTTTATAAAGTGAGAGAAAGGTGCTTGTGGTGTTTCCTAGTTTAACACTTTGTTTTCTATGTCTATGATAATCCGAAAGTAATTGTGTGGCTGAATCTGAAAGTCCGTATTTTTGTAGTTTTAAAATTAGTAGGTTGTGTGGCAGACAGTCAAAGGCCTTTGAGAGGTCCATCAATATGCAGCCCACATACTTGTTTTGGTCTAGTGCCAATTTCCAGTCCTCACTGACCCTCAGCAGTGCTGTTTGGCATCCATAGCCAGCTCTGAATGCGGAGAGGTAGGGGTGGAAAACTCCAAAGAAATCACTGAGCTGTGAAGGAATGGACCTCTCAAAAACCTTGGATAGTGCTGGTAGAATGCTTACTGGTCTGTAGTTTCCTTTATCTAGGGTACTATTCTTTTCATGTAATGGTCTAACTTGTGCTACTTTTAAGGCGTCTGGGAATTTTGATGTAGTGAGTGATAGGTTTACAAGTGTAGTAAGGGGTTTAATAATTATGGGTTGTGCTAGTCTCAGTAATTTGGGTGAGATGTTATCATACCCTGTTGCTTTTTTAGGGTTTATTTTATTGATTTGTTTGTAAATGAAATCTTCATCTACTGGTTTAAAAGTGAAAGATGTATCTTGTTGGTTGTTTTTTGTTATGGCGTGAAGACTTGGGTGGTCTTCATCAATGTTTCGGCTGTTTGACCCTATATTTTTAGCTACGTTTACAAAAAAGTTGTTAAAGACTTCTGCAACATCTACTTGATTACTAACTATTTTATCTTGTTCTTCTAGTATAATATCTGCTTGTTTATGACAGCCTTTGTTTGTAATAAATGGTTTTATAGTTGTCCAAAATTTTTGTGTATTTTGTCCCCCTGTACATCTGTCTATGAAATAATTTTTTATTGATTGTTTTCTGACTTTGGTAACTTTGTTTCTTTGTATTCTGTATTTTTTCCAATTTTGCTTGGTGCGGTTTAATATGTATCTATTATGTAGCATTTTCTTGTGGTAAATTTCTTGTCGCAACCTTTTGATCATAAAGGGCGCTGTATGTAATCTAGGTTCTCTTGTTTTCATCGGTGCATGTTTATTTATTATGTCTATCAGTGTGTTGTTAAATTGATTGTATGCTGAATTTAAATCTGTGTGTGCTTCTGTAACTGGTAATATTTCTTTTTGAAGATCTGTGTAGAAATTTTCAATGTTAAAATTTTTAAAGCTTCTATATGTTACCCACTGTTGTTTTCTGACAGTGATCTTACTCTTTAATTGAACTGCTATTATGTTATGAACATCACTAATACCGGTATTAATATTACATATTTTACCCGTAAGGTTTGGTTTGTTTGTGAGTATCACATCTATTAATATTGGGTCAGTGTTTTTTGGATAACAGGTTGGGTTTTTTACTACTTTTATCAGATCAAAAATATCACAAACATTTCGCAAAGGTTGATCTCTAGCTGTTAATAGGTCGTAATTGGCATCGCCTAGAACAATGAGGTTATGATATTTTGTAGTACATATATCAAAAGGTTGGCGAAAGTCCTTGGTAGAATTGTTTTCAGTCAAATTTGGGGTCTGTACACACCCTGTACTAGCCATTTTGCATTGTTAAGATTTAGTTCAATCGATATTGATTCAATATCTTTGAAGTCCATGGTTTTAGCACGGTGGCCCGGCAGATCGGATCGGAGGTATGCTGCTATGCCTGTTCCATGCATGGTTCTATCGGCTCTCCATAGATGATAATTGTCGACACTAAACTGTGCATCCGGGAAGCTACTGTCAAGTTTTGTTTCAGAAATAAAAAGTAAATCAACAGTATGGTTTGTAAGGAGTTCACTTATTTCGTCGAATTTGTGTCTCATTTGTGTGTCATGCTGTTTGTATTGAGATAGGCACATGGGGAGTTGCTAGGGTGTCTTTTGCGTGTTTCGTACAGTTCTTCAAAGACAGAGCGTGAAGGGAGATCACTCTCGTAACATTCCGATGAAACATCGATTTCAGAGTTTGTTGTGGAGATTGAACAGTCGTTAAATGGGAAAACGAAAGCTATTTTTTCTATACACGTTGAGCACTGCCACTCGAAGTTATCAAGAGATGTATAGTGTTTGTATAGTTGTGGCGAAATATCAGCACATTTTATATGGTGCCAGTTCAAGCATGGATCACAGAGGATGTTAATCACTAGAAGGTAAGTAGTAGTTGGCAGTTTACACTTATACGCCTTCACTGTTCTTTGTTTATGTCCTCTATTTTGTGTGGTCAGTTCAATTGCTGGACTTAAGTTCAGTTTGTTTATGGCAAATATTTTGAATTGCGGTTCAAAGATGGAGATCTCGTTCGAGCGTAGGATGGCTGGCTCATCAGGAGACACAGGAACCCCCGAAGCTGATAGTAAAGATCTTATAATCAAAAATAATGTGGTGGTCATTTGGATTCCGTGTACACCCGCCATCTGAATTGACTAAAGGAGGCAATCCGAAAGTTAATAAATTTATTGAGGCACAGATAAAACGTTCGATCGATTATCCAGCTAATGATATGACAATTGCAAGACATATACTTCTGAAGTCTTAATCAGAATCTGCATACATAAAGCGATGCTAACCTTGCTTGTTTGGAGTTAGTATGTTGGGGAGCCTGGCAGTTGCTCGCCGTTTCTCCCCGGGTACTCCGGCTTCCTCCACCCGTAAAACTGTCCGACACAAAGTGACCCTGGTTGTTGAAAGTGTCGTTAAAACCACAGTAAATAAATAAATAATTATGTTGAGGGAGGCGTGACTTTAAATTGTAAATCATTTTAGAGTTATTCACAGAGAAAAGATGAAAGGAAGGAATGAAAACTTTCATTCAACATTAAATCAACTGGTCGCAATTTTCAAAGTGAGTACCAAACTCATGATGAACTTTCAGGTTTTTAAAGTCATTATCCTTTCATTCAGAAAACAGTTTAATGAAGTCAATGCACAGGCAGAAAAACTGTCGGTGTAAAAAATTTTTAACTGCATTTATAAAAACGGGTCTCCCTATTTAGCGACAAGAAGCGTCAAGAAGCGACAAGAAGAAGCGTCAAGAAGCGACAAGAAGCGTCAAGAAGTGCCAAAATTCCTATATAGCGTCAAGAAATTAAAAATAATAATTTATAAAGTACTTTTTATCCCTTTCCTAATTGTTTTTAATTTGTTTTCAATTTATGATTTTTAACTACTTTAATTATTCTCTCTCTCTCTCTCTCTCTCTCTCTCTCTCTCTCTCTCTCTCTCTCTCATTTTTCTTTGGATCCAGCTATAACTTTGTAGTTTGCATATAAATTATTTGATGACCGCGGTTATTGTGATTGGGCTTGGATAAGTGTCTGATCACAGCGGCTGTTAGAATTGTTTAACCTTAATGTTTTCACAACACTTCTCTAGTTAACTGTGTGATGACTGTGTCATCAAATGACAGATGATCAATGGAATTACATGGCTCTAATCCAGCATAATAGATCAGAAAAATCACACTCAATTTGTTTATTCAGTTATAACCCACACTCGAGTATAAATTCAGCATCGACTTTGTGTTCTTCGGAAGAACTCGATCTATTCGTGGTAAATAACGATCAAGACGTAACATACATAAGCAACAACCCACTCCATCAATCAGATATCCTAGACTTGATTATCACCAGCAAATCACTAACCAGCCAAATGCAAGACATATTTGTAGGAGATGATGATCTAGGCAGTGATCACCTGCCGGTTCACGCCACTCTGAAATGTAATACTGGTCCCGCAAGGTATCCTCCCGTGAATAGGAGGAACCTATCAAAAATTGACTGGAACCTCTTCAGAAACATTATCGAAGTAAAAATAAAGGCAAATGACCCCTCAAATGTTCATGAACTAGAAAAAGCCTGCACCCACCTTAACGACGTTATCAACAGTACGCTAGATGAAATCTGTCCCAAGCAAACAGTAAAGACGCGGATAAACAGAATAACCCAAACAACTCTTCAAATAATCAAACAAAAAAGAAAAGCCTTCCGGGCTTACCAATCAGAGAATGATCAAATGAAAAGAGCAGAACTTAAAACCGCGTATAATCGCCTTCATGGGGAAGTAAAAAAGGTCGTAGCTAACGACAATCGCGTGAGATGGGAAAAAGCAACCGAAAACCTAAATGGGCTGAGAGAACCTAAGAGGTTCTGGGATACATTTAAAACTCTTACTGGCCAAAAGAGCAAAATTGCCAATAATAATGCGCTAAAGACTAGCGACGGATCTATGGCCATAGACGACAAGGCAAAGGCCAGTGCTTTTGCCGAACTTCTAAAGAAGGCACATCGTCCACAAGAAGGGAACAGATATGACAACGATTTTAAGGTACGAGTAAATAAATTTGTCCAAGATAACAACTCAATCTTCAATGAACCGAACTTCGACAAAAGGCATGAAGACGGGGACGACCATGAATTAACCGAACCAATAAGCGTAGAAGAGGTCATGGGTATAATCAGAAAATGCAGGTCATCTTCGTCCCCAGGAGAAGACGAAGTCTCTTACAAAATAATGAAACAGTGCCCCAACATCTTCTACTGCAGACTTACCAAACTCTTAAACTGCTGTCTCTCCTGTGGGTACTTCCCAAAATGCTGGAAAGTGGCCACGGGAGTCATGACACCTAAACCCGACAAAGACCTTACCAAACCTTCTAACTACCGCCCAATCAGCTTGCTTAGCTGTGTTGGGAAAATATTTGAGCGGATTCTCACTACGAGACTTCGCAGCTATCTCGAATCAATCAATTTTTTCAACAAATGGCAAAGAGCGTATAGGAGTCAGAAAGAGGGAATCGAACACGTATATAGACTGGTCGATTATATGAAAACAGCATTTAGTCAAAACGAAATCGGAACCGCGCTTTTCTTGGATGTAGAAAAAGCGTTCGACTCGGTATGGCACAATGGCGTGAGATATAAACTAGCGAAAATGGGATTACCCACTAAAATTCTAAGGATCATATCATCATTTCTAACTGACCGAAAAATCAAGGTGAGGGTTAATCGCGAGGTGTCAGAGGAAGTAATACTCGAAGCGGGAACACCACAAGGGTCGGTTCTAAGTCCGCTTCTTTTCATAATATATGTGAATGATATAGAAAAAGTAGGGAAAAACTTTGTTGAACTATCGCAGTTCTCAGATGACAAAGGCATTTGGACAGCCAGCAAGTCCAGAAACATAATTAAAAATCGTCTGCAGGATACCATTCGCGATCTTGAAAGCTGGTGTGCCCTGTGGCGCATCAAACTCAATGCCGCCAAAACTCAAAAAGTTACGTTCTTCAAAAAGCAAAGGAAAAAACCAGTCCCAAGTATCGATCTCCAGTTATACGATCACAAACTAGAAGCAAACAAAGAGGCCAAATTTTTGGGATTTATCCTAGATAGCAATCTCAGTCTAAACAGTCACGTAAACTCCATTACGGTTAGAGCTACTAAACGTATCAATTTTCTGAAGATGATCAGAGGTAGAAATTGGGGAGCAAACAAAGATGTGCTTCTCAAGCTCTACAAAACATTTATACGTCCGGTACTAGAATACGGTGCCATAATAACAAGCGACCTAAGCAAAACCAACATTCATAAGCTACAGAGGGTTCAAAATTATGCCCTGCGAGTGGCACTATGCAAACCGAAATGGACACCGATAAAGGAACTTCACGAGCTAGCAAAAATAGAAACTATTGATACGCGATTAAAAGACCTACAAACCAAAACCCTCAACAGACTCCAAGATAGTGAATTAATGGTTGAGTTGAACGAACACCGATCCCTTAACAGAAAAACAAAATAAGTTTCCAGAAAATAAAAAAAAAAAAAAAAAAAAAAAAATAATAAAATAAAATAAAATAAAAATTATACAATATAACTAAATCGCGTGGAGTCAGTGAGGATTGCCTCGCTACTCATTGGGAACTTTAGGATAGAGTCTGTGAGGACTGCCTCGCAACTCTGCTGAAGCGCGATTGAAACGCGTTTAATAAGATCTATATAACAAAACCCTCCACATACTCCAGGATAGTGAATCAATGGTGAAGCTGAACGAACACCGAACCCTAAACAGAAAAACAAAATAATCCACAGTAAATTAAAATTACTCAATAGAATTAAACTGCGTGGAGTCAGTGAGGATTGCCTCGCTACTCATTGAGGTCTTTAGGATTGAGTCTGTGAGGATTGCCTCGCAACTCTGCGTGTTGGGAGTGGACTCCGAAGAAACACACCCCTTACCCCATCCATAGCAACAATCACACAGCAGGCACAATATACAATAGCGGATACCTATCTTTCTCTCTACCTTTTACTTTTCTAACTGAACATTCTCAAATTTTCTTGCAACATTCTTATCAAGAAGACGCATGGAAATGGTAGACAAAGCGTCGGAGGAATTGGTGCAACCTACCTTTCTGCAACATATACAAGAAACCACCAAACGCTAGGCAAGGATTGAAACAAGCTTGTCTGGCTGGGAACGAGTGTACATTTGATATAAATAAACATTTGAATAAAGATTTAACAGCCCTTTTAAGGGCTTGAGGGTGTGTGTCAGTGATTTTTTTTTTTTTGGGGGGGGGGGGGGGTTGGGGTGGGGTGGAGGAGGTCATTTGGGATTCCCGAAGGATAACCAGATACCTCAAAATCACATACGGCATCCTATCTCCCAGAAGGCTTGATGGATGACTCCCGGTTTCTTAAAACTAAACTGTTGGAGCTTTCTCCACTTCTTTTTTGTAACCGCTATGGTCATATACCGGGGCCGCTACCAAACCGGCGTTGCTGTTTGGTTTTCTTTTCTCTTCTTCCCTTAAACTTGCCATCGCACAACATTACATTCTGGCTCGCCACCATGGTGGGACTCAAACCTCTACCATCGCCGAACTGGAACCGAACAGAGCTCGCTCTCTAATAGTTTTAAAGGCGTTGGGGAATTGAGTATTGACCATCTAACACTCCAGCTTAAACTGCCGGGTATTCTAACCGCGTGCATAACCCCCTCAGACTCCATTTTGGGCAATAGGAAAGCTAGGCCTGTGTGATCCAAGGAAAAAAAAATAAGGTTAACCGGGTCGCAAGGGATTTGTAAATCCCACATCGTCCCTGCGCGCCTTCGGCGCGCTAAAACCTTTCATTCATTCATCGGTTCTTCGGATTCTTCCAAAAGTACTCAATAATAATAACTCTTTGGCCAGCCGCTGATTTGTCGCGGTCCTCATAAGAGAAGGCCATCATTCCCCCTGCACCCCACCCCCTCTTCCCCTCCTCTCCTCCCAGCATTCAGATATAAACTGCTTAATAGTGTCCCTCACTTCCTCTTTTTCAATTTCTTCAATAAGCATTCCTACCCTCTCCCTCGTGTCCCCCTTCAGCCATCTATCCTTTGTTTCTTCACCCCACTTCTGCATTATTCTTCCAGTAAATTTTATTCTATGAGGTATATACTGTGGGCATTCCAAGAGAAAATGTTCCAGGGTCTCCACTACTCCAGAGTGGCACATTTGGCATCCCTTTTCCCCATCTCTCCCAATTTTTCCCCGAAGCTCCAGTGATCTTGATCTCAGTTTGAACAGCAGTGACCCTCCAAAGGTGCCATCTAGGTACTTCTCAAAAGCTGGCTTTTCTTTATATTGTAACCCCTGCAGTGATCTTTTCACGCTAACCCCTGCTCGCCAGTTTCGATTGCAATCTTCCATGACTCTCTCTTTGACAAACCTTTTGCCTTCTTTCATTCCTACTTCTATGTTTGTGACCTCTATAGAGTAATTGTCCATTAGTTCCCTCACATGTTTTGACCACCCCGTTTCTATATTAGAATTCCAAATGGTATCGAGCATCAATTTGCACCACCGGTTGTCAGGCAGGTTTCTCAAGTAGTTAAAGTAACACAGTTTTCCCAAATCTACCCTGTCCTTGATTTTCATCCACCCAAGCTCCCCCCTTACTGTTTCCAAAGCTGCAGCATTACTCGACCCTGTTATCCATCTGCCGGCATCATTCTGAGTACTTTCCAACTTCTTAATAACGGTTTGGTTTAATGGAATCACGTCCGTGCCATACGTTATACTTGGTAAACCCACCCTCTCCCACAGTGTTTTCCCCACAAAGACCTTGTTGAAACTATTTTTCCCCAAAAGTTTTAGTTGGTTCAGAATTCTTTTCCCCTTCAGAATCAGTTTGGCTGAGTAATTTCTGTACACCCCTCTTCCCGTTATATTTATGCTTACCCCTAGATACTCATACTCTCCCGTTTCTCCTACAGTGATTTGTTTGCTTTCCCCTTCGGGGATTGAGAACTCCCCCACTTTCCATCTCTTCGTCATATCTACCTTGCGTCCAACGGGTATTACCTTGCTTTTATTTTCATTTAGTTCGAGCCGCCAAGTGTTCCCATATCTACCAACAATTTCCAGCAGTTTCTCTAGCCCCTGTTCAGTTCTAGACATTAACACCATGTCGTCCGCAAAGAATAAGCCTGGTATCTTTATGTCTCCAACATTTACCCCCTCCGCACTCTGAATTAGTTCGTCCCCTAAATCTTTAACATACAATGCAAACAAAATCGGTGAAAAGATACACCCCTGCTTGAGGCCTATATCCATAGGGACTCGTTTTGTAGTGATACTTCCTAGACTGAGTTCGCTTTGCACATCTGTATACAGTGCTTTCATGATTCCCACAAAGTCACCCCCCAGTCCGATGCCCTCGAGCTTTCGCCACATACCTTCCCTCCACACTCGGTCGTACGCTTTTTTCACATCTAGAAATGCCAGAAACATCTTTTTCTTTTCAGCCTTTGTTGATTCTATCAGTTGGGTGAGTGTAAATAGGTGATCAGTGACTCTTCGTCCTTTCCTGAAACCATTTTGAATTTCTCCTAAAAAACCTTTCTCTTCAATAACTTCCTCTAGTCTACCGTATATGACCTTACAGAATACTTTTCCGATGTTACTACTAACTGATATCCCCCTATAGTTATCTAGAACTTCCTTATCCCCCTTTTTGTGTATGAACGACACCTTACTTTCCCTCCACTCTCTGGGGACCTCTTGCTTTCGCAGAGCCAGGTTGAAAAGGTTTGTCAGGACTTCAATAAGTGCCTCCCCTCCATTTTTGAGGAATTCGTTCGGAATTTCATCAGTCCCTCCCGCTTTACCATTTTTTAATTTCGAGACCACGTTCCGCACTTCTTCTGCCGTTATTTCGCTACAAACACGATTGGATAGGTTCTCCTCCACCAGTATATTTCTTTTTGGTGGGGACCCACTGCCCCATCGCCTATCGTTTATCTTTTCCCAGTGCTTGACTAACTCTGAAGCGATACGGCCTTTATCTTCTGTACTTTCCCCATCCACTTTGATACTCTGTACACTACTTTTCCCCCGTTTATTTACCCAGTTCCAAAATACGTTTGAGCTCGAACCCCCCGTTTTCTTTATTGTTCTGGCAAGACTGCAATTGCGCTCCTTCCTATTATTATTCTTTATCTCATTCACCTTTTTCCGTGCCAGTTCATATTCTCCTTTCATCAGTCTCGTGTCATTGTTATCCACCCCTTTAAGCTTCCTACTTCTTCTGTAAGCAGCGCATTTTACCTTCCTTTCTTTTATAGCCTTTTTCAGTCCCTCGTTAACCCTGTATCCAAGCTCTCTCGTTGGGACCCTCACCCTTCCTATACACTCCTTCCCTGCCTCTGTTAGGCTATTTACTATGCCATCTGAAATACTCTGGACATTTGCATCCCTAGGTATACAATCAAGATTTGGTTTTAGTTTTTCCCGAAACTGCTTCCAGTCGGCTCCTTGTTTTAGTCCCCAAACTTCCTTGAAGGTATTTCTGTCTCTATTCGTCTTTTTGCCCATAATCTTAACTGTTATCAGGTTGTGATCACTACCCAAGTCATTTTTTCCCTCGTCATCTATTTCTACATCTATAACCTCCCTCCATACGCCAATGTCAGTGAGTATATAATCAATTATTGTTTTCTTATCGTTCCTCTCCCAGGTCCATTTACCCTTACATTTCGCATCCCTGTTCAGGATCTTTAAACCAAGCTCTTTTGATAGGTCCAACATCTTCCTCCCATTCGTGTTAATTTTCCTATCACCTCCCTGTATGCCCTCCTCCTTATCCCCGATGTGCCCATTGAAGTCCCCCATTAGGACAATACTAAACCCTCTGCTACCAAGCTCTGTGATATTCGATCTAAGAGTTGTATATATTGAATCATTCCACTCGGGCTTACTTCCCTCCACTGCTAAGTATACAACACCAACGGCAACACTCCTGCTTCCTAACTTGATTTTTGCCCATACTATTTCGTTGGATACTGGAATCTGAGTCCTTGCTTCTGTGAGATCTGTAATCAATGAGGGCTGTAATTCCTCTTTAGCGTAGATGCCAACACCCCCACCCCGTTTCTGACCCTCAGTTCGCCCAGCTCCTATCCACACGCAACCCTTTATCTGATCAACCCGCTCATCCCGTCGTATCCACGTCTCACTTAGACCCATTATATCGAAGTCTCCTTCGTCCATCATTGTTGATATTTCGCTTACTTTCTTGTGCAGACCCTGGATGTTGCAGTACCCAAACTTAATGAATCTTTGTTTTTTTGTCATCACTGGCACATTATTATAACCCTGGTATGTCCCTGTATTGTGCATGTTTGTTGTTCTTCCTATGTTCCCAGCATTTGTGCCCATCTGGGTTATCGGCTGTGGTCCCCTACCCCCCTTTTCTCCAAAAAAGGCCCAGCCACCTGTAGAATTTTTTGGCCCAGCAGGTCTGTACCCATCCTACTTAAATGCAATCCGTCTCGCCCATACAACTCTCCTTGTCCCCAGAATGAATCCCAGTGGTCAATGAAATGTACTCCCAAGTCTTTGCAGTGCTCTTCCAGCTCCTCGTTTAGTGCCATAATCCGTGAGTTCCTCTCATTCCCACCACCCATAACGGGGAGCACCCCTGAAACGATGATCCGAGCATTCCTGCTAAGTAGCTTACTAATTAGGTCCTTGTATGTGTCCACCAAACGAACTGATTTCCTCTCCCTGATGTTATTGGACCCCACATGTAATACCACTACCGGATCAGGCCCCGACCCAGCTACAATACCGTCCACTCTATCCCTCAGGTCCTCCACTTTAGCCCCCGGAAAGCACAGAACTGTTCTATTTTTACTGTCCGGACCACAGACAACCTTGTCGATCCCCCGAACTATGCTACTTCCCGCAACCACCAACTTACTTTTGGCCCTCGCCCTATTTATCTCCTCTAGTCTCCTATTGTTTATAGCGTCCTCTTCCTCTCCAACAGCCCCACTCGGAATCAATATCGGTATCGGTATCTTTGACCTAGGATTACTCCTATCCTTGTCCCTATCCTTGTCCCTCCGTCTCTTTCCAGGCCCTGAACTACCTGGACTACTCCCCTCCTCTTCCCCCGGATCCCTCCTCCTTTTTCCTGGCCTAGACCCCAAGCTACTATCTGTTGCAACTACCTCCATCTCCTCCTCTGTCTCTTCCGAATCGAGCACATCAAATCTGTTTCTGGTGCTGCACTCCCCACTGCCTTTGGACTTTACACCCCTATCTACCTGCTTCTCTGGCCCCCCTTTCCTACCACTTTTGGTAGTCCATGCCAAACGCTTTACAGCATTGCTCCGGCCTGGGCCCCCCTCATCTGTCCTACGTACTTTTCTAGCAGCCCCCACCTCATCACCTACCTCATTCACATCAAAGGTTCTACCCCCATGTTTCCTCTTGGAACCACCGACAACCTTCCATCCTTCTCGGAAAGCCACTTTCACAGGCGTAACTCCAGACAGCCCCGCCCTACCAAGTTTTCCCTTCAGCTCAGCAATCTCCCCCTCAAACTTAACAATTGTCTCAAGTAGGCGGAGGATTTCCTGACAGTTTGCACATACCTCTCCATATCCCATCGAGCGACAGTCCCCATACATCATAGAACACTGTTTACAAACTTCAAGCCCAATATCGCCATCGGTGGCCCCACCAACCCGGCTCTGACCGACACCCCCAGTGACCCCAGTGACCTCTGTCTGCACACCAATACTTACCCCGTTGGCACCGTTGACCTGGACCGCGATATTACACGTATTTACCTCCATACTTACCTCCGTCTGAACAGACTTGCTCGCCATCATGAAGACAAAATTACGCGATCGGACAGGGAAAATTGTAAATACGCGACAAAAGGCAACACGACGAACCGTTCGACAACTTAGCGCTCACAGTTTTATTTAAGACCTCCTAACTTTGTCTCAGTTACTATACTAAACTAACTCCCCACAAAGTTGAATAAAATAACCTGAAAATGAAATATATATGATTAGTAAACAATAAAAATACTTAATTTCGATTCGTAACCAAGGAGACTTCTTCTGTATACTTGCGGATCCCAATCTGTAAGGTTGTCGGAATCTCTCTAACTGTGTAATTCACACGCTGTATTATTACTCTGTAGTAAATCTTGATATCTTGATTGAGAATAAAAACCCTTAGGAACAGGGTCATTTTCCCCTTAGGCAAGGGAAAATTCTGTTGCAATTTTTATTGAAAGTCGGCGTTCGTTGAAAATGGCTTATCCTTGTGGAAATTGTGAAAAGAATTGCACAAGAATGTGCGTGTTCTGTGAAAAATGTGAAATGTGGTTTCACAACAAATGTCAAAATTTGACAAAACAACAGTTCGCTATATTATCACAAAGTAAAAACTGTGATTATGTCTGTATGAAATGTTGTCGAACTGAAGATAACAAATTTGACTATAGTCTCTCTCTGAGAAGACTGGAGTCATATGCTGGACAAAACTTATTGTCTGAGGCTGTTGATGTAGAAAAGATATTATTAAGAAAAGAGTCCTTGACAAAAATAATTAGTGAGACAGACCACTTGTACACTGCACAGGAGTGTTTAGTGGAGGACAGAGTGTCCAGACAAATTTTGGATAAATACAATATGTCTATTACAAATAGGAGCCCTATTCAGGTTTCTACTGATGGCAATTGTTTGTTTAATGCATTGTCTGTAGATATAACTGGAAACGAGCTTCTTGCTACAAGACTTAGAGTTTTGACTTGTATAGAAATGGTTATACGGTCATGGGGATTTTGAATTAAACCCGTCCGTTGTCCACTTGCAGTGCTCAAAGGCTCTTTGGCAGGGTAAATCTGAGAAAGAAAAGCAAGCAACTCTGCATAAATTTCTAACTCATGGCGCTAAAAATCCCAAGCAGCCACAATCTACTACATCAACGGATGGCGCACTCACTATTCCCAAAACGAGTGCTTTTGCACGAAAACCCGGGCAAAGAAAAAGGGTCAGGAGTGAAAAAACGATGTCAACAAAACGACTAAAAACCAAATAAACCTGCCAACTCCTACCACATTGTACACTCTGTATATACTGTATATAAGTTGCAAAAAAAAAAAAAAAAAAAAAAATGTGGATCCCGGTGTAGAACTACGTCCTCGTCGTGGGATCTGGAAACACGCCGAGATAGGCGTGGCTAAGAGTTCTATCAACAACGAATATAATATTTCATTTATAAATATATAAATTATAAATATGTAATCAATATTATTTTTAATTTCTTGACGCTATATAGGAATTTTGGCACTTCTTGTCGCTTCTTGACGCTTCTTGTCGCTTCTTGACGCTTCTTGTCGCTTCTTGACGCTTCTTGTCGCTTCTTGACGCTTCTTGTCGCTAATTAGGGAGACCGATAAAAACGACAAAAAAAAAATAACAGAAAATAATCACTGTACATGGAAAATAAACATATAATTGTCAAAAAGTTGAAAATAAAATAGTTCATTTCGGACGCCAATCGGCCTCGAAAGGTGCTCTTTTCGGCCCAAAACGATGCCGAATAGCGACACACGAAAATTATTGAGGCCGAATCGCGCACGAACGAAATGCAATGCGGTGAACCTCCCAATAAAACGAGGTTTTACTCGCTTGTAAATCGAGTTAATGTTTGTGTTTCCCGTATTTGCGAGAAAAAAACACATTTTTTCCACTGGAAAATCCGATTCTTTGTGCTGACTTCTTTATCCTTTTCTGAATTATCCATGCCATCCTAATGCTGAATGATATGACAGTAATCTCATCTAATTTTCGACAGTATGTATTTTAGTACTTATTAAAATATTTTAATTACGAGGTACAGTCAACGGGATCGGGACGTTTCGGCCTTGAGACTGAGTATCAAGCTGGCGATCGATCACAGGTTACCGGGTCCTACTAATTACCGTACAAAACAGTCCAAAAACCGACCAAAAGTGCTAATTACCGACCAAAATACCGACCAAAAGTGCTAATTTCCGACCAAAACCCAAATGAGTACCCACCAAAAAAATTAAATGAGTACCGACCAAAAAAAATCTCAAACTCAAAGGTTTTTTACTATTTTTAGCAGTTATTTCAATATTTGTGGTGGTAGGACTGCACGATATTCAAAACTGAATACCGGTATCGGTATTCAAAAAAATACCGCGGTATTCCGGTATATCGAAAACTGTTCAGATATTTGAACACAAGTACCACAATCGAGACTCGAGGCATCACAGTCGGAACGATTTAGCATGCCTTGATGATGCGGTTCGAAAAACCTTTACCCAACGCAGACGATATCAAAATTTATTATTTTCAAAATTAGTTCATCAGATTTTCCCCAAAGATTTCAACAAAACCATATCATGTGACCCCCCTCATTGGAACGAGCTCAACGAGTTCGTTCCAATGAGGGGGTCACATGATGTAGTTGGGGGCACGGTGGCTCAGTTGGTAGAGGTGCAGGCTGCAAGCCGAGAGGTCCTCGGTTCGAATCCCACCTGCGGCAACCGCATTGTGTCCTTGGGCAAGACACTTCACCCCGATTGCCTACATGGGGGCACGATGACGCTGTGTACTGAGGCATACTGCACGTCGATGGTGCGCATGTCTTCAACCAATCTAACCCTGCCTGTGCTGCGGTGCAGAGTTCAGAGTTCAGAGTTACGATGTTGGGGAGCTGACAGCTGCTCGTCATTGCTCGGTGGTTGTCTCCAGATACTCCGGCTTCCTCCACCCGTACAACGGTCTCGGTCACGATTAGCCATTGTGCATAAGTATGTGACCTTAAACACCAATAAATAAATATAAATACATGATATAGTTTTGTTGAAATTTATTTTTTCAACTGCTGAATTTGTATATTACGAGGGCACAAGCAGGCGATTCCTTGGATAAAGGAATAATATTATTCATTTGGGGCTACAGTTAAAAAACAGCTTGAAAATTAAATTGTGGGTATTAAATAATGACGATAAACCGATATTTTTGTAACTACACCGGTATTCAATCGATATTGGTTTGAATACCGGTATATATCGGTTTATCGATATACCGTGCAGCCCTATGTGGTGGCGGACACAGGTGCTCGGCACAAGCTGAGAACTGAAAAAATTATATCTAGTAAGGATTTTTGGGATGGTTTGTTCTCACCTCCCTCCGTAGATATAAAATACGAGCTGGTATTTTATATCTATTAAGGAGGTGGAGAGAATCGATCCAAAAAATCAGAACTTGACCCCAAGATGAAGTCGACCCCACCCCGTAGCGATTTAGGTGAAGTCGGGCCACGAGAGACAGGGACGCGGGAGCGAATTTCGGATGGGGGTAAGGGCATGACGGGCCGACCCTAGTTTATTAACACTCAGTATACAAACCACGAATATTATTCTCCATTGAGTCTCAATCGAGAATAGTATTCGTGGTTTGTATACTGAGTGTTAATAAACTCAGTTTTTGACATGGTGTGAAAAATACATGTATACGCAGTTCGCGTTTGATAAGATTATGGCCCCCCCCCCCCCCCCCACACACACACACAGGCGGCCTGCGTGAGGAGCATAATCTTATCAAACAAGACTGGTGTCTTTTACTTGATAACCCGCATATTCATTCAAGGGACGAACAAAGAATGACTAATGATCATTCTCTGAGAAGCCGGGCCCAAAAACTACAGGTGCATGGGCATACGGGTCAAGTTTTTAGAGGGATTTTCCCTGACTCGGAAGGGGGAGGCTGGGGGGAGGGGTCTAAGTTGAGAAGTCGAAGGAGAACAGGCCCCAAGACGAAGTCGACCCCACCACATGGCAATTTAGGAAAAGCCGGCCAGCGAGAGAAGTCGGGCCCAAAAACTACAGGTGCATGGGCCAAAGTTTTTAGAGGGATTTTTTTAGGGGGATTTAGCTCCAACCAACATTGTAGAAACAATCGTCCTAGCAAGAAAGACGCAAGCAACAGTACACGCCATACATACTGAATGAAATCACTTTCGCTGACAAAATACAATGATATTGCGGCACATTATTATTTTTTTGGTCGGTACTCATTTAAGTTTTTGGTCGGTACTCATTGAGTTTTGGTCGATATTTTGGTCGGTAATTAGCACATTTGGTTGGTTTTGGAGCCGAGTGCTGAGCACCACAAATAACTGCTTAAAAACCTTTGAGATTCTAAAAAATCTTATTTTTGTGGTTGCTAGTCATTTAATTTTTTTGGTCGGTACTCATTGGGTTTTGGTCGGTAATTAGCACTTTTGGACGGTTTTGGTCGGCAATTAGTAGGATCGCAGGTTACCAGCTAATGCCGACAACGATGCATTCTTAGGGCCTATAGACAGCTCTCGTTGTGTGCATTGATGCGATGTCCAGGCTCGGTTCGTGGCTGGTGATCAAACTGGCGATCGACCACAGGCCATGAGTTCCAGGCGGCGATATATGAGTCCATCTACAGTATATTACATGTATACCACCTATTTGTGTAAATGTATGAATGACCCCAGGAGATGACCAACATAAGCTTCCAGCTTTCTGTCAGATCCCCATAGTAGGTGTAAATTGAGAGTACCAACTCACTTTTCACCATGTACACGTACATGTACCCGTAGAGTTCAGTGTTTAGATGTACAAGAAATGTACAAAACATGTTTTGTACATTTTGAGTTGGAACTCTCACTAGTTGGTCATCGTGAGTTAGACGGTTCAATCCGACTCTCATGGATTTATAAGCAAATAAAGCTATAAAGCAAATAAAGTTATTAGGGTCGCAAGGGATTTCAATCCCACATCGTCCCTATGCGCCGAAGTGTGCAGAAACCTTTCATTCATTCGAATGCCATTTCACTTATTTCTTACAGTGGTCGAAACAATAATGAAATGACGACGCGCCAATAATGGGTATGTATAATAGCAAATTCCTTCTTTTTTGACATTTCTCATTTAAAAAATTTATGACCCCTCTGTGAGGCGTGATAAACTATATTTTTCAGACCAGAAGTAAAAAAAAATGAATAGAATATTATAGAAACGAGACTTTTTGGCGTTTAATATCAAAGCTGTGTGACAAAGGGTGGAAATATATAGATGTTATGTTCGTTTCTTGTCTCAAAAATGTAATTTACATGTATGCCCTCTCCAAGAGGCGTGATAAGTTATATTTTTCAGATCAGAAACAAGATACTTGGGGCGTCTTGTAACAGGCAACCCGAGGCACCACAAATCAGCGTTGAACACTCAAAATTGTAATCTTCGACGAATCGTCCAAAGAACAACGGAAATTACCGACGAATTGTCCATTGGACAATTCGTCAGCAATTTCTGTTTACGACGAATGTGCAATCACGAATCGACCAGTAACCAGCCGAAGAATGCTCTGACAATGTGTGTACACTGATTTTCTGCCTGAATTTTAATTTTATTTCACTAATTCGAAAGAAGATGGGTATATACGACATACACAGTTAAAACTAGAAGTCCTGTCATGGAATGCACGCAAATAGCACGTCGATCTGCGCGTTAATCTACACGTTGGGACCATGGTAAGGCCATCAAATTATGTGCATATGGCCTGTGCCCAAGCAATGTTTCAGCCAATGGACCTCCGGGTAACCCGGAGGTCCATTGGCAGAAACATTGCCTGTGTTTGCTATGAGTAACCAGGAGAATCTGCCGTGCTTTGGGTGCCATTCAATGTGGCAATTGCGCGCAATTCCTATGTGCAACTAAGCCTAGATAAGCGCACATTTCATGACAGGACTTATAGTTTTAACTGTAGATAAAAACATCTCGTCAACACCTTGGCATTAAGAGGATATTTGAATAATTGATTTCTGTATACACCAATTCCAGACTTGGCCTTGGTATACACTTTTTAGTGATAGCCTACTTGTGCAGCGAAATCGAGCATGCTTCGAAAGGAGTGGATTAATAAACAAAAAACGTAAAACATGTAAATTCTGTCTCTATAAATTGCGTAGATTTATGTGTATTAGTGAAAAATAATCTACGCCTTATACAACAAAGTGACGCCAGAAGGGTAATTGTTATTATGAGATAATATCTGATGGCGAAAATAGCCTATTGATCCATATTTCCCTGGGCTTATGCCATTAGTTATTAATTCTTGGCCCCACTGATTATAGTGAAACAAGTCGTGGCTCTCACATTATACTCAGTTCATCAATTATTCCATTGGTTGATTATCTGCATTATCAACACGGGAAGTGGTTTGCCAATGTTTGGGAACACGTGATAATACCAATTTATTGAATAATATTAAATCTGAAAAAAGTGTAATGATTTAAAATATTTAAAATATTTATTGACTCTTACGCAAATATTTATTTATTGGGGCTGAAATAATTTGGTAAAAGCTAAACTGGTTGAGTGCCAGAAGCCACTATCAGGGCTTTCAAAAAATTGGGGGTACCAGAGCAAAAGGCAATATTTTCCTTGCTCGTGTTTCATATTCACTCAAACGTAAATAATATTTTTGTTTATATAAATTTGTTTCATCACAAATTATTGAAGAGTGCCTGTGGGCACTCTTCAATAATTTGTAATAAAACAAATTTTGATGAACAAATTCAGACCACCAAAAATAATGTAGACCTCAACCAGTTAAAAAGTGAGATGTTTCGGCCTCCCAATGTTGGACGTTTCGGCCTTTTATGGGGCCGAAACGTCCCGGCCTTTTATGGGGCCGAAATTTCCCGGCCGAAACGTCCCAGGCCAAAACATCTCAAGGCCAAAACATCACAAACCCCAGTCAATTCGGCGGATCAGGGACAACCTGTCCCAGGACAACCTGCCCAGGCCTATTTTTGGGGTGGGTTGTCTCACTTTTTGGGGCAGGTTGTCCCGATTTTTTTTCCGATTTTTGAAGAAAATATTTTGGGGTATAGTAATATATAAAAAAAAGATTTTTACTCACTTTTTTATCAAAACTTATCCAATTTTATTGAAAATTATCCACAGTCCACATTGATTCTATTAAGGGCCTATATAAGTTATGAAATTTTGTTTATTATGAAAATTCTCACCTCTGATATTCCTTCACATCAAATTAAATATACACAAAATGTACATCAAAATAAATGTTGGGATGTATAGAACACGAAACACATGTAAAATCAACTCATAGAGTCGACTGTAGGCACCTCTGGTTCCTGGAAGTCTGCTGCCGTATTCACACCAGAACTGATAATTTAATAATATTTCAAGAAAACAACTTGTGGCCAAATGTGCTTTACATATCCAAGAACAAAGCTAGGGGATCAAAATTCTTCAAGACACGGTGACAGAGCTGCATGGGGGAACATTCCAAAGCCTTTGCTTTTGTTTTCGCGTGAGTATACTTTCGATTTCTAATCGACGTCATCGGATGGAAAAAGCATGTAAAAACAATGCTGTATAAAATTAAATAATGAAAAAGATCGCCTTCGTATAGTATACTGTTATTAGATAGAGATTGCACCGTTACCATTTTAAATGCAAGGTATCATGATACCTGTTGAAATTTCTTAGAATTACGATTTTGTTTTTTGATGGAAATTCGTGATATGGAGTGATTTGCACATGTCTGTCGAGCATGGAAACCATCTTCAATAAAAAATGCAGACAGTGTTATCCTTTTCCAAAATGCAGTCCTGTCGCTGCACTCGAAAGTGTTATGAATGCCTAGCTTTATTATTGAATATCTGAAGCACATTCAGCCACAAGTTGTTTTCGTGAAATATTATTAAATTATCAGTTCTGGTGCGAATGCGATAGCAGACTTCCAGGAACCAGTGGTGCCTGCTGTCAACTCTATGAGTTGATTACATATGTGATTCGTGTTCTATACATCCCAACCTTCATTTTGATGTATAATTTGTGTATATAGAATCTGAATTTAAGGAATATGAGAGGTGAGAATTTTCTATATTGAATTGGTAGCATGTAGAGACCAATCAGAAGTTGAGTGTTATTTTAGTCATGTTGTTCCAGTCGGGTACCCTCTAACTTTTAAGAGAAATGATATTTGTTTGATGCGAAAAAATCAAATGACAAGACATGTTGTTTTAGTGTGATATGGCTTCATCACAGTGTTGATCTCTTTTCCTTTATCTAAGACTCTGACAATAAATGTGTTGTTTTCGCCGGTCTCCCTATATACCGAATCTGACCTCAAATAAATTAATTATACGTTTTTCCTAATGGAATTGTCGGTTTTGAGTGGGTCTAGTGGGTATATAATTATTTGAAAATAAAACTGTCACAGTAAATGTCCATGAATTTCATGTAACGGTAGTTATTGGTGAAACGGCGCAAGTTCAGTTTTCGAACATCACCTAATTTTCTCAGGAACAGGATGTGGAACAGGAACGGGTACCTAATCTCAGGAATGCAAGAACAGAGAGAAAGAGCATTAATCTATGCAAGTGAATAGACTTTATTCCAATGTTTGCCCCCCCCCCCCCCCCCCATAACAACACACTAATCAAACATTTTAACCCCCTGTGCCTCTCGTCTATATATTATATAATTTGTAAAATGTGTATTTTTCTCGCCTTTATCAATTTTCATTGAATTCACAGGAACAGGTACCGCCGGAGGGGAGAAAATTTCAGCAGCCAAATATTTCTGCTTGATAGGTTTTATTTATTTATTAAACATTCACCAGATTAGTACCAATTACAACCTGTTGTTTAATGTTGTTTCAGTGAACTATTAATACAAGATGTAGTTTATTGTTACATGATTCCATATCAAGTTGTTTTTGAAAGATAATAAATCAAACAATTTGCTTTAACATGTTATTTTCTTATTAAATCCAACATGAAGTGGGTGGGGTTGATTCTGTCACTGTGCACCATACTATCGGGTGGAGACGTAAAATGGCTGTCTTCTGTGTAGGGAGAGACACACCCTGTGCAAGCTAAAGATCTCCCTGTGGTAGCCTAGAGCAGAGCTGCAGATATTCGTCCCACAAGCCTAGCTGACAAAAACCGAAACATCACTAACGGGGGTCGCAAGGGGCACACAGTACCACGCCGTTCCCCGCAGGCATACAGTCATAAAAAACTTTCTCTTCTAGGTGGGAAGAAATGACTGACTGACTGACCATCATTTTTTTTCAGAACGGTGTATGGAGGGTATTTGGAATTCCAGGACAACCAGATAGGCGTACCATAAAATTAGGTGTTGCTCGAAAACTGAACTTGCGCCGTTTCACCAATAACTACCGTTACATGAAATTCAAAGACATTTACTGTGGCAGTTTTATTTTGAAATAATTATATGCCAACTCAAAACCGACAATTCCATTAGGAAAAACGTATAATTAATTTATTTAAGGTCAGATTCAGTATTTGAAGTCAGTTTCTGTCAGATTCGGTATATAGGGAGACCCGTTTTTGCTGTTAACAATCATCTGCCACAGAAAATTAGAGTTATTCATTAGAATTATATTGCGTTGAGTCAGTGAGGATTGACTTGCTACTCAATGAGAACTTGAGGATTGAATCTGTGAGGACTGCCTCGCAACTCTGCGAGTGGGGAGTGGGCTACGAAGGGATTTCAATCCCACACCGTCCCTGTGTGTCTGTGGCGTGCTGAAACTTTTCATTCATCCATTCTTCATTTCAATCAACAAACATGTTTCCTTGCATTCATTTTGATCTTGAAGTTCGACCGAAGCAGCATGCAGTTGACAGTGACCATTACCACAGACACTTCTGATAATACTACACTGATGTTACGGTATAGAAATATTATTGATGTTGGTAAAAGAAAGAAATCTGAGAATCAGCAACAATGACTATGAATTTAACTATTCTGAAATTTAATTTAAAAAAAATTAATATAAAAAAAAACAAAACATACAAATATCTCTTTTACACTAATTGGTTTACAGAAAATAAAAACAGTGGTACATATCAATTATTGAATTTGTCCAAAGTGCAGTTTGACAGAATCCAGTAATCCAGTGGTGAGGAATCTTGTGAAGAAAGTTACCAGCTGGTAGTATTAAATCCAAGAATGTCTCTTCAGAAACAGTATCCCATAGATTTGTAATAAAATTTTCACCTAGAAATTTCAGCAGTCTCCAATAAAATATAATAAAATGCTCCACCAAATTCAAATGTAGTAAAAATCCAAGAAGTATTGGCCCACAGGTAATTTCCAAATAATCCAGTAGAATCCTGGCTTTTCACAAAATAATATTATTCGGTTTCACAGAAAATATAAATTCTCTTTTCCAAGACGAACAAATTCTCTTCAAAATTCTCTTTTGGAATCAGTCTTCCAAATTCACAAAGAAGCGCTGCTTCTATAAAAAATTCACTGTTCTGAAACAATAATAATCTCCAATGGAAACAACTGAAGTGAGTCTTTCTGAAATGGCTTTCTAAAAGAATGAGTTTTTGAATTCTGTTGACAAAACTTCATATAGTGACCAGATTGAATGTTCCAGCCAGAAGATGAAAATTCTACAATGTTCTATCAGTTTCTTGGTGATTCTGTCATAGTTCAAATAAACAAGGTTCTTGACCTACTTAAACAATCAACAGCTTTTTGTACAAAAAATTAGTGTAACAAAGATGTAAACAAAGGTCACTCAGTGCAAATGAGTCAGACCAGTCAGAAAATGCAGAAAAAAAAAATATCTATCTGATATAATTATCAACTAAGGATGTATCAATCTCAATATAATATGGGGGCTATAACACACACTGCCTTAAAAGAAAAAGTTTGAAGGTACTGAAAACTTTTTATGTAATTTAGCAGACTCTTGACTGGTTTACAATACACACACGATAATCTTCACAATTTTTTTATTTTTATACTGTACCAATGACCCAGACTTAGCTGGTGCTAAACTCCTTAATTCAGGGCCAAACACAAATTTTGCCCCCCCCACAATCCCCAAAATTTGCATCAAAAACCAAAAAATACATGTCCTATATGGTCCTCCATACATTTACTCCTCTGCGCATGCGCAGTGTCAAGGAGGTCCCGAAATTGGCGCCAATTATCATTCTTTGTTTGACCCTCAAAACAGTTACACTTCACTGTTATTTGTGCTTCCAAATCTCAGTTTTCATGATGCCAGACGCATTTTGATGAGAGAAATGGTGGAAATAAAAAGGAAATATAAGGAGGAGAGGAAAAAATAGTGCAAGAAAATGTTCAGGGCTTTAATTTATAATTATTTTATGAAATTATTTCAAGTTGCCTTTTTTTCAAGGCATAGCCCTGATGTTGTCATTCTTGCTATGAAGTACCATTGTTTGATCAGTGTTTCCTCTCTACCTTCCTTATTCCCCCTAGCAATTCTCCCATGTTTTGGCTTATTTTTTGTAATGTTCATTACTAAAATTTCTTGGGAGTTTTGGCTTTGTAACAGAATTATTTCTGTTTTTTCCCCATGTTTACGTCCTCACCCTAGGGGTGTTCAGGTGTTTTGGTCTGCATCTACCATCTGATGTTCTACAGTTTCTTCTCTGGAAGCCTCTGTTTTGCATCAGATACATGTAGTGTTTTAAATTGGTAACTGATTTCGGGCCAGGTTTATTCAGTGCCTGGAGTCATGTTTCCGGTTTGTTGACACTTTTGCTTAGGTTGACAACAGTTACTGCTGATAGTGATTATTTGTCTTCTGCATCTCTTATTCATAGCAAGATACATTAATATTGTCCGTAAGTGTCTCATTAATTTTTTCAAAATGAATTTAAATTTTTGTCCACACTTAGGCTTTTTGGGGATCCATTGGGCTCGGGGTTCCCATTGGGAACTTGGGCTCTTCTGAAAAAATTTTTTTTTTTTGAAAAAATTTTTTCTTTTCGAATCATTTTCTTAACGATTATGATGGATTGTTGTATTATGTATCTTTATTTTCAAGGATTAGTGCGAGTACATTGATTGTTCACCTTTCACAATGAATGATTGTTGTTCAAATTGTAATAGGAGGAAATCTTCCTATGATTCTCATGATCTCTGTATTAATTGTACTCTCTGTACTCACACTGATCTTTGTTCTGTGTGTTACAAATGGGATGACAAACGTTGGAAACGTGTGTCATGGTATGTTGTTACTGGAGAGAGGGCCATGCTGGTTCTCTCTCTGCAGAGTCACTCTAATCTTTCACTCTCTTTTTCAGAGGAACAAGAACATGGTGATATTTCCGTGATGTCGTCCAGAAGTGTGCCTCCATCGTCACATACAAGTGAAGAGCTAGCGGCAAAAGTGCTCATGGAGATCGTCAGTTACCTGAAAGGAACTTGAAGGGGTTGACGTCCGCTAGCTCGCCCGGTGTTGCGTCCATTCACCGAATGGGGCAGCACCCGGGTTCATCCGTTGCGGTCCAGCAGAGAGAGTCTTGTGTTGCGAGCACTATAAAACATCCACGTGCACACCCAGTGACGACGGAAAGAAGAATGGATCGGAGGAGGCCTGATAGTTCGGTGTTTAGCTTGTCCAGCTCGGCACGAGCCGCAAGCGAGAGAGATCCCTCTCTCATACAGCAGCATCTGGGACCAGATGTTGTAGTCCGTAGCGTTACGCAGTCGGAGCATACGTCCGCCGCTCGGGATGCTCCGGTATATAGGCAGTCCGGCGAGGCTACCTATAAGGCTTCCTCATCCTCACAGCAGCACACTCAACCGCACCTTGGCTACGTGACCAGTGATGTTCAGTCAGCTTCGCCGACCAGGGATTCCACGGCGACCAGATCACGCCATCTGGTAGCCAGGGATACGAGGCCTTCTACATCCGGACGTTCGCATAAAAGATCTATGCAGGATGCCGGTGGCTAAATCCAGTAAGACCGCGCCTTCTCAGGCCTCTGTAACGGATGTGCTATCACAGATAGCAAAGTTAATCGCAGCATCTGGCAGAGCCTCTGTTGGAACATGAAGTGTCAGACGACGCTGGGTCGGTAGGTTCTGCCGCTGGATCGGGTGCGGCCGACCGAGATTTGCAAGAGGTCCGGCAGGATGGCGAAAGGGATTCCGATGAGTTGGATATTTCCCTTTCGGAACAACATAAAATAGCCATAGAATTCAACCGGCATTACCTTCCAGAAGTTGTTCCGCCGGACCAGAATGCTGCACAGCCGGATAGGAGGGTGATAGCACCTCTGGACACCAACAATCCAAGAATGTATCTCGGATTTTTGAATTATTGAATGACGCTATTGAAAACTTGCCAACAAGACGGGCAGGTCAGCCTTCCTACCGGCATCTGCTCTACAGCTGCCGTTTATCAATCAAAGGAATAAGTTTGATACGGCAGGTCAGGGCATCCAGAGAGTTCCTCTGCATTTAGACGACCAGGCGGAAGACCTTGATATATCCATGCTGTCGTCTATGTCACTTCCGTCAACGATGGAAACGACGATATCGTCTAACAGAGCTAGTTTAGACGCTCTTTCCTACGCAGATCACCTTACTAGAGCATTGTCATTACGCTTTGAAGACCAGAATTTCAAGAAGTACAGACGTCATTAAGAGTTCTGTCCAGGGCCATAGCTTTTTCCACGTATAACTCCGCCCTTTCAGTGGCAAATCTGGAGTTAGCTAGTCATGACGCAGCCCTAGCTACTTCCACACATGTGGACAGTAAGGTGAAAAACTCTCTTAGAGTCGCTCCGGTTTCTGGAGAGTTTCTCTTCAGTGGCAAGCTTTCGGAAATATATGATAAATTAACAAAGAAAGCTTCGGACTCTCTGCTATTTAAGTCTGCTTCCAAGAAGTCGGAACCAGCAGACAGGAGTAGGCCAGGCACTTCCGGGACGAGTTTGTCCAGGGGAAGTTCCTATAGAGGTTCCTATGTGTCCTCTAGGTCTTACTCTAGAGACCGGCAGAGTAGTGACTCGAGTAGGGGCTGTTACGCTGGCCGAAATAACCAGTCAGATGCCCCTAGGCCGATGGGGTGAGGTGCGGGTCGTGGAGGATGTAGTTTCTCCTCCCACAAGCCTCGCGGATCCAGGAGGTGATGGTTTAGACCTCTTTCGTGTTCTGGTGGGCGGAAGACTGTCAAGTTTCTCAAGCAATTGGGATTCAATTACGGAGGACCCTTGGGTTCGAGGGGTTATTTTGGAAGGACTAAAATTGTCCTTCAAAGGCAAACCTCCGTTAACTCGAAGTCCAAGATGGACTCAGCTTCCGTCAAATTGTCAGAAAAGAATGGCACTTCTATCAGAAGTCCAGTCTCTTTTAACGAATAACACGATAGAGGTCGTAGAAAACCAGGAATCTCCAGGTTTCTACAGCCATCTCTTTCTGGTTCCGAAACCAGATGGCTGGTTCCGTCCAGTGATCGACTTAAGCTGGATAAACAAGCTGATCGTGGCTCCAAAGTTTTATATGGAGATCATTCGATCGGTCAGAGCGAGCATTCGAGTGAATGACTATGCTGCGAGCATAGACCTCAAGGATGCGTACTTTCACGTCATGGTACATATGGCGTTCAGAAAGTATCTTCGCTTCGCTGTCCTAGGTGTTGTTTATCAGTTCCAAGCAATGTGCTTTGGTCTGAATCTAACGCCCTAGGCATTCACTCGAGTAATGAACTCGGTAATGACTCATTTCCGAGCTCATTCGTCTGCAGTGATGTCGGCTTACCTGGACGATATTCTTCAGAGGTACGGCAACGAGTTAACGCTTCAGAACGATTTGCAGAATCTGCTTCTATTGCTCCGACGTCTCGGTTTCATAGTAAACGAAGAGAAGTCGGATCTGGTGCCCTCCAAGTCATTCACCCACCTGGGGATGAGCTTCGAGACTAACCAGAGCGAAATTAGTCAGTTGTTACGCTTGCTATTGTCTTCACTCAGACAAAGTTTCAGCAAGGGAATTCATGAGACTAATAGGTCTGTGCAGAGCTGCCGCGGATCTCATTACAATGGGGCGGCTATGCACTCGTCCTCTCCAGGTCTATCTGACTAAGAATTGTCGAGTGAAGATTCATTCGCTCGAGACGGACTCCTCTTGTCAAGCCAAGTGAAACAAGAGATTCAGACTTGGGCAGACATACAGCAGTTAACACAGGGAGTTCCACTGCAATTGCCAGATCCGAGTTTTACGATTATGACAGATGCCAGTCAAACAGGCTGGGGTGCGACACTGAGCCCATCGGATTTGACGTGCCAGGGTCTTTGGGATCTGCAGTTTCTAAGCAAGCACATCAACATCAAAGAGATGATGTCAATTTGGCTTGCTCTACGTCATTGGATAAACGTTATTCAGAATGCACACATGCAGATTATGTCAGACAATACGACACTCATTCCATTCCGTTGCTCAATCTAATGGAAAGAATTCTTCTGTCTGTACTAGAACATCAGATTCTTCTCTCTGTCCGTCATATTCCAGGTCGTCTGAACGTTTTAGCAGACTCCCTTTCACGGAGGGGTCACCTGTTGCTGTCAGAATGGACTCTCAACAAGCAAGTATTCCATCAGATTTGCTACCAATGGGAACAGCCAATGATAGATTTATTTGCGACACATCTCAACAATCAGTTGCAGACGTATGTGTCACCTTGTTCAGATCCTCGAGCGTTTGCGGTAGACGCTCTCTCGATCTCTTGGGACGGAATGATAGGATATGCATCTCCTCCTGCGCCGTTGATTCAGCAGATATTGCTCAAGATAAAACAATCGCAGCGCAAGATTCTGTTGGTAGCATCTCTGTCTCCACAGAGACCGTGGATAAATCTACTCAGGTGTCTGTTGTGGGACATGCCGAGGAAGCTTCCTCAACGGGAAGATCTTCTTTCGCAAGGGAAATCGCGCATCCTTCATCATAATCCGCAAGGTTTAAACCTTCACCTATTTCCGTTGTGCGGTCCTTCTTGCACGGAAAACATTTTACAGGACGAGCAGTGGATGCGATTTCTAACTGTAGGAGGACCTCCTCTTCGCTGAACTATGCTGCTAAGTGGAAGGTCTTTTGTCAGTGGTGTGGAGATCATTCTGTAGATATTTATGATCCTTCCATTCCAGACATTGCAAACTTTCTAGTATATTTGTTTGATGAGATTAATCTGCAGCCTATCACCATTAAGGGTTATATGTCTATGCTATCCGATACCTATGCACATCATGATAGCTTGATGATTGGAACTAATGTCTTTTTATCTAAGTTAGTTAGAAATTTTTCGATAAATAGACCTAGAACCCTTAGATTAATTCCGAAGTGGAATTTGGCCTGGGTTCTTCTTAAGCTAAAAGAAGCGCCTTTTGAGCCTCTTGACACAGTGAATTTCAAATTCTGAACATATAAGACAGTTTTTCTCTTAGCCTTCTCTTCCGCTAGAAGAGTTAGTGAGCTTCATGCACTATCTGTGAAGGATTCTCACTACCGTAGTGTTGGTAATACTATTACCTTTACCACCAATGTTGGATTTTTGGCTAAGAATCAGACTCCTAATAAGTATCCTGAACCTATTGTTATTAAGGCCCTTCCGTCATCTGATGGGCATAGGCCTTTACTGTGTCCTGTTAGAGCAATACGTATTTACAAATGTAGATCTGAGTTCATCAGAAAGGGACGTAAGCGTTTCTTTCTGTCTTTGATACCTAATAGAAAGGATATTATGGTTCATTCTATTGGTAGATGGATTCAATTAACTATTTGTACTGCTTATGAAAAATTATCATCTTCTCAGCAGCACTCAAGATCTCAGCTCATGAAGTAAGAGTTCTTTCTACTTCTTGGGCCTATGCTAATTGTATTGCTATTACTGATCTAATGAAGGCTGCTATTACTGATCTAATGAAGGCTGCATATTGGTCTCAACCTTCCACATTCACTAATTTTTATCTCAGAAATATTGAGTCCATTTCTGGAGACCTGCATTGTTTAGGTCCGTTATCAGTTGCTCAGAATATCGTCCAATAAACAGTTGCAACTATAGTTATGTAGGCTTTCTGTTCCGGCAGTGACTCTGTCCTGCTGCCCTCTTCGCTCTGGGGTATTTGACCCAGGGCAAGGGAAAGGGGGGGGGGGGGGGGCAGGTGTTCCCTTAGGTCACCTGCTTTATAGTGAAAAGCAAGGGAATACCTCCCCTAGAGTCAGTTATTCTGAGTCGGTACCGGGATGGTTTTAAAGTGTAAAGCTAATGTTTACTCATCCATGTAATATTTTTAAAGTGTAGCTCGGTGTGAAGCATTTGTATATGTCATGTGTCAAACGAGCGTTAATATACAATCCTCGGACACTTTTAATGAATATAAAGAGTCTCATTTCTCTGGACTTCCTTTATTTATTGGCTTACCTTTAAAAATATTAGTATAAAGTGTTATACTGGATGTTAATAGAGATCATTGATTATTATTATTCTCAATTACTGATCGGTATTGTGTCTTTCTTCCTTAATATAAATAAGAAAGATACATGTAAAGCCTATCTCTTCTTTTCTCCTGGAGAGGATATTCTATTATAGACAATTGAGCTTATTGGATTTTCCTTTATGTCCTAGGCCCTCCAGCCTATTTACTATTCAGCTAAGTCTGGGTCATTGGTACAGTATAAAATGTTAAAAAATTTATAGTAATTTATATATTTTTTATACTTACCAATGACCCAGACGGGGATGGCCCTCCCAGGAGTTGGTAACTCATACCTCCCCGCTGTGTACATAACACTTACCAGGCACTAGTTGTAAGATTGATAATTGGTGCCAATTTCGGGACCTCCTTGACACTGCGCATGTGCAGAGGAGTAAATGTATGGAGGACCATATAGGACATGTATTTTTCGGTTTTTGATGCAAATTTGGGGGATTGGGGGGGGGGGAGGCAAAATTTGTGTTTGGCCCTGAATTAAGGAGTTTAGCACCAGCTAAGTCTGGGTCATTGGTAAGTATAAAAAATATATAAATTACTATAAATTTTTTTAACTTTTATTAAACATATATACATGTACACACTTAAAGTGAATGGGGACTGATTAGATCATGTTAAATTAGGATATTCTGGAAAGAGCATCAGCTACAACATTATCTCTTCTCTAAGCTCCACTGCAGTAATCTTTGATTCTTGTTTTTCATTTTATTGATAAAAGTTAAGGGGTTATGATTGGTGTAAACTGTAATTGGGCATTGAGTGGTTCCTAGATACACATCAAAATGGGTTAATGCCAAAATTAGAGCCAAAGTTTCTTTTTCTACTGTAGAGTAATTCTTTTGATATTTGAGAAATTTTCTGGAGAACTAACCAACAGGTGATCACTACCTTGGGAATCTTCCTAGGCAATATACATGTACCCACCTGCTCCATTGTCACTTGCATCTATAAATAATTTGAAGGGCTTTTCATAATTGGGACTGGCCAGGATAGGGGAATTATTTAATAAAGTTTTTATTCTGTTAAAGGATTTCTGGCACTACTCAGTCCGAACAAACCTACCCTTTTGCTCAATAAACTGGTCAAAGGGGAGACAACATCTGAGAAATTTAAACAAAATTTCCTATAATATTCAGCCATGCCAAAGAATCTCATCAGCTGTTTTTTTAGAGGTTGGTACTGGAAAATTTACAATGGCATCAACTTTTGCTGCAGTCGGCCTCACCTGCCCTTGACCCACAGCATGACCTAAATAATTTACAGTTGCTTTGCCAAATTCTGATTTTACCAAGTTAATAGTTAGGTTGGCTTGGGTCACTTTGTCAAAGAAGTCTTAAATGTGCTTTAGATGATCAGCCCAATTTGTATCTGTGTGTATAATAACATCATCAATATAAGCTTCACTGTGATCTAGGTCTGCAATTAAGTGGTTAACCATGCGTTGGAACGTTGCCGGAGAGTTTTTCATGCCAAAAGGGGTAACTTTATATTGATACAACCCAAATGGGGTAACAAAAGCAGATATTTCGTTTGCTTTTTCTCTTAAAGGGACTTGCCAATAACCCTTTAACAAGTCAAATTTTGTCACAAATTTTGCATGGCCAAGTTTGTCAATGCAGTCATCAATTCTTGGAATTGGATAATTGTCTGTTTTGGTGAGGCTGTTCACTTTACAGTAATCTGTACAAAATCGGTAACTCCCATCAGGTTTTGGGACAAGTATACAGTGTGAACTCCAGTTGCTATGGCTAGGTTCTATGATATCATTGTCCAGCATATACTGTATTTCCTTTCTCGTGATCTGAGCTTTGAAAGGGTTCAATCTATATGGATGCTGTTTGATGGGATTTGCCTCTCCTACATCAACATCATGAAAAATAACAGATGTCCTACTAGGCACATCGGGAAATAAGTGTTGATATTTGAAAATTAAATCAGCTAAATCTTTTCTTTAGTCAGGCAGTAAATAATCTGTTTTATATTGTAGATCTCTCTGGACATCTGAGTTCCGTAACTTCAGAGGTACATTTTCGCCGCCTTCATGAATATCCTCCACAGGTCTGAAAGAAATCTGAGAATCAGCAACAATAACTACAAATTTAACTATTCTGAAATTTAATTTTAAAAAAATTAATATAAAAAAAAAAAAACATACAAAGATCTTTTACACTAATTGATTTACAGAAAATAAAAACAGTGGTACTTATCAATTATTGAATTAGTCCAAAGTACAGTTTGACAGAATACAGTAATCCAGTGGTGAGGAATCTTGTGAAGAAAGTTACCAGCTGGTAGTATTAAATCCAAGAATGTCTCTTCAGAAACAGTTTCTTTTCAACCTACTCACAATTGTTTACAATTGGCTGTAACATAAGTGCAAGCCCTACTTCGGAACTAACTCAAGCTTTTAGAATCTTTTCCAAACGAGTTGGAAAAGTACTAGAGTGCAAAAGCACGAAAAAGATCGAAAAAAGGGTCGAGCGAGACCAGCGCTCGAAATTACAGGTACTCTCTCTGCACACCTCTTGCGTTTACCGAGCGCATGCGCAACAACCGTGACGTTAATTCCTTTATTTTCCGCCATTGTTCATGGTCGGAAATTTTTGTGACTCGTGCTGTTTATGCTATTAATTCTTCGTGAACAACTTATTAATCATCTTTAGTGTGCTACTGGATTGTATCCTTTTTCAAGCTACCAAATTATTATTCTCATTTAATGTTAATTTGTATTATTATTGCTGTTCTTTTCACACTTTATCTTGCCTTTCCCCCACGTGTGAACACGACCTTCGTTCTGTTTTCCGTCGGCGGGAAGCTTGATTATTGTATTTATATCATGCCTAAGACTATTCCTTGTACCTCTTGTTTGCAGGTGAAACATGTGGACGATTCCCATACCACATGTGTCACTTGCAACAATTGCACTCAGGCCCAATCATGTGGTATCTGTGGGGTTTGGTCCTCTAAATTTTGGGCTTCTGTTAACAAGGTGGTTCTTTCCAGAGCTAGAACCCCTCGTTCTCGGGGTAAGGGTAGCCGTGCCGTTGCAGACATTTCTGCTGGTGCACACAGGATTCGGATCTGACTTCTGTGGCGAGCTCCTCTGCAACTGTTGACGGTGTTAGTTTAGTGATACCTGATGAGGAGACCGCGGTCTCTTTGTCTCCGGATGTCACTATTGAGGCGTCTGTTTTCGTTGAGAGCTTTTCCGAGGTCAGCTCGGTAACCCTCTCCGATCTGCCTCCTACACCGTCGACCGTTGTTGAGGAGGTTGCTACTCCAGATCCTATTCTGTCTGATGGTGGCTCTTCCATCTCCTCTGGGGATGGTCTACAGTCTCGGGGGACCGAGGCTGTATCTGCTGGTGTGTCTGTGTGTTCTCAGCCTCCCCCAGCCTCGCGGCGAGGCTGTGCGGGTTTGCTGTCTGCTCCGTCTCATCTGGCTAGGTTTGCTCCTAGTCGGTTGAGCCGGCCGGTCGCTTCGGCAGCGATTCCTCGTCCCTCGAGTGAATCGTTTATTGTTCCACCTTCGCCTGCTAGTGTGCCGGCTAGCGGGATGGTGTTGGGACGTTGGCATCCAGGGCCTGCTGTTCGGCAGCGGTCAGTGACAGCCCCGGTTAGCTGTCACTCTCGGAACCTTCCTCCGGTGATTCCTCACTGTGTTCCGAGTCTGGGTGTCGATCGATGCCTGCCGTCGGTCTCAGAGGATAGGCAGTTGGGGCCGTCTGCTGTGCAGAGGCCAATGACAGGTTCCTGTCATTCTTGGGACAATCCTCCGGTGTCTTCTCACCGTGTCCTAGGTCCAGCTACCGATCGACGTGCGCCGTCGGTCCCTTTCGAGGATTTGCAGGCAGGGCCTTCTGTTTCGCAGAGGCCAGTGATGGCTCCTGGGCGTCACAATCGGGACTATCCTCCGGTGTCTTCTCACCGTGCTCCTATTCTGTCTGCCGATCGACGTTCGCCGTCGGTCTCTTCTGAGGATTTGGGTTCTTCTTCCAGAAGGGTCCATTGGGAGGACACTCCGTCGGGCGATTCTGCTGCGACGGATTCTCAGGGTGACCTGCGCCAGGCCGTTTTGGCGCTCACCCGGTTGCTTTCTGGCAACCCTCAAGTTGGCCTCCCTGTGCCTCCTGAGGCACAACCTCCTTTGGTCGGTCGCCGAGATGTCTCACCTGGCCCCTTGGATACTGCACAGTATTCACAGGAGGTTTCTGCTGGTCAACCCGAGTTGGGCTACGTCTCCTCTGCTACGGAGGATGACGAGTATCTTGAAGGTGATGGTCCCCCCTCGTCAGTCTTGGGGCAGGCTTTGGATTTCGTCTTTGGCTTATTGCCGGACGTTCTACCTTCCGACCAGCCTTCTGTGACCGTCCGGCCGCGGTCCACTGTGGAGCGCCGTAACCCTGTTGAGCCTTCTAGCTCCGGGGCTTTGCGTCCTCTGCAATCGGCTCAGGTGGTTGAGTCCTTCCAGGGCTTAGACGCCAAAATGCGTTCTAAGGCCCTCAAGGGTTCCTTCTTTTCTAGAGCTGATGCCTTTCTGCCTCCATCGCGGTTTCGTGTTTACGATTCCGTCTCTCCACCAGTCTTCCAAGGGATGACTACTGTGGATGAGGATTCTTCTTCCCTCGGGTTGACTAAGCCTAAGTCGGCAGTTCTCCCGATGTCGGTAGTTGAGTCTATGGTGGGCCTGTCCCGAGAGATGCTGGGTATGTTATCTCTCGCGGACCATGTCGTCGCTACTCTGGCTGAATATTTTCCACCAGGGGAGTTTGATGACGCTCAGTCGCCTTTTCGCGTTTTGTCACAGGCTCTTATGAACTTGACTCACGCTCACGCCTGTAACACGGCCAATTTGGAGCTGGCACGCCGGGATGCGGTTTTGGATTCTTTACCATCCCTTCCTTCTGAGCAACGTGCTGTTCTGAGGTCTGCCTCTTTGGTAGGACCTCAGTTGTTCCATGGTTCCGTGGAAGCTGTTCGTGGCGAAGTTCTTCGTCATTCGAAGGACCAGCTTTTGCTGAGACAGCTTGACCCACCTGCTGCTGCGGGTGGGGGTCGTTCCAGGCCCGCCAAGCGTGCTGCTGCGTCTGCTTCGTCGGCGACGTCGGCTACGCCTTCGGCTCCGTCTGCTCCTTCTGCTCATAAGAAGCGCCGACGTGGCCAGGCCCGCTGGCAGCCTCAGGCTGGAAAGTCTCAGGACTCTGTCACTTCCCGAGGTGGTTTCTCCTCTCGGGGACCTCGTCGAGGCCGCAAGTGAAGGTTCTCACCTCGATTCGCCTCCAGTCGGGGGAAGGCTGTCGCTGTTTTACGACCGTTGGACAGAGATAACGTCGGACTCTTGGGTCCTCGACGTCATTCATTCCGGTCTGCGACTGTCCTTCCATCGGCACCCCAGTTTATCTCGGGTGCCCCTTCCGACTCAGGTCCCTTCAGATTCTCTGCGTCGGGACCTTCTGGTGCAGGAGATCGACAATCTCCTCACCAAAGGGGCGATCGAGGTGGTCAGGAACACCCTTTCACCGGGGTTTTACTCGAGACTTTTCTTGGTGCCGAAGAAAAACGGCCAATTTTGTCCTGTCATCGATCTGAGTACCCTGAACGAGTACATAATTGCTCCTCGTTTCAGTATGGAGACTTTCCGGTCGGTTCGACGTTCAGTTCATCAGGGCGATTTTGCGGCCAGTATCGACCTGAAGGATGCCTACTTCCATGTACCCATTCATCTGGCGTCACGGAAATACCTTTGGTTCTCGTTTCGGGATCGAGTTTTTCAATTCAGAGCTCTCCCGTTCGGTTTGAACCTGGCTCCTTGGGCCTTCACCCGACCGATGTCACATGTGCTTGCTTTCCATCGCACTCAGTCGGCGGTGACTTCATCCGCCTACCTAGACGACATCCTCCAACGGCACCACGATGCTGCTGTTCTGGAGTTCGATGTCCGGCAGTTTCTTTGCCTGCTAGCGTCGCTGGGTTTCAGAGTCAATCGCGAGAAGTCGGATCTTCTTCCTTCTCAGCGATTCCGTCATTTGGGGATGGATTTCGACACTCTTCACAATGTAGTGTCGGTCCCCCAGGCTCGGGCGACGATTCTTTCCGCCTTGACTCGGGACCTGCTTCAATCTTCCTCGGTCTCGGCCAGGACTTTCCTTCGGATGCTGGGCCTTTGCGGTTCGGTGACAGATCTCATTCCGCTCGGTCGCTTGTTTGTCCGACCTCTCCAACACTTCCTGTTGGATCATTGGCGTCCGAATGTAGATCCGCTGGACCTGGAACTCACTATTCCTCGGTCTCTGCTTTGTCACCTCCGCCCTTGGGCAGATATTCCCTGGCTGACACAGGGTGTTCCGTTGGATCTTCCTTTGGCCGATCGCATCCTTACTGCGGATGCCAGCGATCGGGGCTGGGGTGCGACGTTGGACCCTCTCGGTCTGTCTACTCACGGAGAGTGGGACAGCGAGCAGGTGGGCCTTCATATCAACCAGAAGGAGCTCCTTGCTCTTCTGTTGAGTTTTCGGCTTTGGATCCCTCATCTGTCGGACCATGTTGTCCTACTTCTTTCGGACAATTCGACAGTAGTGGCCTACATACGGAATCAGGGAGGCACTCATTCGATTCCCATGTATCGGCTGTCTCGGGATCTTCTTCTGTTGGCGCGGGATGTGAACGCTCGGGTGTCCATTTGACACATTCCCGGGCGTCTCAACGTCCTAGCAGACTCCCTGTCCCGACGCGACAGTGTCCTTCCAACCGAATGGATGCTACATCGGTCGGTGTTTCAGGCGATTTGCGAGCAGTGGGGTCGTCCTCAGGTCGACCTTTTCGCTACTCGCTGGAATCATCAGGTAGAGACTTTTGTCTCCCCTTGTCCAGATCCTCTGGCATTTGCAGTAGACGCTCTGTCTCTGGACTGGACAGGCTGGGTCGGCTATGCCTTTCCTCCTGCACCGATTCTTCCTCAAGTTTTAGCGAAGATTCGTGCTTGCAGTTGCAGGATCATTCTGATCACACCCCTGTCTCCACAGAGGGTGTGGATCAATCTGCTGCGGCCTCTATTGGCCGATCGACCGATTCGTCTACCTCTACGTCGCGATCTTCTTTCACAGGGTCGTCCCAGGAAGTATCACAACAACCTGGCGAGCCTGTCCCTTCACGCCTGTCTTTTATCAGGTCCAGTCTCCGACGTAGAGGTTTTTCGAGACGATCAGTGGAGTGCATTTCTGCATCGCGGCGACCTTCCACTGGAATGACTTATGCCGCCAAGTGGAAGGTTTTCTGCCGCTGGTGTTCAGATCACAATGTGAATTACCGTGATCCGTCTATCGCTCAAATTGCGGATTTTCTGGTTTTTCTTTTTGACTCCAAGGGCCTCCAGCCTATTACGATTAAGGGCTATCGGTCTATGCTGTCTGATACTTTCTCTTATGTGGGAAAGCGGTGTATCGGTCGTAATCTTTTCCTCTCCAAACTTATTCGGCACTTTTCTTTGAAGAGGCCTCGAGTTTTGCGTCTTACCCCCAAGTGGAACTTGGCATGGGTGTTGCACTGTTTGGAGGGGGCGCCTTTCGAGCCTTTATCTGAGACCGACATGCGTTTTCTCACCTATAAGACGGCTTTTCTTCTAGCGTTTGCTTCTGCTCGTCGAGTCAGTGAGCTTCATGCGCTATCTGTTGATTCTGCCTTCTTCCGAAATGAGGCTAACAGTGTCACATTCACTACTGATTGCTCTTTTCTGGCTAAGAATCAACTCCCCGATTCGGTACCTCCTCCCATCTGCATTCGGGCTCTCCCTGCTGTAGATGGACGGAGGCCTCTTCTTTGTCCTGTTCGTGCGGTCAAGACTTACATTACTCGCACTCAGTTCATTAGGAGGGATCGGAAGAGATTCTTTCTGTCTCTCATTCCTAAGCGGCAGTCTATCTCTTCCCATTCTATTTCCAGGTGGATCTGTCTTGCAATCAAGCTGGCTTATTCTCGCTTGTCTGCATCGGATCTTGTTTCGAACCGGCTTAATGCTCACGAGGTTCGTGCCATTTCTACATCCTGGGCGTTCTCCAATTCTGTTTCGCTCCGTGATGTTATGAATGCGGCTTACTGGAGGAATGCTTCTACCTTCTCCTCCTTTTATCTCCGCCACCTTCAGCAGCAATCTGAGGACCTTTATTCTTTAGGCCCTCTCGTTGCTGCTCAGGCTGTTGTGCACCCTCGTTAAATTGTTTTTGTCGAGGTTGCGCTTCTCTCAGCCTTGTTCTTTTCAGGTGCCTTCTCTCTATCTTCATTACAGGTTTTAGTTTTTGTTCTCTGCAATCCTTGCTTTCATTCTGCTACTCTTGTTGGTATTGGTTATGTGATTCACCTCCTCCTATTGTTTATTCAGCCAATTGTAAACAATTGTGAGTAGGTTGAAAAGAAATTAAAATTTTTTAGTAAATTTTGTTTCTTAACATACCTACCACAATTGTTTACCGGAGGCCCACCCTCCTTGGGGATATCTCTGATATCAATGCCTCCCCGCTAAATCACAAACTTCTCGTTGGCGGAAATACGGAATTGATGTCACGGTTGTTGCGCATGCGCTCGGTAAACGCAAGAGGTGTGCAGAGAGAGTACCTGTAATTTCGAGCGCTGGTCTCGCTCGACCCTTTTTTCGATCTTTTTCGTGCTTTTGCACTCTAGTACTTTTCCAACTCGTTTGGAAAAGATTCTAAAAGCTTGAGTTAGTTCCGAAGTAGGGCTTGCACTTATGTTACAGCCAATTGTAAACAATTGTGGTAGGTATGTTAAGAAACAAAATTTACTAAAAAATTTTTATATCCTGAAGATTTGTAATAAAATTTTCACTTAGAAATTTCAGCAGTCTCCAATAAAATATAATAAAATTCTCTGCAAAATTCAAATGGAGTAAAAATCCAAGAAGTATTGGCGCCACAGGTAATTTCCAAATAATCCAGTAGAATCCTGGCTTTCACAAATTAATATTATTCTGTTTCACAGAAAGTATAAATTCTCTTTTCCAAGACAAAGAAATTCTCTTCAAAATTCTCTTTTAGAATCAATCTTCCAAATTCACAAAGAAGCACTGCTTCTATAATAAATGCACTGTTCTGAAACAATAATAATCTTCAATGGAAACAACTGAAGTGAGTCTTTCTGAAATGGCTTTCTAAAAGAATGAGTTTTTGAATTCTGTTGACAAACCTTTATATTGTAACCAGATTGAATGTTCCAGAAGATGAAAATTCTACAATGTTCTATCAGTTTCTTGGTGATTCTGTCACAGTTCAAATAAACAAGGTCCTTGACCTACTTAAACAATTAAACAATCAACAGCTATATGTGCAATATATTAGTGTAACAAAGATGTAAACAAAGGTTACTCAGTTCAAATGAGTCAGACCAGTCAGAAAATGCAAAAAAAAAATATCTATCTGATATAATTATCAACTAAGGATATGTCAATCGCAATATAATATGGGGGCTATAACAACTGACCACAGAACTGAACGCGGAATTTGATCTTCCACATAGACACACGTATATTCATGTGCTATTACTTATAATCCTATCCTAATTAAGTCCAATAAACAAATCCATTGTCCCCTAATTAATAATGATCTATTGTAAGTACTAACAGCTGAATAGTTCATTTGTTATTATTTATAATCCAATCATAGTCCAATTAGCATCATAGTCAAATAGCTGATAACTGTGGCAAGTGAAAATCATGGGGTGGGCTGTCCCGGGGCAGGTTGTCCCGTTCCCAACTCGACAGTATCGAGTCGTGGGCAGTATCGATTCAAAATTTACTGACTGCCATGTTACCTTTGAACAACTGGAATATTTTTATTTTTTCTTTCTGCTTACTGACAGAAAATATATATTTCCCAGATATCATGAAAAAGAAATATGCTTTCGTAATATATGTAGTCTGTCTGATGATGTTTTTGTTATTACCGGAACAGACCGCGACGAAACTGTAACTTGCTCACCCACTTGCTTTTTAGCTCACCTGACTTTCAGTCAGGAGAGCTATAGTGATCACTCACCGTCCGTCGTCCGTCGTCCGTCGTCCGTGAACATGGTGTTTGCGTCTTCTCCTCCCAAACCGCTGAACCAATTTAATTGATATTTAAGATAATAGTTTGTTATGACATCGCAATTTGATTTTGTTCAAATCAAGTTGCCCCGCCCGTGGGTAGGGCCACACCCAAAAAGTGTGCTGAAATCTTAAAAAATCTTCTTCTCATGAACCAGCAGTAGCAGAGACTTGATATTTGGTGTGCAGCTTCCTTTTGAGGTGTAGACTCAGATTTGTTCAAGAGAAGTTTGTGGGGCTATACTTGGCGTCGTTATGGGAGGGGCAAAATTTTTGGCCCCGCCCAAAATTTCTATTTTCCAAACCGAGAGGCTGATTTGAACCAAATTTTATGTGAGGGCTTATTGGGTCATAAGTAACTAATTTATGCTGATTTTTTTTTTCCCGTAGCCCCATGGGAACCGCAGGAGCTAAAAATAGAAAAAAATTAAAACGCCCATATCTCCAAAACTGCACGGCACCGAGAATTTTTATTTGGTGTGAAGCTTCCTTAGGACCAACAGAAAGAATTGGTAAAAAAAAATTGCCATCGGTTTTATCATAGGGTACAGTTTCGGGACATTGAAAAAGTGCTGAGTCAGCACTTTTTAACACTGTAGGCAATGGGAAAAACATTAAAAAATCTTCTTCTCCAGATCCAGCAGGCAGAATCTTTTGATATTTGGTATGCAACATTGGAGGGTGGATCTGATTCAGGTTTGTTCAAATCGGCCCCCCGGGTTCATATTTGGGCTCAGTATAGGAGCCCAAATTTGAACTTACTGCATTTCAGGCAAATTTCTTTGAAAATCTTCTTCTCCAGATCCAGCAGGCAGAATCTTTTGATATTTGGTATGCAACATTGTGGGGTGGATCTGATTCAAGTTTGTTCAAATCGGCCCCTTGGGTTTATATTTGGGCTCTGTATAGGAGCCCAAATTCGAACTTAGTGCATTTCAGGCAAATTTCTTAAAAAATCTTCTTCTCCAGATCCAGCAGGCAGAATCTTTTGATATTTGGTATGCAACATTGTGGGGTGGATCTGATTCAAGTTTGTTCAAATCGGCCCCCTGGGTTTATATTTGGGCTCAGTATAGGAGCCCAAATTTGAACTTACTGCATTTCAGGCAAATTTCTTCAAAAATCTTCTTCTCCAGATCCAGCAGGCAGAATCTTTTGATATTTGGTATGCAACATTGTGGGGTGGATCTGATTCAAGTTTGTTCAAATCGGCCCCTTGGGTTTATATTTGGGCTCTGTATAGGAGCCCAAATTTGAACTTAGTGCATTTCAGGCAAATTTCTTTGAAAATCTTCTTCTCAAGATCCAGCAGGCAGAATCTTTTGATATTGGGTATGCAACATTGTGGGGTGGATCTGATTCAAGTTTGTTCAAATCGGCCCCTTGGGTTTATATTTGGGCTCAGTGTAGGAGCCAAAATTTGAACTTAGTGCATTTCAGGCAAATTTCTTCAAAAATCTTCTTCTCCAGATCCTGCAGGCAGAATCTTTTGATATTTGGTATGCAACATTGTGGAGTGGATCTGATTCCAGTTTGTTCAAATCGGCCGCCTGGATTCATATTTGGGCTCACTATAGAAGCCCAAATTCGAACTTAGTGCATTTCAGGCAAATTTCTTTGAAAATCTTCTTCTCAAGATCCAGCAGGCAGAATCTTGTGATATTTGGTATGCAGCATCCTTAGGGGGGTGAGATTCAAGTTTGTTCAAGCCATGTCCCTAGGTCCATATTTGGGCTCAATGTGGGAGCTTGAATTGTAACTTTGTTCGAAATGAGGAATTTTCTTAAAAAATCTTCTTCTTCAGATCCAGCAGTCAGAATGGTTTGATATGTGGTGAGTAGCATCCTTGGGGGGGGAGGGGGGATTCAAGTGTGTTAAAGCCAAGTCCATGGGTCCATATTTGGGCTCCCTGTGGGAGCCCAAATTATAACTTAGTCAATATGAGGAATTTTTCTTTAAAAATCTTCTTCTTCAGATTCAGCAGTTGGAATGTTTTGATATTTGGCATGGAGCAACCTTAGGGGGCTGAGATTCAAGTTTGTTCAAGCCAAGTCCCTTGGTTCATATTTAGGCTCACTATGGGAGCCTGAATGACAACTTAGTTCAAAATGAGGAATTTTATTTAAAAATCTTCAGATCCAGCAGATGAATGCTTTTGATATTTTTTATGCAGCATCCTTAGGGGGGTAAGATTCAAGTTTGTTCAAGCCATGTCCCTAGGTCCATATTTGGGCTCATTGTGGGAGCTCGAATTGTAACTTGGTTCAAAATGAGGAATTTTCTTTAAAAATCTTCTTCTTCAGATCCAGCAGTCGGAATATTTTGATATTTGGTGTGCAGAATCCTTAGGGGTGTGAGATTCAGGTTTGTTAAAGCCAAGTCCCTGGGTTCATATATGGGCTTCCTGTGGGAGCCCGAATTATGACTTAGTTCAGTATGAGGAATATTCTTTAAAAATCTTTTTTTAGATCCACTGGTCAGAATATTTGGATATTTGGTTTCAGCTTTTCTTAGGAGGAGCAGAAGCAACTTGTGGAAATCAATTCTCTGGGTTGCTATTTAGGCTACCATGTCAGGTGAGCGCCCTCAGGCCCCCTGGGGCCTCTTGTTTAATTTTACTTCAAGTTAAAGAAACTGCCCAAATAATGCTGAAGCAAAGTTGTTTAAATTGTTACCCCACTATTATTACCACTCAATCTATAAGTTACTAGTCGATTAACATAAGTTTGGAAGCCCGTTAAAACTCCATAATTTCAGTGGCATTATTCGACAGAGCCGTGCCACAGGCGATAATGGTATAAATAGCCATTAGTGGCCCACGGCCCCGCTATTTTTAGATACCATGGTCTAATGAATTGCTCCCATTTGGATGACGTCCCTTTGTATTTCTGAACTGAAGTCGAATGCATGATCGAAACAGAAATATCAAACCGACTTTAGTGATTATTTCTTCCAGCAATTTCCTTGTGCGGTTAGCTGTAACAGGGAGTGGTAATAATAGTAATAACATGATTGTTGTCAGGCATCATGATTCATTAGTGGCCCTGCAGCAATGATGAACAGCCCTTGACTTCGTCTCGGGCCCTTAATAAACTCTCGGGCTGTTCATCATTGCTGCAGGGCCACTAATGAACCATAATGCCCTCCAAAATCGTGTTATTGTTATATTATTCTCTAACTAATAAAACCTTTGAGAGTAAATTCCTTACCATTCCAATGCAAATAGTTAAGTTGATGTGGGTCATGCACTCAGCATTATTGAACCAGTACAGACTGCAGTGCCTCACGTGATATTATTCCCCGTGAAAGATATATTTTTAGAAACTCAGTGTAAATATTGACCTGTCAAGATTCAGCATGTGTTCAAATGGTAAGAAGGTATTGTTTTATCTCGCAATTGCATGTCTAAAACAATAAGTTACTAATTTTACTATACCGATAATTTACCCATTTTACAGAACAAATCAACCGTTTTAACTTTATTTCAATTTTCACATGTGTGTTATTGATGTTCGCACTGGTTTCCAAATTGCATGTGTGGGCTTATATGCACGTGTAAACACGGGCTGCACATTTTCAAGGGTGACACCGATGGGCTGTGCGAGGGTGGCGGAGAGGGGTTGGGATATGATTTTGCTTGTTTCCGGTATCCACGATTACATGGGGGCCAAGTTAAACTTCCAGTGTTTGTTTCTGATGAATTGTTGAAATTTCGACAGGTGATGAGTGTGCTTGTTTTGTGTTGTTTTTAGTCCGCCACAGTTTTACTGTTTTGGTGGACTATTGGATTGCACTCCATCTGTCCATCTGTCTGTCTGTCAGTCCTCATTTATATTACCACCTGTATCTCATATATGCTTCGATGTTGTACTTTCATTTTTATACCATTGCTGACACATAATAGGGAGATGATGCACGTCAAATATTTTTGAAAAAAATTCAAGATGGCTGATTGATGGACATTTTTGTCATCATTTTTTGCTTCACTTGATATTACCACCTGTATCTTAGACATATTTTGATATATTTGCTTCAGGTTTCTAACATTGTTCATAGATGCTATGAGGATGATGCACTTCAAAATTGTTTGAAAAAAAAATTCAAGATGGCCGAATCACGAATTCATTTTTAGCTCAACTTTGGAGAAGCCAAATTTGAGCGTATGCCATGGCCAGTCATCCGTCGTCCATCTGTCCGTCAACAATTCAATACGGCTCAGGCTAGATGCCGTTTTTATGAACCGATCTTTACGAAACTTCTTGGGTACCTTTGTTATGACCGTGGGACGAGAACGAGTGTTTTGGGGTTCGGTCCAAAATTCAAGATGGAAGCCAGCCACCATTTTGTACTGACGATGCAAAAATCTGTTTTTTGCACAGAACTTCTATATGAAAGCGCTAATTTGAATAATTTTTTGTATGAATGTTTAGTACCATGGGATACATCACATATAATACGGGTTTTTTTTCTCGTACGTAAGTTATGCAAATTAGACTAACTTTGATGTATTTAGTGTTACTTTCAGCACTGTCAGTGCAAATGCTAATACGACTCGGGCTAGAGGCCGCATTTATGAACCGATCTTTGCAAAACTTCTTGGGTACCTTTGGTATCAGCGTGGGACGAGAACGAGTGTTTTGGTGTGCGGTCCGAAATTCAAGATGGTCACTAGCACCCATTTTGTTCAAAATTAGAGGCAATCAGATTTTTGCGCAGAACTTCCACATGAAAGCTCTGATTTGAATAATTTTTTGTGTGAATGTTTAGTACCATGGGATACATCACATATAATACAGGTTTTTTTCTCGTGCAGAAATTATGCAAATTAGATGAACTTTGATTTTTTCAGTGCTACTTACACACAGTAAGTACACATGTCAATACGGCTCGGGCTAGAGGCTGTATTTATCAACCGATCTTCACGAAACGTCTTGGGTACCTCTGCTATCACATTGGGACGAGAACGAGTGTTTCTGAGTGCGGTCCAAAATTCAAGATGGCTGCCAGTGGCCATTTTGTACCGAAATTAGGTCTAATCAGTTTTTTTGTACACAGCTTCTATACGGCTCAGGCTAAAGGCCATATTTATGAACCGATCTTTACGAAACACCATGGGTACCTTTGTTATCACCGTGGGATGAGAACGGGTGTTTTTGGGTGTGGTCCGAAATTCAACATGGCCACCAGCAGCCATTTTGTACCAAAATTAGTGCAATCAGTCTTTTGTACAGAACTTCTGTATGAAAGTTCTGATTTGAATAATTTTTTGTATGAATGTTTAGTAAAATGGAATATATCACATACAGTACAGGTTTTTTTCTCAGGCAGGAATTATGCAAATTAGATGAATTTTGATTTTTTTAGTGCTACTTATACACTGTAAGTGCACATGTCAATACGGCTTGGGCTAGAAGCTGTATTTATCAACCGATCTTCACGAAACTTCTTGGGTACCTTTGTTATCACCTTGGGACGAGAACAAGTGTTTCTGAGTGTGGTCCAAAATTCAAGATGGCTGCCAGTGGCCATTTTGTACCAAAATTAGGTCCAGACAGTTTTTTGTCAAGACTTCTATACAGCTCGTATTTATGAACTGATCTTCACGAAACTTCTTGGATACCTTTGTTTTCACCTTGGGACAGGAATGATTGTGTTTTGGGGTGCCTTTGTTATCACTGTGCTATGAGAACAAATATTTTGGGGTTCAGTCAGACCCACTCTGGGACTCCAAGATTTCTTTTCTAGTTTAGCATCTGACTGTCACCCACCATTATACTTTACCTATACATTTGTTACAGGCTACGGTCAGTATTTATGTACAGGCCGTTACAATACTTTATATGTACCTTTGTTATCAGGTCATTACCTAGATGTTTGTCATTGCTGTGTCACATACTATACATGTACATGTCTTGACAAGTTGAGCTACAGTGTCATTGACACTTTCATTTGCCTTCTTAAGTTACGTTATCACCCATACCTTAGAGATGTCATGAGATATTAGTTTTAAATTATCAATATTTGTCAGACATCATAGGAGGCTGACGCACACCCAAATCTTTTGAAAAAAAATTCAAGATGGCCGAATGGCAGCCATTTTTGTTGTCATTTTTTTTGCCATATTTGACGTTACCACCTGTATCTTAGTTTATGTTACCACCTGTTTCTCATAGATGCTTCGACGCTGTACTTTCATTTTTATGCCATTGGTGACACATAATAGGAGGACAATGCATGTCAAAACCTTTCGAAAAAAAATTTCAAGATGGCCGATCAGCAGTCATTTTTGTCATCATTTTTTGCTTCATTTGATGTTACCACCTGTATCTTAGACATGTTTTAATATATTTGTTTCAGGTTTCTAACATTGTTCATAGATGCTATGAGGATGATGCACGTCAAAATTCAGTGACGCATGGGAAAGGTGCGCGATCGCTCTCACACACCATCACTCACGCAAAAATTCTTCAGGGTGCACGAATAATCGCTCGCCTTTGTTCTTGGGTGTTTTTTATCCATTTGAGTTGCGTCAACAGAAACATTCAACTAATTTTTGATGTTGGGACATTTTTAATCACTTATAATTTGATGCGTTTAAAGTACAATTCCAAACAATTTCCTCTTCGTCATTATGAACATTACGCACAGTAGTTCTCTCATACATCCACACGCTAACAGTAAGAGGGTTGGACATTGACAACTCGCCCCGACCTTACTCCTGCCAGAAAACAAACACACATGTTCAGATATAAAATCGGTGGTCATTCTGAGATCCGAGAAACGTTTTTTAATACTTCCATATTTTTGTTTTTTATCAAAGACATGCGGAATTTTGCCCCGTTCCTTATTTTGATTTATACACGTGACACCTGTCGTTCCAATTCACCATTGACACGAATTAATGTGCCCGATTTGGAATTTACGCATCCATTTTCCACGATTTTAATAATCTGTAATTTAAAATCCAGAACTAATTTTAGTGGGTTACATCATTTTCACCGTCAAAATTTCCATCCGTGTTCAGTTGTACATGTATTCATACATTCGTTTCGAAGGACACTTGTCAATGGAAATTGCGAAATAAATTTCTTATCAACCTACTCACAATTGTTTACTTCAGGCTTGCACTACAGTGGAAGTCACTAACTCGGATAAAATACTCTCTATTTTTGTCTTACCCAAGCAATTTGGGAAAGAAAAGTGGTGCAAAAGCACCAAGAAAAAATAAGCCAAAACTGGGTCGAGTGCAACCGGCACAGACCCAGTACGGGACGCTCTCTCCCAAGTACAACTCCACGACATCCGTTGCCAGTGAGCATATACCGTCTCTAAAGACTCATTCTTTTTATCATCCACTTTGTGTCGAGATGTTTTTGCACGCTTATCAGTGTTAATCCAGCTCGTTGTTTGATGATTCCTGATTCATAGAGCATCAGTGTATCCTTTGTATTCTCAGGAACAGTGTTTTTTTTATATTCTCTTCAATATTGTATATCCATAATGTATATTTAATTGTTCTCTCTCGAGTCACGAGCGAATTTCATGTGCCATCCGGTTCGGACTTATTATTTTTCACAATTATTGTTAATGCTTTATTTGCTAAATTGTCTAATTGTGTTAGAGTTAGGTGTCAGCGGGGTACCACTCCTGCAGTTTTTCTTCTTTCTTTTGAGAGTAGTCATCCTGTTGTGTGGTTCCCGGTCAACCCTCTGGGGTCTTTGTTTCTGTCACCTTTCTCTCTTCTTTGGTGGTGTTCTTCTGTTTTCTGATTTCACCTTCTCTGCTCCTCTCACTTCTATCATGCCCAGGACAGTTCCTTGTGGGCAATGTCTGCTGCCAAAGCATGTGGACGATTTACATTCGTCTTGTTCCTCCTGTAATGGGTGTTTGGCCGAGAGGCCATGTGGTGTCTGTGGATCATGGTCATCCACTTTCTGGGCGTCAGTTAACCGTGTCGTTAGTTCTCGTGGCCGTGCCTCCCGCTCCCGCAGGAAAGGAGAATGTGGTCGTTCGGGGGCTCCTGAGCCGACCTTGTCTGGTGAGAGTTATTCCTCCTCCATGGGGGATGTGCAGTCTTTTCCTGTAGTGGATACTGTGGGAGCCGTTGAGTGTTCTGGTGAAGAGGTGCCTGGTTCCGGTACTACGGTCCCCCTCCAGTCGACATCTGAGGCTGTCACTAGGGTTGTGACTCCTCCTTCGGAGCCGAGCAGGTGTGCTCTCTCCACTATTTCACCAGCCTCAACGACTCCTGACGTATCTACTACTACTGCTGGTCCGTCTGCTTCGTCCTCCGTTTCAGCCGGCCTCAGCTTTTCGCTGCAGGAATGTCCGGAACTGTAGACGTGGGATATCGGCCTCAGCCTTCCCTGACTTCAACTCGGCGAAGTCGGAAGGGGCTGCCGGCCGAACCCATCTCTGTTGTCTCTTCGCCGTCGAGCACCACAGTTGTGTCTTTGGATTCGGATGTTCTTAGTGGAGACACTATGAACTCCGTGGCATTTCCGTCCACTCATTCTGGCCTCACGACCAGTTTTGGGGGACCAACACCTTTTGTGCAGCCTGGACCTTCTGCCCCGCAGAGGTCCGCGGTGACTCTCATGAGTTCTCGCCATATTGATCCTCGGGGTGCCTCATACCCCTATACACGTCTGCCTTCAGATATTTCGGCTGCCACCCGTCGTCCCGCGTTGGAGGTTTTGGAGGATCGTGACCCTTCGCTGGTTAAGAGGGTCAAGGGGGAAGCCACTTTGCCGGTTCGCTCCCCTGTCGAACCGGTACGGGCAATGAGCTTAGGGAGGCCCTCTCCTTACTCAGGTTCTTTCTAAGAGCCTTCCTGTTGCTTCCAGCGAGGCAATGAGTGGTTTCCAGGCGCCTCCTATGGCGCCGCCTCCCGGGATTGGAAACAGGCCGGTTTCTGATTCCCCTGGTGTCCCGACACCATGGGAGGCGTCGGCTGGTTTGCCCACGATGGGCTATGTGTCTTCCGACTCTGGGGAGGAGTGACATGCTTGATGTCGAGGGCCAGCAGTCTTCGGACTTGGGGGCAGCTCTTGACTTTGTGTTTGGGTTTCTGCCTGATTTCAAACCTACTAACCAGCCGACAGTGTCAGCCTGGCCGCGATCATCGGTCGCACGCCTACAGCCTATGGAGCAACCTGCTTCTGGGCGCCTTTGACCATGCCAGTCGGTACGGGTGGTTGAAGCTTTTTCAGCATTGGACTCCAAGCTGAATTCCAAGGCTCTGAAGACTTTGTTCTTCACCAGGGTTGACACCTTTTTGCCTCCTGTGCATTATCGTTCCTACGAATCCGCCAATCCGTTGGTCTGCCAGACTTTGACGGTTCTGGATCAGGACTCCACTTCCCTCGGGCTTTCCAAGCCCAAGTCTGCCGTCATTCCAATGGCGACTCTGGAGTCCACGTTGGGCTTATCTAGAGAGATGCTTGGCATGCTTTCTCTCTCAGATCACGTCGTCTCAGCTTTGGCTGCTTATCTGCCTCCAGATAAGTTTGACGAGGTACAGGCTCCTTTGCATGTGCTGTCCAAGGCGCTTATGCATCTTACTCACACGCATGCCTGTAACACGGCTAATCTGGAATTAGTTCGAAGGGATGCTGTGCTGGACACAGGACGATCCCTTCCCGAGGAGCAGTGTGCTGCTCTTCGATCTGCTTCTTTGACAGGTCCGCAACTTTTCCATGGTTCCGTGTCGACGGTCCGGGATGACGTCCTACGTCATTCCAAAGATCAGCTGCTGTTTCGTCAGCTTGATCAGCCTTCTAGGGGAGGCAAGGGCCGTTCCAAGCCTAACAAGTACCCTTCTGCTTCCTCTGTGAAGCAAAAGGCTGGTCCTTCTGCCGCCACCTCTACTTCTTACTCAAGGGGTTAGGGTAAAGGTCAGCAGAATCGAGGGAAGTCTTAGGATTCTTCATTTAGTAGAGGAGGTGGTTTCTCCTCTCGCGGGCCTCGTCGGGGCTCGAAATGAAGGTCCTCACCTCGACTCATCCCAGGTTGGAGGAAGGATAGCAGAGTTCACAGACCATTGGGCCACCATCACATCCAATCCGTGGGTGTTAGATGTTGTTCGGTCCGGGCTGCGAATATCCTTCCGACGGCACCCCACTCTGTCAAGGGTGCCTCTTCCAACCACAGTTCTTTCAGACGTTTTACGTCGGGAACTTTTGTCCACGGAGATTGGCAATCTCCTGGCAAAGGGGGCGATCGAGGTCGTCAAGAACATTCAGTCAGTGGGTTTCTATTCCCGCCTGTTCTTGGTGCCGAAGAAGGACGGCCGACTCCTACCGGTTATCGATCTGAGTATCCAGAACCAGTCTATCATTGCTCCCAAGTTCAGCATGGAGACTTTCAGGTCGGTCCGCCAATCAATTCACCAGGGAGATTTCGCTGCCAGCATCGACCTGCGAGACGCTTACTTCCACGTTCCGATGCATCGGGCGTCACGGAAGTATCTCAGGCTCGCTTTTCTGGGGCGAGTCTACCAGTTCAAGGCCATGCCTTTCGGCCTCAACCTGGCTCCTTGGGCCTTCACCAGACTGATGTCACATGTGATAGCATTCCATCGCATACAGTCCAGGGTGACTACTTCGGCATATCTGGACGATATCCTCCAGAGGCATTCCAATGCTGCCTTACTGGAGTCGGATATCGCCACTCTGTTGGGCTTGCTCACGTCGCTAGGATTCAGAGTCAACGAGGAGAAGTCAGACCTGGTCCCTTCTCAGTCGTTTTGTCATGTGGGGATGTCTTTCCAAACCCAATTCAATTTCGTAGCAGTTCCCCAGGCCAAGGCTGTGATTCTCGCAGCTTTTGCTCTGACTCTGTCCCAGACCACGTCCGCGACCGCTCGGAGTTTTCTCCGGCTGATCAGTCTCTGCGGTTCGGTGACGGATCTCATTCCTCTAGGTCGGCTGCGTGTCAGACCTCTCCAACACTTTCTGCTCGGTCATTGGAGGCCGAATGTAGATTCTCTGGATCAGGTGCTTCCGTTTCCGGAATCTCTGTATCCTCACCTTCTTCCCTGGACAGATGTTCAGTGGATTACGCAGGGTATTCCATTGGACTTACCCACGTCCGATCGCATTCTGACGGCAGATGCCAGCGATCTCGGATGGGGTGCGACATTGGATCCTCTCGGTCTTTCCTTACACGGGATGTGGGACCAGGATCAAGCAGCTCTACACATCAACCAGAAGGAGCTTCTTGCTCTTCTTCTGAGTTTCAGGCAGTGGATCCCTCACCTGTCGAATCGCCAGGTCCTTCTGCTATCCGACAATTCGACAGTGGTTGCTTACATTCGGAATCAGGGCGGCACGCACTCGGTTCCGATGTACGAATTAGCTCGGGATCTTCTACAGCTCGCTCAGGATGTTCACGCCGGAGTGGTTGTTTGTCACATTCCCGGTCGTCTGAACGTCCTAGCCGACTCCCTGTCCCAACAGGGCACCGTTATTTCCACCGAGTGGATGCTCCACAGGGCAGTGTTCCAGTTGCTTTGCGATCTCTGGGGACGTCCCCACATCGATCTCTTTGCGACTCGTTGGAACCATCAGATGGACACTTTCGTGTCCCCGTGTCCAGATCCTCTGGCTTTTGCCGTGGACGCTCTGTCACTCAATTGGAACGGTCTAGTTGGCTACGCCTTCCCGCCGGTTCCGATTCTTTCTCAGGTTCTAGCCAAAATTTGAACCTGCAGTTGTCGAATCATTCTGATCAGTCCCCTGTCGCCTCAGCGGGTGTGGATCAATCAGCTCCGCTCGCTGATGGCGGCGGTTCCGGCACGTCTCCCGCTACGTCGCGACCTTCTTTGTCAAGGTCGCCCAAGGAGGTTTCACGTCGACCCGACTTCATTGTGCCTTCACGCATATCTTTTGTCAGGTCCTGTCTCCTCCGTAGAGGTTTTTTGAGACGAGCAGTGGAGTGCATTTCTTCTTCAAGGAGGCACTCCGCTGGTTTAGCTTATGCAGCTAAATGGAAGGTCTTTTGTCGATGGTGTGCTGATTACTCTGTTGATTATGCCAATCCTTCAATTTCACAGATTGCGGAGTTTCTGGTATATCTGTTTGATTCTCGGGGTCTCCAGCCTGTTACCATCAAGGGTTACAGGTCCATGCTTTCAGAGACTTTTTCTTATGTGGGGAAGCGTCGTATCGGCACTAATCCTTACCTCTCCAAGCTTGTTTGGCACTTTTCTTTGAAAAGGCCTCGGACTTTGAAGCTTACTCCACGATGGAATCTTTCGTGGGTGCTGTTTTGCTTGGGGGGGTGGGGGGGGGGGGGGCACCGTTCGAACCTTTATCCCAGGTGGATATGCATTTTCTCACATATAAGACAGCTTTTCTGATGGCATTTGCTTCGGCCAGACGGGTTAGTGAGCTTCACGCCCTCTTGATTGACCCGACCTTTTTTAGGAGCTCTCCCAACAGTGGTACTTTTACCACTGATTGCTCTTTTTTGGCCAAGAATCAGTTACCAGATACTACTCCTCCTCCTATCTGTATCAGGGCTCTTCCTTCTGTTGCTCTGTCTGGTCCGTGCTATTCGCATTTATCTCGATCGGACACGTTTCATACGGAAAGGCAGGAAACGGTTTTTTCTGTCTCTTATTCCGGGTCGACAGAAGATCTCTCCTCAGTCCATTTCTCGATGGATTTGTCTTGCTATTCGTACGGCTTACGGTCGTTTTGCAGCTGGCGATTGTATTACCAATCGTATTTCTGCCCACGAGGTGCGGGCACTATCCACCTCTTGGGCTTATTCTAACTCTGTCAAGTTGTCGGATGTTATGCAGGCAGCCTACTGGAGAAATGCTTCTACTTTCTCCACCTTTTATTTGCGCCAGTTGCAGGAGCAGTCAGAGGACCTTTTTGCCCTGGGTCCTCTTTCTTCTGCTCAGGCTGTTGTCTGCCATAGTCATTAGGCTTCTTGAAGGTCAGTTTCAGCCTTGTGCTGTTACTGCCCTTTTTCTGTCTTTTGGTTACACAGGCCCATATGTCTCCTTTCATTGTCCTTTACCAATGATTGCGACGTTATGGTTGATAAGCCTCGGGACCTCTTCCTTCTGCTTCACGGTTCCAGTGCACTGGGGTTATGTGTGGGTTGGTTATGCGATTCCCTCCAGCCTATTGTCTATTCAGCCTGAAGTAAACAATTGTGAGTAGGTTGATAAGAAATCTAAATTTTATAGTAAATTTCCTTTCTTATTATACCTACCACAATTGTTTACATGGAGGCCCTCCCGTCTTCTTTACGGGTAAAGAATCTTTCCTCCCCGCTGATCACATAACTCTAACGTTTACGGATTCAAAAAGAATGAGTCTTTAGAGACGGTATATGCGCACTGGCAACGGAAGTCGTGGAGTTGTACTTGGGAGAGAGCGTCCCGTACTGGGTCTGTGCCGGTTGCACTCGACCCAGCTTTGGCTTATTTTTTCTTGGTGCTTTTGCACCACTTTTCTTTCCCAAATTGCTTGGGAAAGACAAAAATAGAGAGTATTTTATCCGAGTTAGGGACTTCCTCTGTAGTGCAAGCCTGAAGTAAACAATTGTGGTAGGTATAATAAGAAAGGAAATTTACTATAAAATTTAGATTTCTGTACCTGCCGTAATATATTGTTCACCTCAGATTATCTAAATCTTGCAAGATAAAAGTTTATTTCAGGAGTTCTGGTAATACATTTAAAAAACAAACACTAAATTTCAAGCTTGCAATTTTATTCTGAACTACAGGCAAACAATAACATTAACTTAACTTAATTTAGAAAAAAATACACTTTGAATGTACAATTCAACAGTATTAAAAAAATGAAGATAAACATTGAATCAAAATGATGTGAGTGATTTTCCACTCGCCTCCATTTTGCTCCCATTCGTCACTGAAAATTTTTTGAAAAAAAAAATTCAAGATGGCCGGGCCATGTTTGTTCATTTTTTGCATTCTCAAGTTACGTTATCACCCATACCTTGGAGATGTCAAAGATATTAGTTTTAAATTTTCAACATTTGTCAGATACCATAGGAGAATGATGCATGCCAAAATCTTTTGAAAAAAAAAATCAAGATGGGCTAATGGCAGCCATTTTTTTTTTGTTATTTTTTTGCCATATTTGACGTTACCACCTGTATCTTAGACATATTTTGAGCTATTACTTTCAGATTTCTAACATTTGTTCAGAGATGCTAGGAGGGTGATGCACGTCAAAATGTTTTGAAAAAAAATTCAAGATGGCCGAAATCTTTTGAAAAAAGTTCAATATGGCTGAATAACAGACTTTATTGTTGTCATTTTTTTTCCCCATATTTGACGTTATCTCCTGTATATTAGACATGTTTTGAGCTACCTACAATTGTTTACTACAGGCTTGCACTACAGTGGAAGTCCCTAACTCAGAAAATATACTCTCTGTTTTGGTCTTTCTCAAGCAATTAGGGAAAGAAAAGTGGTGCAAAAGCACCAAGAAAAAATAAGCCAAAACTGGGTCGAGTGCAGCTGGCGCAGACCCAGTAGGGGACACTCTCTTCCAAGTACAACTCCACGACTTCCGTTGCCAGTCGCTAATGACTCATTCTTTTTTCCATGTGACAAGACGTTCTTCTGCACTCGTATCAGTGTTCATCCTACTCGTTGATTGTTGTCTCCTGCATCAGATTGGATCCAAGTATCCTTTTTCTTATCAGGAACTGTTTCATTTATATTCTCTATACAATTATTCTCCATAATGTATTATATGTTCTTTATCCGAGTCGCGCACGATTTTCGTGAGCCATGGGGTTTCGGACTTAATTTGTCACAATTATTGTAAATGTTAAAATTGTTCATTTTGTTAATTGTGTTAGAGTTAGGTGTCAGCGGGATACCTTTTCTACAGATTCTCTTCACTCCTTTGAGAGTGGTCCTTCTGTTGTTTGGTTCCCGGTCGCCCGTCTGAGGTCTATTTTTCTGTCACCTTTCTCTCTTCTTTGGGGTGTTCTTCTGTTTTCTTCTGAATTCACCGTCTCTGCTTTTCTCACTTCTATCATGCCAATGGACTATTCCTTGTGGGCAATGTTTGCTTCCTAAGCATGTGGACAATTTGCATGCTTCCTGCTCCTCTTGTAATGGGTGAATGGCCGATCGACCCTGTGGTCTCTGTGGATCGTGGTTATCCACTTTCTGGGCGTTCGTGAACCGTGTTGTGCATTCTTGTGGCCGTACCTCCCGTTCCCGCGGGAAAGGAGAACGCGGTTGTTCGGGGGCTCCTGAACCGACCATGTCTGGTGAGACTTATTCCTCCTCCGTGGGAGATGTGCAAACTATTCCTGTAGTGGATACTGCGGGAGCCATTGAATTGTCTGATGAAGAGGTGCCTGGTTCCAGGACTGCGGTTCCCCTCCAGTCGATATCTGAGGCTGTCACTAGGGTTGTGACTCCTCCTTCGGAGCCAAGCAGGGCTGCTCTCTCCACAGTTCCACCGGCCTCAATGACTCCTGACGTATCTACTATTACTGCTGGTCCATCTTCTACGGCTTCGGTTTCAGCCGGCCTCGGCTTATCCCTGCAGGGGGCTACAGGGATGTCTGGTAGTGTGGACATGGGATATCGGCCTCAGCCTTCCCTGGTTTCAACTCGGCAAAGTTGGAAGGCGCTGCCGGCTGAACCCTCTTCTGTGGTCTCTGCACCGTTGAGCACCACAGTTTTGTCATTGGATTTGGATGTTCATAGTGGGGACACTATGAACTCCGTGGCATTTCCGTCCACTCATTCTGGTCACACGGCCAGTTTTGAGGGACCAACGTCTTTTGTGCGGTCCGCGGTGACTCTCCTGAGTTCCACTATGTTGATCCTCAGGGTGTGTCGTACCCCTATACATGTCTGCCTTCAGATGTTTCGGCTGCCGCCCGTTGCCCCGCTTCGTGTGTTTTGGAGGATTGTGATCCTTCACTGGTTATGAGGGTCAGAGGTGTAGCCACTTTTCTGGTTCGTCCCCATGTCGAACCGGCTGATACAGGGAATTGAGCTTAGGGAGGCCCTCTCCTCACTCACTCAGTTTTGTCCAAGAGCCTTCCCGTTGCTTCCAGCGAGTGGTTTCCAGGCGCCCCTTATGGCGCCACCTCCCAGGATTGGAAACAGGCCGCTTTCTGATCCCCCTGGTGTTCCTACACCATGGGAGGCGTCGGCTGGTTTGCCCACGATGGGCTTTGTGTCTTCCGAACCAGGGGAGAAGTCAGACATGCTTGATGTTGAGAGCCAGCAGTCTTCTGACTTGGGGGCAGGTCTTGACTTTGTGTTTGGGTTCCTTCCGGATCTCAAACCATCAAACCAGCCGACAGTGTCAGCCAGGCCACAATCATCGGTCACGCGTCTACAGGCTGTGGAGCAACCTGCTTCTGGGCGTCTTCGACCGTGCCAGTCGGTACAGGTGGTTGAAGCATTTTCAGCTTTGGACTCTAAGCTGAGTTCCAAGGCTATGAAGGCTCCGTTCTTCACCAGGGTTGACACCTTTTTGCCTCCGGTGCGTTATTGTTCCTACAATTCCGCCAATCCATCAGCCTGCCAGACTTTGACGATTTTGGATCCGGACTCCAATTCCCTTGGACTTATAGAGAGAGATGCTGGGTATGCTTTCTCTCTCAGATAACGTCGTCTCTGCCTTAGCTGCTTATCTGCCTCCAGATAAGTTTGACGAGGTACAGGCTCCTTTGCGTGTGCTGTCCAAGGTACTCATGCATCTTACACGCATACCTGTAACATGGCTAATTTGGAACTAGTTCGAAGGGACTCGGTGCTGGACACAGGCTGATTCCTTCGATCTGCTTCTTTGGCAGGTCCGCAACTGTTCCATGGTTCTGTGTCAACGGTCCGGGATGACGTCCTATGTCATTCCAAAGATCAGCTGCTGTTTCTTAGCTTGATCAGCCTTCTAGGGGAGGCAGGGGCTGTTCCAAGCGCAAAAAGTACCCTCTGCGAAAAGCAAAGGGCTGGTCCTTCTGCCACCACTTCTACTTTTTACTCACAAGGTAAGGGTAAGCGTCGGCAGGCTAGAGGGAAGTCTCAGGATTCTTCATACAGTAGAGGAGGTGGTTTCTCCTCTCGCGGGACTCGTCTGGGCTCGAAATGAAGGTCCTCACCTCAGTTCGTCCTAGGTTGGAGGGAGGATAGCAGAGTTCACAGACCGTTGGGCCACCATCACATCCGATCCTTGGATGTTAGATGTTGTTCGGTCCAGGCTGCGAATATCCTTCCAGAGGCACCCCACTCTGTCCAGAGTGCCTCTTCCAACCACAGTTCCTTCAGATGTTTTACGTCGGGAACTTTTGTCCATGGAGATAGACAATCTCCTAGCAAAGGGGGGCGATCGAGGTCGTCAAGAACATTCAGTCAGTGGGGTTTTATTCCCCCCTGTTCTTGGTGCTGAAGAAGGACGGCCGACTCCGACCGGTTATCGATCTGAGTATCCTGAACCAGTCTGTCATTGCTCCCAAGTTCAGCATGGAGACTTTCAGGTCAGTCCGCCGATCCATTCACCAGAGAGATTTCGATTCCACCATCCACATGCGAGACACTTACTTTCACGTTCCGATTTATCGGGCGTCATGGAAGTATCACAGGTTCGCTTTTCTGGGGCGAGTTTACCAGTTCAAGGCCATGCCTTTCGGCCTCAACCTGGCTCCTTGGGCCTTCACCAGACTGATGTCGCATGTGATAGCTTTCCATCGCACACAGTCCAGGGTGACTACTTCGGCATATCTGGATGATATCCTCCAGAGGCATTCCAATGCTGCCTTACTGGAGTTGTATGTTGTCACTCTGTTGAGCTTGCTCACATCACTAGGATTCAGAGTCAATGAGGAGAAGTCGGACCTGGTCCCTTCTCAGTCGGTTTGTCATCTGGGGATGGCCTTTCGCACTCAATTCAATACGGTGGCAGTTCCCCAGGCGAGGGCTGTGATTCTCTCAGCTTTTGCTCTGACTCTGTCCCAGTCCACATCCGCGATGACACGGAGTTTTCTCCGGCTGCTCGGTCTCTGCTCCTCGGTGACGGATCTCATTCCTCTAGGTCGGCTGCATGTCAGACCTCTCCAACACTTTCTGCTCAGTCATTGGAGGCTGAATGTCGATTCTCTGGATCTGGTGCTTCAGTTACCAGAATCTCTTTATCCTCACCTTCTCCCCTGCACGGATGTTCAGTGGCTTCCCGCAGGGTGTTCCGTTGGACTAACCCACATCCGATCGCGTTCTGACGGCAGATGCCAGCGATCTCGGATGGGTTGCAATGTTGGATCCTCTATGTCTTTCCCTTCACGGAATGTGGGACCAGGATCAGGCAGCTCTACACATCAACCAGAAGGACCTTCTTGCGCTTCGTCTGAGTTTCAGGCAGTGGATCCCTCACCTGTCGAATTGCCAGGTCCTTCTGTTGTCTGACAATTCGACTGTGGTTGCTTACATTCGGAACCAGGGTGGCACGCACTCGGTTCTAATGTACGAATTGGTTCGGGATCTTCTACTGCTCGCTCAGGATGTTAATGCCGGGGTGGTTGTTCTTCACAGTCCCGGTCGTCTGAACGTCTTAGCCGACTCCCTGTCCCGATGAAGCAGGGTCATTTCCACCGAGTAGATGCTCCACAGGGCAGTGTTCCAGTCTCTTTGCGATCTCTGGGGTCGTCTCCACATTGATCTCTTTGCGACTCGTTGGAACCATCAGGTGGACACTTTCGTTGTCCCCGTGTCCAGATCCTCTGGCTTTTGCCTTGGACTCTCTGTCACTCGATTGGAACAGTCTAGTCGATTATGCCCTCCCGCCTGTTCCGATTCTGCCTCAGGTTCTAGCCAAAATTCGAACCTGCAGTTTTTGAATCATTCTGATCGCTCCCCTGTCGATTTAGCGGGTGTGGATCAACCAGCTCCGCTTGCTGAGGGCGGTGGTTCCGGCACGTCTCCCTCTACGATGTAACCTTCTTTGCCAAGGTCACCCAAAGAGGTTTCACGGTGACCCGACTTATTGTGCCTTCATGCATATCTTTTGTCAGGTCTTGTCTCCTCCGTAGTGGTTTTTCGAGATGAGCAGTGGAGTGCATTTCTTCTTCAAGAAGGCACTCCACTGGTTTAGCTTATGCAGCTAAGTGGAAGGTCTTCTGCCGATGGTGTGCTGATCACTCTGTTGATTATGCCAATCCTTCAATTTCACAGATTGCAGAGTTTCTGGTATATCTGTTTGATTCTCGGGGTCTCCAGTCTGTTACCATCAAGGGTTACAAGTCCATGCTTTCAAGGACTTCAGAAGTGTCATATCAGCACTAATCCTTACCTCTCCAAGCTTGTTAGGCACTTCTATTTGAAAAGGCCTTGAACTTTGCAGCTTACCCCCCACGATGGAATCTTTCGTGGGTGCTGCTTTGCTTGGGGGGGGGGGGGGGGGTGGAGGAGAGAGGAGGGGGGCACCATTCGAACCTTTATCCCAGGTGGGTATGCATTTTCTCACATGTAAGACAGCTTTTCTGATGGCTTTTGCTTCTGCCATACGTGTTAGTGAGCTTCACGACCTCTCGATTGACCTGGCCTTTTTCAGGAGCTCTCCCAACAGTGTTACTTTTACCACTGATTGCTCCTTTCTGGCCAAGAATCAGATACCAGATACTACTCCTCCTCCTATCTGTGTCAGGGCTTTTCCTTCTGTTAAGGGTAATCGCCCTCTACTCTGTCCGGTCCGTGCTATTCGCATTTATCTCAATTGGACACAATTCATACGGAAAGGCAGGAAACGTTTTTTTCTGCCTCTTATTCCTGGTCGACAGAAGATCTCTCCTCAATCCATTTCTCGATGGATTTGTCTTGCTATTCGTACGGCTTATGCTCGCTTAGCAGCTGGCGATTGTGTTACCAATCGTATTTCTGCCCACGAGGTGCATGCATTGTCTGCCTCTTGGGCTTATTCTAACTGTCAAGTTGACGGATGTTATGCAGGCAACCTACTGGAGAAATGCCTCTACTTTCTCCACCTTCTATCTATGTCAGTTGCAGGAGCAGTCGGAGGACCTTTTTGCATTGGGCCCTCTTTCATCTGCTCAGGCTGTTGTCTGCCCTAGCCATTAGGCATTTTGAAGGTCAGTTTCAGCTCTATGCTGTTACTGCCCTTTTCTGTCTGTGTGTCACACAGACCCCATATGCCTCATCTCTCATTGTCTTTTACTAATGATTGTGATTCTATGGTTGATAAGCCACGGGACCTCTTCCGTCTGTTGGTTCCAGTGCAGTTGGGTTATGTGTGGGTTGGTTATGCGATTCCCTCCAGCCTATTGTCTATTCAGCCTGTAGTAAACAATTGTAGGTAGGTTGATAAGAAATTTAAATTTTATAGAAAATTTCCTTTCTTTTTATAACTACCACAATTGTTTACATGGAGGCCCTCCCGTCTTCTTATACGGGTAAGAATCCTTCCTCCCTGCTGATCACATAACTCTTAACATTAGCGGATTCAAAAAGAATGAGTCATTAGCAATGCATATGCGCACTGGCAACGGAAGTCGTGGAGTTGTACTTGGAAGAGAGCATCCCCTACTGGGCCTGCACCGGTTGCACTCGACCCAGTTTTGGCTTATTTTTTCTTGGTGCTTTTGCACCACAAAATAGAGAGTATATTTTCCAAGTTAGGGACTTCCACTGCAGTGCAAGCCTGTAGTAAACAATTGTGGTAGGTATAATAAGAAAGGAAATTTACTATAAAATTTAAATTTTTTGGAGAAAAAAATTTTGAATGGCCGAAGGATGACCATTTTCATTGATTTTTTTGTGTTCCTATTTTACAGTTACCACCTGTATCTAATAGATAGATGCTTTGAGACTGTACTTTAATATTTATACCATTGGTGACACATAATAGGAGGATGATGCACGTCAATAATTTTTGAATAAGAATGCAATATGCAATGATTACATTGTTGTTCCTGTTGTTAAATGGTAGGTGCCTGAAAACAGGTACATGATGGGAGAGAGAGGACTTCAGTTCCCACTTGCTGTTGAAATCTTTTATCTATTTCATAACGTGCAACTTATTTTTTAAATGCCCAACAGGCCTAAAAAATATTTTGCATGTTTTATAGAACAGACCATCCACCGTGGAGAACTGGAGTCTGATCGCCTGTGATCGGCGTTGCACTTGTTTTTCCTGCTTTTTGGAGGATGAGGTGGGGTGGGGGGGGGGGGGGGGTGGTGTTTCATTGCGGCCTAATTCACTTTCGGACTTGTGTCATTTCGGAGATGAGGGGAGTGAGCTCAATCAAGGTGTTTCGACCAAAGCATTCTGGTCTCTATTTGTGTTAGCTTGTGAGGTGGTGGGAAGGAGTGGGGGTATGAAGTGTGTCTTAACTAGACATGGGCAAAGTCCCAAATTGAGCATTTTTGTCCAAAACATGTCTGAGGACACGAGGCAGAAATGGGAGTTTCTGAATTTCGTTGAAAAACATGGCCGCCAGTGGCCATCTTGGATTTGGCATATAAATTGTCAACAATTCCATTAGTACAGCCTACTGGCTATACCCCTCCCCGATCTTTTTCAGAGACATGAGTAAATGACTTGGTATTGCCATTACTGGATCTTTCTATTTAGTTCAGACCATTCTTGAACACTTTGAGCTGCAGTGTCATTGACACTTTCATTCTTTTCCCATGTGTTGACAATTCCAACAACTGACATCATTTCCTAGGAAGCCCATCCCAAGAAATATGTCAAGTCTTGGAATTATCATCAAAGGTAAATTTTATTTATTTATTGGTGCATATTCTCAAATCAATATCTAAGGCTGTATCGTGACAATACAATGGTTACAATGAATATAAATACAAGACTGGATCCTATTTTACCAGTAAAGCAGGGTACTCCACCAACGGCAAGAACACACCATATAGTCGTTGTATGATCCCCATACCACCTATACAACCCTGGTCTTCTTAGACCTAAGATGGTAAGAGGTATTACAAACGCCAGTGACAGACAACCTTCTGCCATTAGGCCTCGACCTTCCAAATCTGCCCCCACCCCTTTTCAGAAATTTCCACCACTGCCTTTCAAATGTATTACCGCCTTTTAATCAGTCAATATGCCTGGTATATAAATAGCATTCAAAACGTGATAACTCGGTCACTCACCCTAAGGCCATTTATTTATTGGTGTTTAAGGTCACATACGTATGCACAATGACTGATCATGACAGTTTTATGGGTGGAGGAAGCCGGAGAGAACCACCGAGCATCAACAAGCAACTGTCAGCTCCTCAACATTTTAACTCCGCTCATTTAGGATTACAGCGGTTGAAGACATGTGCTCCACCGACATGCAATACGCCTTAATACACGGTGTCATCGTGCCCCCATCCATGTAGGCAACCGTGATAAGTTGCCTTGCCCAAGGACACAACGCGGGTCATCCCGGACTGGGATCAAACTCCGGACCTCTAGCATAGAAGTCCAACAGCCTACCACTGAGTCATTGTGCTCCCTCCCCCCCCCCCCCACAGGCCATTAAAAAAATCTGAGAGCGACGGTATGTGCATTATCTTATACAACTGGCACAAAATGACTTTATCCCCATAGGCAGAATGGCTAAAAATTCGACCCGTGAAATTTCAGCAGCCGACCTGCCCATATGGCAACAGTGGCGGCCCCTCTACCAATTTACCAGTACACCCATGCATATAACCCCCCCCCCCCCACCCCCACCCCCCCAGTAAATTCATATGCTGGTTTGAGGTCATGTCTAGATGAGAATGGCCCCGTTTGGTTGTGATTGGTCAACCGTGATGGCTGCCCTAGCCCAAAACCAAAAAAAAACATTGGCACAATGTACAGGTCGTATTTATGGAGGGATTTCATTGTAACTTGGGAGGATTCCTCTGTATAATATCTAGATGAGAACGCCCCCTTTTTGGTCATGATCTGTCAAACGTGACGGCTGCCCAAGCCCGAAACCCAAAAACTTTATGATGTCTAATGAGAACTTCCCCTTTTGGTTCCGATCTGTCAACCCAAGCCCAAAACCCGAAACCTTTAGCACAGTCTACAGGTCATATTTATGGAGGGATTTCATTGTAACTTGGTAGGTTGACTCCATATAATGCCTAGATGGTAATGTCCCCTTTTGGTCACGATTGGTCAACTGTGATGACTACAGGGGCCCAAAAATCTTAAGCACAGTCTACAGGTCATATTTATGAAGGGATTTCATTTGAACTTGGTAGGATAACTCCAGATAATGCCTAGATGAGAACGTCCCCTTTTGGTCGCAATCATTCAACCATAATGGCTGCCGAGCCCAAAACCAAAAAACTTTAGCACAGACTACAGGTCATATTTATGAAGGGATTTCATTGTAACTTGGTAGGATGACTCAGTGTAATGTCTAGATGAGGACGTCTCCCATTGGTTGCGATCGGTCAACCGTGATGCCTACACAGGCCCGAAGTCCAAAAACCTTTAGCACAGTCTACAGCCCATATTTATGAGGGGATTTCGCTGTAACTTGAAAGGATGACTCATTTTGAAATAATTTCACTGTAACTTGGTAACTTTCATTGACATACATAAACTGTGAGGGCCACATTAACCCACCCCTCAATTCTTCAGACCAGTCTACACCTCATATTATTTTTATTGAAAACACAGCATACAGGGAACAGAAATTAATGTATTCCCAATTATCACAATTCTTGTCTTATTTCATCATCCTTTCATAAACATTGAACATTATCCTTTTCTTCAAACACAACACACAGACAAGTAAAGCAACAGTACACTTTCATTTACATCACTGTTTGGTTGTTCTCTGGGTATTCTGGCTTCCCCACTCATGAAACAGTCCGACCTGAGCTGACCCTGGCTGTTGAAAGTGTTGTTAAAACCTGATAAATAAATAAATAATTTGTTTGTTATTTAATATGATATATTTATATTTTCTTTCCAGTTATGGCAATCGATGTGTGCTTGAATATTCGTATGAAGACTCAGCTGTAATGGAGGTGTGTGATATGGTATCAAGCCTTTTTTGAATATTATTAATTACCTCGTGTCTGATCACGTGGTACAGGTTTTTACCTACCCGAAGCCAGCCGTATCGGCCGAATGGGATATGGCTGGCTTCGGGTAGGTAAAAACCTGTACCACGTGATCGGACACAGGGTAACGAATTTATCTATTGACTTTCCGTTTTAGAAATACAATCTATTTCATGTGTGAACACACACAGCATGAGATCTTTTATCTTCCATTGTTGAGCCATACAGGTTTCTGTGGAATTTTTGTGCAAAAGAGTTTTTGTGAAAATATGCCGATATGACTAGTATAAAAAAAATTATTGAATTTCTTTTTTTGTCTCAAAAACATAGCTTATGAACACCACATTGGAGAGTACTCAACAAGCTCATTCCAATAAGGGGTCATGAGGTATATTTTGGAGATAAAAAATTAAAATATAATACATGTACACTGTAAAACGAATAGTGCAGGCCGTGATCAGACATGGGATAACAAATTTACATGTATCTGTTGACTTCTACGGGGTATGGACAATTTGTAGATTTCGGAACCAGGCTTCCAGTGGGTATGTGAAATTTGTCAGTGGCTGGGCAGACGTATTGTGGGTTTCACTGAATATGGTCTCATACCACGTATCTATCAACCAATCAAATCAAAAAATTCACTTTAGTCAATAGATAACACAGAATGACTACCACTCTCCTGCAATTAGATTCAGGATAGGGATTGCGGACCTGTTCAGTTGTGACATTTTGCCTCAGTTTTGGTGTTGACGGTGATAAAAAAAACTCAGTTTTGGTTTTTATTTCTTCTTATTTCAAACAAACAGGGAAACTCAACAAAATACAGAAACTGTAAACAAGTAAACAACCCACTTTTTGTGTCGCCACCCCACGAAGTGGGGAGCGACATATAGGGATTACTTTTGTCGTCTTGCGTCGTCTGCGTCGTCGTCTGCGTCACACTTTCTCGTATCCGCCACTCCTCTTTAACCTATGAATGGATTTTGATGAAACTTTCAGTGATTCTTTTTCACATAATGGCATTGTGCACCTCCTATTTTATTTTTTGATCTGCTGTATTTTTTCCAGAGTTATGCCCCTTTTCCACTTAGAATTCTGTCTGAAATATTAAAATGTAGTGCAGGCGACACACATCTTCCATGGAAGACTCACATCTAAGTTGAAACTAATAGGTTCCCAAAGATCCCATGATATGTACATGTAGTAACAGTACATGGAGAGTGGATTGTTACTAAATCACTTGGGGAGTGAAGTTTCCGCTCAGACAAAAATTTCTTGTCTGGGAAAAAGCATTACAAGTAAGCAAAGTTTCAGCCAAGGGACCTCTGGGTAGAACCCGGAGGTCCCATGGCTTAAACCGTGTTTGTTCTTTTCATGCATTACCACAGGAATTGACTGTTATTGTCTGGGTGGAAAATTCACTCCACAAGTGATTTAGTAACAATCCATTCTCTACGTACTGTACCTATGACGTGATGCTATATGTACATAGCAGTATACATGTAGAGGACAACATTCCCCAATAGTGTGCCCCTCTCCCTCTTGTGTTGAACTGCTTTTGATACTCACGCACCACAAATGACAAAGGTAACTGTCAATCTTGCAGAGATTCCACTTCATGCATATGACATCACACTCGTACTTGATTCCGAAAATCCTCTGTCATAATTTTCAGTCAAATGCTGATGACAACATGTGTTCTGAACATCTGAATGGGAATTACAACCGAGTAAGATTCAACAGCACATTTTGTCTTCTCATTCACTTTTAATGAGGTAAGTCGACAGACCAAAGTGACAACAGTTTAAGCATTGAGCAATTTAGCACAAATTACATGTGGAATGGAATCAAACGATGACGCCAGCCCAATGTAAACTGAAACTGCTGGATAAGGCAGGCAGGAATTGTCAAAATCCTGTTTTCAGCTTCATTAAGCTTTTCAAAGCCATCTTCTCTTTCAAACATTTCAGTGAATCATTTCTGCATAATCAACTTGATGCTAAGATTGAATGTCATGTTTCAGTATTCTGCTGTAATTTTCTTTCAAGTTCCAGAGTTTACATTTGGTGTATTTGTCTTTTCAACATACAGTTAAAACTAGAAGTCCTGTGTTACGGTGTGGAAATATTAATGATATTGGTAACAGAAAGAGATCTGAGAATCAGCAACAATAACTATGAATTTAATTATTCTGAAATTTAATTAAAAAAAATTAAATATAAAAAAAAATGATGCAAAGATCTTTTACACTAATTGGTTTACAGAAAATAAAAACAGTGGTACCGGTACTTATCAATTATTGAATAAGTCCAAAATAGAGTTTGACAGAATCCAGTAATCCAGTGGTGAAGAATCTTGTGAAGAAATTTTCCAGCTGGTAGTATTAAATCCAAGAATGTGTCTTCAGAAACAGTATCCATAGATTTGTAATAAAATGTTCACTTAGAAATTTTGGCAGTCTCCATAAAATATAATAAAATGCTCAGCAAAATTCAAATGGAGTAAAAATCCAATTAAGAATTGGTGCCACAGGTAATTTCCAAATAATCTAGTAGAATCCTGGCTTTTCACAAAGTATATTCTGTTTCACAAACAGAAAGTATAATTTCTCTTTTACAAGATGAATACATTTTTTTCAAAGTTCTCTTTTGGAATCACTCTTCCAAATTCACAAAGAAGCACTGCTTCCACAATAAATGCACTGTTCTGGAACAATACAAATCTCCAATGGAAACAATTGCCCTGAAAAGAGTTTTTCTGAAATGATCAAGTCTTTTTGACAATGAGTCCCTGAATTCTGTTGACAAACCTTTATATAGTAGTACTCAGATAGAATGTTCTCCAATATTCTGTTTTCTATCAGTTTCTAGGTGATTCTGTCTTAATTGATATAAGGAAGATCCTTGATCTACTTGAACAATTAAACAATCAACAGCTATATGTACACTGATTTAAAAATAGATTATGTGTAACAAAGATGTAAACATGCACTTAAAGGTCACTAAGTGCAAATGATTCACACCAGCTAGAATCTGCCTTCAGAAAAATATCAATTGCGTAGAATTATCAACTAAGGACATATCAATCTCAATATAATATGGACTAAAACACACCCTGCCTTAAAAGAAAAAGTTTGAAGGTACTGAACACTTTTTTTTATAACTTCAGAAGACTCTAACTGGTTTACAATATACACACATGAGAATCTTCGCAAAAACACTTAATAAACATATTTATACACTTACAGTGAATGGGGACTGATTAGATCATGTTAAATTAGGATATTCTGGAAAGAGCATCAGTTACAACATTATCTCTTCCCGAAATATGCCTAATATCCAAGGGCTAAACTCCACCGCAATAATCTTTGATTCTTGTTTTTCATTTTATTGATAGAAGTTAAGGGGTTATGATCGGTGTAAACTGTAATAGGGCATTGAGTGGTTCCTAGATATACATCAAAATGGGTTAATGCCAAATTTAGAGCCATAGTTTCTTTTTTCTACTGTAGAGTAATTCATTTGATGTTTGAGAAATTTTCTGGAGAAATAACGTACAGGGGATTGACACCTTGGGAATCTTCCTGGGCAATATACCCACCTGGTCCATTGTCACTTGCATCTATAAATAATTTGAAGGGCTTTTCATAATTGGGACTGGCCAGGACGGGGGAATAAGTTAAGTAATGTTTTTATTCTGTTAAAGGATTTCTGGCACTCCTCAGTCCAAACAAATTTAACCCTTTTGCTCAATAAAGTGGTCAAAGGGGAGACAACACCTGAGAAATTTAAACAAAATTTTCTTTTATATCCAGCCATGCCTAAGAATCTCATGAGCTCTTTTTTAGAGCTTGGGACTGGAAAATTTACGATGACATCAACTTTTTCCGCAGTTGGCCTCCCCTGCCCCTGACCCACAACATGGCCTAAATAATTTACAGTTGCTTTGCCAAATTCTGATTTTACCAAGTTAATAGTTAGGTTGGCTTGGGTCACTTTGTCAGAGAAGTCTTAAATGTGCTTTAGATGATCAGCCCAATTTGTATCTGTGTGTATAATGACATCATCAATATAAGCTTCACTGTGATCTAGGTCTGCAATTGAGTGGTTAACCATGTGCTGGAACGTTGCCAGAGAACTTTTCATGCCAAAAGGGGTAACTTTATATTGATACAACCCAAATGGGGTGACATTGACAAAAGAAGATATTTCTTTTGCTCCTTCTGTTAAAGGGACTTGCCAATAACCCTTTAACAAGTCAAATTTTGTCACAAATTTAGCATGGCCAAGTTTGACAATGCAGTCATCAATTCTTGGAATTGGATAATTGTCTGTTATGGAGAGGCTGTTCACTTTTCGGTAATCCATACAAAATTGGTAACTCCCATCAGATTTTGTGACAAGTATACAGTGTGAACTCCAGTTGCTATGGCTAGGTTCAATGATATCATTGTCCAGCATATACTGTATTTCTTTTCGCATGATCTGAGCTTTGAAAGGGTTCCATCTATATGGATGCTGTTTGATGGGGTTTGCTCCCTCCCACATCAACATCATGAAAAATAACATGTCCTACTAAATCAAATTAAATCAACTAAATAGGCAGTAAATAATCCATTTTATTTTGTAGATCTCTCAGAACATCTTGAGTTCTGTAACTTTAGAGGTACATTTTCGCTTTCTTCATTAATATCCTCTACATGATTTTCTACCTCATCGACGTGGGTGACTGTTGAGACTGGTAGAGAGTTTGTTTCTCTCTCATAATATGTTTTCAACATATTTATATGGCACAGCTGAGTATTTTTGAGTCTATCAGGAATCTCAACAACATAATCAGTATCACTGACCTGGTGCTTAATAATATAAGGGCCTGAATATCTTGCTTGTAAACCATTGCCCTTTACAGGGAATAATGCTAGCACCTTGCCCCCAGGTTTAAAAGTGTAAAATTTCGTCTTTTTATCATACCAGGTCTTCATGTGACTCTGGGCTTTCTGTAAATGTTTATTTGCCATTTCTATGACCCTGTGCAATTCTTCCTTAAAAGTGGACACATAGTCCAGGAGAGAAATTTCAGGTGGCTCTTCCACGAGCCATTTCTCCTTCAAAGCAGTGAGTACACCCCTCACTGAGTGTCCAAACACTAATTCAAAAGAGCTGAACCCCAGAGATTACTGTACAGTCTCATGGACTGCAAATAAAAGGAGATAGACTCCTTCATTCCAATCCATCTCATTATCCTCCCCTTAGGCCTTTATCATGGTCTTCAGTGTTTGATAGAAGAATTCTAGAGCTCCTTGACTTTCGGGATGGTAGGCACTTGATGTATACTGCTTAATTTTGAGCTCATACATCACCTGCTGAAAAATGTTTGACATAAAATTTGAGCCTTGGTCTTCGTGAAAAATTTTATCAAGGCCTTAACTATAGTCTTTGTTTTAATATTTCTTAGAGGAATAGCCTCAGGAAATAGTGTAGAAGCACACATGATGGAAAGCGAATATTCATTTCCAAATCTTGTTCTAGGCAATGGGCCAACACAATCAATAATAATTCTACTGAATGGTTCCTCAAAAGCAGAGATTGGTTGAAGGGGAGCAGGGGGAATCTTCTGGTTGGGTTTTTCTATAATTTGACAGGTGTGGCAGGTTTTACAAAATTTGACAACATCCTGTCGAAGCTTGGGCCAGTAGAAACACTGTTGAACTCAAGAGTAGGTTTTCCTAACTCCCAAATGTTCAGCCATTGGATTTTCATGAGCCAGGCTTATTATTTCCTTCCGGTATTTAGTGAGGACAACTATTTGATAAATAACCTTTCAATCACTTTTGGAGGGTACTTCTGGTGGTCGAAATTTCCTCATGAGTACACTAGATTTTCTGAAATAACAGGCGGGGAAGTTTTGGGCTTCAGCATGTGTTGGAGCCTTTTCACATGGCTCGGCAAGGTCAGGATCACTTTCCTGTTCCTGAATTAAAGACAAAGTCAGGATAAGCTATTGCCATCACGCTTGTGAGTCGGTTCACATTTTCCTTCAGCATAGTTCTTGCCCAATTGTCACAAAATTTCATGTGCAGGTTTGGGGTCATGTCTAGATGAGAACGTCCCCTTTTGGTCGCGATAGGTCAGACACAATGACTGCCCGAGTAGGGAATTTGTAACTTGATTGGATGACTCATTTTGGATTAAATTAACCGTGAGGGCCACATACATTAGCTGTGAGGGCCAAATTTGAGGTATTGTTATGGCCCATTGTCCATCTGTCTGTCCGTCTGTCGTGCAGTCAACACGGCTCGGGCTAGAGGCCGTATTTATGAACCGATCTTTACGAAACTTCTTGGGTACCTTTGTTATCACCGTGGGACGAGAACAAGCATTTTGGGGTCTGGTCTGAAATTCAAGACGGCCGCTGGCAGCCATTTTGTACAAAATTAGGTGCTATCAGATTTTTGCGCAGAACTTCATTATGAAAACTCTGATTTGAATAATTTTATTTATGAATGTCTAGTACCATGGGATACATCACATATAATACAGGTTTTTTTCTCGTGCATAAATTATGCAAATTAGACTAACTTTGATTTATTTAGTGTTACTTTCAGCACTGTCAGTGCAAATGCCAATACGGCTCGGGCTAGAGACTGTATTTATGAACCAATCTTTACGAAACTTCTTGGGTACCTTTGTTATCACCGTGGGACGAGAAGGAGTGTTTTTGCAGGGTCTTTACGGTCTTGAAAAGTGCTTGAATTTCAATGCCTGTCTTGAAAAGTGCTAATTGACTTTTCCCCTTGAATAGTGCTTGAATTACCACCACTCTTCTTGAAAAGTCCTTGAATCCTGGACCCCAACCTACTCTGCTAAAAAAATCCCCCCCAAAATGCCACGTTTTAGTGCCCAAAATAACAAAAAAATTTCGGGAATTCGCTGTAGCATATTAAAGTTTAAAACACGAATAGTATAATATGCCTGTGTGCTCTGCACACTACTTTTCTTGTTCATGATAATGAGAGAAAACACAAGTACACAAATTAAGATGACGTTATGGTTTCGTTTTTGGAAGCGCGTGGATTAAGGGCCTATATAAGCAATGGAATTTTGTTTATTTTGAAATTCTCACCTCTCATATTCCTTAAATTCAGATTAAATATACACAAATTATACATCAAAATGAAGTTTGGGATGTATAGAACACGAAACACACATGTAATCAACTCATAGAGTCGACTGTAGGCACCACTGGTTCCTGGAAGTCTGCTACCGTATTCGCACCAGAACTGATAATAAAATAATATTTCATCAGAACAACTTGTGGCCAAATGTGCTTCATATATCCAAGAACAAAGCTAGGCATTCAAAACACTTTCGAATACAGCGATAGGACTGCATTTTGGAAAAGGACAACACTGTCTGCATTTTTTATTGAAGATGGTTTCCATGCTCGACAGACATGCGCAAATCACTCCATACCACAAATTTCCATCAAAAAACAAAATCATAATTCTAAGAAATCTCAGCAGGTATCATGATACCTTGCATTTAAAATGGCAACTGTGCAATCTCTATCTAACAACAGTATACTGTACGAAGGCGATCTTTTTCATTATTTAATTTTAGACAGCATTGTTTTTACATGCTTTTTCTGTCCGATGACGTCGATCGGAAATCGAAAGTATACTCATACGTAAACAAAAGCAAAGGCTTTGGAATTTTCCCCAATGCAGCTCTGTCGCCATGTTTTGAAGAATTTTTATCCCCTAGCTTTGTTCTTGGATATGTAAAGCACATTTGGCCACAAGTTGTTATCGTGAAATATTAAATTATCAGTTCTGGTGCGAATACGGCAGCAGACTTCTAGGAACCAGTGGTGCCTACAGTCGACTCTATGAGTTGATTACACATGTGTTTCGTGTTCTATACATCCCAACCTTCATTTTGATGTACATTTTGTGTATATTTAATCTGAATTGAAGGAATATCAGAGGTGAGAATTTTCAAAATAAACAAAAGTTCATTACTTGTATAGGCCTTTAAAAGACGCGTTGTATTTTATCAACATTTCCAGGATTATTACTCTCAAATATCATCATGCCTTTTGGAAAATGTGTATTTAATCATTCCTGGATTAAAACGTTGAGCAGTTAAGGATTCAAAAACGAAAGCGAACTGTACTGTTTGCAGAAAAGACTTTGAGACTTACAGCATGGGCGAAAGTGCTCTGAAATCCCACAGTAGAAGTGAAAAATATTGCAAACTTTTGGCTGTGACTGAGGTTCTCTTAATTCATTCGTGACTTCTCGCAGGAACTTGCAAAGTGATCATAAGAAGGAAACTGAGATATGTGATAAAACAAATGCCACAGCCGCGAGTACCAGTCAGAGTGGAACAGTTCTGAATTTTTTTTCTGGGACTACCGTTTTGGAATCGGAGATTGTATGGGCCATTCATTGTATTACTATTGTCTGTTTCGTAACCACCCCCAGGGATAAATCAAAACGGGAATAATACAAACTCAAGAAAATATCTTTAAGTTTTAAGATCCTGATTACCTGTAATATATTTAACTTCGCCGTTGTTACATTTCTGTGGTTGTAGCTCACTCGAAAATTATATGAACGGATTTTTTAATTCTCTATGGGAATTTGTGTGTATTTTTGGAAGAGCGTCCATTTTGCAACAATGCAAAAGTGACGTAACTGGGACGGTCCATTTGAGAACAGGTAAAATTTAAATATTCTGGGCTTGCCTTTGCAGAAGACGTGTTTTGAGGAAGTTGGAATATCAGTTGGTCGTGATTATGTCTCGAAATAAAACTCAAGTCTTGTTCAGAACTCGTTAGTGAATTAGTGAATAAATATTAAATAAAATATACATGTACTGCAGTTGTGACGCAAATTATTCAGTTAATATGTGCCATACCAGTATTCCACATTTGTCATGCCTTGCCGACATCAGCCCCCCCCCCCCCCCCCCCCCCCCCCCCCTAAACACTGTGTGGGAACGATTTTCTATTAAACCAGAAGCTACAGATTATCGAGGCGTGAAAACATTTTTTTTATCGAATTGTTACCAACACAGTACAGAAAGAGAAGATTTCAAGACTTAACTGTGAGTAATAAGTTTTATTACTGTAATATTCATCAAGTTTTGTGGTGAATGTAGTATTTCTGGCGTTTAGAAGTGAGAAAAACGCCACAAAATCCCCACAAAGTTGGTTATTCAGGATGCAAATCACACTGAAAACTGTTATTTTAATGTAATACTCATCCCAGTAAGGTAATATTTGTACGAAATATCGGAAGATAAATTATTTTCCCTTATTGGGAGACATGGCTGTTTGACGTGTGTTACCTGTTTGTAGAAAACAAGCTATTGTTTCATCGATGGTCCAGTTGACTCGTCTGTCCGATTAGCTCAAAATCACATGTCCGATTAGTTCACAAACAGATGGATTACCATGGCATAGTATCTCTCTCTCTCTTTCTCTCTCCCTCTCTCTCTCTCTCTCTCTCTCTCTCTCTCTCTCTCTCTCTCTTAAATGCACTCTATGTCTCTCTATGAAATAAAGACTGATGATGATCATTACCATTTTGTTGTCTTTTACATCTCCTGTCTGTCCTGTCTCCTGGGCCGAAACGTCTCAAGCCCGAAACGTCCCAGACCGAAACATCTCAAGGCCGAAACGTCCTGGGGCACAAACGTCTCATGGCCGAAACATCCCCTTTCCTGTCTGTCTGTCTGTCTGTCTGTCTGTCTGTCTGTCTGTCTGTCTGTCTGTCTGTCTGTCTTGTCTGTCTGTCTGTCTGTCTGTCTGTCTGTCTGTCTCTGTCTGTCTGTCTGTCTGTCTGTCTGTCTGTCTGTCTGTCTGTCTGTCTGTCTGTCTGTCTCAAGACAGGTAGAAACATACATACAGATAAAGAAATAGAGAGATAGAGACAGAGATGAAATTCCATCATGACCTACAAACATCTTGGGCTGCAACCATATCCATTCAAATTTAAGTTAATTGAGAACTCTGTTTGGCTCAGCTGTAAGTCTGTATATGTGAGCTCAGGACTTAACTTATTTTGTGATATATTATATGTACTGGTGGGCAAAAAGCTCCCAGTTGCTGTATCTACAATTGGCACATACTTATGACATCAGTCTTTTGTTTCAAACAAGTGATATATCCCGAAGAGTTGATAAGAGCACGTACTGTATTTAACGGATTCCTTGAATACCACATCAAGACGAAAAAAAACCCCGCGAAGTCACGAATGTTTTTACAAACTCAAAAACTCTGAATGTTTAATGCGCAGAACGATAATATTGGTGTCTCGATTGAAAAGAATCCAGTTCATTTTTAGCTAGAAGTGACAATGAGACTTTCGTGTTGTGGTCGTGCCTTTTGTTTGTCTAAGAAAACAACCGTATGTGACAAGTGGGTTACACCATATCATATCGTGATATTGAACATACAATTGCTTGGGAGTACTCACTTGAGCAAAGCCCTCGTGAGCACCCTCGCAATTGTATATTCAATATCACTCGCTTTCTATGGTGTAACCTATACTAAATATCAATATTTACACCAATATCAACAGTATTAGTTTCGTATAGATACGATAATACCACAGTGTGTTTTGAGATGGCTTGTATCTCAACGAGTTCAAAGTGGTATATTCTCTTGGCAGAGACTCGCGAATATAACGCTTTGAACTCGTTGAGATACAAGCCATCTCGAAACACACTGTGGTATTGTTGTATTTATCTTATACTGACATTGAAAGATGATTTTAATGTTTTTTCCGGGTCATTTATGGAATGAAATGGCCGAATTTCGAGCTAATGGTCATTTATGAAATGAAATGGCGGAATTTCGAGCTAGTAGTTTTCAATTTGCCTTTGCGTATGTATACAGAATACACGTGAAAAGCCAGCTGGCTTCAAGAAGGGGGTAAGATTTGGAGTAAAATATGGTAATTTTATTTGAGATGAAAATACATTCAATGATTCAAATAACTTAAACCAACCAACTTTAATCCACACGTGTTATACCATACTGTTTACATCATGTAACCTAATTTCGAAGTGAGTCGAGCGTTGCTAAGTGAAGCATACAGTGAGTCATGTGCATATAGTGAGCTCATTAAATCTATATTACACACGCATGTAATAAAGACAAAGTTTATTACACACCCTTTATCGCAAACAGGTATAAGATAAATAATCATAACTTACCGGACATTTTTTTATGAATTTTCAGAAACTAATGATTACACTCTACAGCAGCTAATCGGACAGATATCAAAAACGTAGTGCCCTTCTGAATGAACGAATTATATGTTTAAAACAGACTTTGAGGAAGAAACGATGCATGTACCGGGTCGCAGGCATGTTTTTCTTGTTTAAAACAAGAAAAATATTTTGCTTTTAAAATCATTTCGCATCAACCTCTAATTTATTCACTCCACCAGACGAAATAATAGAAGCCGAAGGATAATCCATTGTATTATCTTACCAGAAATCGTTAAAGGCTTGCTGTAAAACAGAATCTTCAGTTCTTTTACGGAGTTTTTCTTCGAAGTGTGTGCTGATATTTTGGCAAAAATCTAAACATTCACGCCTCGATAATCTGTAGCTCCCCGATAATCTGTAGCTCCCGGTTAAGTAGAAAATTATTCCCACACAGTGATAAAGGCTGTGAGTGTGATCGTTTGTGTGACATGGGTACAGGTGAAAACAGAACCATGTGAAAACGATACCAACTGGCGAAATCGGCACCAAATTTGCGTCTGGCGAAAACGGAACCCAACCAAAACTTGGCGAAAGAAGAACAACCACTATGTAACATGATCAAATATTCAATTTTCCTCCATCATCGTTTTGATTTTGTCTCCCAATTTTCCTCAGATCGTCGTTTTGATTTTCATCTTTTCTCGCATATATGCAATAGAATCGAATATGAACACAATATATGCAAGATGTTACACATTTGGCCATGAGTTATTATCGTTAATATAATATATAACTATTTAAGAGTAATGCCAATCCTTTACTTTGTGTTTGGCCCAGGAGTCCGGATTTCTTGGGTTGGCACTGCCCCCGCCCAAACATGGCCAAAAAGACCATTTTTTTTATTTTTGGCCTTGGCACGTCCTTTGAATTCAGACCCCCCCCCACCACCACCACCATCAAGATCTGGTTTCTGTGGCAATGATATCTAAAGAAGAGAGAAGTATTGTAAATCCGGGTTGGTTCGATTCCAGGGCCGAAAATAGGGTTGGGGCCTGGATTGGGGAGGGGTGTACTTGCGTTTAATGTTTAGAAGTCACTGCTAACCAACAAGAAATCCATTTAAGAAAGTTGGGAGGGGAGATATATCCTCTCATCTTTAACTGCTCAGTTTTCAACAAATTTATTAGAGAACCTAAAATGCATCCGCAAGCTTAGGCTAAATACTCAGTTTCAAAACAAAACACAGAAAAAGGCAGATTGAAATGAATTAAATAGTGATGCCGTTTTTGACATCCGAACTGGTGCCGTTTTCGCCAACCCAGGTGCCGTTTTGCTAACGTAATTGACATGATTCTCTCCACCAGCAGTTGGTGCCGTTTTTGCTCACTTGGTGCCGTTTACTCCAGGTGCTGTTTTCGCTATAACCCAACACAACAAGTCAAAGTATCAAATCTACTTTTAAGAAAGTATATAACTAATAGCAGGAGAGAATTGATAGCTTTGAATCAAATCCTGACAAATATATAATCACTATAATATATAAATAATGAATCTTATTCCGTTGGACTGGGATTGTGGACATTCTAATAGAAAGTATTCTGGGCACTTCAATACGCCCAAGTGAAGTTACACATTTGGCACTCCTCTTCACTGTCTTTCCCAATTTTCACCTCATCTCCAGCGACTGTCACCTCAGCTTGAACAACAGTGCCCACCCCCACACCCACGTAGGTGCCATCAAGGTACTCTTCAAAACCTAGTTTTTCTTTTATCACGCAATGCCACCCAAGTAACCTCCTTCATCTCCTCCCCCTATCCCCGCCAATTAATGTTACAATCTATGACTCTTTGACGATTTCTTTCTTTTTTTTGGCCCTGGTTTGGCAAGAGATTTGCTGAATTGTCAAGATAACAGCGTTCATTAAGTTTATCCCGTCCTTGATCATCATCCATCCAAGCTCGCCGCTTATTACCTCCAGTGCCGTGGCATTATCATTCGTTCTCGTGTTTTCCATGCTCGATGAAGGCGTTTGGTTTAGACGAATAACTTCAGTGCCATGCGTTATATCTGGGACACCTCCATTTCCCATATTGTTTTACCCACGAAAACCTTACTAAAGTGGTTTCTTCCTCTAAGTCTCATTTGTTTATGGATTCGTTTCCTCTTCAGAGTTAGTTTATTCGTACGGATTCGGTAGATAGATGCCTCTCCCTGTATAATGTTTATATTCTTCTCAAAGTTGGCTAAGCACCAAGTACATCCAACTACCTGTTTTACGTTTTAGTTGAACTATTGTAATGAAAAGTGTATATATTTTTTTATTTAATTATATCTTTAATGATTTAAGTACATAAATTGAAATTTTATTTGTGTTTGACATTATTTTTTAGCTTTTGAATACGATAACCATGGAAAATGGATATTATTGGTAAAAGAGGAAATTTTTCAATATGCCAAAAAGTTGACGGAGTGAACTGGTATGGTGGCTTCAGTATCGAGTACGAGACCCATTACTGTTAATTACAGCTTGACAATGCCTTCTCATGCTCCCAATCAGGTTCCTGGTGGTCCTTTGAGGGATGTTGTTCCATTCTTGGACCAGCATGGCACCAAGCTCCTGGACACTTCTTGGCTGAAATTGCAAGCTGCAACTCAGACATGTTCCATTGGAGTGAGGTCAGGGGATCTTGCTGGCGAGTCCATACGCTCAATCCCCTCCCTTTGGGTACTCCCCGACAGCATGGGCAACATGAGGACGGCCATTATCGTCCATTAAAATGAATCTTATCACCCACTGCACCTGCATACAATCTGACATGGACGATCTCATCAATATACCGTTGTGCAGTCAATGTACCACGTTCAAGGACAGAGAGTTCTTTCTGTTTGTCCATCCCAGCTGATTCCGCCCCAGACCATGATTGACCCGCCACCATAGCAGTCGTGCTCAGCAATGTTGGCTGCATAGAGTCGCTCTCCTGATCTTCTCCATACCCTAGAACGCCTATCTGTGTGGTCTAGGCTGTACCTAGACTCATCTGTAAAAAGGACAGGTCGCCAATCTTCTCTAGTCCACCCAACGTGGTCCATGGCCCATTCATATCGTGCCTGGCGGTGGTTCTGGGACAGCGGAATGCGAATACATGGTCTTTTCGATCGGAGACCACCTTCGTGTAACCTTGCCCGAGTAGTCAGAGTCGAAACATTTACCTCGGATGGATGCATTCTAAAGGTCACTGCAAAGCTGGGTTGCTGTGGCAAAGCGGTTCCCACGGGCCTGAATGATTAAAACTGGTCTTCAGCTGCAGGTGTGGCCCTGTCTCTGCCATCATGTGGCATCTTACTGGTGTTCCATACTGCTGAAATCTTGCCCAGGCTCTTGTGATCATCGTATGGTGCACACCAAGGGCTTCACCAACTTGACGATGGGTAGCCCCATGGTCCACCATCCCTACAGCCCGTCACATTTCTGCTTCAGACAAATGTCTTCTTACGTTTGCATTTGCCATATTCAATCATTAAATCACAAGGGTTTGTGTTGAAGATTGAATACCCTACACATGACATGTACATGTAGACAGTACACGAAAAGATCATGAAAATCAAGGGGTACATGCTTTCCATGACTGTCACGAAAAGTCTGCCTCTCGAGAGAGCTAATGTAAACAATGGGGACCATCTCAATACATTCCTCAATCATATCCACCAAAAATATCGCAAATATGTCACAAACAAATTTCACAATGATGTTTCAAATATTTGGTGCTCAGCAAACTTTGAGCAGTATATTTACCCCCAAATACTCCTTGTCACATGTCTTTCTCAGTGTAAACAATCTGCTGCTACCTTCTCAGTTACTGAACTCCCCTACTATTCACTGTTGAGTAGGTTCTACTTTATGACCCAGTGTGGAGGGGGGGGGGGGTAAACTTTGCTTTTGCTGTAATTTTGCTTTCATTGAGTACGAGTCTCCATTTGGTTCATTTAGTTCGATATCTCTCAACAACTGCCAGCATTTTTGCTGATTTCCCTTTACCCTCGTCTCACACGCCCATGTTTCTCGGTATAAATTCAAACTCCCGTCAGTTAATTAATACAATGTTAGTTATCCGCTCCTCCCGCTTGTGACTTTGGTTTTGTTTTATTTATTTCTGTTACATTTTCAAAGATTTTGTTTATACAGTTCAAAATTTGGGGCTTTCTTCACTTCTTCAATTGAGACGTAACTTTTTCAGTTTTTCTTAAGAATGTGGAAGATACATAATATAGACAGTCTGAAAACAGTACTTACAGTAAAATTTGAGATGGTGAACTGAATCTATCCTTGCGAAGCATGTTACAATTTTTTGCAAATGTTGATTTTAATGATATTAAACTCTGACACTGTCCGAGTTTAATGTTATTGAACTAGCTTGGATGGGGGTGGGGGGAGTCAAAACACGACTCGTCTTGAACAAAGGTATTCGGCACAATCTGAGAAGTCGAAAAAAATTATGTCTGATAGCATTTTCAGATCGATGCTGTCGTGTCCCCATAGTGAAATATAAATATTAACAAGGTACACGGCCTGCTTTTCGAAACCAATAGTACTCGTATTCATCATACTTCCCTCCCTCAAATTTGATTCACCTAATGTATCCAGCTGTACCCGTTGTAAGTGGAAAGACTAAGATTTCCAATGGTGTATTACACGACCGTTGGTCGTTCTTTGCTTCTTCATAATAACTTAGAGAAGTCGGAGGGACAGACGAAAAACACATCGTCGGAAAACTTTTCGTGGAAAGGGGGTTACGAGCGACAATTCTCCGATTTATCGAGGGGAGGGGGGGGGGGGAGCAAAAAAATGCCAGGATACAAGGTCCGGGTGGGTGGGTGTTTCGGAGCCCCAAAGTGCAGTTTTTGCCGTTGTCATGCAATTTTTTGCCAAATATCATCTTACAGACAAGTAATTACAACCAAAGTAAATTCAAGTGCTTAGATTCATAACTTAGAACAGAATAGAGAATTGATAATGTGTTGGGGGCTCCATGTTAGAATTTTTTCCCCATGTTTTACACTTCATTAGGGAGTGGGTCCTGTTCTGGGTCTGGCAAAAATTTGCAAAACTTAAAAATGATTTCCAGCTGTTTGGTCATGATTTTCACTCCTTTATATTTTTACTAAGGCAGTCTGCCTCTTATAAGTGCTTTGTAGCTCCTATTATTTGATTCTTCTGTAAGCCCCAGGGTGCCTCATGCCATTGTTATAGTGTGCTTCCATGTATGGAAAAATTGGAAAGATTGATAGAATAAAAATCTTGATTGTGGAAAACGTATAATTTCAAGGTAAATATGATTCTAGTGACACTAACATAAAAAAATAAATAAGAGGCAATTCATCTCAGACAAGCCACCCTGGCATGGGTCAAAAAACTTCAGTATTAGGTCTCTCTCAGACCAGATGTACAAACTAAACATTCAACCGAAAAGTAATGAAATAAAAAACAACTATTTCTTGTGGACAGTTGAAGATATCCAGGTGGGAACAATATAGTTTGGGCAGGGCTTCTTGGTGGTGGGATTCGACTGGTGTCTGAACAGCATAGACATGTTGTACATCGGGGTAAGGGTTGTGTTGCTTAGAACATGAATGGGTGTATATCTGCAATTCAGTTGGTGGAGGCGGGTTCCAGTGGTTACCTGGGGGTCTGGTGCTGCATTTCCGTTGTGGCTTTATATGCAGAGAGATTGTTTTGGAGCCATCTGTGGCTAGGGATGCCTTGGATGCACAAGAGCAGGGCTGGGATATCGGACAAGTTGGTTTGCGGCACCTTTCATGTTTGGGAAAAGTATTTATTTATTTATTTTTTTTGATTTAGGTAATTTGAATACTTCATCAAACAGATTTTATAAATTGGGGGTGGGTCCCTAATTGTCTTTGAGGAAAAACTGTGCGGGAGGGGTGGGTGTCCAAGACATGACTGGCAAAAATTTACATTCCGGGGGTGGTGGGTCCCAAAAATTGAAAATGTAAAAATTTTCACCTTGTATCCGTAATTTTTTGCCTGAAAACCCCCACCCCCCACCCCCCACCCCTGGATGTATTATAAAAATTTGTGACCCCATTGTCTATGGGGGCAGATTCAAATATTATCTGTATGCCTGTATCAAATTTTACTCTTGGATTGGCATTTATTCATTTCTGGTGACCACATTTAACGTGTAAACATTTTTTACCCGAACGGTAATTGGGGCGAAACGACCCGGTACCTCGCTGACAGTTTGATGAGGGTAAACATTTATTTAGAAAGCATCAACAGTTATTTTCCGACGTATTTATTTATTTTACTCACAGAAACTGTCATCACTTTGTGTTCGTAAGTTTTAGTTGAGACCAATTTTCGAAACATCTATAAACATGTCTCGTGCGGTTCAGATTTATTTTTGATCTGTATCCGAATCCATCAAAACACAATTCCTCGCAACAACCTCCAAACCCTCAGGAGAAAATAGAGTATGCTATTCGTTACATCATTGGTAAACAAACATGTCAGCTGCTGGTGTTAAATGACCGTGACGGTGTGCTTTTAAGTGAAATGAAGGGAAAATGAAGACCCACCGATAAGGTATTAATGCTAAAATTGACTCGTTTATCTAATCTTCAATTTGAGTGGTTGTTTATAATTGAATAATAAATAGAACGGGAGATACTTGACATAGTCTGGAGCCACGACCTTATGAAACAGACAATAGTACTACACATTCGTCATATTCTAGTAATGAAGGAATCAGTGACATATTTCAGGTACTAAGATATTTTATTATAATTATCTGATAGAATAAATTGTTCTGGTTAAAATTGTCCCTTTATAATCTCTTTAATGGCAGTAACAAATAAACATACCATTATCAATGCCTTAATGAAACAGTCATATAGTCCTTGAAAATTGCTATTGGAGTGCTTGAAAAGTGCTTAAATAGTGCTTAAATTTGGTTTTGAAAAAAGAGTGGGAATCATGTTTTGAATCCGGTCTAAAATTCAAGATGGCCACTGGCAGCCATTTTGTACAAAATTAGGTGCAATCAGATTTTTGCTCAGGACTTCCATATGAAAGCGCAGATTTGAATAATTTTTTTATGAATGTTTAGTACCATGGGATTCATCTCATATAATACAAACTTTTTTCTCGTGCGTAAATTATGCCAATTAGACTAACTTTGATCTATTTAGTGTTACAAATGCAAATGTAGCTGCAAATGCCAATACGCCTCGGGCTAGAGGCCGTATTTATGAACTGATCTTTACGAAACCTCTTGAGTACCTTTGTTATCACCATGGGACAAGAACAAATGGTTTTGGGCGTCGTCCGAAATTCAAGATGTCCACCAGCAGCCATTTTGTACATTAGTTAGTGCAATCAGTTTTTTGTACAGAACTTCTGTATGAAAGTTCTGATTTGAATAAATTTTTGTATGAATGTTTAGTAGCATGGAATACATCACATACACAGGCTTTTTCTTGTGCAGAAATTATGCAAATTAGATGAACTTTGATTTATTCAGTGCTACGTATACACAGTAAGTGCACATGTCAATACAGCTCGGTCTAGAGTCTGTATTTGTGAACCGATCTTCACGAAACTTCTTGGGTACCTTTATTATCACCTTGGGATGGGAACGAGTGTTTCTGGGTGCGGTCCAAAATTTGAGATGGCTGCCAGCGGCCATTTTGTACCGAAATTAGGTCCAATCAGTTTTTTGTACACAACTTCTATACGGCTCAGACTAGAGGCTGTATTTATGAACTGATCTTTACAAAACTTCTTGGGTACCTTTGTTATCACCGTGGGACGAGAACGAGTGTTTTTGGGTACAGTCCGAAATTCAAGATGGCTACCAGCAGCCATGTTGTACCAAAATTAGTACAATCAGTTTTTGTAAATAACTTCTGTATGAAAGTTTTGATTTGAATAAAGTTTTGTATGAATGTTTAGTAGCATGGAATACATCACATATAATACAGGTTTTTTCTCGTGCAGAAATTATGCAAATTAGATGAACTTTGATTTATTCAGTGCTACTTATACACAGTAAGTGCACATGTCAATACAGCTCGGGCTAGAGTCTGTATTTATGAACCGATCTTCACGAAACTTCTTGGGTACCTTTATTGTCACCTTGGGATGAGAACGAGTGTTTCTGGGTGTGGTCCAAAATTCGAGATGGCTGCCAGTGGCCATTTTGTACCGAAATTAGGTCCAATCAGTTTTTTGTACACAACTTCTTTACGGCTCAGACTAGAGGCTGTATTTATGAACCGATCTTTACAAAACTTCTTGGGTGCCTTTGTTATCACCGTGGGACGAGAACGAGTGTTTTTGGGTGCAGTCCGAAATTCAAGATGCCACCAGCAGCCATTTTGTACCAAATTTAGTGCAATCAGTTTTTTGTACAGAACTTCTGTATAAAAGTTCTGATTTGAATAAATTTTAGTATGAATGTTTAGTAACATGGAATACATCACATATAATACGTGTTTTTTTCTCTTGCAGAAATTATGCAAATTAGATGAACTTTGATTTATTCAGTGCTACTTATACACTGTAAGTGCACATGTCAATGCAGCTAGGGCTGGAGGCTGTAACCGATCTTCACGAAACATCTTGGGTACCTTTGTTATCACCTTGGGACTAGTGTTGAAACGATTAGTTGACCAGTCAAAATCAGTTCGATTTTCAGAAAAATTGACCCTGAAATCTTCCAGTCGACTAGTCAGGAAACTCAAAGATGAAGTTGTAAAATGCCAATAGTGGGAGGGGGAGTGGGGAGGGTTAATGATTACAAAGATCAGACATTTCTGCTTCGTGGTGGACCTATTTTAAATTGTATTGAGAAGTGGATATCAATGCAATCATTTTTGTTTGTTGATGCTGATAATGTTACAACTTAGATTTCAGCAGCATTACAAGCACTGATTTCACCTAACCTAATCACTGGCACGCACTGAAGAAAAATACTTTGATGTACAACTTCAAAGCTGCCGTTAATTCATGCAAGCGTTCTGTCTCTCACCCAAGTCGCCCACACTTTTTAATTGGTTTGGGTGCGAGCTTGCAAAGACCGGATATGAAGGTGAGGAAACTGTCCGTCACAAAATTTGACCCAGGAGTTTTTAATTAATTGCACCGGGCGAATGGCGGCACACTTCAAATATTTTACAAATTCACAAAACTTCTGTTTTAACACCATTGGGTACTTTTTCCACTGTACGGTCAGAGGACTAGGAGGCACGCACTTCCCAGGTATCCTAATTTTTTTACTGAATGGTTAAAGCTATAATATGCACGATGTTTTAAAAAACTCAAAATATGAAAAAGAGAACAGCTACGTTCATGACTTTGACAAGGGAACTTCATCAAACACCTGTCAAAAGAGTCATTAAACGAAAGGGTCATCAACTTACATGTAACAGTCTCTTATCACCTAATTTACTGAGACAATTATGTTTTCAACAGACAAGCCGACTAGTCAATTTTTGCAATCAGTTTTTTGTACAGAACTTCTGTATGAAAGTTCTGATTTGAATACATTTTAGTAGGAATGTTTAGTAACATGGAATACATCACATATAATACAGGTTTTTTTCTCGTGCAGAAATTATGCAAATTAGATGAACTTTGATTTGTTCAGTGCTACTTATACACAGTAAGTGCACATGTCAATACAGCTCGGGCTAGAGTCTGTATTTATGAACCGATCTTCACGAAACCTCTTGGGGTACCTTTGCTATCACCTTGTGACAGGAACGAGTGTTTTGGGGCGCCTTTATTATCACTGTACTTTGAGAACAAATATTTTTGGTATTCAGTCAGACCCACTCTGGGACTCAAAGATTTCTTTTCTAGTTTAGCATCTAACTGTCGCCCCACTTTTACAATACTTTACCTATATATTTGTTACAGACTAAGGTCAGCATTTATGTGCAGACCGTTACAATACTTTACATGTACCTTTGTTATCAGGTCATTACCTAGATATTTGTCATTGCTGTGTCACATACTAAACATGAACATGTCTTAAAAAAATTGAGCTACAGTGTCATTGACACTTTTATTTTTCATAAAAACACAGCATACAGGGAACAGAAGTTAACATATTCACAATTATCACAATTCTTGTCTTATTTGATAATCCTTTCATAAACATTGAACATTTTTCTTTTCATCAAACTCTACACACAAACAAGTTAAGCTACAGTGTCACTGACATTTTCATTTATATGTAGTTCTGCCAGGATGTGAGCGATTACAGGCTCTTTAGAGCCTCCAGGCAGTTGGATTAAATATAATTTATCATAAAGTGGGGGCATCAGTTTCCCATGGATACATTTGGTGGCCTGCTGTATTGGTGCTACGGTTTAATGGAGATATGATAAAATATTTATTAATTCATTATCTGCTAACTTAAATGACTAGAAACTTATGCTTGGCAATGGGGGTTGAGGGTGGTGAAGGCACACCACCCTTGGCATTTCTCGTTTTTTTTTTTTACTACAGCCCCGTGGGAACTCCAGGAACTAAAAATATTCAGACCAGAAGATTGTTTTTAGCATCAGCTTCCATTGGACTAGTGGAATCAGATGGAACAACAAAATTGCTATCAATTTTGTTGTGGGGTGCCATATGGAGACAGATGCCCATTTTAACGCTGTTGACTGTTGTCAATGAAAAAATGCTGGGTCATCATCTTTGTTATGCTCCATCAACTATGTATTCTTCTTCAGAACATTTGGACCAAATCTAAACAAATTTAGAACAAAGCATCTTGGTGAAGCATTCTGGTAAAGTTTGAGTCACTTACATGTAACTGGTAGAGTGCTAAATATTTTCTCAGCCTCAAGATTTGTTCACGCATTTTATCTTATTACAATACATGGTAAGACAAAAACCATGGAGATGTATTAATTTTTCTAACAAGATAATATGAAGGACATCCACAGAATATTATTCCTTTAACTTTAGGCATCTGCAGATCAGAATAAAGCCTAAATATGGGCTTCTTGCACGCCTAAATATGGGCTTCTTGCACTCTACGATTTAACTCCTTGCACTCTGGTAGTATTTCAAATTTTAAGTCAAAGACTCCACATTGCACAAGCAGCATGAAAAATTTGACAAATTATATCTTGTTTGACAGAGCTCAGTGAGCTCTTTCTAAACAAGGTATAATTTTTTAAATTCTCAGTTGCATTGTGGGAAACATTTGCTGCTGAAAACTTAGGTATTTTGACATCAGTGTGCAGAGAATTAAGCAGGCTTTTTTGTGTCTTGATAGATTTTTAGACTTTTGCCATGAGAGGCTATATGTATTTCAAATCCATGCAATTTATGTATACTTGTTAATGATAAAAAAGAAGACTTTTTAAATAGCTGAATGTTCGCTTATCTATCTCCAACCCACGTGAACAGTCAATTGGTTAGACATTTTTCAAATTTTGCACACTGTATGTAATTCATTCTTATTTCCTCGTCAAAAAATTGCTGTGGAAAACTGGTGCTTCTACTGCAATTGCCATGAAGCCTATTCGATTGTGTAAAAATCATCAGGGTATAGTCTCAATTGCCATGTATATGTGCCATGTCATTGTGTAACCTGGAAGTTGTGCAATTTCTGCCACCACAAGGCTTTCTGAAGAAGCCATCCTCGGCAGTATTTTTGCTGTGGATGTTTTTAGTTTTCTCTGCATTTTCCTCGGCACTTTTGTGATTGCTGAGGGTGAATTACCAGGGCTGCTAATAGACATGCACATTATAAACAGAAGTCGGTTTAAGCTGCAATGGAAGCAAAACAATAATTCAGTCAAATGAACTTCTGAATTATTTGAGTGAATTATCTGAGTGAATAACACATTAAAATGGTATGTAAACAAGAATATCATTCAAATCGAATATTTAAACTAAAATTGACTTCTGGCCTTATAAATCATTTAACTTGTGACAATAAATCCATTTAAAATGCACAAAGGGGTATACAAGTGTAGCTTAAGATGCAAATACATGTATACTAACATTGTTAATACAAATATACAGGGTGTTTTGGCCTGTTTTTAGTGTTATTCTGCCCTCTTGGGAATGGGTCCCCCCAGTCCCTGTCCCATGCCATTTGGAAATATGCATTATGGTGGCTCAATTTCAGGATTTGTTTTGGAAGGGAAGAAATATTCAAAGACTTTGAGAAATTTTACATTCAAAATGAATAGAGAACCTTAAAACTCAAGCAAAACTCTAGTCACCGTAGCAACTGCACATATACTACAGTACAAGTGAAAATAAGTTGTAGCATATTTTTTTTTAATTAAATTTCAGAATAATTAAATTCATAGTTATTGTTGCTGATTCTCAGATTTCTTTCTGTTACCAATATCATTATTATTTCCACACCGTAACACACCCACCCTATACAATTTTGCTATAGATTTCAAAATGGCATGTGCTACCGGAGAATGTCGAATTGAATGGGTGACCGACAATTTTCTTTGTGTTATGTTGTGCTTGAGAGCCTATGATATTGAGAAAACACGCTAGTTTTTGTCTTTTGGCATTTTAAAAAATGCCAAGGTCAATGCAAAATCAGAGGTTGCATGCCATTGGTAAGCATGAGGCTGGGATACCTCCAGATGAGCTCGCTGCTGAGTTCGGAGTCACTGTGGCCACTATTTACCATCTCATTGGAAGGTATAGAACCACTGGATCTACTGCTGACCGACCACGTTCAGGTCGACCAAGAGTTACGACCCCGAACAAGACTGACACATCAAGATGTCTCACTTGTGGGCTTTCTTCCTTCCTGGTAGAACTAACAATAGAATCAGTGCAAAAAACTGTCCACAACATACTCGCTGAACACGGCATCTGAAGTAGGCATCCATACCAAGGAGCAATCCTTACCCAACGTCATCGTACCGCCAGAATGGAATGGGTACGTCAGCATGTTTGCTGGACTCAGCAGTGTTGGAGCACAGTTCTTTTTATTGATGAATCATGATTTTGTCTACTGTGCGTTCTTGGCAGGGCAAGAGTGTATCACTGATGTGGAGAATGGTTTTCTGATGCTTGCATGCAGGAATGCGACCGTTTTGGCAGGGGTAGCGTAATGGTTTGGGCTTGATGGTAATCTGAATGGACAGCAATATAGAGACGAAATTTTTAACGCTGATGTTGTCCCATTGTTCAACGCTGATGACGGATTGCAAGCAAGACAATGTCTGATGTCTCAGGGCACGTATCTGTCTTGACTTTCTTGAGGAGCAGAGCATCAAACTTCTTCCCTGGCCCCCATTTTTGCCAGATTTGTTGCCAATCGAGCATCTTTGGGATCAGTTGGACTGTCGGGTATGACTTCAAGATCTTCATACATTAGGCGATTTATGTAATGTTCTAAGACAGGAGTGGAATGCAGTACCACAAGGTGACATCAAGAGACTTATCAGGTCCATGTGCTGTCGATGTCTTGCCATCCAAAAGGCAAACGGTGGACATACCGGTATTGATTGCATGTGTGAACTTTTCATTTCACTCCATGTCTGAATTGCGACATCCTGATGTGACACTTGCAACAGTAAGAACATGAAATTATACAAATTCATACAGCTGGACTCTAAATATGAATTTAAAATAATTTGTTTGGTATTGAAGTCGATAATACTAAAAAGATTGCTCCTCAAAGTTTATGTTCCTTTCTTTTTTGACTCGGTGTAGTTTATACTGGTTATCCTACAACTTATTTTGACTTGTACTGTACAAGTACATTTTGTAACAAATAGTCACATGTAAATCATGTTCACCCCAGTCTCTGTTGTCTCTATTTAACTGTTTCTGTTCTATCACAGAAAAACTTGTTAGCTCACCTGACTGAAAGTCAGGGTGTGCTTTTCTTATCACTCTTCGTCCGTCATCCGTCGTCCTGCGTGAAGGTGGTGTTTGAGCCTCTTTCTCCTAAACCACTGGTCACATTTTAATTAAATTTCATGTAAGTAGTGGTTATATAGGGGCATTTTCATTTTTATCCAAAATAGGTTTCGGCCCATATTGAGCAGAGGTGTGGGGAAAAAATGGCAAAATTTTTTGAAAATCTTCTTCTAATGAACCACCAGTAGCAGAGACTTGATATGTGGTATACAGAGTCCTTTTGAGGTTTAGAATAAAGTTTGTTCAAGAGAAGTTTGTCAGGCATTATTTGCCTTCGTTATGGGAGGGGCAAAAATTTTGGCCACGCCTAAAATTTCTATTTTCAGAACCGCGAGGTCGATTTGAACCAAATTTGATATGAGATGATAATGGGTCATAAGTAGTTGATTGATGCAAAAAAAAATTTTCTCATTGCCCCGTGGGAACCTCGGGAGATAAAAATAGGAAAAACCTTAAAACTGCCATATCTCCAAAACTGCACGGCACAGAGAATTCTTATTTTGTATAAAGTTTACTTTTATCCAGTAGAATCGAATGGTTAAAAAAAATCCCTATCAGTTTGATCACAAGGTACTTTTTTCAGGACTTTGCACTTTTTAACACTGTAGGCAATGGGAAAAAGATTAAAAAATCTTCTTCTCCAGATCCAGCAGGCAGAATCTTTTGATATTTGGTATGCAACATTGTAGGGTGGATCTGATTCAAGTTTGTTCAAATCGGCCCCCTGGGTTCATATTTGGGCTCAGTATAGGAGCCCGATTTTGAACTTAGTGCATTTCAGACAAATTTCTTAAAAAATCTTCTTCTCCAGATCCAGCAGGCAGAATCTTTTGATATTTGGTATGCAATATTGTGGGGTGGATCTGATTGAAGATTGTTCAAATCGGCTCCCTGGATTCATATTTGGGCTCACTATAGAAGCCTGAATTCGAACTTAGTGCATTTCAGGCAAATTTCTTAAAAAATCTTCTTCTCGCGATCGAGCAGACCGAATCTTTTGATATTTAGCATGCAACATTGTGGGGTGGATCTGATTCAAGTTTGTTCAAATCGGCCCCCTGGATTCATATTTGGGCTCACTTTTGAAGCCTGAATTCGAACTTAATGCATTTCAGGCAAATTTCTTAAAAAATCTTCTTCTCCAGATCCAGCAGGCAGAATCTTTTGATATTTGGTATGCAACATTGTGGGGTGGATCTGATTCAAATTTGTTCAAATCGGCCCCCTGGGTTTATATTTGGGTTTAGTATAGAAGCTCAAATTCGAATTTAGTGCATTTCAGGCAAATTTCTTAAAAAATCTTCTTCTCCAGATCGAGCAGGCAGAATCTTTTGATATTTGGTATGCAACATTGTGGGGTGGATCTGATTCAAGTTTGTTCAAATCGGCCCCCAGGATTCATATTTGGGCTCACTATAGAATCCCGAATTCGAACTTAGTGCATTTCAGGCAAATTTCTTAAAAAATCTTCTTCTCCAGATCCAGCAGGCAGAATCTATTGATATTTGGTATGCAACATTGTGGGGTGGATCTGATTCAAGTTTGTTCAAATCAACCCCCTGGGTTTATATTTGGGCTCAGTATAGAAGCTTGAATTCGAACTTAGTGCATTTCAGGCAAATTTCTTGAAAAATCTTCTTCTCCAGATCGAGCAGGCAGAATCTTTTGATATTTGGTATGCAACATTGTGGGGTGGCTCTGATTCAAGTTTGTTCAAATCGGCCCCCTGGATTCATATTTGGGCTCACTATAGAAGCTCGAATTCAAACTTAATGCGTTTCAGGCAAATTTCTTTAAAAAATCTTCTCCAGATTCAGCAGGCAGAATCTTTTGATATTTGGTATGCAACATTGTGGGGGTGGATCTGATTCAAGTTTGTTCAAATCGGCTCCCTAGATTCATATTTGGATTCACTATAGAAGCTCGAATTCGAACTTAGTGCATTTCAGGCAAATTCTTTGAAAACCTTCTTCTCAAGATCCAGCAGGCAGAATCTTTTGATATTTGATATGCACCATGCTAAGGGGGTGAGATTCAAGTTTGTTCAAGCCAAGTCCCTGGGTTCATATTTGGGCTCACTGTGGTAGCCCGAATTATAACTTAGTTCAAAATGAGGAATTTTCTTTAAAAATCTTTTCAGATCCAGCAGTTGGAATGTTTTGATATTTGATATGCAGCATCCTTAGGGGGTGGGGGGGGGGGGGGAGGGGTGGGGGGTTAGATTCAAGTTTGTTCAAGCCATGTCCCTAGGTCCATATTTGGACTCACTGTGGGAGCTTGAATTGTAAGTTAGTTCCAATTGAGCAATTTTCTTTAAAAATCTTCTTCTTCAGATCCAGCAGTCGGAATGTTTTGATATTTGGTGTGCAGCATCCTTAGGGGGGTGAAATTTAAGTTTGTTAAAGCCAAGTCCCTGGGTTCATATATGGGCTCCCTGTGGGAGCCCCAATTATAACTTAGTTCAATATGAGGAATATTCTTTAAAAATCTTCTTTTTTTTTTAGATCCACTGGTCAGAATCTTTGGATATTTGGTATAAGCTTTTCTTAGGAGGAGCAGATGCAACTTGTTGAAATCAATTCTCTGGGTTGATATTTAGGCTACCATGTCAGGTGAGCGCCCTCCGGCCCCTTGGGGCCTCTTGTTATTTGCCTTGGAATTTAGATGCATTTTAAGCTTCTTTAGGTAAGCAATTTCAGTTTAATGCACAAATTGTGGTTTTCTGAGAACTTTTGACTTCCCAGTTGAGGACACCAATTGTGCATTAAATTTTTGTTCGAATGTGAACTGAGATTGGGAAATTTGGGGTCGGAATTGGGGAAAATCATGCCCAAATGCCTTTGGGAAAGGGTCCCATATTCAGAACCTGTAGACACCCAAATGATTCCCAGAGTGCAGGGTATTTTTAGCTCAACTTTGGCGAAACCAAATTTGAGCTTTTGTCATGGCCCGTCGTCCGTCTCTCTGTACGTCAACAATTGGATACGGCTCGGGCTAGCGGCTGTATTTATGAACCGATCTTTACGAAACTTCTTGGGTACCCTTGTTATGACCGTGGGTCGAGAACAAGTGTTTTTAGGTGCAGTCCGATATTCAATATGGCTGCCAGCCGCCATTTTGTACCGACGATGCAGAAATCTGTTTTTTGTACAGAACTTCCATATGAAAGCTCTGATTTGAATAATTTTTTGTATGAATGTTTAGTACCATGAGATACATTACATATCATACAGGTTTTCTCGTGCTTAAATGATGCAAATTAGACTAACTTTGATTTATTTAGTGTTACTTTCAGCACTGTCAGTGTAAATGCCAATACGGCTCGGGCTAGAGGCCGCATTTATGAACCGATCTTTACAAAACTTCTTGGGTACTTTTGTTATCACCGTGGGATGAGAACGAGTGTTTTTGGGTCCGGTCTGAAATTCAAGATGGCCACTGGCAGCCATTTTGTTCAAAATTAGGGGCAATCAGATTTTTGCACAGAACTTCCACATGAAAGCTCTGATTTGAATATATTTTTGTATGAATGTTTAGTACCATGGGATACATCACATATAATACGTTTTTTTTTCTCGTGCAGAAATTATGCAAATTAGATGAACTTTGATTTTTTCAGTGCTACTTACACACAGTAAGTACACATGTCAATATGGCTCAGGCTAGAGGCTGTATTTATCAACCGATCTTCACGAAACTTCTTGGGGTACCTCTGTTATCACCTTGGGAAGAGAATGAGTGTTTCTGAGTGCGGTCCAAATTTCAAGATGGCTGCCAGTGGCCATTTTGTACCGAAATTAGGTCTAATCAGTTTTTTGTACACAACTTCTATACGGCTCAGGCTAGAGGCCGTATTTATGAACCGATCTTTACGAAACTTCTTGGGTACCTTTGTTATCACCGTGGGATGAGAACGAGTGTTTTGGGGTGTGGTCCAAAATTCAAGATGGCCACCAGCAGCCATGTTGTACCAAAATTAGTGCAATCAGTCTTTTGTACAGAACTTCTGTATGAATGTTCTGATTTGAATAAATTTTTGTATGAATGTTTAGTAAAATGGAATACATCACATACAGTACAGGTTTTTTTCCCGTGCAGAAATTATGCAAATTAGATGAATTTTGATTTATTTAGTGCTACTTATACACTGTAAGTGCACATGTCAATATAGCTCGGGCTAGAGGCTGTATTTATCAACCGATCTTCACGAAACTTCTTGGGTACCTTTGTTATCACCTTGGGACGAGAACGAGTGTTTCTGAGTGCGGTCCAAAATTCAAGATGGCTGCCCGTGGCCATTTTGTACTGAAATTAGGTCCAATCAGTTTTTTGTCACAACTTATATACAGCTCGTATTTATGAACTGATCTTCACGAAACGTCTTGGGTACCTTTGTTTTCACCTTGGAACAGGAATGAGTGTGTTTTGGGGTGCCTTTGTTATCACTGTGCTAGGAGAACAAATATTTTGGGGTTCACTCAGACCCACTCTGGGACTCAAAGATTTCTTTTCTAGTTTGGCATCTGACTGTCACCCACCCTATACATTTGTTACAGGCTATGGTCAGTATTTATGTACAGACCATTACAATACTTTATATGTACCTTTGTTATCAGGTCATTACCTAGAAGTTTGTCATTGCTGTGTCACATACTATACATGTACATGTCTTGACAAGTTGAGCTACAGTGTCATTGACACTTTCATTTGTTTTTAAAAATTTGATTAGCAGTTTCCATCTCGGTTTCAAAAAGTGATGATAAATAGTGAACATAAGACCAGTATGAAAGAAAAATGGTTAGCATTTGATACTTTTGTATAGCATTTTACGATGCAAATCCAGTCATCAACTACCCTGGAGTGTTCGACTCTATGTATCATTGGAAATATATTTAAACCCCTATATCACAAATGTTATAATACCAAAATTTCAGCTTGAAGTTTTCCCCATAATGCAGAAAGGAATTTAGCCATTACTATCTTGTTTTACAGAGCTCAATGAGGTCTGTCAAAGATGATTGAATTGGTTAAATTCCAAATTACATTTAACCAAGTTGCATTATGGGAAAAAATGCAGCTTGAAATTCTGACATTTTGACATCAGTGTGCAGAGAGGTTTAACTCCTTGCATGCTGCAGGTGGATATTTCTGCCCAGGACAGGATTTCTCTTGCCACTGAAATAAGTATAATTTTTGCACATTTAATCAAATTTTCAATTTAAATTGGATAGATTTTTTCACGAATGATTTCTTGATTTAAACTTCAATTTTTCATCAAATCTAGTCGTGGCTGCTCTGAATCAGCCATGGCTAGATTTGATGAAAGATATCTTGAAAATACTCCGCTGATTAAGAGTTAACATCATTGTTTGTTTTTGCAGAAATGTTAACAAAAACATCTGTAAATTAAAAATCTAAAGTGGTAGATTTTTCTATGTAAAATAAGATGGCTTAGCTCACTTGAAATCATGGTAATGTCAGAGATCAAATATTAACCCTTTGCACACTGATTTAAAAATAACCCAAGTTTCAAGTAGTAAATTTTCCTGTAATGTAACTAGGAATTTAGCCAATTCAGTATTGTATAACCCTTTACCGAACGCAGAGAAAATGAAATTTTTTTATTTTAATTACTATTTTTGTAAATTGTTCCAAAAACTTCAACAAAACCATAACATGTGACCCCTCATTGGAACGAGCTCGATGAGCTCGTTCCAATGAGGGGTCACATGATATGGTTTTGTTGAAATATTTTGAAAAATTTAATTTTTTCAACTGCTCAATTTCCAAATTACGTGGGCGGATGCAGGCAATTCGAGCTCTGTCAAACAATATTGAATTGGTTAAATTCCTAGTTGCATTATGGGAAAATTTGCTGCTTGAAATTGGACAGAAAAAATACCACAGTGATTTGTTGGAAATGAAGAGATTCACTGCCCTTTATTATAAACCAACTTCGAGGAAGTGAGAGCTATATTGTCATCACCCTGTACATGGATGTAGGTAGGTACATGTAATCCAAACATCCATCTGTCTACACATCAATCTGAAAATCTTGTATGTGTAACTCCTCCCTTATGTTGGAAATGCTTTTGATGAAACTTTTCAGATGTGATCACTTGCATGTGAACATTCACTTATTCCAAAATTTTCAGACTTCAATGATTTTAACTTGAAATCCTTGAAATTACAGGATTTACTGTATGAGTTTTTTGTGTGTGCAGATTCTCTTACATTTATGAATCAATTCTGAAACTTCTCATACATGACCACAAACAGGTGAAAATGTGCACATTTCTAAATTCTGAACCTGCAATAATGTTTTACAGGTTATCTCCTCTCAAATTTTGGAGATTTAATACACATTTCTGTGTAAGATTCTTGTGTGTGCATCTACATTTAGGATTCACTGGGGTAAACAGGCTCTGTTTTACTGATAAAATAGTACCCAGTCACCCATGCTTGGCAGGTGCAAACCCTCCCTAAAATGGGCAGCATGGCTTATTAATGCTCACCCATGGTCTTGAGTTGGTACTCATGTTGTGGTCACAATTAGCCATTGTGCAAAAATATGTGACCTTAAACATCAATAAATATATAATCTACATTTATGAACCGATTTTGATGAAACCTCTCAAACTTTACCATTGACATTTGGACATGCTCTTATTTCCAAATTTTCCATCTTGTGCTATTTCAACCAAGTTATTTTCCCCTGAATGCAGATTAAACATCATTATCTATCCTATGTAAAATTCTTGTGAGTACAATTCCTCCTACTCCTGTGTTCCAAATAAAATTACAGGTAGGAATAAAAGTACAGGGTGGAACATTTATCAAAATTAAATAAAAGTACAGACCCAAATAATAGTACGGAGTGGAAATCTATTGAGGGGTGGGGGAGTACTGCTCGTTAATTTTATCTAAAAGCCTACTTATTTTCCAATATTGCAGTTAGCTTTATTAAAGGAATCTAACAAGCATATAGTTATCATGATTACAATAATGAATACACTGCACTAAAAAAAAGAATATCCCACAATCTTGTGAAGATTTACTAATTTGAAGATCTCCCAGTTGGAAGGACAATATTAACCATTTGAACTCTAGTGGTATCTTCCACCATCCATGCCAGTTCAATGGGAGCAAATAGAAGAGTCCCTATTCATTATTTGGGGTAGACCAATCAATATTTTCAATGTGCAGCCTCAAGGCTGCACGTTGAAAATATTGATTGGTCTACCCCACACATTTACTAAACAACCATCCTATTTGATGACGTAATGATGTATCATGTTCCTGGCCGGAAAAGTGGCTGCTATGGTTTAAAGGGTTAATAAACATACATGCCCAAATAAGTTACATACAGAGTAAAAAAAAATTCACCCAAAATTAATAAACATACATGTATTACGAGCACAAGATAAACCAATTTCAATGAAACTTCTCAAACATGTTCACTAACAAGTGAACATGTTGATATAGAGACCCTGTCGGGATCCTGTAGAAAATCTCTGTCTCTGTTTCAATTTCAGTTTAGTTTCAGGGAAAAACTTTGGTTTGGGTTCATTTTTAGCTCAACTTTGGCGAAGCCAAATTTGAGCTTTTGTCATGGCCTGTCGTCCGTCTGTCCTCTGGCCGTCTGTCCATCTGTCCATCTGGCCATCGGTCCGTCTGTCTGTACGTCAACAATTTGATACGGCTCGGGCTAGAGGCCGTATTTATGAACCGATCTTTACGAAACTTCTTGGGTACCTTTGTTATGACCGTGGGACGAGAACGAGTGTTTTTGGGTGCGGTCCGAAATTCAAGATGGCTGCCAGCCGCCATTTTGTACCGACGATGCAGAAATCTGTTTTTTGTACAGAACTTCCATATGAAAGCTCTGATTTGAATAATTTTTTGTATGAATGTTTAGTACCATGGGATACATCACATATAATACGGGTTTTTTTCTCGTACGTAAATTGTGCAAATTAGACTAATTTTGATGTTTTTTTGTGTTACTTTCAGCACTGTAAATGCAAATGCCAATACGGCTCGGGCTAGAGGCCGTATTTATGAACTGATCTTTACGAAACTTCTTGGGTACCTTTGGTATCACCGTGGGACGAGAACGAGTGTTTTGGGGTCCGGTCCGAAAATCAAGATGGCCGATGGCAGCCATTTTGTACAAAATTAGGTGCAATCAGATTTTTGCACAGAACTTCCATGAAAGCGCTGATTTGAATAATTTTTTTATGTGAATGTTTAGTACCATGGGATACATCACATATAATACGGGTTTTTTTCTTGTGCTGAAATTATGCAAATTAGATGAACTTTGATTTTTTCAGTGCGACTTACACACAGTAAGTACACATGTCAATATGGCTCGGACTAGAGTCTGTATTTATGAACTGATCTTCACGAAATGTCTTGGGTACCTTTGTTATCACCTTGGGACGAGAACGAGTGTTTCTGGGTGCGGTCTAAAATTCAAGATGGCTGCCAGTGGCCATTTTGTACCGAAATTAGGTCTAATCAGTTTTTTGTACACAACTTCTAAACAGCTCAGACTAGAGGCCATATTTATGAACCAATCTTTACGAAACTTCTTGGGTACCTTTTTTATCACCGTGGGATGAGAGCAAGTGTTTTTGGGTGTGGTCCGAAATTCAAGATGGCCACCAGCAGCCATTTTGTACCAAAATTAGTGCAATCAGTCTTTTGTACAGAACTTCTATATGAAAGTTCTGATTTTAATAAATTTTTGTATGAATGTTTAGTAACATGGAATACATCATATATTGTAAGGGGTTTTTTTTCGTGCAGAAATTATGCAAATTAGATGAACTTTGATTTATTCAGTGCTACTTACACAATGTAAGCACACAAGTCAATACAGCTCAGGGTAGAGGCTGTATTTATGAACCGATCTTCACAAAACTTCTTGGGTACCTTTGTTATCACTTTGGGACGAGAATGAGTGTTTCTGGGTACGGTCCAAAATTCAAGGTGGCTGCCAGTGGCCATTTTGTACCGAAATTAGGTCCAATCAGTTTTTTGTCACAACTTCTATACACCTCGTATTTATGAACTGATCTTCACAAAACTTCTTGGGAACCTTTGTTTTCACCTTGGGACAGGAACGAGTGTGTTTTGGGGAGCGTTTGTTATCACTGTGCTATGAGAACAAATATTTTGGGGTTCAGTCAGACCCACTCTGGGACTCAAAGATTTCTTTTCTAGTTTAGCATCTGACTGTCACCCACCTTTACAATACTTTACCTATACATTTGTTACAGGCAACGGTCAGTATTTATGTACAGACCATTACAATACTTTATATGTACCTTTGTTATCAGGTCATTACCTAGATGTTTGTCATTGCTGTGTCACATACTATACATATACATGTCTTTGTCTTGACAAGTTGAGCTACAGTGTCATTGACACTTTCATTAGCTTAACTTGACAAAGACAAGATAATAATAATAATAATAATAATAATAATAATAATAATAATAATAATAATAATAATTTTCAGCCTAAAATCCACAAAAAGTGCTGTTTGGCTTTACATTCAAGAAAAAAAGGGAAATGATTTCTTATCTACATATTGGTGCAGAAAGCTTGTTTGTAGAGATGCCTTTTCAAACCAGCTTTGAATGACTCAGTTTCCTGTTGAGATAAGCTATTGCCATCACGCGTGCGGAAGTCTGTGAGTCTTTTCACATTTTCCTTTAGCACAGGCTACACCCCATAGTTCTTGTCTGGTCGTGACGAAATTTCATAGGCAGGTTTGGGGTCATGTCTAGATGAGAACGTCCTCTTTTGGTCGCGATCCGTCAACCGGTATGGCTGCCCGGGCCCAAAACCCAAAAACCATTAGCACAGTCTACAGCTCTGATTTATGAAGGGATTTCATTGTAACTTGCTAGGATGCCTCTATATAATGCCTAGGTGAGAACGTCCCCTTTTGGTCATGATCTGTCAACCATGAAGGCTCCCCAAGCCCGAAACCCAAGAACTTTTAGCACAGTCTGCAGGTCATATTTAATATGGAGGGATTTCATTGTAACTTGGTAGGATGACTCCGTATGATGTCTAGATGAGAACTTCCCCACTTCGTCGCGATCTGTCAACCATGAAGACTGCCCGAGCCCAAAACCCGAAAACCTTCAGCACAGTCTACAGGTCATATTTATAGAGGGATTTCATTGTAACTTGGTAGGTTGACTTCATATAATGTCTAGATGAGAACGTTCCCTTTTGGACATGATTGGGCAACTGTGATGGCTACAGGAGCCCAAAGCCCGAAAACCTTTAGCACAGTCTACAGGTGATATTTATGTAGGGTTTCCATTGTAACTTGGTAGGATGACTCCAAATAATGTCTAGATGAGAACGTCCCCTTTTGGTCGCGATCATTCAGCCTTGATGGCTGCCCAAGCCCAAAAACCTTTAGCATAGTCTATAGGTCGTATTTATGGAAGGATTTCAGTGTAACTTGTTAGGTTGACTCCATATAATACCTAGATGATGACATCCCCTTTTGGAGGTGATTGGTCAACTGGACGGCTACAAGTGCTTGAAGCCCGAAAACCTTGAGCCCAGTCTACAGGTCATATTTATGAAGGGATTTCATTGTAACTTCGTAGGATTACTCCAGATGATGCCCAGATAAGAATGTCCCCTTTTGGTTGCGATCATTCAGCCATGTTGGCTGCCCGAGCCCGAAGCCCGAAAACCTTTAGCACAGTCAACAGGTCATATTTATGAAGGGATTTCATTGTAACTTAGTAGGTTGCCTTTATATGTCTGGATGAGAACGTCCCCTTTTCGACACGATTGGGCAACTGTGACGGCTACAGGGGCCCGAAGCCCAAAAACCTTTAGCGCAGTCTACAGGTCAAATTTATGAAGGGATTTCATTGTAACTTGGAAGGACGACTCCAAATAATGTCTAGGTGAGAATGCCCCCTTTTGGTCGTGATCATTCAGCCTTGATTAGCGCAGTCTACAGGTCATATTTATGAAGTGATTTCATTGTAACCTGGTAGGTTAACTTCATATACTGTCTAGATGAGAATATCCTCTTTTGGACGTGATTGGTCAACTGTGATGGCTACAGGGGCCTGAAGCCCGAAAACCTTTAGCACAGTCTACAGGTCATATTTATGAAGGTATTTCATTGTAACTTGGTAGGATTACTACAAATAATGTCTAGATGGGAAGATTCCCTTTTGGTCATGGTTGTTCAGCCTTGATGGCTGCTCGAGCCCAAAAACCTTTAGCTTAGTCTTTAGGTCGTATTTATGGAAGGATTTCATTGTAACTTGTTACTTTGACTCTATATAATGCCTAGATGATCACATCCCCTTTTGGTCGTGATTGGTCAACTGTGACGGCTACAGGGGTCTGAAGCCCGAAAACCTTGAGCACAGTCTACAGGTCATATTTATCAAAGGATTTCATTGTCACTTCGTAAGATCACTCCAGATGATGCCCAGATGAGATTCTCCTCTTTTGGTTGCGATCATTCAACCATGATGGCTGCCTGAGCCCGAAAACTTTTAGCACAGTCTACAGGTCATATTTATGAAAGGATTTCATTGTAGCTTGGTAGGATGACTTCATATAATGTCTAGATGAGAACGTCCCCTTTTGGACATGATTGTGCAACTGTGACGGCTACAGGGCCCGAAGCCCAAAAACCTTTAGCACAGTCTACAGGTCATATTTATGAAGGGATTTCATTGTAATTTTGTAAAATCACTTCAGATGATGCCTAGATGAGAATGTCCGATTTTGGTTGCGATCTGTCAACCATGATGGCTGCCCGAGCCAAAAGCCTGAAAACCTTTAGCACAGTCTACAGGTCATACATATATTTATGAAGGGATTTCATTGTAACTTGGTAGGTTGACTTCATATGATGTCGAGATGAGAACGTTCTCTTTTGGACGTGATTAGGCAACTGTGATGGCTACAGGGGCCCGAAGCCCAAAGCCCGAAGCCCGAAAACCTTTAGCATAGTCTACAGTTCATTTTTATGAAGGGATTTTATTGTATCTTGGTAGGATGACTCCAAATAATGTTTAGATGAGAACGGCCCCTTTTGGTCGCAATCATTCAGCCTTGGTGGCTGCCTGAGCCCAAAACCCCAAAACGTTTAGCACAGTCAAAAGGTTGTATTTATGAAAGGATTTCATAGTAACTTGTTAGGTTGACTCCATATAATACCTAGATGATGACATCCCCTTCGGTAAACTGTAACGGCTTCAGGGGCCCGAAGCCCGAAAAAGTTGAGCATAGTCTACAGGTCATATTTATGAAGGGATTTTATTGTAACTTCGTAGGATCACTCCAGATGATGCCCAGATGAGAATGGCCCCTTTTGGTTGCGATCATTCAACCATGATGGCTGCCCGAACCCAAAGCCCAAAAACCTTTAGCACAGTCTACAGGTTGTATTTATGAAGGGATTTCATTGTAACTTGGTAGGTTGACTTCATATAATGTCCAGATGAGAATGTCCCCTTCTGGTCGCGATTGGGCAACTGTGCCAGCTACAGGGGCTCGAAGCCCGAAAACCTTTAGCACAGTCTACAGGTCATATTTATGAAGGGATTTCATTGTAACTTGTTATGTTGACTCCAAGTAATGTCTAGATGAGATCGTTCCCTTTTGGTCGCGATCATTCACCCTTGATGGCTGCCGGAACCCAAAAACCTTTAGCATAGTCTATAGGTTGTATTTATGGAAGGATTTCATTGTAACTTGTTAGGTTGACTCCATATAATGCTTACATGATGACATCCCCTTTTGGTCATGATTGGTCAATTGTGATGGCTTCAGGGGCCCGAAGCACAAAAACCTTGAGCACAGTCTACAGGTCATATTTATGAAGGGATTTCATTGTAACTTCGTAGGTTCACTCCAGATGAAGCCCAGATGACAACGTCCCCTTTTTTGTCGCGATCAACCATGATGACTTTTCGTGCCCAAAACCCGAAAAAAACTGTAGTACAGACTACAGGCCGTATTTGTGAAGGGATTACATTGTAACTTTGTAGAATGACTCAGTATGATGTCGAGATGAGGACGTCCCTTTTTAGGTGTAATTGGTCAACCGTCATGGCTAAATAGGCCTGAAGCCCAAAAACCTTTAGCACAGTCTACAGGCCATATTTATGAAGTGATTTCAATATAACTTGATAGGATGACTTGTTTTGGAATAATTTCACTGTAACTTGGTAACTTTGATTGGCATACGTTAACTGTGAGGGCCACATACATTAACTGTGAGGTCATATTAACCCACCCCTCAGCTCTTTAGTACAGCGTACACCTCATATTATTTTTAGCTCACCTACATCTGTTAAGATGTGGTGAGCTATTGTGATAACCTCGGGTGTCAGCGTCGGCGTCTGCGTCCGGCGTGTCCAATATTGTAAGATTTAATGTTAAGGTTAATTTCTCAAAACATCAGTGGGCTCAGGCCTTTGATATTGCATATGTAGGTTGTATGGGACTATCAGAACAGTATTTAACCCTGATACTACGACTTTTTTCCAAATTTCACCTAAAAATTTTTTCTGCCAAAAGTTGTAAGAATTTGCATTTAGGTGTTGTAAGAATTTGCGTTAAAGTCAGCTTTTGTGCAGATCGTGGTGCTTTAACTTCTCATTACTGTTGATTTTCATGTTTCAATAACAACTGTAGGTATTAACCCGACTGTATGCAGAAATTTAACGGAAGTTTTCTTTTTTTTCAGTCAAAATTTTCGTGTTTTTCTCGGACTTAGTAAATTTTAAGTTCTAAAAGTTTGTGTTTAGGTGAGGTGTTAAGGTGAGTTCTCAAAGATCAGTGGGCTCAGGCCTTTGATATTGCATATGTAGGTTGTAGGGGACTATCAGAACAGTATTTAACCCTGATACTACGACTTTTTTCCAAATTTCACCTAAAATTTTCTGCCAAAAGTTGTTGTAAGAATTTGCGTTTAGGTGTTGTAAGAATTTGCATTAAAGTCAGCTTTTGTGCAGATTGTGCTGCTTTAACTTCTCATTACTGTTGATTTTCATATTTCAATAACAACTGTAAAACTTTGTAAACTTTGTGTTTAGGTGAGTTGTGTTTCTGTGTGTCTTTCCAGGCGATTAATATTCTACACTTGGGTTACTGAACTCCATTGCAGTAATATTTAACCCTCATTACATGCATATTTGAGGAATTTGAGGCTGATTTTCTGCCAAAGAATTTGTTGTAAGAATTTGCGTTAAAGTCAGCTTTTGTGCAGATTGTGGTGCCTTCACCTCTCATTACTGTTTATTTTCTCATTTCAATAACAACTGTAGGTATTAACCCTACTGTATGCAGAAATTTAACTGATTTCTTTTCTTTTTTTCAGTCACAATGTTCACGTTTTTCTCTGACTTACTCAATTTTAAGTTCTAAAAGTTTGTGTTAAGGTGAGGTGTTAAGGTGAGTTCTGTTTCTATGTGTCTTTCCAGGCAATTGATATTGTACGCATGGGTTACTAAACTACATTGCAGTAACGTTGCGCCCTTATTACATGCATATTTGAGGAATTTGAGGGGGATTTTTGGGACTTATATTCACTTTCTTTAAAAAAAATTTTTTTCAACTTTTTTTTTTATTTAATACTTTCTCATACTTGTTACTAGTAACATTAAGGCTTATTTTAGTTGTTGATGTGATGTATTTTTGTTGGGACTTATAGTCACTTTCTTGAACGAATGTTTTTCCGCAACTCCTCTTTAACCAATGAATGTACTTCAATTACAATTTCAGTGATTTATGAAAGCCTGTCCTAATTCTTATTTATGATTTAATATCTGGCCTCACGATTCATATTCTTAATCATAAACATTTCTAAAATATATATATATCCAATGATTCTATGTTGAATTGATATATAATAAATGCAGAAATATAGACTTTCCAAAGCCATCACATAAACCACATTAATCATTTGATGCCTAGTTAATGATTTATATTAACTAAATATTAGGCATGTTACATTGGAACGACATTATCAAGCGCGAATGTAGGTGAGCATTGGGATGTAACATCCCTCTTGTTATTAAAACACATAGCATACAAGGAACAGAAATTAACATTTTCCCAATTATCACAATTCTTGTCTTATTTCATAATCCTTTCATGCATAAACATTGAACATTATCCTTTTCATCAAACACAACACACAGACAAGTTAAGCTACAATGTCATTGTCACTTTCATTTATATGTGTTAGGAACAGAAAGTAAATAACACTTCATGCTCCTTAACTTGGAAAAAAACCCAAACCTTTTTGTTTGACACCATTTGTCACAAAAAGCCCTGTCTAAGTATCTCCATCAGGTTCATCCCAGTTCATTTCCTGTTGAATGGCTTTAATCATTCTTAGGGGTTCTAGGGGATTACCTGCTAAGAGTATTGAGTCATGAAAATCCCCGTGGGAACCCCGGGAAGTAAGCAGCACTTGTTTACTGTGGTAAACCAGTTCCGCTTTACTAGTAAAATAGGACCCAGTCACCAATGCTTGGGGTGAAAGTCCTCTAAAATGGGCAACATGTTGATCAACGATGCACTAAACAAGCCAGAAAATAAGCAGACTAGACTTCATCTCCATCTCCATGTTGTGTCACGATTAGCCATGGTGCATAAATATGTGACGTTAACCACCAACAAACAAACTGAGTCATGAAAAAACCCTAAATTAGGGTAACAAATGAATAAAGATCATCTACATCTAATGTACAGTACATTGGATTGTCTGATTATCAATTAGACTGTGACAACTATTTATGTCCCGATACCAACCGCAATACCTTGCAATGATTGGTCAATGCCTCGTTCATTTTATTTTATGTCTCCGAGCACGCGGATATGTCTACTCTCAGCAATTCTTATGTCCACTGTCAAGGAAAGCGTCTTGTTGCCATGAGCAGCGGTTCATCGCATTGTCTTTTTTCACTTGAAATCAATTGAGATAAATACATTTAACTGAAGTAAAATACACACAAAAGTACCGTTATTACATACAAAAAGTTTAGTTATGTAAACATGGGTAATTATTTATGAAACCGATTAGATTATAAGGTCTCTTTTCATTAATTTACTGTAACATAAACTGAAACGACTCAAGAGCATCTCGCCCCGTTGATTGTGTACTTAAACATTGAATAAAGGGAAATCACTCCAGTCTGTTATGATAAAAGTTAACACCTTACCAAAACAACGTCTGCTTTCTAAATAAAATATTTTTCGGCCAATTCAATTCTACTTGTGTAAGAACGGGACATATACGTTATCCTGTTTGTTGACAGGGGACATGGTCTCACGTTCCCTGTCAACAAACAGGATAACGTATATGAAACATATATTCAACATGAAACATATATTCAACCTCAGATGAAACATATATTCAACCTCCGCTGATACATATATTCAACCTCCGCTGATGACTTGGTTGAGTATAAATTTCATGCTGGGAACGTGAGACCATGTCCCATGTCAACAAATAGAATAACTTATAATAGGGGCCACCAGTCCAGTTTCCTCCCAGTGAGATAGTTTGATCAGTTTTGCACAAACACCGTAAAACTGTTTGGCTGTTTTTTTGCTGCCATCTTGTAGTTCAGTTTTCCAGTTTGCCACAAGAAACGGAACCGAACTGGTGTAAAAAAACACCTAGGTCTTATGTCGACTGGGTCATGATCCAGTCAAAATTCTCTCTGTGCTTTTTGTAATCACAGTCCTGTATTGGTTGAAAAGGCAAACATTTTAATAATTTTTTTGCCCCCGACTTGAAAAGTCTACTGATTTGAATAATATTTGGTGTTGTGATAGAGCATGGAGGAATGATACCTGTGTAGCCTGAGTTTCTTCCACACTTTTTTTTCCAGAGTTAAGGCTCTTTTTCACTCTTGCGACTTAGAAAATTTTTAGTCGGTCGGAGCACTGGCATATGCATTGCCTTGCCCCTCTTGTTTCATTCATGTATATATCTTACTCCTGAATATTGTAGGTTAAATAATGGGTGCACAGGATGGTGACTGAGTTGAAACTTCTGTCTGTTATTTTTGTTATTCTGTCAACAGCATCACTGGAGTATGGGTGGATGTTACCTACTATTGGAGGTAAGTAAATAAATATGACACCTACTCTTACCTCTCTTATAATAGTGATGGCTGAATAAAAGTGACAGTCAGGATATTTGATTTGAAATAATAGTGATGGCATTTTCCTTCTATTCATCACTGCTAGATAGTAGGTATTGATTGTTGGGATTTATTCTCCAAAATTAATGATGTTGACCCCTATTATTAGGCAGGTGAGAGAGTACATTATTGTACACACACATTGTTTGAGAAATGATTCTTGTGACTGTATTGTGCACTATTTTGAAGTAATAGTACATTAGAGGAGTAAGTGTACTTTTGTCCCTGTCAAAGTGTATCATTCGCATAACTCAATTCCTGTAGAAAACAGTGTCCTCAACAAGCCAGAAAATAAGCAGACTGACATCTGCAAAATGAGGTTCCCAGAGGGTGAATTTAGTGATGCTACCCTGCATAGCAGGGTAGCATCACTACATTTACCCTCTGTGAACTTCAATCTGAATCAGGGTCTCAAAACTAAACAGAAAGAGGTACCCAGAGAATAAATTGGCTCACTGTATGGGATAGCATCATCAAATTCACCCTCTGGGGACCTCATTCTGCAAATGTCAGACTGCTTATTTTCAGGCCTGGTCCTCAACTCTGTACAATTCTAAACTAGTAAATAGAGATCATTAACATCATTCCTAACCTCATAGCGTCATACATTCTCCATTCACAAAATATTTATAATTGTTCCTAACAGCAGAAGTAACACTTGTAATCTTTCAACCCAGTGGTCCATGTGATGAAAGATTACAAGTGCTTCTTGTGTTTTGTCTTCAGAAATTGTAAATTGATTACTAAGTGAGAAATCTATCCCACAATGATTTAATAGTAATCCACACTGTACTCTGTCTGTAAACTTTTGGGGGGTTTTTGGATCATAACATTATTTTGGGCTGTGGAGGACTGGGGGTTTGCACATCGAAATGGAAGACCTGAGGATGAAAACAGTGGTTATGCACAGTTTGAAAAAGAAACCAGAGTATTATGCAACGTTAGACATAGCTCTTATTTATATACATGTATAACATCTTTGATTTACAATCAAGCATCTGGGGACATATGTAGGAGTGTTATGGTGGGGCTCCAAGACTGAATTTAACATGGCTGTTTATGGAAATATTGGAGAAGTCTTACTTCTAGACCAGTGCTCCAAATGCTTCCATGTTTGATGCTTAACACCTTTGTAAGGTTGATTTACAAGTTTGTTCAAATCAGTCCTTTAGTGTAATGTCTGGTGTTGTTAGTGTGGGAGGTTGAGTAAGGAAAGATATTTTGACTGTGATTAATGGGTGGGGCATTGAAAAACATTTCCTCACAAACCACTTGTCTGAGTAATTTAACTTTAAATAGTGTCACACCTTAACTCTTAGAAACCGGGAGTCAAGTTTTCTTGCCTGTGATGTAATATGGCAGGCAATCTGGCAGTGACGGTTCAGCTATCTTTGGGCTGGGGGAGAATTAAACACTGAGCAGGTGCTTCTCATCAAGTGTTTCCTGCCTGAATAGGCAGACGTCACTTGACTAGAAACACCTACTTTACTGTAAGTGTATTGAAGTATGTCATGTTCAATAAATTAATTCTGATTCCCCAGCTTCTAAGAGTTGACAATGATTATTCATAAGTTTCTAGACATTGAATCATATGGGCTAGCTCCTGCCTCTAGCAGCCACACTCCCACCAACTTCCCCCTCACTCCAACCCCAACTCCAGTACTCAACAGTTAGTCATGGGAGTAATCACTCAAACCCTTCATACCTTAAATCTGATAAATAAAAGTGTGTGATTATTTAGAAAAATATTAAATCTCGGAAAAGTTCATGTGCTTTTATTGGGTGATCATCACCACATTGTCAAAAAAGGGGCCTCTCGTTTATAAATCCATTTTATTGATGCACTGTAGAAGTAGGACCTAAAATCCCATTCAACAGAGGTAGAATTTCAACACCAAACTGTGAATCGATTCATGTGATGATTCACATGCCTCTTGCAATCAGGCGAATCATGCTTGATTCGTGCAAAGCTGCAAACGATATAACAAAGGTACCCAAATTTTAGACATTTTAACTCTCAGGATTTTAGCAGGAGTCTCACATTATAAGAACCCCTCTCATGCCCTCACAATCAGTGCACAGGGTTCATACAGGTTATGGAAAGGTATGGAAAGTCTTGGGAAACAGCAAATTGATTTTCCAGGCCCTGGAAAAGTATGGAAAATTGGGGTTAGTTTTGGGAAAGTTATGGGAAACGAACATATGTGTGTGACATGGGTATTTCACCTGTCTAATGTGACCATTCAAAAAATCTTTGTTCTCTCAATTTTAAGGGTTCACCAAGAATCGCTACTTGAGTCATTGGTGTTTGGGGCTTCTTAACCACCCTTGATGGCCTGTGGTTTGTATACATTTTGCCTCATTGATAAAGTACATCTGGTGGCTTGCATTTGCTTCTAGGCAAGTCTTGACTGTCTGGTATTTGGAACGCAACATAAAAGCTTCCCTAAAGCATAAATGTTTGGGCCTCAGTTTTATTGCAGTACAAAGTGATCAATTTGAATTGGGCCCTGTAGGGTTAAAAGAATTGTCAAGGAGTGAGGGAGGGGGAGGAAAAAACAGAATTATATGTTGTGTTCAATTTAACCTTTGGGATTATGGAAATTTATTCTCAGGGCTATGAAAAAGTTATGGAGAACCAAATTGCCTAGTCTGTATGAGCCCTGTGTGGATGAATCCCAGGATTTCAACTTCCCTTGGGTTAAGATTTTAATGTCGGGATCTTTTGTTTTGAAATACTGTACTATATTATCTTTTTCTCCCAGCATATTCTTGCCTTTTCAACACAGTCTTTGTTATTTTATTAAAACAAATCATGTTCTGTGTTCTCTTTATAACCACTTTGGGTTGTCATCGAAAAGAAATCCCATTACACGTAGGGCTGTCACGATTTTTAGCTCACTTGAGCACAGCTCAAGGGGAGCTTTACTAATCACTTTTCGTCCGCCGTCCGTCTGGCGTTAACTTCATATTATCAACTTTTTCTAACAAACTACTGGACCAAATTCAACAAAATTTGCTGTGCATGTACCCTATCATATGTTAATTCAAGTTTGTTCAAATCAAGTTGACCCGCTCCTCCGTAGGGCCACGCCTAAAAAGTGTGCTTAAATCTTAAAAAAATCTTCTTCTCATGAACCAGCAGTAGCAGAGGCTTGATATTTGGTGTGCAGCTTCCTTTTGAGGTATAGACTCAGATTTGTTCAAGAGAAGTTTGAGGAGCTATATTTGCCTTCGTTATGGGAGGGGCAAGAATTTTCAACTCACCCAAAATTTCTATTTTCCAAACCGAGAAGCAGATTTGAACCAAATTTGATATGAGGGCTTATTGGGTCATAAGTACTTAATTTATGTCAAATTTTTTTTCCTATCCAAGGAGCTAAAAACATAAAAATATTTAAAATGCCTATATCTCCAAAACTACACAGCACTGAGAATTCTTATTTGATGTGAAGCTACCTTAGCACCAACAGAATGGAATGGAAAACAAGAAAATACAGCAGTGCTATGCAAAAAAGGACGATGATAATATGCCAATGCAGTTTTACTGAAAAGACCATCTTTAAAATAATAAGACTGAGTATCACAAATGTAGTTTCATGTAAAACATTATGTTGAAGAAAAATCTGAGGAATAATTAATTTAAACATAAACAGATCAATTTGAAAACAAATCAAAATATATTTGATTCTCGATCAATATATTGTGGAAAACAATGAAGATGGGGGTTTTATTTACTTATTTTAAAAAATTTTTTTTTAGTATCTTTCTTCAGTAAATATGCAGTTTTCAAAAACTTGTGCATGAGGAACATAGAACATTCTAGTGCTCTGGAAACAAAAGTTTTGCTGACAATTGTTAAGCCAAAAATGAAAGGGAATAAACCTTTTTTTTCAAAGAACGCATCTGAAATTATAGAAAAAAACATGACATGAAGAGCAAATATAAAGATTATTTTGTATGCAAATCATGCAGTCTTGATGATTTCTTTAAGCACCCACCATATTTTTTTTTTTCATTCGCTTTTCCAAGAGCACTGAACGTTCTGAATACGAGTGGCATTTTCCGTAAATACGATCAGTTCTGTCGGGGTTTTCTATCAATAACCTCAGAGTACACATCGAACGTAAGAAAATTAACTTGTTACATGGTGTCTGGACGATTCGGACCGTGTACGATTCGGACCGGATTTTTATAAAGGATGTTTCGGCCCAGATCTATTGACAATTCAGACCATATTTCTGAACGATTCGGACCAGCTTATTGGATGATTCAGACCATGTTTGTGGACGATTCGGACCATGTTTCTGGGCGATTTGCCCAACAGACATGCAAACTACACAAACCAGCACAGACATGCACACTTCACAAGACAGCACAGACTTGTCTTTTGAATTAAATAGGCCTAGAGCTTTATGTGCCAATTTCAGTGAGCCATTTTCATTAATTTCACTGAAAAAAATACCGACGTACCGGTATTGTTTGTAGTTATCACAACAGATAATTTTGCGAGTAATTATGAAACAACTAATCCTGTGCTTCTGGGTCATGTCAGGGAAGAGGAAAAAAGATGTGACGTCAACATTGACCTGCCTGTTTTTATTTGCAATGCATTTTGGGTCCGTATACCGAATTTGTTCAAAATTGGCCCAGTAGTTGGCCTGTTGCTAAGGGGCTCTCTCGTTGCTGGAGAAGTCATGTGACATCAACATTGACTGTCTGTTTTCATTGGCAATGCATTTTGGGTCTGTATACCGAATTTGGTCAAAATCGGCCCAGTAGTTAGCCCATTGCTAAGAGGGAGCTCTGGTTGCTAAGGAAGTCACGTGACGTCAACATTGACCTGTATGTTTTTATTTGCAATGCATTTTGGGTCCGTATACCTAATTTGGTCAAAATCGGACCAGTAGTTAGCCCGTTGCTAAGGTGGCGCTCTGGTTGCTAGGGAAGTCACGTGATGTCAACATTGACCTGTCTGTTTTCATTTGCAATGCATTTTGGGTCCGTGTACTGAATTTTGTCAAAATCGGCTCAGTAGTTAGCCCGTTGCTAAGGGGGTGCTCTGGTTGCTAGGGAAGTCACGAGATGTAAACTTTGATCTGTCTGTTTTCATTTGCAAAGCATTTTGGGTCCATATACCGAATTCTGTCAAAATCGGCCCAGTTGTTAGCCCGTTTCTAAGGAGGCGTTCTGGTTGCTAGGGAAGTCACGTGACGTCAACATTGACTGTCTGTTTTCATTTGCGATGCATTTTGGGTCCGTATACCGAATTTGGTCAAAATCGGCCGAGTAGTTAGCCCATTGCTAAGGGCGTGCTCTGGTTGCTATGGAAGTCACGTGACATCATGATTGATCTGTCTGTTTTCATTTGCAAGGCATTCTGGGTCCGTATACCGAAGTTGGTCCAAATTGGCCTAGTAGTTAGCCCGTTGGTAAGGGAGCGCTCTGATTGCTAGGGAAGTCACGAGACGTCAACATTGATCTGTGTTGTTTTTATTTGCAATGCATTTTGGGTCTGTATACCAAATTTGGTCAAAATCAGGCCCAGTAGTTAGGCTGTTGCTAAGGGGGCGCTCTGGTTGCTAGGGAAGTCACGTGGTGACACCGTTGACCTGTCTCTTTTCGTTTGCAATGCATGTTGGGTCCATGTATCAAAATTGGTCAAAATTGGCCCAGTAGTTTGCCTGTTGCTAGGGGCGTGCTTTACTTGCTATGGACGTCATGTGACATAATCAGTGACCCATTAACCTCCCCCCCCCCCCCCTCCCAGCTGATTGGTCAACTGTGATGGTTACAGGTGCCCGAAGCCCGAAAACCTTGAGCACAGTCTACAGGTCATATTTATAAAGGGATTTCAGTGTAATTTCGTAGGATCACTCCAGATGATGTCCAGATGAGAATGTCCCCTTTTGGTTGTGATCATTCAACCATGATAGCTGCCGAGCCCAAGACCCAAAAAATTTAGCACAGTGTACAGGTCATATTTATGAAGGGATTTCATTGTAACTTGGTAGGTTGACTTCATATAATGTCTAGAAGAGAACGTCCCCTTTGGACACAATTGGGAAACTGACGGCTACAGGGGCCCAAAGCCGAAAACCTTTAGCACAGTCTACAGGCCATATTTGTGAAGGGATTTCAATGTAACTTGATAGGATGACTCGTTTTGGAATAATTTCACTGTAACTTGGTAACTTTCGTTGATATACGTTAATTGTGAGGGCCACAAACATTAACTGTGAGGTCATATTAACCCACCCCTCAGCTCTTCAGTACAGTGTACACCTCATATTATTTTTATCATAAACATAGCATACAGGGAACAGAAATAAACATTTTCCCAATTATCACAATTCTTGTCTTATTTCATAATCCTTTCATAAACATTGAACATTATCCTTTTCATCAAACACAACAGACAAGTTAAGCTACAATGTCATTGACACCTTCATTTATGCGTTTAGCTCAATTTTGGGACGTGTAAGTGTCGGAACTGAAAATAATAAAGGAAAATCCTGTGTATTGTGTAAGCACAATAGCTTCGTCTAGTTGGTGTATGCTTTTCTTAGGAGGGACGTATGCAGCTTATTCAAGTCAGGTCCCTGGTTTGATATTTAGACTACCATGTCAGGTGAGTGCCTCAAGGCCCCCTGGGGCCTCTTGTTTAATTTAGGAATCAATTAATCATCACAAATAATCGATAATAATTGATTAATCGTACCTAGATGACCCCCTCCTCTCCCTCTTTTTGAAGTCAGGAAAAATGAAGTTCAAGTCAGTTGTCCTACCTCAAGTAAACAATGAAGATGATCCTCTTTTAGGTGCATTCAAAGCTTTTATGTTTTGAATTGTCAATGTAATAATCAAGACTGGTCGTCAGTTGCAAACTTCACAAGCATCAAAGCTTTGAATATACCTAAAAGACAAATGCTTCTAATGGCTTCTTGGGGGTTTAATGTCGACGTTCTTGACCTTTTACCTTTAGAAACAAATAGTTTTTTCATCAAATTTTTTTTTTAATTATTAAACATCTAAAATGGGGTAAAATTTACCAATTCTTCCACAATGAAAAATATTAATCGATTTTGGTGTCACCAATCGACAATCATTTAATCAATCGTGACAGCCCTAATTACACATGCATAATGTATACATCACTTGTAACTTTCTCAGTCGTCTATCAAGAATTATGCATAAAACACACCCACAAAATTTCCACACAGTCCATTGCTGTTAATAGTATGCAAATTAGCGAAGTGTCAGACAACTGTTTTGATAGCAATACAAAACGTAGCAAATTAACAAAGTATCAGACAACTGTTTATAGTATCATGAAACTTGTTTTTAGATCACCTACTTTAACTAAGTATTGAGCTGTTGTGATGGATCAGCGGTGCTGGCTGTTGTCGGTGGTACTTGTCCAATTTTGTAAGAGTTTGTGTTTAGGTTGTTTTCTCAAAGTTCTGTGACCTTGGCGTGGGGGTTTGATATTTCATATGCAGGAAGCAGGGGGGATCTTCCCAACAGTATTCTACCCCCAAACCAGGAAATTTTTTCAATTTTAACAAAATTTTGCTGTAAAAACTTTGGGTTTTTTAAGTTATAAGAATTTGAATTAAGGTCATATCATGCTTCAACAGATCTGTTTGGTGTTTACTGGTCTTTTGACCTCCAGAGGCAACCAACACCTCAGTACTATAAAATTTAAGAATATTTTTATATTTTTTCAGAAATTTTAATGTTTTTTGGACTTTGAAAATTTCACAATCCAATGTTGAAAGAGTTGTGTTAAGGCAGTTGTCTCAGAGTCAAATAAGCATCAAGTCTTTAATATTTACCGATAATAGGTGAGTGTTAAGGATGCACCACCACAGTGATTAACCATCATATTGTTGGCTTGTTTTTAGCTCACCAAAGGGAGCTTAACTTATCACCAGCCGTCTGTCGTCCGTTGTCGTGAACATTTTTCAAACGACTTCTCCTCTGAAACTACTGGTCCAATTTTCACGAAACTTCATGTGGATATTCATTACTATATGGCAATTCATGTTTGTTTCACAATCCAATGTTGAAAGAGTTGTGTTAAGGCAGTTGTCTCAGAGTCAAATAAGCATCAAGTCTTTAATATTTACCGGTAATAGGTGAGTGTTAAGGATGCACCACCACAGTGATTAACCATCATATTGTTGGCTTGTTTTTAGCTCACCAAAGGGAGCTTAACTTATCACCAGCCATCTGTCGTCCGTCGTCGTGAACATTTTTCAAACGACTTCTCCTCTGAAACCACTGGTCCAATTTTCACGAAACTTCATGTGGATATTCATTACTATATGGCAATTCATGTTTGTTCAAATGAAATGGCCACATCCCATGGGGGCTCTGTATGGGGCATAAATCTGATAGCACCGTATGAATTACAGAAAAATTATTAAAAAATCTTCTTCTCCAGAACCAGTGGGCAGAATCTTTTGATACTTGGTATGCAGCATCTTGGTATGGGTCTGATTCAAGTTTGTTCAAATTGGCCCCCTGGATTGATATTTGGGCTCACTATAGAAGCCCAAATTTGAACTTAGTGCATTTCAGGCAAATTTCTTAAAAAATCTTCTTCTCCATATCCAGCAGGCAGAATCTTTTGATATTTGGTATGCAACATTGTGGGGTGGATCTGATTCAAGTTTGTTCAAATCGGCCCCCTGGATTCACATGTGGGCTCAGTATAGAAGCCCGAATTCGAACTTGGTGCATTTCAGGGAAATTTCTTAAAAAATCTTCTTCTCCAGATCCAGCAGGCAGAATCTTTTGATATTTGGTATGCAACATTGTGGGATGGATCTGATTCAAGTTTGTTCAAATCGGCCTCCTGGGTTTATATTTGGGCTCCGTATAGGAGCCCAAATTTGAACTTAGTGCATTTCAGGGAAATTTCTTAAAAAATCTTCTTCTCAAGATCCAGCAGACAGAATCTTTTGATATTGGGTATGCAGCATGCTTAGGGGGAGAGATTCAAGTTTGTTCTAGCCAAGTCCCTGGGTTCATATTTGGGCTCACTGTGGTAGCCCGAATTATAACTTAGTTCAAAGTGAGGAATTTTCTTTAAAAATCTTCTTCTTCAGATCTAGCGGCCAGAATGTTTTGATATTTGGTATGCAGCATCTTTAGGGGGGTGAGATTCAAGTTTGTTCAAACCATGTCCCTAGGTCCATATTTGGGCTCACTGTGGGAGCCCAAATGATAACTTTGTTCTAAATGAGGAATTTTCTTTAAAATCTTCTTCTTCAGATCCAGCAGATGAATGCTTTTGATATTTGGTATGCAGCATCCTTGGGGGGTGGGGGGGGGGGGGTGGTAGATTCAAGTTTGTTCAAGCCATGTCCCTTGTTCCATAAAATTTGTCTCTCATGACTTCATTCCTTTGTAGTGTTGATGGACCATGTCTAACTGAATGTGACCCCAAATACTTCTTTGAACCACTTTGTTTGAATCACTTTGCCCGGTGAGTGATTAAGGCCCCTTGGGTCCTCTTGTTTACAACTTTAATCAAATTTTGCGGTAAAAATTTTTTTTTTTTTCATGCTGCAGGAAATTGCGTTTTGTTCAGATTGTGTGCAGGTTATGTTACTTTAACCATGCTATTTCATGTTAATTTGTCTTCTTATGATCTTCAGAGGCAACTAACACCTCATTACTACGAAATTTAAGAATATATATTTTTATTCCAGAACCAGTGGCCCAGACTTAGCTGGTGCAAACTCCTTATTATCCAGGGCAAACACAAATTTTGAACCCCCCAACCACCAAAATTTGCATACAAATCCTAAAATTCAAAATCCTATCTGATCCTCTGTACGTTTGTACTGCAAATGTGCGATAACCAGAAAGACACCGAAATTGGTGCAAAGCATCATTCTTTTGTTTGGCCCTAGTCAGTAAACATCTCAACTGGCATCTGTGCTTTAAATCATAATCCAGAAGATGCCAGACACAAATCAATGGTGGTTTTCATGGAATCAACAGTGTAGCAGGATGTTGGAAGTGAACAACGGTGGTTTTGGATATTCAAGGCTGTAACTTTATATTTTTTATACGCTCATTTAAAAAACGGTCGTATTATGTTATCAGTCTGTCTGTCTGTCCATCTGTCCGTCTGTCTGTAAACAATTTGGTTTCCGTTCATTTAAAGTCGAACGCCTTGACGGATCGACATCAAACTTTCAGAAGTTGTTTTTAGCATTAAAATACAGGTCAAGTTCGATATCGGTGTTTCTCAGTCCATCTGCTGCAGAGATATGGCCCTTTGAAAACACAATTTTTCTAAAAAAAATTGGTTTCCGTTCATTTAAAGCTGAACGCTTTGACGGATTGACACCAAATTTTTCAGATGTTGTTTTTAGCAATGAAATACAGGTCCAGTTCGATATTGGTGTTTCTCAGTCCATCCACTGCAGAGTTATGGCTCTTTGAAACCACAATTTTTGAAAAAAAAATTGGTTTCCGTTCATTTAAAGCCGAACGCCTTGACACCAAATTTTTCAGATGTTGATTTTATATGCCCGTTTGAAAAACGGGACGTATTATGTGAATGGTCTCTCCACCCGCCTGTCTGTTTGTCCGTCCATGGACACATTTCGTTTCTGGACGATAACTTTAGTTGTAATGGATTGAGCTGAGTTAAATTTGGCATGTGGATTTAGTATGACAAAATACATGATGGGTTAGCTTTCCGTTTGTAGCGGCCCATTTGCAGTAGAGTTATGGCCCTTTTTTTTATAGGAATTTAGCCCAACGTTTCGTTTACGGACGATAACTTTAGTTTGCCTTTACCGATTTATTTCAAATTTTCAGTTTTTTGTTTTTGACCACAAAATACAGCACAAGTTTACTTTTGACCACAATCGCATATACCTTTCCAGAGTTATTCTCCTTGAATGATTGCAAATTTGAGGATTTTGTGGTTTCCGGATGAGAACTTTAGTTTGCCTTGACCGATGTTTTTCAAATTCTCAGATTTTGTTTTTGACCACAAAGCACAGCTCAAGTTCACCTTTGTCCATGATCACATGTACCGTTCCATAGTTATTCCCCTTGAATGATTGCAAATTTGTGAATTATGTGGTTTCCGGATGATAACTTTAGTTTGCCTTGACTAATTTGTTTCAAATTCTCAGATTTTGTTTATGACCACAAAGCACAGCTCAGGTTCACTTTTAGCCAAAATCGCATGTACCTTTCTAGAGTTATTCCTCTTGAATTTGTGCATTTTGTGTTTTCCAGATTATAACGTTAGTATGGCCTAACTGTTGGACATAGAATGCATCAAATATTTGGTTTCCGGATGATTACTTTTATTATTTGTTTTCCGATTGGTTCCAAACTTGGTACGTTGTTTAATCACAACAAAATACAGGTCAAGTTCGAATATGGGGTTGGTCCAAACAATTTTCACCCTCACCCCCATCCTTACCCCAACCCTTCAAAAATACAAAACAGGCGTATATTGTCCCGCTACGCGGTGCTCTTGTTACATTTTGTAGTCTAGCATCTTCTACCAGCTGCATTGCTTTTTCTTCCTATGAAGATCTAGATTCGCATCAGGTGGTTGTTGATCAGGTACTGACTGCACACCTCTGTTGTGCCTGTTTGGTTAGTTTCCGTTTCTTTCTCTGGGCGTTGTGTTCTGTTTAAAAACATTTTGGATATGTATTGTATCAGTATTTAGTATAGCACAGTTATTGTATTTCTATTAGGATACATATTATTCCCTATTCCAGTAGTTTAGCTTCAATTATGTAGTGATTGTCCACACTTAGACTCTGTTGGAATTCCCTTGGTCTCATGAGGTTCCCTTGGGATACTTAACCTTCATTCAAATTTTTTTATTTCTTTTTCGAAAATGTTTGTGATTATCTATGTAATGTATTCTTGCTATGTATAATTTCTGTATTATTATTTGAGAGTGCAGCAGAATGATTTTCGGCCTTGTAATTTATTGTATCTTCTATGAGAAATATTTGTTCCAAGTGTAAGTTGAGAATACCTCGGATTTACATGCTTGCTGTCTTGACTGTAGTCGCTGCACTCCTTCAGATACTTGTGCTACTTGTGAAAATTGGGATGCGAAACGTTGGAAGCTGTGTCGGTCCCTGTGGTGGGCAGTGAAGTTCTGATGCCAGAACTTTCCCTGCAGGCTAATTCTAGTCTTTCAGTTTCTTTTTTAGAGGAACAAGAACATGGTGATGGTACATCAACACCCATCCATAATGTGCTGCCATCATCGCACCCTGATGAGTAAACTAGCTGCCAAGTGGTCATGAATATTAAACATGGAATAAGACCTCTAGTTAATGCTCTTAATCCTCTGCAGGCAGCTATCTTGACTGGTGAAGTAGTTCCCCAGTTAGTGAGAGCCGGGATGCTGTGTACATCCGTTGCAGTCGAGAAGAGTGTAGATGTGCATCCAACGAGCACCTCAAAAACAAAAGCTCACCCAGCAAAGACTGCAAAGGGGAAGAAGCCTGTAAGTTTCTCAATGGGATGCTCAGTGAGATCTGGGGTCAGATCGCGAGTTGGAAAACCCTCTCCGTCCTGTCAGCAGTCAGGGTCAACTGTTTCCATCTCGAGAAATTTTAATGCATGGGATGTTCATCCATGCTTGTGGTTCTGGACACTCCTTCCACACTGCAGCTGGTGTTGTGGCTACTTCCTCTTCTTCCATGGGAAAGCGCGTAAGACTGCAGACTAACTGTCCGACTTGGATGTTCCAGCTGTTCCTAGGAGACGGTCCCAGTCCACACCACCGAAGTCGGATCAACCTGCAGCTAGTGGTTCGAGGCTTATACATACGGGACATGCTTCGAAAAGATCTGGGGTCAGATCTCAGTCCCGTGAGCAGCATATGGCAAAGAAGCAGAAGACTGCTGCTCCGCAAGCCTCTGTCACAGATTGTGCTGCTTATTGAAGCATCCCAGCAGTCACAGGTTCAGCCATCAACAGACTATGGTAGTGAGCTATCTGACAGTGTTGGGTTGGTCCAGTCATCTGTTCATAGTGTTGACCATGAGTCTCAGATGAAACAGTCAGATGGTGAGAGGGTTACGGAAGATGATTCTCCATCCCTTGTGGAACAGCACATGGAGACTATGAATTTCATTCATCAGTTCTTTCCAGAACTTCTTCCATCTGATCAAAATTGTGTGTCAGCTAGGCGGAAACCTCTATCTTCCCAGATAAGTGTACCGTGCGGAGGAAAGAGGAGGTTCTTTCCTTCCCGGGTCAGTAAAAAGAAAGGCGGTTTCTTATCTGCTTCTCTACAATTACCATTTTCTGATTCATGTTTTATGAAATTGTTAGAAGACATTCAGAGAGCTTCTCTGCATTTGGATGAGTGGGCGTCGGAATTAGATATTTCATTGCAATCTTCTATTGATTCCAGTCTTGCGGTTCTGGAAGCAATGTTGTACGCAGACCATATCACTTGGGCTTTGGCTCAGCATCTTAGCGCAAAGGATTTTGACATTACTCTGCCCCTCAGAGTCCTTTCTAGAGTAATCATGTTGGCCATGTTGGCCCTTTCAGTGTCTAAGTTGCAGTTTATTAGACGTGACGGAGCCTTAGCATCGTCTACCTTGATTGATGATCAGGTCAAAAGCTCTCTCATAGTTGCACCGATTTCTGGTCATACTTTGTTTAATGACAAATTATCCTTTGTGTACGAGAAAGCTACCAAAAAGGCCATTAACACTTTGTTGTTAAGGTTGGTTTTGCAGCAGCAGTCGTAGGCAAGGAGACTCCTTTTCGCAGTCGTCAAAGAGGGGTTCCTAAGGAATCCTCGTCCATCAGGAAACCATCAATCTAGTGACTCCGGTAAGGGGTATAAGTCTTTTTAGGACTTTAAGTCTGACTCCTCCAAGCCGACGGCTCGAGGAGGTTCTCGAGGAAGATATAGTTCTACTTCCCGTAAGCCTTGAAAGTTCTACGAATGATGTTCCAGACCTCTATTGCTCTCCAGTTGGCGGAAGGTTATTGAAATTCGCAACCAACTGGATAGAGATATGGAAGATAAGTGGATAAAGAATGTACTCTAAAAGGGTCTTTGGCTGTCATTCCGATCAAAGCCTCCCCTTATAAGAAGTCTGCATTGGACAAATCTTCCAACAAATACTTCAAAGAGAGTCTCTTCTTTTTGAAGTTCAATCTCGCTTAGAAACGGAGGCAATAGAGGTTGTAGAGAATCTCATCTCTCCGGGCTTCTACGGTTGTTTGTTCCTTGTGCCCAAGCCAGACTGCTTGTTCCGACCAGTAATAGACTTGAGCTGGATAAACAAATAGATTATAGCTCTAAAGTTTTACATGGAAACTATCCGGTCGGTAAGAGCGAGCATCTGAGGGAATGACTTTCTGCAAGCATAGACCTAAAAGATGCATCACGTCTTGGTCCATCCGACATTCAGAAAGTATCTTTGTTTTGCCATACAGGGAAAGGTTTACCAGTTCATAGCGATGTGTATTGGTCTGAATCTGGCCCCTTGGGCATTCACTCGGATAATGAACTCGGTCATCTCTTATTTCCGAGCTCATTTGACAGTGATAACGTCAGCTCATCTGGACGACATTCTTCAAAGATACTGCGACAAAAGCACACTTCAGAATGATGTGCAGAGTCTGCTTCTGTTGTTCCGACATCTAGGTTTCATTGTAAACAAACAGAAGTTGGATTTGATTCTGTCAATGTCCTTCATTCACTTCGGAATGAGTTTCGAGACTCACAACAATCTGGTGTGTCTTCCCACAACCAGGACAAAGCTGGTCAGTTATTAAGCTTGTTTTCTCCTAAACTCTCTCACAGTGTGAGATTTATGAGATTGATGGGACTGTGCAGAGCTGATTCTGCTAGGTTGATTACGCATGCATCCTCTCCAGATTTTCTTTATTAATAACTGCGTCAAAACGCATTTGCTCGAAAGTAAGATTGTTTTAACAGACCTAGTAAAACAAAAGATTCAGATTTGGGCGGATCTTGAATGGTTGATTCAGAGAGTTCCGCTTCAGGTTCCGGATCCGGTCTTCACTATTATGATGGATACCAGTCAATCGGGTTGGGGTGCCTCCCTGATTCCCGCAGATCTAAAGTGTCAGTGTCTTTGGGACTCTTGGTTCCTGAGGAAACACATAAACATCAAGGAGATGATGTCCATTTGGCTATCTCAAAGGCATTGGATAGTTCATGTAGGGAATGCCCATGTTCAGATTTTGTCTGACAATCCCACAGTAGTGGCATACCTCAGGAATCAGGGTGGCACTCAGTCCATTCCTCTGTCCGAATTGATGGAGAAAATTCTCCTATGTGTTCTGGATCATCACGTTCTTATCTCGGTCCGTCACATTCTGGGTCGTCTGAATGTAGTTGCAGACTCGCTCTCAAAGAAAGGTCGCCTGTTACCATCAGAGTGGACTCTCAACAGATGTGTCTTAAGGCAGATTTGCTAACAGTGGGATCGTCCCTTGATAGACGTTTTTGCCACGAATGTAAACAATCAACTTCTGGCCATTTGTGTCTCTTTCCCGGATCCTCTGGCGTGCGCAGTGGATGCTCTATCAATTTCATGAAATGGGATAGTAGGTTATGCTTTTCCTCCAACTCCTCTTTTTCAGCAGATCTTGTTGAAAATCAAAAGCTCTCATTGCAAGATTCTACTAGTAGCATCTCTGTCAACACAGAAACCATGGATCAGTCTCATCAGGTGTCTGTTGTGGGACATTCCTCGGAAACTTCCTCAACTACTAGAGGATCTTCTGTTTTACGGGAAGCCCCCACAGACTGCATCACAACCCGGCAAGTCTCAACCTTCATGTCTTTCCATTTTGCGGCATTCTTGCATGGAAAGCAATTTTTGGGGTGAGCAGTGGATGCAATTGCTAACTGCAGGAGGACCTCGTCTACGTAAAATTATGCTGCTAAGTTGAGATTCTTTTTCCGTTCCGTTGGTGTGCAGACCAGTTGGTGGATATTTATAATCAATCTATACCACAAATTGCCAATTTTTTTATCTACATTTTTGACATATTAAACTGCAGCCCGTTATTGTGTATTGTTCTTTTATTTAAAGTGTAGCTCATTGTGAAGCATTATGTATATGTCACAGGTCAAATGAACGTTCATATACAATCCTCAGACACTTTTAAATTCGGTATAAAGCGTCCCATTCTCTGGATTTGGTTCATATTTGGGTTCCTACACTGAATTAGTATATGGGTTATGCTGGCATTAAATGGAGAATTTGTTATATATTACTCCTTTAAATTGTTGGGCTTATGTCTTTCTCTATTTTTATATAGAAAAAGGCATATGTAATTCCTTATTTATGTCCTATTCTCATATAGGAGTCCTCCTTTCAGTCAGCGTAATAGAGTTATTATTGTTTCCTTTAAAGACCTGGACTCTCCAGTCTTTTTACTATTCAGCTAAGTCTGGGCCTTTGGTTCTAGTATAAAAATATGAAAAATTTAAAGTAATTTGTATATTTTTTATATTTACCAATGATCAAAGTGTCCTGTTTTGATTAAACAGTATAACTTCTTCTTGACAATGTTTTGATTCTCTAATCTGAGTGTTCATCTGGAGGATTGATGTCAAAAGTTAGAATGAAAATCAGTATCAAAACCAAGTGACACAAATTAAAGCTCAATATAGTAAACAAGACCCCGGTTACTCCTGTTAATCTGAGTCGTTTATTTTTAACAAAGCACATGGCAATTCAGTTTCCTCTTATCACCTCAGCAGTTCCTGGAATTATATATAGTCTAATTAAAACACTGGTTTCGGTTTATCTCATTATTAGTATTGTTGATTTCACTCTGAACAGATCAACTGAAATTTGTTTTAACTCTTCCTTAGTAGACCTTCCATCAAAATTTTGTTACCTTGCAATGTTTTTATTAGCTCAACTTGACAAAGTCAAGCTGAGCTATTGCCATCACTTCTCGTCTGTCAGCATACGTACATACGAACGTACGTATGTCCAGGTGTATGTACGTACGTCCACAATTTCCTTTGGCACACTTCACAGGTCGCATTTATGATCAGATCGCTTTGAAACTTGGTACACTTGTTTGGGTTACCTCTAGATGGGAGCTATCGATTTTCTTCAATTCCCATTAAAAAATGTTGCTGCTGGCAACGTTCTTAGAACTCAGTTTAGTCAGACCTCAATATTTCCCTTTGGCCCCCATACCACCCCCCCACCCCCCCCCCCCCCCCCCCCCCCCCCCCCCCCCTTACAGGGCACATTTATGATCGGAATGCTTTGAAACCTGGCATGCTTATTTGGGGAGACCTCTAGATGGGCGCTATCGATTTTCTTCCATTTCCATCAAAAAATGTTGCCACTGACAATGACCTTTGAACTTAGTTTAGCCAGACATCAATATATTCCTTTGGCATGCCGTACAGGGCACATTTTTGCAGATCAGTTTGAAACTTGGTATGCATGTTTGGGGTTACCTCTAGCTTTGAGCTATAAATTTTCTTCGATTTCCTCCAAGAAATGTTGCCACTGGCAATGACCTTTGATGAACTTAGCGCAGTTATGCATCAAAATTTCCATTTTGCAGGTCACATTTATTATCGGATCACTTTGAAACTTGGTATACTTGTTAGCTCATCTTGACAAAGTCAAGCTGAGCTAATCTCATTGCTTGCCGTCTGTCGTCCGTCGTCCGTCGTCTGTCGTCCGTCGTCCGTCAACACCATGTTTTGGTCTTCTCCTCCAAAGCCACTGGGCCAATTCAAGTGAAAGTTTGTGTGAGTGATGGCCCCAAAGGGGCATTTCATTTTTGTTCAACTCAGCATGCCCAGCCCCATAGGGAGGGAGTGGGGGTAAATGCTCCAAAATATTTTAAAAATCTTCTTCTCAAGAACCAGTGTGTACAATGACTTGATATTTGCTATGGAGCTTCCATATGAGGTGTAGAATCAAGTTTGTTCAAACGAAGTTCGTGAAGTAATATTTGGCTTTGTAATAGGAGGGGTAAGATTTTTGGCCCCGCCCAAAATTTCTATTTTCTGAACCGATGGTCCGGTATGAACCAAATTTGGTTTGTGGTAGTACTGGGTCATAAGTACTTGACCCATGCAAAAAAAAAAATTCCCATATCCCCATGGGAACCCTGGGAGCTAAAAATAGAAATATTTTCAAACGCCCATATTTCCCAAACCCCACGGAACAGAGAGCTTTTATTTGGTATGAAGTATCCTTATGACCAGTAGAATTGAATGGTAAAAAAAAATTGCCATCGGTTATGTTAGGGTGTTCTGTAATGGGCATCGAAAAAATGCTGAGTCAGCATATTTGCAAAAATTTTTAAAAATCTTTTCTCCAGAACCAATCATCGGAATCTTTTGATATTTGGTATACAGCATTCATAGGGGGGGGGCAGATAAAAGTTTGTTGAAATAAAGCTCATTGGTTCATATTTGGGCTCTCTACAAGAGCCCGAAGTTTTAACATAGGGTAATATGGGGAATATTCTTTAAAAATCGTCTTCAGAACCACCAGTCAGAATCTTTTAATATTTGGTATACATCATTGTTATGAGGGTCAGATTCTAGATTGTTCAAACCAAGTCCCTAGGTTAATATTTGGGCTTCCTATGGAAGCCCAAATTTTATCTTTGTTCAATATGGAGTGTAATTTAAAAAAATCTTCTTCTTCAGATTCATCAGTCAGAATGCTTTGATATTTGGTATGCAACATCTCTATGGGGGTCAGATTCAAGTTTGTTCAAATCGGATCCCTAGGTATATATTTGGGCTCACTATGGTAGCCCAAATTTTTACTTAGTGCAATATGAGAACATCTCTAGGGGGGTCAGATTCCAGGTTGTTCAATTCGAGTGCCTAGGTTAATATTTGGGCTCCATATGGGAACATGAAATTTAACTTAGTACAATATGAGGGAATTTCTTCAAAAATCATCTTCTTCAGATTCACTTGTCAGAATGCTTTCACATTTGGTGTACAACATCTCTAGGGGGGGGGGGGGGGGGGGGGGGGGCAGATTCAAGTTTGTTCAAATCGGATCCATAGGTCAATATTTGGGCTCGCTATGGTAGCCCAAATTTGAATTTAGTGCAATTCGAAGAAATTTCTTTACAATTTCTCTTCTTCAGATCCAAAGGTCAGAATGCTTTCATATTCGGTACACAACATCTCTAGGGAAGTCAGATTTAACTGTGTTCAAATCAAGAGCCTGGGTTAATATTTGGGCTCTCTGTGGGAGCCGGAATTGGCCATTTTGCTGAAGAATTAAAAATTTTGTATTCAGTACCCTCTAGAGGTACTAAGATTAATCCACATAGGTTGTATCAAGGGGCTTCATAGGGGAGCTCTACATTTTACTTATGATCAACTGAGGAAAAGGCATGATGCCTAGATTATTTTTGTCACTCCTGAGGGACTCAAGGATTGACAGTGTAGCCTATGGAGATGGCTTGCTTAATGTAGACTCATTCTTGGACTCTGTTTAAATTGTGTTCTGTACAAGATGAGCGCTTCAGGCCCTGTGGGGCCTCTTGTTTGGGGTAACCTCTAGATGGGAGCTATTGATTTTCTTCCTTTTCTGCCAAAAAATGTTTCAGCTGGCAACGTTCTTAGAAATTAGTTTATTCATACCTAGATATTTCCCTTTGGTAAACCCTACAGAGCACATTTATGATCGGATTGCTTTGAAATCTGGCATGCTTGTTTGGAGTGACCTCTAGATGGGAGCTGTTGATTTTCTTCCATTTCCATCAAAAAATCTTGCCGCTGGCAACAACCTTTGAACTTAGTTTACTAGTCAGGCATCATATATTCCTTTGGCATACTCTACAGGGCACATTTATGATCAAATCAGATTAATTAGTGTTACATCTAGATGGGAGCTATCGATATTCTTCAATTTCCATCAAAAAATGTTTCTGTTGGCAACGACCTTTGATGAACTCAGTACAGTTATGTATGAATATTTTCCTTTGGCTCACCCTGCAGTGCACATTTTTGACCAGATCAGTTTGAAACTTGGTATGCTTGTTTGGGGTGACCACTAGATGGGAGCCATTAATTTAATTCCATTTCCATGAAAAATAGTTGCCATTGGCAACAACCTCTGATGAACTGAGTAAAAACTTAGTGCAGTTATGCATCAATATTTCCCTTTGACACACCCTGCAGGGCACATTTATAATTGGATCACTTGGAAACTTGGTGTGCTTGTGTGGGGTGATATCTGCATGGGAGTTATCGATTTCTTCCATTTCTGTCAAAAAATATTGCCGCTGGCAACAACATTTGAACTTAAGTTTACTCAGGCTTCAATATTTCCCTTTGGCACACCCTTCAGGGCCCATTTTTGATCGGATCACTTTGAAAAATTATTGTCATTATCACCAGCCTTTGAACTTACTGCATTTGTGTAGCAACTTATCCCTTTTGCACTCTCTGCAGGATATATTTATGAATTTCCATAAAAAAAGAGAAAAAAAAAACAGCCTTTGAACTTACTGCATTTGTGTAGCAACTTATCCCTTTTGCACTCTCTGCAGGATATATTTATGAATTTCCATAAAAAAAGAGAAAAAAAACATTGCCACAAGCAATGACCTTCAAACTTAGTGCATTTATGCATTAACATCTTTCTTTAACATGCCTCAGAGGTTGCATTCATTATCGGGTTGTTTTGAAACTTTGTATGCTTATGCAGGGTGACAAAGATAGGAGCTATCAATTTTCTTTTTATTTCCATCAAAAACTGTTGTTAGCAACAACTTTGGAATTTATTGCATTTGTGCATCAACATTCTTCTTTTACATGACCTACAGGGCACATTTATCGTAGAATTGTTTTTGAACTTGCTGTGCTCATTGGTCAAGACCTTTAGATAAGAGCTACTGATAAGCATTCATTTCTATGAAAAAAGTTGCCATTTACAATAACCTCTGAACTTACTGCATTTGTGTATCAACATTCTTCCTTTAGCCAGTCTTACAGTTAGGGCTGCACGATATTTGGATTTCAATACCGGTAACGGTATTTTAAAAAATATCTCGATATACTGGTATATCGTCAAGTTCAAAACATGTAAAATTCTCACCCAAATTGTCCCAGTATTTTTTTGACATTCGAAGTCAAATAATTACGTTTTAAAAGCCTTGAAATAATAAGCCTAACTTGTGTTAATTCATTCTTGTTTCAATACTTGTAAATAAACTTCATGATGGCACAATAAATATCATTTGATCCATTGCTTTACAAAACAAAAACACTTAACCTGCATTTTGTCGTATACATGTGAATAGATCACCACTAGAGGGTGTTTTCCATGTACTGGTTAAGCAGGACACCGCTAGAGGGCTAAGAGTCTGTACACTTTTCCACAAATGAAAGCAGTCAGTTTTGTCACGTGGTATCACAAACAGCTGAAACCCACATGCTCGATAGGCACATTTTGATGTGCCAGTAAACCACCTCGTGCAGTGAGTGAATGCTGGCGATGTATAAATACTATTTCTATATTAAATCACTCTTAACAAAGTGAAAATAAACAACATTATTCCCTTTATATTTTTATTAGTGTTTTGATGACTATCTTTCTAATTTTTAAAATGTGGCATACAAGTCAGATCAAAACGTTCACCTACTTTTCAAAACATTAACACGTTCGAACTGGTGTCGACAAAAATGAATATTCATTACTGCCACGTTTGGAATTGTGGGTTCATTAATGCGTATGCGATTTGTTCATATTGAAAAGCACAATCCAAATGTGCTGGTAAGAAAATAATATTACTGCCACGCTTGAAATTACGAGAACAAGTGTAATGAGGTGGGAGGAACTATTAGTATTAAACAAGAAATTTCCCGGTCCAACAAAAGCCATTATTAATGGAAATACGGTAATCATTCTTCATGGTTTACGTTCGAAGCCATACTGTTTGGGGAAAATCTGTACTTATCCGTGTCATCGACTCATCGGAGAAACAAAAATAAAACAGCTTATGGGAGAATATTTTACTAGTACCAGGGCATTCATGAAGTGTATTGATAAAAAACAAACAAATTGCTTTCACAGTTTACTTCTGTTTGTATACAACTGTGAGATTAAATAGAATTTTTACGGAAAATGTCTGTCACCAAAAATCGTGGCTCGAAATGAATATCGTCACAGATGATATACCGGTATTAAAGAAAATGGACGATATTTAACCGGTTAAGATTTCAATACCAGTATTACCGGTATATCGAAATACCATGCAGCCCTACTTAAAGTTTACTTTTAAAAATGCATGGATTACTCTTGACGTTGTGCACACACAATGAAGTTATGTTGAAATTTCACCAAATAACATTGGTACCAGTGATCTTCAATTTTGCCATTTCACTTATAACTTACCAAGTTCAAGTTTGTCAAGTTGAGCTACAGTGTCATTGACACTTTCATTGGAAATTCTACATGTTCCAACTAGTTGACACTGAAATCCAAACTTTGGGCTACATCATCATTGACAGCATATAGTTGACTTATCGTTTCAACACAATTGACAATGTGGTGGTGATTTTATTAAGTAAGTTTGCATTCAGTGAATCCATTTCAGAGGGTTCAGTAACAAATTCAAGTTAAGCTAATGCTATCAGAGGAGGGGAAATCTGTGAGTCTGTAAGTCTGTTCACATTTTCTTTAACACAGGCTACACCCCATAATTCTTGTTCCTTCATCACTAAATTTCATGTGCTGGTTTGAGGTCATGTCTAGATTAGAACGACCCATTTAGCCACGATCGGTCATCCATGATAGCTGCATGGGTTTCGAAACCCAAAAGTCTTTAGCACAGTCTGCAGATTGTATTTAGGAAAGGATTTCATTGTAACTTGGTAGGGTGACTCTGTATAATGTCTAGATGAGAATGTTGTATTTTGGTCATGTTTGGTCCGTCAGCTGTGATGGCTGCAGAGGCTCGTGACATAGATTTCTTTCGCACAGGTTACAGATTGCATTTATGAAGGGATTTCATTTTAAATTGGTAGGATAACTTGGTATAATGTCTAGATGAGAACATACTATTTTGGTTGTTATCTGTCAGTCGTGACAACTGCATGAGAACGTGACCTGGATTTGTTTAGCATAGTCTACAGTTCATATTTATGAGGTGATTTCATTGTAATTTGGAAGGATTCTTAGTGTGATATCTAGGTGAGACTGTCCTATTTTGGTCACCGTTGGTCAGCCGTTCCTACTGCTTGGGTATGTGACCTAGATTCCTTTAGCATTTGTCTGCAGGGTGTATTATGAAGGGATTTCATTGTAAATTGGTAGGGATATGAGCTAGATTCTTTTAGCAAAGTCTACGAGTCATACTTATGAAGGGATTTCATCGTAACTTGGTAGGGTGACTCCTTTTGGAATGATTTTACTGTATAGTAACTTTTGTTGACATACGTTAACATCAACCCAGGCCTCTACTCCTTAAATTATTCTTGTTGAAAACATTGCATGTAGGTACAGATCTTAACATATTCTCAATTATCACAATTTTTGTCTTATTTCGTAATCCTTTCTTATACATTGAACATTATCCTTTTCATCAAACACTACACAGTTAAATTAAGCTGCTGTGTCATTGACACTTTCATTATTATCAAAACAAAGTGACACAAGTTTTGACTCAATACAAGAAACAAACACCTTTATGACTTTTCATTTGTGTTGGAGAATCCATGTGATAAATGTTTAAGAATATTTTTCCTTGATGTGCAAACAGTACAGGTGCTTTGGAAATGTTCTCGAAAGAATCTGTTTATACTTAATGTCCAAGGCTATTGAAATTCTGCGATTGTAGCTGATTTATGTGCTTCATATACTGACTTACGTTTGACCAAAATTCAAGGACAAAATCTATTTTTAGTCCCCTACGGGAACAGTAAGGGGACTATAGGATTGCACTCCGTCCGTCCGTCCATCTGTCCGTCCATCTGTCTGTCTGTCTGTCTGTCTGTCTGTCTGTCTGTCTGTCTGTCTGTCTGTCTGTCTGTCTGTCTGTCTGTCTGTCAGTCCGTCCATCCGTCCATCCATCCGTCCGTCCGTCTGTCTGTTTTTTATGTTACCACCTCTCCCTCCAACATGCTTTAAGCTACACCTTTCATATTTGGTACATGGATAAATGGTTCTAAGGGGATGATGCACGCTCAAAATTTTTTTTACAAAATCCAAGATGGCAGAATGGCGGCCATTTTTAGCTCAACTTGACAAAGTCAAGCTGAGCTATTGCCATCACTTCTCGTCCGTCGGCGTATGTACGTACGTACGTATGTTAGTATGTACGTCCACAATTTTCTTTGGCGCACCTCACAGGTCGCATTTATGATCAGATTACTTTGAAACTTGGCATGCTTGTTTGGGGTGACCTCTAGATGGGAGCTATCAATTTTCTTCAATTTCCGGCAAAAAATGTTGCCGCGGCCAACGTTCTTAGAACTTAGTTTAGTCAAACCACAATATTTCCCCTTGACACACCCTACAAGGCACGTTTATGATTTGATTGCTTTGAAACCTGGTATGCTTATTTAGGGTGAGCTCTAGATGGGAGCTATCGATTTTCTTCAATTTCCGGCAAAAAATGTTGCCACGGCCAATGTTCGTAGAACTTAGTTTAGTCAGACCTCAATATTTCCCTTTGGCACACCCTACAGGGCACATTTATGATCAGATTGCTTTGAAACCTGGTATGCTTGTTTGGGGAGACCTCCAGATGGGAGCTATCGATTTTCTGCAATTTCTGTCAAAAAATGTTGCCGCGGCCAACGTTCTTAGAACTTAGTTTAGTCAGAAGACTCAATATTTCCCTTTGGCACACCCTACAGGGTACATTTATGATCGGATTGCTTTGAAACATGGCATGCTTGTTTGGGGTGACCTCTAGATGGAAGCTATCAATTTTCTTCAATTTCCGTCAAAAAATGTTGCCGCGGCCAACGTTCTTAGAACTTAGTTTAGTCAGAAGACTCAATATTTCCCTTTGGCACACCCTACAGGGCACATTTGTGATTGGATTGCTTTGAAACCTTTCATGCTTGTTTGGGGTGACCTCTAGATTCGAGCTATCGATTTTCTTCAATTTCATTCAAAAAATGTTGCTGCAGCCAACGTTCTTAGAACTTAGTTTAGTCAGACCACAATATTTCCCTTTGGCTCACCCTACAGGGCACATTTATGATTAGATTGCTTTGAAATCTGGTATGCTTATTTACGGTGACCTCTAGATGGGAGCTATCGATTTTCTTCCATTTCCATCAAAAAATGTTGCCACGGCCAACGTTCTTAGAATTTAGTCTAGTCAGACCACAATATTTCCCTTTTATACACCCTACAGGGCACATTTATGATCAGATTGCTTTGAAACCTGGCATGCTTGTTTGGGGAGGCCTCTAGATGGGAGCTATCGATTTTCTTCAGTTTCTGTCAAAAAATGTTGCCACTGGCAAAAAAATTGACATTGGTACCAATGATCTTCAATTTTGCCATTTCAATTATAACTTACCAAGTTCAAGTTTGTCAAGTTGAGCTACAGTGTCATTGACACTTTTATTGTTGTGTTTTTTAAGCTTCTTTTCTCTATTTTCATGTTACCACCCCTCCCATCAACATGGTTCAAGCTACACTTTGCATATTTGGCACATGGATAGAGGGTTGGGAGGGGATGATGCACGTTCAATATTTTTTCTTCAAAATCCAAGATGGCGGCATGGCGGCCATTTTTGTTGTGTTTTTAAAGCTTTTTTTCTCTATTTTATGTTACCACCCCTCACTCCAACATGGTTCAAGCTACACTTTTTATATCTGGCACATGGATAGAGGGTTGTAATGGGATGTTGCACATTCAATATTTTTTTTCCAAAATTCAAGATGGCGCCATGGCAACCTTTTCTGTTGTTTTTTAAGCTTTTTTCTCTATTTTATGTTACCACTACTCCCGCCAACATGGTTCAAGCTGCACTTTTCATATATGGTACATGGAATATAGTCCAGGCACATTAGACATAAAAATGAGAAAGTAAGGAAAAAAATCGGAGAAAGCTGATTTTTTTATATGTTTCCGGGACACACATTGCGGATAAAGTGTGAAAAGTCCCCGCGAATCCGAGTTGAGCTTTTTTAGTTATAGCGTTTTTTTGATGAAAAAAATTTTTTTTAAAAAAATTCCACCCAGCTCCATATTTCTCATTCTTATTCGCCTTAGTAGGGTGAGAATCATAAATATCGTGCTGAATTATATTGAAAATACATATCCCCAACAGAAAATGCCAACTTTGTACCAATCCTCACACTCAATGGTGAAATATTCACGAAAATGTACAAAATTACGAAAAAAAATTTATTGTTTTCATACACACAACGGTACACAACGTCCATTAAATCAAATCTACGACTACTTTGGGAGTTAAATTATATATCAAAAATTGCAGAAAAGCAGTGGCTTTATAATGATATATAACAATAGTCATTTATTCCATAATGAACTGGTGAAGCGTGTGAAATATTAACCATACCCCCTAAACTCAAATTCAAACGGCATCGACTTTTCTCATTCAAATACCATATTATAGCATCATTGTTTCAATTTCTCGGCGGCTTCCATATGATTGTGTCATATTTAGGGGCAATTGGTTCGATCATGGCTGGTAGCGGCTTGGATGAACTTTGGGGGACTGTTTATGCTGGTGGGTCAATCCATCATTTGATCAGTGGTCAAGCATATTCAAGAGCAGTTCGTGCCCATTTGCTAACACAAATTGCCATTACAAAACTTGTGTTTGAAGAAAGCCGAACACTAGATAACATAGACTGCACAGAAGTCAATGAAATATTCTGTGGACTTGCCAGAGGTGACTGTACAACAGCTGACGCTGTCAATCAAGAAAGTGTCAACCATCTACTGTCAAAATTACACGAACTGCTCCAGAATGCGTCCGTAGGACGCACAGGAAAGCTTTGGGTACAATACTACGAGCAAATAGGTCTTCTCCAGTTGTTCTTGAGAGCAGAGCGCACAGGCGACTGGGAACTCCACACATATTGTGTTCGCAATATGATTCCAGTATTTCACGCAGGTGGTCATTTTGCATACGCAAAAAGTTCTCACCTCTATTTGCAGCAGATGAATGAGCTAACAGAAATAATGCAACAGGATGATTTGAAGTTGTTCACTGAGAAAGGTTACTTTACCATAAGGCGCTCAGATAAATTCTGGGACGGGATATATTTTGATCAGACCATAGAGCAGTGTTTAATGAGAATGTTCAAGCTCCCTGGTGGTCTCACACATGGCAGGGGAATAACCGATAGCACTGTTGCGAAATGGGTACATGGACTACCTCTTTGCCTTCCGATATGTAATGCTCTCGAAAATTTTGTTCATGTCACACTGGTCATGGCGAACAACATCGAGATCTCCGTCAAAGTTCACAATTGACTGATGCCAATGATATCACCAAATTATTGAACTGGCTCAGAGTGCATTCCCCCTTTCAGAATAGAGATCCACTACAATTAGTCTCTATAGCGACTGGGCTTGTGGCCGACGAAACTGTGAACTGTGACCAAGTTCGCAAAATTGGTGAATGTTGCGTATCGAATGTTGTAAGCAAAACGTTCAACAGCATCAAACTACGACGTGTTGACACTGTGAAGTCTTTCGCATCGATGGCAAATAGCATCAAAGTCTGTGGAAGTAAGGTAGTGATTGACCCCACGATTCTGTTCAACCGCATCACATGTGTTATTCAGTCACAAGCAGAGATGGAAGAGTATCTCAAATATGAACTCGCCCCGAAACCACCAGCATTGTTTGATTCTGCTGGAATGAGGAAGACACAGAAAAGCACGCTCGGTAAGATCCTCAAAACATACGGTTCCGAGCAAACTAAAATCTCAGAACATTCTCTGTTTGTTGTAGATGGTGGATTTTTATTGAGGGCAGTTGTATGGCCTAAACAGTCGTCATATAAGAACATATGTACATCATATTCCAATTATCTAGTGAGACATTTTGGGGCGAACGTCGTGGTTGTTTTTGATGGTTATGCTTGTACAATGTCGACAAAGGGCATGGAACAAGCCCATAGATCTAAAGACAGGTATTCCATTGATATCAATATCTCACCCGAGTTACCAGCCACCACACCCCAATCCGATTTCCTTGCAAATGCCAAGAACAAAACCCAACTGATCGATCTTCTAATGCAGGAGCTATCTGCTATCAATATTCAGTCCAAGCAGGCCGAGGCTGATGCTGATGTACTGATAGCCGAAACTGCACAATGTTGTCGTTGTGGGAACAGACACAGACTTGTTAGTCATTCTTACCTCTCGAGTTCAACCGGGATGTAATATTCACATGATGTATTCCATTACCCCAAACTTACTAGTTTCAGTTAGTGAAATAGCAACCAAAATGGGTGACCATAGAAGCAACCTCCTTGTAGCACATTCTATAAGTGGTTGTGACACTACTTCTGCACTCTTTCGAGTTGGTAAGAAGAAAGTATTCAGTACAATTGTCTCCGATGTTACTAGCGACTCACAACAGTATGTCAACACAATTTTGGCGGATGACAGTACACCAAGTGCAGTAGCCGCTGCCGGGGAACAACTTCTCCTGATCTTACGGGAGTAAAACTGTTTCCTCTCTCGACCAATATAGATATGTCACTTACAAGCGTTGTGTAGCAAAATCTAAACTGAATAAACCCATCGACCTAGCCTCACTCCCACCAAGCAGCGATGCTGAACAACAACATGTCTACAGATGTTATCTCCAAGTCCAACAATGGCTGGGCACTTCGCTTCCTCCGACGGATTGGGGGTGGTCGTTAGACAATGGACTTCTTGTACCGACTGCAGCCACAAAGCCATGTGCCCCTGATAACCTACTGAATCTGATCAGCTGTGGTTGCAAGAGTGCTTGTACAAAAAGGTGTGGGTGTAAGAAGGCAGGACTCTCTTGCTCAGGTTTGTGTAATTGCAGTTCGGATTCTTGTAACAACCACAGAAACACTGTCCTGTCGGAAATTTCTGAGTTCGATGAATAATATGTATATAGGTCATGTCATTTCTGTATATAGCGTTGATAATAGTCAATGTAACTTAATCCATGTTGATTGATTTGTACATTCTGTAAATATTATTTATTGATTTTTGTACATTCTGTAAATATTATTTATTGATCTAATGCTGCTAGACACAGACGTGTCTGTTCGGTCCCAAGCCCGAAAATAGTTGAGTTCTCATGCTGACGAATTTTATGCCAAAAGGGGAACTCGGCCAGAAGCAGAGGGGGTCTTCCATGATGTCTATTTTGTAAGCAGTGATAAAAGTCTTCAAATGGTGGTGGATTTTTTATCGTCTGTCCAACTAACATCCCGTTCTGTACTACGACCCTTTGGGCAAATCCGTTAGGAAAATCGTCATTTTTTGCGTAAATCCGATACTTTTTTGTGAATTTTCAATAATTTTTCGCAGAAATTGTCACAGAATGCACATTTTCCTCTAGGTAAATGTATATTAGACATTATGTAGCTCGAAATACGCGTAAACAAAAAATACAGTTGGATCAATTCGAGGTTACAAAGTTCGTGCGATTTTTTTTTATTTTTTTCAAACGCGTTTTCGAAAAAAGGCTGTAGAAAAAAACTGGGATTTTAGGGGACTTTTGTCTAATCGTTCAGTGACATGTACTCGACATTCCCTGAAAAAACCAGCTTTCTCCGATTTTTTTCCCTAGTGAAACCTAATGTTCTTGGGCTAATAAGGATGTTGTGAGGGGATTATGCATGCTCAATATTTTTTTTTTCAAAATCTAACATCTGTCTGTCTGTCTGTCTGTCTGTACGTCCGTCCGTCCGTCTGTCCGTCCGTCCGTCCGTCCGTTTTACCACCTCTCCCTCCAATATGCTTCAAGCTACACCTTTCATATTTGGTACATGGATAAATGGTTCTGAGGGGATGATGCACAGTCAATATTTATTTTTCAAAATCCAAGATGGCAGAATGGTGGCCATTTTTGTTGTGTTTTTTTAAGCTTTTTTCTCTATTTTATGTTACCACCCCTCCCTCCAACATGGTTCAAGCTACGCCTTTCATATATGGTACATGGATAAAGGGTTGTGAGGGGATTATGCGCGCACAATATTTTTTTTTAAAAATCCAAGATGCTTATATACTCTAGTGTCTTCTGTGACAAAAACACCTTATGTCACAAAAGCGCCGTAGGGGACTAATACCACCTCGGTGGTCAAACACTTGTTTTTCTTATTGTCACGATTTTTAAGATGAAATCTTGTGATTTTCCTCAAGCTGAGGTCAGTATCTCTGAGCACCACATGTCACTTTGTTATATGATTCGCCTGATTCACATGGTCTGTTTTTGCAAGAATCATTGTTTGTTTGTCAAAAATTTGGAGAAATTCTAGTCCTGTTCAGTAATTTTTTTTTATTTTTGTTGGAAGGATTTGGTCTTTGTTTACAGAAAGGGAAAGTTATCTTTGCATAACAGAGAGTCAGTTTATGCAAATAAAAAGTAATACAGTACACCTATGGCAAACCTGTTGAAGCTGAGTTCAGCTCTATAATTACACTACCAGTCCTGGAAATGAGAGGAGTGCGAGTGCAATTGCTCCTGTCAGCACCTGTGTTTTCTATTTTCCAGGAGCTAAAAAATGCACTTGTTGAAAAATGTTGTGGAGCACTAATACACTATGAGTCGGAAGTAGTTGTAGGAACAACCGCGGTATAATCACGAATCGAAATGCGGTTGTAAACTTTCAATAAACGCGTTTATCGTTTTTTTTCGCGGTTATTCTCCAGGAGTATCGTTTGACAGTTCGTTTCTGTTCCCGTTTGTAAACGAAGATAAACGCGTTTATCGGGGGTTTTTTTGTGGTTATCCTTCAGTGATATCATGTAACAATTCGTTTCTGTTTCTGTTCCCGATTATAAACGAAGATAAACATTCTTCTGTTCGGCAAATAACAAGCATTGGCACATGTGCTTCAACTTGAATGTACAAGATCAAACTAAATGAGAAGACAGCAGCACAGAAATCGTCTGCATAGCATGTAGCTATTTGATCTCACAAAAATTCCCTCCAAACATCTCACCCTATTTATCACTTAACACTATCCCCCGCCCCTTACAAAAACCACCACTTTACAATGTGTCCCCCCCCCCTCCATCCCCAGCCCCCCCCCCCCCCAAATGCCAATTGCATACCTATTAGTTATATTCACTTGAATGACTTGATGCTGTAATACGCTTAGCTATGTCGGATGTCATTTATCACTTAATAAAGGCTTCGGTGCCCCGGTATATGACACCCCATCCCTCTCCCCTCCATGCACATCCCACCTTCTCATTCTGTACTCTGAAGGACTAAGGACAGTTACAAACGTAACACATGCATGTGCAAACCCCAGGTTTTTACATGTACCCTTATCATATGGATGTCAATTTGGAGTAAATTGATATTCTGTTTGCTTTCCTTCATTGGACGAAGATGTTTATGTGATAAAAAAAAACAACAGAATGAGTTTTAGTATTTATTTGCCATAATATTTTAAAAATGTTCCAATTTCTAAGGGTAGAGACTGCCCCCCCCCCCCAAAAAAAAAAAAAAAATAATAATAACGCACATGTCGATTGTACGTGACAAGATCATTGCTCAACACATGCGCCTGGGAACCAAGACAATTCGTCCCTATTCAGTTTTTTGCCATATTCTGCATGGCTTTCACTTGAATTTTTCATTTGAAATAAATTGAATTTCTTCATCTAGGGAATTTGTCCCCTCCTCCCACTCTCCCTGAAAAATTTGCGAGCGTAGTGGCACCCTTTTCCTGGCCCCCACCCACCCCCAACATGCACAGAATAAGGGTGTTTGTGTTGAGGAGTCAGTACTGTCGTTTCACCCCATTTTCTGTAACACTTGTTTATAGAGTTTCTCATTTGGATCGTAGATTTATCAGTGAAAATAACATTGTCGATGTTTTCTGAGTTTTATACAATGCTTCCATTGTACATTACAAAATGTTTCAATGTCTGAGTGCATTTAGATTCTAACGCCAACATTTTAAAAATATGCAGCAGATCTCCTTTTGCCATTCAAATAGTGCAGACAGTGGGTAGTTCAGATAAAAAGAAAAAAAAACAATGGAAAAAGCACTCTTAGAATAGTTTTCACGGGTGGTTAATTACAGTAGTTTGTTTTGTAATTGAACTGGTGGCAATTAGACACTCACCAAAATTGGATTAAGTGCTGGTTGGTTATACAAATCAATCAGCTTCCTTTTATTGTGCAAGCCTTCTGAAGTTATTGTTTACAAAAAAAAAAAACAATGCTCTGGATCTTACAATGCACCCCGAAAAGTAATTAAGTATTCATGCAGTTGAATTAAATATTTTGAGAATGGCATTAATTAATCCATTCCCGACTTGTGTATTGTTTCCCGACGCTCTGCATTCCTTTAGTTCAGTGTACTTACAGTGACATTTTATTCTCAGCACATTCAATAGCAGCCATACCTTTTTCTGAATTCATGACACATTTGAATGTTGAAATTCCATTGCATCTTAATACGAACGCTTATCATTTCGTGTCTAAGGATTTGCGAGAGCGTGGTGAGAGAAGAGGAGCCCATCGGGAAGAATAACATTGTTTAGCCTTTTACCCGATCCAAGTAGCGGCAAAATAGGGGGCGAGCACAAGAGGAAGCACCCCTCACTTGGTGTGTGAGTTGGGGTGCCCCTGAAACAAATGTGAAATTAAAAAAAAACCTCAATTTCCTTGACTGAGTCTGCTTGTGTCCATAATTTATGTTGCATCCCTCTCGACAATGAGCCTGTGGAGTAACTTTCAGTATGCCCTCCCCCCATCCCACAATCTCTTTGGTGCAGTAGATAAATGTCTACATCTGTAGATCAGCACTCTTTGCTTCCAAGGGTTCCCAACAAGGATGTGCATTTATAAATTATGGTGTGTGTATGTACTCCTCTAAGGTTTCTCTTGGAATGGTGTATTTTAAATGGAACTTGGGTTCAACTGCATGCAGGTCCGAATTCAGGTGGGCAGAAGGTGCCTCGTATTTTGTACAGAGCACGTATTCAGATGAGAATTCGCATTTTCGTGTTTAGCACACAAATAAACAAATTAAGGCTAGAACCATTCTTCGTTGTTTTTTGTTCGATGAACATTTTATTTTTAACGTGCATTATCCCAACAAAACATATTGCATCAGATTAAATGGTCATTTGCATATTTCTTCAAATGTTTATTCACCACAAAACAACCACCTCACATAAACATTTCATTCGAGTATTTGGCTTTTGCACTGCTGAAAATCACAGTTGCCCACACATTATTCATTTGAATTTCTTTGTTACCTGGCATGCCAATTGAGGTATTAGTAAAAAGTTTGCCCGTGTAGTGGAAATTCGCGAACCAATGCATCAGTGAATTTAACCCACGCCTGGGAAACTCAAAGTTGAGTGACTGTAGGCCAACAGACCGGTTTAATTTTGGAGTTCTGTATTTTTCTTGGATGCAGTTCAGACAGTAGATATGTGTGGGTTAGTATGGTAACACTGTGGGGGGGGGGGGGGGGGGGGAGGGGGGGGGGGGGCGGCAGTAAAAATGAAACATATTACTTCTGCTTTCTGTTTAGGTGTTGTTAATTTATTAAAATTGTTGGATGACTCCTCAGTCACTCAGATACGCTTTGAAAAGTGAAGGTGATGTTTTGATAGAGGATAATTTTTTACGTGTGTTGGAAAAACGTGTTATTTTCTTCCATTAAACTGTGACAGATTATTGGGCCTGAGAGGCAAAGAATACTTGGTTGTGGGACAGAACGTTGACGCATGTAGGCCTAACTGTCGATACATGTGGAAGATGGAAGTGTGTGTGTGTGTGGTGGTGGGAGGGGGGGGGGGGGGTAGGTGCCATTCCGGGAAGTTTCATCGGTTTTGAAAGTAGTTCACAACAGTGCCTGTTATCCTTTAATATTCTGCTTCCTTGCTTATTTTCCTGCCCAAGCTTCCATTTCCTGGTGGGGGTTCGTATCTGGTGTAAACAAATAGGCTTTTATGTATGGTAACAGCTTATTTTCCAAAGAGAAAGGCTCAATCGAATCTTCACAAGGGCCTTCGGAAATATGAAAAGACTTGCAGGAGCCGTCATTAATTTCAGTTGGTGCATGTACATATAGGCATACGGTGTAATTAGCCTAATTCTTAACATTTTTAGCTTAACTTGACATAGTCAAGATAAGCTATTGCCATCACGCGTGCGGAAGTCTGTTAGTCTGTGAGTCTGTTAGTCTGCGAGTCTGTGATGTCTGTTCACATTTTCCTTTAGCACGGGCTACACCCCGCAGTTCTTGTCTGATCGTCACGAAATTTCATATGCAGGTTTGGGGTCATGTCTAGATGAGAACGTCCCCTTTTGGTCGCGATCAGGCAACCGGTATGGCTGCCCGAGCCCAAAACCCGAAAACCATTAGCACAGTCTACAGGTCGTATTTATGAAGGGATTTCATTGTAACTTGGTAGGATGCCTCTGTATAATGCCTAGATGAGAACATCCCCTTTTGGGCATGATCTATCAACCGTGATGGCTGCCCAAGCCCGAAACCCAAAAACTTTTAGCACAGTCTGCAGGTCATGTTTAATGTGGAGGGATTTCATTGTAACTTGGTAGGATGACTCCTTATGATGTCTAGATGAGAATTTCCCCATTTGGGCATGATCTGCCAACCGTGATGACTGCCCGAGCCCAAAACCCGAAAACCTTTAGCACAGTCTACAGGTCATATTTATTGAGGAATTTCATTGTAACTTGGTGGGTTGACTTCATACAATGTCGAGATGAGAAAGTCCCCCTTTGGACGTGATTGGGCAACTGTGACGGCTACAGGAGCCCGAAGCCCAAAAACCTTTAGCACAGTCTAGAGGTCATATTTATGAAGTGATTTCATTGTAACTTGGCAGGATGACTCCAAATAATGTCTAGATGAGAACGTCCCATTTTGATCGCGGTCATGCAGCCTTGATGGGTGCCCGAGCCCAAAAACCTTTAGCATAGGCGAAAGGTTATATTTATAGAAGGATTTCATTGTAACATTGTTAGGTTGACTCCATATAATGCCTAGATGATGACATCCCCTTTTGGTCGTGATTGGTCAACTGTGATGGCTACAGGTGCCCGAAGCACGAAAACCTTGAACACAGTCTGCAGGTCATATTTATGAAGAGATTTCATTGTAACTTCGCAGGATCACTCCAGATGATGCCCAGATGAGATTATCCCCTTTGGTTGTGATCATTCAACCATGATGGCTGCCCAAGCCCGAAGCCCGAAAACCTTTAGCACTGTCTAAGGTCATATTTATGAAGGGATTTCATTGTAACTTGGTAGGTTGACTTCATATAATGTCTAGAAGAGAATGTCCCCTATTTGGACACGATTGGGCAACTGTGACGGCTTCAGGGGCCCAAAGCCCAAAAACCTTTAGAACAGTCTACAGGTCATAATTATGAAGGGATTTTATTGTAGCTTGGTAGGATGACTCCAAATAGTGTCCAGATGAGGTCCCCTTTTGGTCACGATCATTCAGCCTTGATGGCTGCCCGAGCCCTAAAACCTTTAGCATGTCTGTAGGTCGTTTTTATGGAAGGATTTCATTGTAACTTGTTAGGTTGACTCCATATAATGCCTAGATGATGACATCCCCTTTTGCTCGTGGTTGGTCAACTGTGATGTCAACTGGTGCCTGAAGCCCTCAACAGGTGCCTGAAGCCCGAAAATCTTGAGCACAGTCTACAGGTCATATTTATAAAGGGATTTCATTGTAACTTCATAGGATCACTCCAGATGATGTCCAGATGAGAATGTGCCCTTTTGGTTGCGATCATTCAACTATGATGGCTGCCCAAGCCTAAAGCCCAAAAACCTTTAGCACAGTCTTCAGATCATATTTATGAAGGGATTTCATTGTAACTTGGTAGGTTGACTTCATGTAATGTCTAGATGAGAACAGCCCCTTTTGGACACCATTAGGCAACTGTGTTGGCTACAGGGGCCCAAAGCCCGAAAATCATTAGCACAGTCTACAGGTGATATTTATGAAGGGATTTCATTGTACCTTGGTAGGATGACTCTAAATAATGTCTAGATGAGAACGTCCCCTTTTGGTCGCGATCATTCAGCCTTGATGGCTGCCCGAACCCAAAACCCCCAAACCTCTAGCATAGTCTATTGGTCATATTTATGGAAGGACTTCATTGTAACCCGTAAGTTTGACTCCATATAATGCCTAGATGATGACATCCCCTTTTGGTCGTGATTGGTCAACTGTGACGGCTTCAGGAGCCCGAAGCCCAAAAACCTTGAGCACAGTCTACAGGTCATATTTATGAAGGGATTTCATTGTAACTTTGTAGGATCACTCCAGATGATGCCCAGATGAGATTTTCCCCTTTTGGTTGCGATCATTCAACCATGATGGCTGCCAGAGCCCAATTTTCCCAATTATCACAATTCTTGTCTTATTTCATAATCCTTTCATAAACATTGAACATTATCCTTTTCATCAAACACAACACACAAGTTAAGTTACAGTGTCATTGACACTTTCATTTGTGCTCTGGGGCCGTGAAATTCAATCGTACCCCCTACACTTTTATTAGAGCTGCACAATTTTTACTTATATGACGACTGGTGAAACCAAACTAACTTGGACGTATTATTTCTTCATAAATGTCACATTGGAATTTTTTTCATTAAGAAATAAAGAACAACAATGTGTTGTTGAATTTGTAGTTTGTTGTGTTTGCAATGCAGCGGTAGGGCTATTGAGATTTTGAAGGCTTTCTTTGCCTTTGGCAGGCCTACTTAAAAATTCGCGACCACAGTAACACTGAAAAAATGTTTTTCAACTTGACTTTTGTCTTGTTCAAATATACAATGGATTATGCATTATATTCACATCAGATGATTTTTTCAAGATAATCTCGACCACTCGCTGTCGCGGTGTTTACATCCACGTGCTATTTATTATTTGACAGTCTCCCCTATTACGTACCAAATTGGAAATTTTGTACTAAAAGGAAATATTTCGAATGGAACGACATTCTAAATTTTTTATTGCACGACTGGAGCATTGCAAACGCCAACAACAGATTTTGGATTTTTGCTTTACATGTGTATAGATCGTATCATAAATGATTGTTGGTATCGTTTATTTGCGTTTATGACTGAAAGTCACAGTGTAGTTTCATCAAAACCCACGTCTTGTTTCTTCCCACAAGACTAACACTATTGTTTATTTACGTTTCTGACCTCGGTCGCAAACGATCGGCAACCGCGGTTATCGTTTTTATTAGTGGCACGGAAACGAAACTCGCATTTTTGTATAGTTTATAACCGCGCACAAAACCGCGAGATAATTGCGGTTTACCTACAACTACTTCCGACTTGTAGTGTATACTGAGAGGGTATATAAATGTGTGTTGTTTTGAGAAAGCAGCACTCTGTGGCCAGTGGCAAGTTACTGTCATAATTCAACAATTCCTTATACATTTAACCCTTTGAACCCGAGCATCCGTTTTTCTGGCCAGGAACGTGATATGTCATAACGTCATTAAATAGGGTGGCTGTTCAGTAAATGTGTGGGGTAGACCAATCAATATTTTCAACGTGCAGCCTCAAGGCTGCACATTGAAAATATTGATTCGTCTACCCCACAGAATGAATATGAACTCTTCTAATTGCTGCCGTAGAACTGGCAAGGAAGATACCACTAGAGTTTAAGGGGTTAAGGTTTCTGGTGTTTGGTGATAGTATTCCCTCAAAAATTCATGTACAGTGGAATCCTGTTAATTGAATAGACACTTCTCCAATGAAAATGATTCAATTAACAGGAGTATTCAATTAACAGGGATTGTGTCACTTTCTTATATTCTAGAAACAAACTTATCATTTATTCTATTATATCGTGTTTGACAGAGCTCCATGAGCTTTGTCAAACAAGATATAATAGATTAAATGCCTGTATTGTATATGTACTGAGGCCAAATAGGTCTATAAACAAAGGAAAACTGGGGAGAGTCAGGGTAATTTCCCAACAGGTTACAAGATTTTTTATTCAATTAACAGGAGTTTACTCTATAACTTATATTAAATTAACAGGTCAGATTTGAACATGAGGTATGGTAAATGGTTTTGTGTTGGGAAATTATATTCATTTAACAGGGTTATTCAGTTAAGAGATATCCACTTAAGGCAGCTCCACTGTACTAACATTTTAAGGGTGAAATTTACTCCCACCTCTGATTTCACAGGAGCTTAAAACTGCACCTGTCAATTTTGTTCATTTCCAGCACTGTACTACTTCAGAACATCCCATCAGCACCTCTTAGTACAACATATATATGTCTTTTTGTACATTAATGAATGGTGTATGCACATGAATTGACCTGTGATTGATGTCACTGGGTCCTTTTATCAGAATCACAGTGGGAACATTTGAGTTATAATGGGTGTGTTGGTAATATAGTAATATAATGACATTTGACAGGGGGAGAACCGTCATTTTGTACATCCCAGAATACTTAACATTTAGAGCACAAATTGACTTTATTTTGTTTAACACTTTACCTACAGTGCATTTAGAGCATTCAACTTCAGTTCCAATGGTTATCGGTTTGATTCTGACCTTGAACAGATTGACATACTCAAGTGGGCATATCACTTAATCCCAAGTGGGCAAAGCACTCTCCCCATGGAACTCAGGAATGTGCTATAGTGCTCATTTACTGTGCCAGAGGATGTGAAGTCTTGTGTGACCCTTAAAAAATTCAAAATTAAACTCAAAAATCATCTTTTCAAGAGAGCATTCAATATTGACCAAAATCACACTGATTGAGTCTGTGCAGTGCCATAGAATGTTTCTCATTTCCTTGTAAATGAGCAACAGTTATGAGCGCTATATTAAGTTCATTATTATTAGTCCCCTACCGTCATCGCCGGAGAGGGGCTATAGGTTTGCACTCTGTCCATCCGTCAGTCTGTCAGTCCATCCGTCCGTCCGTCAGTTGTCAGTCACACTTTAGTTTTCCGGACTTTTTTTGGAAATGCTTCAACCGAATGATTTCATTTTTGGTAACCTACAATAGAACGATGATTTACAGATCAAGTTTGAGTTTCGTGCTGATTGCATTATTCTTGTGTGAGTTATGGCCCTTGGAAATATGGAAAAGCGCCAAAATATCAGTTTTCCGGACTTTTTTGAGAAATGCTTCAATGGAATGATTTCATTTTTGGTAACCTACTATAGAACGATGACTTACAGATCAAATTTGAGTTTCATGCTGATTGCATTATTCTTGTGTAAGTTATGGCTCTTGGAAATATGGAAAAGTGCCAAAATATCAGTTTTCCGGACTTTTTTGGGAAACGCTTCGACTGAATGATTTCATTTTTGTAACCTACAATAGAACGATGACTTACAGATCAAGTTTCATTTGCAAGCTGTCCATCTGTCAGTCTGTCAGTCAGTCTGTCAGTCACACTTTAGTTTTCCAGACTTTTTTTGGAAATGCTTCAACCGAATGATTTCATTCTTGTTAACCTACTATAAAACAATGACTTACAGATCAAGTTTGAGTTTCATGCTGATTGCATTATTCTTGTGTGAGTTATGGCCCTTGGAAATATGGAAAAGCGCCAAAATATCAGTTTTCCGGACTTTTTTTTGGAAATGCTTCAACAGAATTCATGCTGATCACACCTAGGTTATAACATTTGTATAATTATACCCCCACTTTTGAAGAAAATGGGGGTATACTGGATTACATGCGTCCGTCCGTCTGTCTGTCTGTCTGTGCGTCCGTGTGTGAGTCCATCCAAGACTATTCATAACTTAAGTAAATTATTATTTTTAGCTGCAACTAGCAGCTCTATAAGTGGCAATGTCGGTCTGTTGGTCTGTCTGTCGGTCGGTCTGTCTGTCGGTCGGTTGGACTGCCTGTGACCAATGAGTTTCAAAACTCAATAACTTTTGAAATACTTGATGGAATGACTGTATATTGGCATGTAAGTGTATCTTATTGATGTCTATCCACTGTTCAATGCATGTGTTGTTCTAAATAATATTTTTCTTGGAGTTATGGCCCTTGATGAACTTAGAATTTTGTGACCAATGCGTTTCTAACATCACCCGTCGCAGTTACGGCATCGATGTCGCGATTTTTTTATAATATTTGTTGGTCATAAGTTTGCCCACACTAGTTATTTTTTTTTTTTTTTTTTTTTTATTACTTGTTCACTTTGAAATTGTGTCCGTCTGAGCCAAATTTTGTCTGTTCAGCCAGTATCTCGGGTATCGAATATTCTATTGCAATGAAATTTGCCATGAACACTGCTTATGGTATAGGCTTTAAAAAAAGGATTCAACGATATTTCTCACATTCTCCTTTTTAGAGTTATCCCCCTTTTTTGACTTAAAAATTGTAGGAAATAGACATTATTTGTCTGTTCAGCCTGTATCTCAGGTATGGGTTATCGGATTTCAGTGAAATGTGGCATGCAGTTTGCCTATGACAAAGGCTTCTGCCTCATTGCATAAAACTTCCAAACACCAAACAATTTACCATACCTTTTGACTTAGAAATTGTTGGAAATTGTTGAAAACTTTCGAAGAAAATGGGAGGGGGGTGGCATACTGGATTGGGGTTATCGGATTTCAGTGAAATATGGCATGCAGTTTGCGTATGACAAAGGCTTCTGCCTCATTGCATAAAACTTCCAAACACCAAACAATTTACCATACCTTTTGACTTACAAATTGTTGGAAATTGTTGAAAACTTTCGAAGAAAATGGAAGGGGGGGGGGGGCTATACTGGATTGTGTCCAGCCATCTGTGCATCCATCCATCAGTCCGTACGAGAATATTCCTAAATAATATTTGTGGGTCATAGGTATGCCCACACTAGGCGGTACACCATGTGGGGGTATGCACCAGACGAAAGTCCAGCTCTTGTTATTAATGCTCATTAGTCCGGTAGGGGACATTATATTGCTTCAGCGATATGTGAGCTCTTGTTATTATTATTATTAAACAAATTCTGGTTTTTTAACCCTTCACCTTACACAAAAAGCAGACGACACTTGCAATTAAAATTTTTAAAGCACTAATTTTTTAGTTCACCTTGACAAAGTCCAGTGGAGTTGTTCCCATCGCTCTTCGTATGTTGTCTGTCAACACCATGTTTTGGTCTTCTCCAAAACCACTGGGCTAATTCAAGTGAAAGTTTGTGTGAGTGATGGTCCCGAAGGGGCATTGCACTTTTGTTCAACTCAATATGCCCAGCCCCATAGGGAGGGGCTGGGGGAAATGCTCTAAAATATTTTTAAAACCTTCTTCTCATGAACCAGTGGGTACAATGACTTGACATTTGTTATGGAGCTTCCTTTAGAGGTGTAGGTTCAAGTTTGTTCAAACGAAGTTCGTAAATCAATATTTGGCTTTGTAATGGCAGGGGTAAGATTTTTGGCCCCACCCAAAATTTCTATTTTCTGAACCGATGGTCCGATTTGAACCAAATTTGGTATGTGGTATTATTGGGTCATAAGTACTTGACTTGTGCAAAAAAAAAAACAAATCCTGCATCAACATGGGAACCCCAGGAGCTAAAAATAGAAATATTTTCAAACACCCATATTTCCCAAACCACACGGAACAGAGAACTGTTATTTGGTATGAAGCATCCTTAGGGCCCGTAGAATTGAATGGTATAGAAAAATTGCCATCGGTTATGTTAGGGTGTTCTGTAGAGGGCATTAAAAAATTGCTGAGTCAGCATATTTGCAAAAATTAAAAAAAATCTTCTCTCCAGAACAAATGGTCAGAATCTTTTGATATTCGGTATTCAGCATCATATGGGGGTGGGGGGGGAGGGGGGGGTGGGGGGGGGGTGGGGGGTTCTTCAGAACCACCAGTCAGAATCTTTTAATGTTTGATATACATCATTGTTATGAGGGTAAGATTCAAGATTGTTCAAACCAAGTCCCTAGGTTAATATTTGGGCTCCCTATGGAAATTTTTACTTAGTTCAATATGGGGGATAATTTTTAAAAATCTTCAGATCCACCAGTCTACTATTTTTGTCACTCCTGAGGAGTTGACAAGGATTGACAATGTATCCTATGGAGATGGATTGCTTAATGTAGACTCATTCTTGGACTCTGTTTATATCGTGTTCTATTCAAGGAGAGCGCTTCGGGCCCAGTGTTTGATTTTTATGTCAAAAACATAGCTTATGACCCCTCATTAGAACAAGCTTGTTGAGCTCGTTCCAATTAGAGGTCATAAGCTATGTTTTTGTGACAAAAAATGAAAAAGTAATAGAAATTGAATGGTGAATTTAGTAAATAACACTGGCCGGTTTTGACTGTTACGATGGGTAACGGGTTAACTGGTAGAGGGCTAAATTATTTTTCAGAAGTGATTTGTAACATGAGTTTTGTTTTTCAAAGATACAATGCTGCCAACTAGAGGAGCCTTAGTTTAGCAAGATTTTGTTAATCAGTAATTGTTTTGTTACTATTTATTGGAGAGTGCCTGTTGGCTTTCCAATAAATTGTAACAATACAATTTTATATGAACATTTCTTTATCCACTGCTGCACAAATGACAAGCTAATGCACACAGTGTAGAGCCACTAAAGTGACTTTCAGCACTTTTCAGTAGAGCCCTAAGAGTGGATTCTAGTTCTCAACCAGTTAAGTGATGAAACAGGACCCAGTCTTGAATGCCTGGGGGGATGTTCTTTATATAAGTGGACAGCGTAGGAGTAAACAGTGATGAGCTAAACTTGGCCACATACTTTTGTTGTGGTCATAAAGTGACACTCATCATGCCCCTGCCTTTCACTATCAAACTTGTTTGCTTTTCAACGCTTGGTTTGGATTAATTTACTTTGAGTTTTCTTTGTTAATTGTTGTTAGCTCACCGAAGGGAGCTTAACTTATCACTTGCTGTCCGTCGTCATCTGTCTTGAACTTTACATTATCAACTTCTCCTCACAAACTACTGGATCAAATTGAATCAAATTTGGTGTGCATATTTCCTATCATTTGTCAATTCAAACTGTACAAATAAACTTGCCGCACCCACAGAGGGCACCACAAGGGGCATAACTCTGATAGCACCCATGAATTTCTTTCCAAAATTCAAAAAAATCTTCTTCTTCAGATCCACTGGACAGAATTCTTTCCTATTTGGTATACATCATCTCTAGGGGGGTCAGATTCAAGTTTGTTCAAATTGAGTCCCTGGGTTCAAATTTAGGCTCCCTATGGGAGCCCAAATTTTAATTTAGTGCAAAATGAGGATTATTCTTTCAAAATCTTCTATTCCTCAGATCCACCAGTCAGAATCATTTCATATTTGGTATACAACATCTCCAGGGAGATCAGATTCAAGTTTGTTCAAATCGAGTTCCTGGGTTCACATTTGGGAGCCCAAATTTTATCTTAGCGCAATATGAGGACTTTTCTTTCAAAATCTTCTTCTTCAGATCTACCAATAAGAATCTTTTGATATTTGGTATGCAGCATCCTTAGGGGGGTGAGATTCAAGTTTGTTCAAGCCAAGTCCCTGGGTTATTATTTAGGCTGAAAATTTGGGGTCCCCTTCCGGACATAGAAATTTTGGACCAAAATGCAGAATTATTTTTTTGTTTTTTTATGCGTTTCGGTCAATTTTAAGACAAATTTTTATTTTCTTATTTTACACTGAAAATTTGGGGGACGTGTGGGACTTAGAAAATTTTGGACCGAAATCCGGAAATTAGTTTTTTGTTTTTTTATGTGTTTTGGTCAATTTTAAGAAGAAAAAAAAAATTTAGGCTGAAAATATTTTGTTTCTGACTTCAAAAATTTCCGAACAAAAATAAAAAAAACTCTGTTTTTATGCGTTTATCTCAATTTTGGGACGTAAAAGTGCAGGAACTGAAAATAGAAGGAAAATCATATGTATTGTGTGGGTACAATCGCTTCATCTAGTTGGTATATGCTTTTCTTAGGATGGGCGGATGCAGCTTATTCAAGTCAAGCCCCTGATTTGATTTTTAGACTACCATGTCAGGAGAGTGCCCTCAGGCCCCCCCTGGGGCCTCTTGTTTGTTTTATTGTTAGACAGAGTTGAAATGTTCATATATTCTGAAACTAAACATTTCAGCGACAGTCAACGTTTGATAAATGTTTGTTCATTATATCTCCCACAAACGTAAAACAGGTCATGACAACACAAATGTGATAGAGGTCAGAGGCCAACAAGTCCATCTCTACTATAGGAATAAATTCTTTGAATAAATTTCCATTTATGGGATAAAGATGTTTCTCCCACCTACTACCTGGCAAGACACATACAGGTATGTCCCGGGTGAGATAACTGGGTGGGACATGTGTATCTCGGCCACCAACTTAACATCATGTCAGGTCATTTAAACCCTCAACATATGAGCACAGCATCTCTGCATTTTTCTCCTTGCTTTAATGCCATAATGCTGTATTCATGCAAAGTGCCCTTTGTTTTCCCAGTATATACCTTGGGTGTATACTACACTTTTAGTAACCCTTTCAGAAAATGTAATTAGATTTTATCAACATCCCTGTGGGAGCCCTGGGGTGTAAGGCAGTGCTTGTTTACAATACAAGCTCTGTTTTACTGGTAAAATAGGACCCAGTAACCAATGCTTGGGGTGGAAGTCCTTTAAAAATTGCAACTTGTGTATAAATGATTGGCAAAACATGCCTTTATCTCCATGTTGCAGTTCCGATTAGCCATTGTGCAGAAATGCGAGATCTTAAACACCAATAAATAATAAATAAATAAATATATTGTCAATGACCAACCTGCCTTCCTGTATGACCAGTCTTTTAACCCAAATGAGGTCTTGCTGGCATTTGGGTGAGAGAAAAATAAGCCATGTTGGGTATGCAATATGGGGAAATTTGTCTGTATAGTATAGTCTTCATGCTAAGAATTCGGAATTACTTGAATTTGGCTCCTTATTTATGATATGTCTTCTCTATAACTGTATAAATTTAATTTTCTTTCTCCTTGGATTACAGGCTTGGAACTATGTTGGTCTACTAATTCTGAAGTCCTAGGCCCTCCGCCTTTTTACGATTCAGCTAGTCTGGGGCCATTGCTTTAGAGTTTAAAAATGTGATAAATTTAAAGTAATTTGTATATTTTTTGTACTTACCAATGGCCCAGATGGGTATGGCCCTCCCATGAGTGGGCACTTATACCTCCCCGCTGAGTTATTATGCAGCACTCTTTTCTACAAAGAATGATGTTGACACCAATTCTGGTCACTTCCTGATGGCTGCGTATGCACAGAGAGTAAAAGTATGCCTCGGGGCTGCACATTGAAAATACTGATTGGTCTACCCCACACATTTATTGAACAGCCATCCCATTTAGTGACGTTATGACGTATCATGTTCCTGGCTGGAAAAGCGTCCACTCGAGTTCAAAGGGTTAAGGATTCTGGTGTTTGGTGACAGTATTCCCTCGAAAATTCATATACTAACATTTTACGAAGGCAATTTACTCTCGTCTCTGATTTTGCGGGAGCTTAAAAGTGCACGTGTCAATTTTGTTCATTTCCAGCACTGATTCCCATTCCATTTAATTTATAACTTGTCAACCAGCATCAGTAAAGGGCACACTTTGTGGTAAAAATATTCAACTGCAGAGGTATTACTGTATATATGTAAATCTTGGTGGTACAAAGTGGGATGCTGACGAGTCGACTTTGACTCGACTTTTGAATGTCGACTAATCAACTCCAAAATCCCAGTCATTTCAATACTAGTTAACAGATACACCTTGGAGTGGAAATTGAACCATACTTTATTACTGGTACTGTGGAGCCCACTTGAATGGATATCTCTTAATTGTATACCCCTGTTAATTGAATATAATTTTCAAACACAAAACCATTTACCATATCTTCAGTACAAATTTGATCTGTTAATTGCATATAGGTTGTAGAGTAAACTCCTGTTAACTGGTAGAGTGCTGGAAGCCCATATTTGGGCTTTATTCTGAAGTGCAGGTACCACAGCTTGAAGGCTCATATTCAATGCATGTGCTTTGTATTATGTTTGAAGTGATATTATTTAATCTGTGAGGGTTTGCCTTGTTACAATTTATGGGAGAGTGCACATAGGCACTCTCCCATAAATTGTAACAAGGCAGAGACATGTGTACAAGATTTGATGGTCAAAAATAATTCAGCACTCTACCAGTTAATTGTATATAAATTTTTGTAATATGTTGAAAAAATTACTGTGACACACACCAAATTCCCCTTATTTATCAACCTTTTTGTCCTCACTACATCCAATACAGGCATTTATTCTATTATATCTTGTTTGACAGAACTCTATGAGCTCCGTCAAACAAGATATAATAGAATAAATGCTCAGTTTACGTCCAGAACACAGGAAACTGACCAAATCCCTGTCAATTGTATACTCCTGTTAATTGAATAATTTTCACTGGCAAAATGGATATTCAATTAAGAGGATTCTACTGTACTAGTTTTATGACATATATTTTTTTTTTTTTTTCAGATCTTCTCCCAAATGATCCATATGTTTACATTGATAACACTCTGACGCTGACTTGCACATTGAAGAACTCTAGTTACAATTCTTCCAGCCTATATTTCAAAAACCACGCAGGAAACAGGTTTAATGAGAGTCAAGTGACCATAATCAATGCTTCAAGTGCTAAACTTATTGTAAACATTACAAGTGTTGAGGATACTGGATTGTACAAGTGTCTGTCGGGGAATTCTTATGTTGGAACTCAAGTTATAACTGTTGAATGTAAGTGTACATGTATCTGTATTTTTGAAGATTAAAAAACTCTTAAGATATGCCAGATATTAGAGCTGACACAGTCACAGATTTTTAGTTTTAACTTGACAAAGTCAAGATAAGCTATTGCCATCACGCATACGGAAGTCTGTGAGTCTGTTCACATTTTCTTTAGCACAGGCTACACAGTGTAGTTCTTGTCCGATCATCATGAAATTTCATATGCAGGTTTGAGATCATGTCTAGATGAGAATGTCCCCTTTTGGTTGCGATTGGTCAACAGTAATGGCTGCGTGAGCCCAAAACCCGAAAACCTTTAGCACAGTCTACAGGTCGTATTTATGAAGGAATTTCATTGTTACTTGATAGGATGACTCTGTATAATATCTAGATGAAACCATCCCCTTTTGGTCGCGATCAGTCAACCGTGAGGGCTATGTGAGCCTGACACCCGAAACCTTTATCACAGTCTACAGGTCATATTTATGAAGGGATTTCATTGTACTTTGGTAAGATAACTTCGTATAATGTCCAGATGAGAACGTCCCCTTTTGGTCATGATTGGTCAGTGGTGATGACTATGCGAGCCCAAAACCCGAGAACCCAAAAACCTTTAGCACCATCCACAGGTCATATTTGTGAAGGCATTTCATTGTAACTTGGTAGGATCACTGTATAATGTCTAGATAAGAACATCAAGATCGGTCAACAGTGATGGCTGCATGGGCCCAAAACCTGAAAACCTTTAGCAAAGTCTGCAGCTCATATTTATGAAGGGATTGTTATTGTAACTTGGTAGGATGACTGTATAATGTCTAGATGAAAACATCCTAATTTGGTTGGGTTCAGTCAACCGTGACGGCCGCTGGGGCACGTTACCTAGATTCCTTTAGCACAGTTTACAGCTTGCATTTAGGAACGGATTTCCCCTCTTAGTGGTGATGATGTATAATGTCTAGATGAAAAATGTTCCCTTTTGGTCGCGTTCGGTCAACCCTGATGGCTATGTGAGCATGGAATCCGAAAACCTTTAGCGCAGTCTACAGGTTATATTTATGAAGGGATTTCATTGCAAACTTGTAGGATGACTCAGTATAATGTCCAGATAAGAACACCCTATTTTGTCCATGATTGGTCAACCATGACAGTCGCACAGACACCTGACCTAGATTTGTTTAGCACAGTCTACAGTTCATATTTATAAAGTGATTTCATTGTAAATTGGAAGGATAACTATATGATGTCTAGATGAGACTGCTCTATTTTGGTTACTATCAGTCAGTTGTTACTGCCGCTTGGTCTTGTGACCTTGATTCCTTAGCACTGTCTACAGGTTGTTTTTATGAAGGGATTTCATTGTAACTTGGTAGGATAACTTGGTATGATATCTAGATGAGACTGTCCTATTTTGGTCATGATCGGTCAACTGTGCAAAAATATGTGACCTTAGACACCAATAAATAATAAATAAATATATCTAGATGAGACTATCGTATTTTGGTTATGATCGGTCACCTGCAGGCTTGGCAATTTCAGGAGAGCGATTTTTAGCTCTCCTCACTGCCCTCCTGAAAGAATTAAGGAGAGCGAAAAATTTCCCTCCTAAATATTTGGGATGATTCTGAGATTACATGTATTATGTTCACATTAAATTTTTGTTGTAAAGCAAAAATGTAATTTAACTTCGAAGTCACATAAAATCACGTAACATCATTTTGAAAGGGGTTTAGTGGTAAAAGGTAATGGCTGCAAATGTGTTTGGGTATGTACTTTGTACATACCCAAACACAGTTGCAATTATTTGAAGCAAAATGGGTCACGCCAATATTTTTTTTCTGTCAGTTTCAACAACTGACATCACAGTTTGAAGGGTAATTATTTAAGGAATATTGACACTATAATATACTATCATTACTACTGTCCTGTCACTTAAAGCACATGCACCAGGATGTGACTGTAGATTCAAGCAGACCTGTTGTCCAAGAAAGTCATACGCCTACCACTACAACCTTCAACCCATCCACCCCCCCCCCCCCCCTTGGGCACACACACAGGTCTTGTCAAGTGTGTGTTTGGTTGTTGAGTGAAACATCTAGATGTCTAAGAGATTTCGCTTTACCTTAGTAAAGTTAATAAAATCACTGATGTAATAGTCTGTTGGTTTCAGTTTCAATGAGTTCGTTCAACTGGATACTTAAAATGCTGTGTAAAGCTAATTGCTCTCCTAAGCTGATTGAGGAGAGTGATTTTTTGCCCTCCTGCATTTTTCAGAATGCCAGGCCTGCACCTGTGACCGCCGAATTGTCAAGTACCCTAGATTCTTTTAGCAAAGTCATTTCATTGTAACTTGGTAGGATGACTCATTCTGAATATTTTACTGTAAATTGTTAACTTTGGTTGAGATACATTAACTGTGAGGGCCACATTAACCCAGGCCTCAGTTCTTTCATACAGTCTACACCTCAGATTATTCTTATTGAAAACATAGCATACAGGGAACAGAAATTAACACATTCCTAATTATCACAATTCTTGTCTTATTTCATCATCCTTTCATAAACATTGAACATTATCCTTTTCATCAAACACAACACACAGACAAGTTAAGCTACAGTGTCATTGACACTTTCATTTGTAACAAGATAGCAATGTGTAATGACTGCTTTGCAGTTATTTTGACCATTTTCAGATTACAGCTTTGATCACAAGGTGTATCACCACAAAAAACGTGGTGAAAGTTAATAGATCAGAGAAATTAACCCTTTCAACACCGGTTGTATCCATGCCAGTTAAATGGCAAAAAATGGAAGAGTCCATATCCATTATTTGGGGGTAGAGCAATTACTATCAAGGCTGCACTTTGAAAATATGAATTGTTCTACCACACACGTTCACTTAGTAGCCACCCTCCTTAATGGAATTATGATGTATCGTGTTCATGGACCGGAAAAACGGCCTCTCATGTTGAAAGAGTAAGCAGTCAGTACCTGTGTGTATGTGCTTATAATCTTCATTTCTTCTCCAGAGTCCTCAGAATTAATTATGGCATTTGGCAGTGCTGCAGAAAGTGCCCTGTTGAGGAGCTTAACGGTGGTAATATTAGTTAGCCTTATGTATTCCAGGGTGTGTGAAAATTTGCACTAGTTTGAAACTGATATGCCCTGGGATGTTGCCAAAGGGTGTATCAGTTTTTAAACCTGTGTAAATTTCCATACACCCAGTGTATGGAAATTTACTCAAGATTGAAAACTGATACACCCTGAGGCACAGCTGAAAGGTGTATCAGTTTTTAAACCAGAGTAAATTTCCATACACCCTGGAATATACATGGATAGTAAATTTATTTTTTCACCAAGTTCCTTCACAGTGAAGAAAAATTTAAATTCTACGAGCTCTGCCAAACAAAATATAATGGGTTATATCAACAGTTAATTGAGTTTTGGTTGTCATGATTAGCTATTGGGTAGAAATATGTGACTTTAAAGACCAATAAATAATAAATAGTAATACTTTTCGTTATTTCAATTACAGATCGTCCACATAAAATAGTTAACTTCAAATGTACAGTGCACAACTGGAACAATTGGGAGTGCACCTGGAATCACCCTGTGGAGTATGTAAATAGAAATAATATCCATGTATCCCTTCTGTACAAAATCCCATATACAAAGTAAGTTTATTAATTTTTAACTCTGTATTTGAGCCATGTGGTTAACTGAAAAATCTACTTTTTTTGCTTTCTCAGAAAAACAAAACAAAACAAATATGAAATGGAAACAACACCAATGTAACCACAACTTCAAGTTCTTCCAAATATGATTTTTGAAAGTTTAAGAAATTGTTCAACAACTAAAAATAATTTAAAGTTTAAATACTCTGCATTGGATAAAAATCAAGAAATGTGTTTGCATGCCTATGCTTTTATTTTCATAAAATGCTCGCTTTTTCTGCAAAAACTGAAGCGAACAATAAATTTTTAGCTCACCTGGCCAAAAAGGCCATGTGAGCTTTTCTCATCACTTGGTGTCCGTCGTCATCCGGCATCTGTAAACTTTTCACATTTTCATCTTTTCTGTAACTGCTGAGCTGGTGGGAACCAAACTTGGCAGGAATAGTCTATGGGAGGTCCTCTACAAACGATCCTCATTTTGTACCAGTCAGATGAAAAACATTCTTTGATTCTGGTTGGTGGATTTTCAAAAATCTTCTTCTCTGAAACTCCCAGGCCAAATGTTTTGAAACTTAATATAAATGATGACTGGGACTCCCTCTACCAACGATCCTCATTTAATGTTGATCACGTTACAAACATGGCAGCAATTGCAGCTTATAGTTACTATAGAAACACTATGGGAAATCACATTTTCATTTTCTTCTCTGGAACTTCTGAGCCGATGTGAACCAAACATGGCAGGGATAGTCTATGGGAGGTCTTCTACAAATGCTCCTCATTCATGTAATGTGCATTGAAAAACATTACTGCCAAAAGCATTTTTTGATTCCGATTGGTGGATTTTGAAAAATCTTCTCTCAAACCACAGGGCCATATGTTTTGAAACTTTGCATGGTTGATAACTGGGACACCCTCTATTTTATGTTGATCGTTTTGCAACCATGGCCACAATTGCGGCTTATAGTTACTATAGAAACACTATGGGAAATCACGTTTTCATCTTCTTCTCTGGAACTACTGAGCCGACATGAACCAAACTTTGCAGGAATAGTGTATTGGATGACCTCTACAAACAATCCTCTTTTTGTTCCCATTGGTTGGAAAATATGGCCACCAGAGACATTATCTGATTCTGACTGATGGATTTTGCAAAAATCTTCCCCTCTGAAACTATGAAGTCAAATGTTTTGGAACTTCACAGGATTCAGGACTGGGACACCTTCTGCCAATGATTCTCATGTAATGTTGATGTAATGTTGTAAACATGGCCACAATTGCAGCTCATAGTCACCATGGAAAGCCTATGGAAAATCACATTTTTATATGTAGTTCCAGGTGAGCGATTACAGGCACTTTGGAGCCTCTAGTTTGGTATTGTCTTTGAACAATCCAGATCATGTGTGCAGACTATTTAACTATTTATTTTTTTCACTTTTGGGTTATTTTTGGCAATTGTTTGTGTTTTTAATATTTTTAGCTCCCCAAAGGGAGCTTAACTTATCACTTGTCCATCGTCGAACTTTACATTATCGACTTCTTACAAACTACTGGACCAAATTGAACCAAATTTGGTATGCATGTTCCTTTTTTGTCAATTCAAGTTTGTTCAAATAACCTTGCTGCACCCACAAGGGGTATAATTCTGATAGCACCCATAGATGTTTTCAAAAATTCAAAAAAAATCTTCTTCAGATCCACCAGATTTTTCATATTTGTTATACAACATCTCCAGGGGGTGAGATTCAAGTTTGTTCAAATTGAGTCCCTGGGTTAGGATTTGGGCTCTCTATTGGAACATGAATTTTAACTTTAAAAATCTTTGTCAGATCCACCAGTTCAAATCTTTTGATATTTGGTATACAACATCTCTAGGGGGGTCAGACTCATGTTTGTTCAAATCGGGTCTCTGAGTTAGTATTTAGGCTCTCTATTGGAGTCCAAAGTTTAACTTTGTGCAATATGAGGAAATTTCTTTTAAAATCTTCTTCAGACCCACCAGTCAGAATGCTTTCATATTTGGTATACAACATCTCTATGGGGGAGGGTCAGATTTAAGTTTGTTCAAATTAGGTCCCTGAGTTAGTATTTGGGCTCTCTAATGGAGCCCAAAGTTTAACATGGTGCAATTTGAGGAAATTTCTTTAAAAATCTTCTTCTTCAGATCCACAAGTCAGAATCTTTTCATGTTTGATATACAACATCTATAAAGGGGTCAGATTGAAGTTTGTTCAAATCGAGTCACTGGGTTAACATTTGGGCTCCCAATGCTGTTATTTTGAAATTTCACCAAATAACATTGGTACCAATTAACTTCAACTTTGCCATTTCACTTATAACTTACCAAGTTCATGTTTGTCAAGTTGAGCTACAGTGTCATTGACACTTTCATTTATGCGTTTTGTTCAATTTTGAGATGACAAGAAAATTTTGGGTCTGGTTCCGAAATTTTTTTTTCGATTCTTTTCAAAATCGAGTTCCTAGATGAATTAGAGTGGTTTTATGTGAAAATGTTTTTACCTATGCCCTCCCCTCCCTTCCTTGTGGGAGTGGGGCAGGAAGGGCAGTTAGATGTAACAAAATGTTTTACTGCAAAATACATTTTGAAAGATTTAGAGATTTTATGAAGGGATGAAATTTCATTGAAAATCTTGAGATCAGGATAATAATCCTCTGACATGGACACAAGAGTTATGAATAATTTCAGGACTTCATTCCTCTGTAGTGTTGATGAACCATGACTAACTGAATGTGATCCAAAATAGTTCTTTGAACCACTTTGTCAGGTGAGTGATTAAGATCCTGTGGCACCTCTTGTTCAGTAAATTGTAGGTGTGCAATAAAAACAGAACAGCATACACATTCAAACTTTCATTTTTTACCGCACATGATCAGTTTCCTTAGAGGTATAATATTGAACAAGAAGTCGAAGGCCAAAATCGATTAATCATTTTTAGCTCAACTTGACAAAGTCAACACCTCACGGGTTGCATTTATGATCAGATCTCTTTGAAACTTGGTATGCTTGTTTGGGTTGATCTCGAGATGGGAGCTATCGATTTTCTTCAATTTCCATCACAAAATGTTGCCGCTGGCAACATTCTTAGAACTTAGTTTAGTCAGACCTCAATATTTTCCTTTGGCACACCCTACAGGCCATATTTATGATCGGATCACTTTGAAACTTGGTATCGGTGTTCGGGTGACCTCTAGATGTGAGCTATTGATTTTCTTTCATTTCCTTAGTGCAGTTATGCATCAAAATTTCCATTTGGCATACCCTGCAGGGCACATTTATTATCGGTATACCTGTTTGGGGTGACCTCCAGATGGGAGCTATCGATTTTCTTCCATTTCCGTCAAAAATAGTTGCTATTGGCAATGACCTTTGATGAACTTAGTAAAAACTTAGTGCAGTTATGCATCAATTTTTCCCTTTAACACACCCTGCAGGGCACATTTATGATTGGATCAATTTGAAACTTGGTATGATTATTTGGGGTGACATCTAGATGGGAGCTTTCGATTTTCTCCCATTTCCGTCACAAAAAATATTGCCGCTGGCAACGGCCTTTGAACTTAGTTTAGTCAGACCTCAATATTTCCCTTTGGCGCACCCTACAGGGCACATTTCTGATCAGATCGGTTTGAAGCTTAGTATGCTTATTTGGGGTGACCTCTAGATGGGAGCTATTGATTTTCTTCCATTTCCGGCAAAACATGTTGCTGCTGGCAATGAGCTTTGAACTTAGTTTAGTCATGCATCAATATATTTCCTTGGCAAGCCCTACAGGACACATTTATGATCAGATCGGTTTGAAACTTGGTATGCTTGTTTGGGGTTACCTCTAGATGGGAGCTATTGATTATCTTCCATTTCCGTCAACAAATGTTGACGCTGACAATGACCTTTGATGAACTTAGTGCACCTCTGCATCAATATTTACCTTTGGCACTCCAAGCAGGGCACATTTATAATTGGATCAATTTGAAACTTGATACGCTTATTTGGGGTGACATCTAGATGGGAGCTATTGATTTTCTTCCATTTCCGGCAAAAAATGTTGCCGCTGGCAACGAGCTTTGAACTTAGTTTAGTCAGGCATCAATATATTTCTTTGGAAAACCCTACAGGACACATTTATGATCAGATCGGTTTGAAATTTGGTATTCTTGTTTGGGGTTACCTCTAGATGGGAGCTATCGATTATCTTCCATTTCCGTCAAAAATGTTGCTGCTGGCAATGACCTTTGATGAACTTAATGCACTTATGCATCAATATTTGCCTTTGGCACACCCAGCAGGGCACATTTATAATCGGATCAATTTGAAACCTGGTATGCTTGTTTGGGGTGACATCTAGATTGGAGCTATCGATTTTCTTCCATTTCCGTCAAAAAAAATATTGGCAGTGGCAACAGCCTTTGAACTTAGTTTAGTCAGACCTCAATATTTCCCTTTGGTGCACCCTACAGGGCACATTTATGATCAGATCGGTTTGAACCTTGGTATGCTTATCTCTAGATGGGAGCTGTCGATTATCTTCCATTTCCATCAAAAAATTTTGCCGATGGAAATGACCTTCAATGAACTTAGTGCAGTTATGCATCAATTGGCACTCCCTGCAGGGTGCATTTATGATCGGATTGCTTTGAAACTTGGTGTGCTTGTTCAGGGTGACCTCTGTGTGGGAACTGTCAATTTTCTTCCATTTCCGTCAAAAATAGTTGCTGCTGGCAATGGCCGTTGAACTTAGTATAGTCAGGCATCAGTATATTTCTCTGGCATGCCCTACAGGGCATGTTCTGGGTGGCTTATGGATGTTAGCTGTTGATTTTTTTTCATTTCCATAAAAAATTATTGTTGTTAGCACCAGCCTTTGGTCTTTGGACTACATTTTTGTAGCAACTTATCCCTTTTGCACTCTCTACAGGCTATATTTATGAATTTCCATAAAAAAATTTCCATAAAAAATTTCCATAAAAAAGATAAAAAGACCATTGCCACCAGCCAGGACCATCAAACTTAGTGCATTTGTGCATTAACATCTTCCTTTGGCATGTCTCAGAGGGCACATTCATTATCGGGTTGTTTTGAAACTTCATATGCTTATTTGGGGTGACAGAGATAGGAGCTATCGATTTTCTTTTCATTTCTATAAAAAACTGTGGCTGTCAGCAACAATCTTTGAATCTATTGCATTTGTGCATTTACATTCTTTTTTGACATGACCTACAGGGCATAATTATCGTAGGATTGTTTTTGGACTCTGCATGCTCTTTAGGCGAAACCTCTAAATGTATATTCATTTCTGTGAAAAAAAGTTGCTGTTTACAATAACCTCCGAACTTACTGCATTTGTGTATCAACATTCTACCTTTAGCCATCCTTTCAGTTTACATTTAAAACGCATGGATTACTCTGACATTTGCACACACTGTGCTGTTCTTTTGAAGTTTCACCAAATAACATTGGAACCAATGATCTTCAGATTTACCATTTCAAGTTTGTCTTGACAAACTTGAAATGGTAAATCTGAAGATCATTGGTAAATCTGAAGATCATTGGATCAATCCACATGATGCCAAGATGAGAATTGAGCTACAGTGTCATTGACACTTTCGTTTAATAGGCAGCCAAGACTTAACTAGAAATCACTACAAAGCCATTAGACGTATGGAGTCTGAAATGGTAGCAATTCAAGACCCTTGTCCAGTCCCTTAAGGGTTAAGCCTTGTGAAATGAACAGTTAATGTTGTAAAAGATATAGCAATTTAACCAAGGCTTGAATTTAGCGGCCGGACAAGGACAATGACCACCACCAAACTTACTTTGACAGACCCACTTTGAAATCCATCAGACATTTTGACTGACACAAAATTCTGCTCAATGTTTTAGAATCCCAGGTTAAAAAACACTTATAAACTTTTATTACTTTCCAAAGTGTGATTTACTGGGATTTCCAGGTTTGATTATAAACAATAACTTCACAAGTGAATTATGCAATCAACAATGGGGTCATCTATCCGTGCGTGCAAACAAAGACACTTTCCCGTGGGTGTAATGGGGACTAGATTGTTTTTTTGTGTTTTTTTTAACCCTTTACCTGACATGAAAAGCAGACGACACTTGCAAAAAACATTCTTGAATAATTATTATTTTCATTTTTTGTCTCAAAAACATAGGTTATGACCCCTTATTGGAACGAGCTCGATGAGCTCGTTCTGAACAGTGAGGGGTCATAACCTATGTTTTAGAGACAAAAAAATTTAAAAATAATGGAAATTAATTGGCATGTTTTGAGAATAGTGCTGGTCATTTTTTGGCCATTACTTTAGGTAAAGGGTTAAATAATATAATTATTGTTAATAATGAAAAGTAATAAACAAGAGTAATCGCTTGCGGCTTGACTGGACTGGTTTCATGAAATAATTCATTCGAGGCTAGGGACTATATTGTAAAACACTCATGCGCTTTCACACACTCGTGTTAGTACAAGGTCCCTCACATCTCATGAATTATTTCACGTAACCAGTTCAGTCAAGCGATTACAAATAATAAATTCCATTGCAAATTAAATACAAAATAGCTACACGAGTGTTTGCAAAGAAAAAAAATGAAAAATAGTTTTGATAAACTCGAAAACTGCCAAAACAGTGGACATGGCTAATCATCAGTATTTTTATACTACAAACCAATGGCCCAGACTTAGCTGGTGCAAACTAAAGATTATCAAGGGCCAAACACAAATTTTGAACCCCCCAATCCCCAAAATTTGCATACAGTATCAACAATTAAAAGTCCTATCTGGCCCTCCATACTTTTACTACTTGCTCATGTGCAGTACTCAGGAAGTGACCGGAATTGGCGGAAAAATCATTCTTTGTTTGGCCCTAAGTCATTAAACATCTCAACTGACATCTGTGCTTTAAAACTCTCTTTTGGTGGATGCCAGACACAAATCAATGAAGTATATGGTGGATTCAAGGCAGTAAATGGATGATGGAAGTGAACAACGGTGGTTTGAGACGTTCAGGGCTGTAACTTTTAAATTAATTTGAAAATTATTTCATGTTACCCAATTTCGGGATATATGCCTTGACGTCATTAGTTTTGCTAATGATTTACCTACTGTTGTGTTCCTTCCCTATCCTTCAGTGAACCCTGTGGTTAAACTCCATAGCTTTCTTTCTGCATTGTTTTTTCTTCACATGAAGATCTAGCTTTGCTTCAGGTATCAGTTAATTATTTACTGACTGTTTACAGTGAGGGCTATAGTAATGACTTTTGTCCGTCCATCCGTCCATCTCTCCGTCTGCCTTTTTCTGTTAACATTTAGAGTTTTGGTGTTAAAGTTTGTGGTTAAAGTTTTTTATTGAAGGTTCAAGTGTTTTTTTTTTCTTTCTTATTCCAATTTAGTTGACATTTGGAGTTTTGGTTAAAGTTTTTGGTTAAAGTTTTTTATTCAATCTTCAAGTACAGACTTTTCCCGGTATTTCTTGTCTGATCGTCACGAAATTTCATATACAGGTTTTAGGTCATGTCTACATGAGAATGTCCCCTTTTGGTCATGATCGGTCAACCGGTATGGCTGCCCGAGCCCAAAACCCGAAAACCATTAGCACAGTCTACAGGTCGTATTTATGAAGGGATTTCATTGCAACTTCATAGAATGCCTCTGTATAATACCTAGATGAGAACGTCCCAGTTTGGGCATGATCTGTCAACTGTGATGGCTGCCCAAGCCCGAAACCCAAAAACCTTTGGCACGTCATGTTTAATATGGACGGATTTCATTGTAACTTGATACGATGACTCCATATGATGTCTACATGAGAATTTCCCCATTTGGGCGTGATCTATCAACCATCACGACTGCCCAAGCCCAAAACCCGAAAACCTTTAGCACAGTCTACAGGTCATATTTATGGAGGGATTTCATTGTAACTTCAAAGGTTGACTTCATATAATTTCTACACATGAGAAAGTCCCCTTTTGGATGTGATTGGGCAACTGTGACGGCTACAGGTGCCCGAAGCCCGAAAACCTTCAGCACAGTCTACAGGTCATTTTTATGAAGGGATTTCATTGTAACTTCATAGGATCAATCCACATGATGCCAAGATGAGAATGTCCTCTTTTGTTTGCGATCATTCAACCATGATGGCTGCCCGAGCCCAAAGCCCAAAAACCTTTAGCACAGTCTACACGTCATATTTATGGAGGGATTTCATTGTAACTTGATAGGTTGACTTCATATAATGTCTAGATGAGAACGTCCCCTTTTGGGCAACTGTGACGGCAACGGGCCCGAAGCCCGAAAACCTTTATCACAGTCGACAGGTCACATTTATGGAGGGATTTCATTGTAACTTCATAGGACCAATCCATAACTTGATAGGTTGACTTCATATAATGTCGAGATGAGAACGTCCCCTTTTGGGCAACTGTGACGACAACAGAGGCATGAAGCCCGAAAACCTTTAGAATATTCCACAGGCCATAATTATGAAGGGATTTCATTGTAGCTTGGTAGGATGACTCCAAGTTTGTGGTTGAAAACCCAGACAAACACCACCACCCCCCTACCCCCCCCCCCCCCCCCACCCCCCATTAGGCTTTTTTTTTTCTTTTCTCCAATGTTTACAGTTTTGGTTAAAAACCCAAACACCACCGCCTCCCTCCCCCCCATATAAGGCTTCTTTTTTTTTTTTTTACTTCCTCCAATATGCATTTTGAACTATTTACAGTCACTACATGCAGAACCCTTTTTTTCTTTTTGTCAAAAATGCTTTTTTACAGTTTTGGTTAAAGTTTGTGGGTAAAAATCCAGACAGAAATTATCCCCCCCCCCCCCCCCCCAATTAGGCATTTTTTTCATCGAATATGCATTTTTAACTGTTTACAGTCACTACATGTGGAACCTTTTTTTAAACTCACGTAACCCTCCCCCCCCAATTAGGCACTTTTTTTTCTTTCGTCAAAAATGCTTTTTTACAGTTTTCGTTAATGTTTGTGGTTAAAAACCCAGACAAACACCACCACCCATCCCCCACCCCCCATTAGGCTTTTTTTTTCTTTTCTCCAATGTTTACAGTTTTGGTTAAAAACCCAAACACCACCGCTTCCCCCCCAAACGCCCCCCACCCCCCCCGCCCCCATATACGGCTTCTTTTTTTTTTTTTACTTCCTCCAATATGCATTTTGAACTGTTTACAGTCACTACATACAGAACCCTTTTTTTCTTTTTGTCAAAAATGCTTTTTTACAGTTTTGGTTGAAGTTTGTGGGTAAAAATCTAGACAGAAATTATCACACACACCCCCCCCCCCCCCCCACCCCCCCAATTAGGCATTTTTTTTTTCTTTCGTCGAATATGCATTTTTAACTATTTACAGTCACTACATGTGGAACCTTTTTTTAAACTCACATAACCCTCCTCCCCCCTTCCCCCCCCCCCCAATTAGGCACTCTTTTTTTCTTTCGTCAAAAATGCTTTTTTACAGTTTTCGTTAATGTTTGTGGTTAAAAACCCAGACAAACACCACCACCCACCCCCCACCCACACCCCCATGGTGCCAGTTAGGTATTTTTTTTTTCTCTGCTCAAAAAGCATTCTGAAGGATTTAGACTGACCACATGTGGAAAAAAAAATGAACTCCTCTAATACATCCCCACTCTCCCCCACCCCTCATCCTCCACCCCACCTCCTCCTCACCCAGGGCCATTCATGCAATATTTTTTCTTTGGTACAAAATGCATTTTTAGCCTGACTGTTTATAGTCAGGGCTATTGTCATGACTTTCATCCGTCCATCTGTCGGTCCATCCATTTGTCTGTAAACAATTGGTTTCCGACTGATAACTCCAGTTTGGATTATTTGATTTCAACCAAAGTTGATATGTGTATTTTCCAGCTCGTAATACAGGTTCCACAACTCCCCCCCCCCCCCCACACACACACCCACACACACACCCACACACACACACACACACACACACACACACACACACACACACACACACACACACACACACACACACACACACACACACACACACACACACACACACAGAGTCTTGTCTACCCAACATACCGAGGTACCCCATTGTTTGTCCTTTGTGTGGACTAACGGTTTCTACCTCGTTTTGCCGGTACAGTTCGGGGAAAACAACCGAGGTAAAGGGTTTCTTTTGTCTTTTGTACCTCGGTAAGGCGAAACACGCAAACTCTTTTGTCTGGTTATCTCGTCAAGTTGGTAAGACAAACCCACACACACACACACACACACACACACACACACACACACACACACACACACACACACCACACACACACACACACACACACACACACACACACACACACACACACACACACACACACACAAATTGTCACTTAGGCAATTATTCCCAAAATGCATTTTGAAGGATTGGGAGTTATTACATGCAAAAAAGAAAATTGACTCATATAGCCCAACATTGCTTTATGTACTGCTGCCGAAAGGAAGATGAACCAAGTAATCAAGAGGACTTCATCTAAAATGCTAGATTCCAGCCATCGTTTTTTGACGGTGTGCAATGGTCTAGTGGTTTAGACGCTGAACTCCTGATTGCCAGGCGGTGTTGCCGAGGGTTCGAATCCCGGCGGGGGATCAGAAACCAACATTCAAAATTCCTCTAAAACATGATTGTGTCATTTGAAAAAACACACACAAGCCCGTGCCAGTCTTCGTCTGAGGCCATCCACAGCACTTTCGTCGTACTGTAGCCAGCGCGTTCCACACTTTCATGCTGCTGCCGAAAGGAAGATGAACCAAGTAATCAAGAGGACTTCATCTAAAATGCTAGATTCCAGCCATCGTTTTTTGACGGTGTGCAATGGTCTAGTGGTTTAGACGCTGAACTCCTGATTGCCAGGCGGTGTTGCCGAGGGTTCGAATCCCGGCGGGGGATCAGAAACCAACATTCAAAATTCCTCTAAAACATGACTGTGTCATTTGAAAAAACACACACAAGCCCGTGCCAGTCTTCGTCTGAGGCCATCCACAGCACTTTCGTCGTACTGTAGCCAGCGCGTTCCACACTTTCATGCTGCTGCCGAAAGGAAGATGAACCAAGTAATCAAGAGGACTTCATCTAAAATGCTAGATTCCAGCCATCGTTTTTTGACGGTGTGCAATGGTCTAGTGGTTTAGACGCTGAACTCCTGATTGCCAGGCGGTGTTGCCGAGGGTTCGAATCCCGGCGGGGGATCAGAAACCAACATTCAAAATTCCTCTAAAACATGATTGTGTCATTTGAAAAAACACACACAAGCCCGTGCCAGTCTTCGTCTGAGGCCATCCACAGCACTTTCGTCGTACTGTAGCCAGCGCGTTCCACACTTTCATGCTGCTGCCGAAAGGAAGATGAACCAAGTAATCAAGAGGACTTCATCTAAAATGCTAGATTCCAGCCATCGTTTTTTGACGGTGTGCAATGGTCTAGTGGTTTAGACGCTGAACTCCTGATTGCCAGGCGGTGTTGCCGAGGGTTCGAATCCCGGCGGGGGATCAGAAACCAACATTCAAAATTCCTCTAAAACATGATTGTGTCATTTGAAAAAACACACACAAGCCCGTGCCAGTCTTCGTCTGAGGCCATCCACAGCACTTTCGTCGTACTGTAGCCAGCGCGTTCCACACTTTCATGCTGCTGCCGAAAGGAAGATGAACCAAGTAATCAAGAGGACTTCATCTAAAATGCTAGATTCCAGCCATCGTTTTTTGACGGTGTGCAATGGTCTAGTGGTTTAGACGCTGAACTCCTGATTGCCAGGCGGTGTTGCCGAGGGTTCGAATCCCGGCGGGGGATCAGAAACCAACATTCAAAATTCCTCTAAAACATGATTGTGTCATTTGAAAAAACACACACAAGCCCGTGCCAGTCTTCGTCTGAGGCCATCCACAGCACTTTCGTCGTACTGTAGCCAGCGCGTTCCACACTTTCATGCTGCTGCCGAAAGGAAGATGAACCAAGTAATCAAGAGGACTTCATCTAAAATGCTAGATTCCAGCCATCGTTTTTTGACGGTGTGCAATGGTCTAGTGGTTTAGACGCTGAACTCCTGATTGCCAGGCGGTGTTGCCGAGGGTTCGAATCCCGGCGGGGGATCAGAAACCAACATTCAAAATTCCTCTAAAACATGATTGTGTCATTTGAAAAAACACACACAAGCCCGTGCCAGTCTTCGTCTGAGGCCATCCACAGCACTTTCGTCGTACTGTAGCCAGCGCGTTCCACACTTTCATGCTGCTGCCGAAAGGAAGATGAACCAAGTAATCAAGAGGACTTCATCTAAAATGCTAGATTCCAGCCATCGTTTTTTGACGGTGTGCAATGGTCTAGTGGTTTAGACGCTGAACTCCTGATTGCCAGGCGGTGTTGCCGAGGGTTCGAATCCCGGCGGGGGATCAGAAACCAACATTCAAAATTCCTCTAAAACATGATTGTGTCATTTGAAAAAACACACACAAGCCCGTGCCAGTCTTCGTCTGAGGCCATCCACAGCACTTTCGTCGTACTGTAGCCAGCGCGTTCCACACTTTCATGCTGCTGCCGAAAGGAAGATGAACCAAGTAATCAAGAGGACTTCATCTAAAATGCTAGATTCCAGCCATCGTTTTTTGACGGTGTGCAATGGTCTAGTGGTTTAGACGCTGAACTCCTGATTGCCAGGCGGTGTTGCCGAGGGTTCGAATCCCGGCGGGGGATCAGAAACCAACATTCAAAATTCCTCTAAAACATGATTGTGTCATTTGAAAAAACACACACACACCACACACACACACACACACACACACACACACACACACACACACACACACACACACACACACACACAAATTGTCACTTAGGCAATTATTCCCAAAATGCATTTTGAAGGATTGGGAGTTATTACATGCAAAAAAGAAAATTGACTCATATAGCCCAACATTGCTTTATGTACTGCATCTTTAATCCTTTACCTTACACAAGTTGAAGCCAACAGTACAAATTATTTTTCTGAAACCTCCGATTTTTTCATTTTTTATTTACTTCTAACCATGGCTTATTACTCCTTATTGGAACAAGCTCATCAAGTTTGTTCCATTAATAGGTCATGAGGTATGTTTTGAAGTAGAGAAATGAAAAAATAAAATTTTGGTAGCAAATTTTGTATATCACGAGTGCAGATATGGCAGATTCGTTAGGTAAACTGTTAACAAAAAATGGCTCCGACTATTTTGCGTCTAAGCATTACCATTCCTGGGACAGTCGGGCTGCATGCGTGACATCACTCTAGTTCTATCCTGACGTTGTTTACTTTTAACAACGCACTTAACAGGTAATATTCAGGGTTTTATTTCATCACAATTATATTAGGATACATTTATTAATATTCCAGTAGTGTAGCTTTAATATTTTGATGTTTGTCCACACTTAGGTTCTATCGGGATGCCCTCGGGCTCATGTGGTTCCCTTGGGGAACTTAGACATTTTCAAAAAAAAAATTTTCAGAAAAATTTTATTTTGATTTATTTCGAAATTATTTTTGATTGTCTTCGTCATGTATCCTTATATTGTATGATTATATGTTAGGTGTTAGGAGTGCAGTGAACTTGTTTGGATTATAATTATGTCTCCCTTTCCCAGAAGGGAGACATATTGTTTTAGTGCATATTCTTTTAGTGCATATTCTTCTTCTTCTTCTTCTTCTCATACAAACTTTGTCCGGGCCATAACTTTTTTGTCTTTCGATCTACACCTTAGATACTTGGCATGTGGATGTATCACCATGAGCCGGTGTGTAGTGTACCATAATGACCTTCATGTGACCTTGACCTTTGACCTGAAGGTCAGATTTATGTGGGTTTTTTTAAAGGAAACATCACACAAACTTTGTCCGGGCCATAACTTTTTTGTCTTTTGATCTACACCTTAGATACTTGGCATGTGGATGTATCACCATGAACTGGTGCGCAGTGTGCCATAGTAACCTTCATGTGACCTTGACCTTTGACCTGAAGGTCAGATTTATGCGCTTTTTTTACGGGAAACTGTCTGGACCAGAACTTTTTTGTATTTCGAGTCAGGCTTTAGATATTTGGCATGTGGATGTATCACCATGAGCCGGTGTGTAGCGTATCATTGTGACCTTCATGTGACCTTGACCTTTGATTGAAGGTCAGATTTGTTCTTTTTTCAAGGAAACTTTGTCCGGACCAAAACTTGTTTGTCTTTTGAGCCAGGCCTTAGATATTTGGCACGTGGATGTATCACCATGAGCCGGTGTGTCGCATACCATTGTGACCTTTATGTGACCTTGAACTCAAGGTCAAATTTATGTATTTCAAATAGGGAGTAATTGTCCAGACCAGAATTTTTTTGTTTTTTGACCAAGGACTTTGTTATTTGACATGTGGGTGTGTCACCATGAGACCGCATGTCGTCTACCTCGATGACCTTCATGTGACCTTTACCTCTGACCTTAAGGTCAAATTTATGTACTTCAAATAGGGAATAATTATCCAGACCAGAACTTTTTTGTTTTTTTACCTAGGACTTAGATATTTGACATGTATATGTATCGCAGTTAGACTGCATGTCACATGTAATCATGACCTTCATGTGACCTTGACCTCAAGGTCAAATTTATGTACTTTAAATAGGGAGTAATTGTCCAGACCAGATTTTTTTTTTTGTACATGTGGATGTATCACAAAGAAACCGCATGTCTGCTACCTTGATGATCTGCATGTGACCTTGACCTCTGACCTCAAGGTCAAATTTATGTACTTCAAATAGGGAACAATTGTCCAGATAAGAACTTTTTTGTTTTTTGACCTAGGACTTAGATGATTGACATGTGGATGTATCACAATGAGACCACATGTCATCATGACCTTCATGTGACCTTGACCTCAAGGTCAAATTTATATACTTTAAATAGGGAGTAATTGTCCAGACCAGAATTTGTTTTTTTTTGACATGTGGATGTTAAGCTAGATCATAGATATTTATAACCCCGCTACCCAAAGTTGGGACATACTTGTTTACCTCTGTCTGTGTGTGTGTCTGACAGTCTGTCCATAACAACATTTTGGACATTTTTCACAGCAATTTTTAATCCCAGCAACTTGATATTTTAATAAAAGCTTCATATATGTCATATTGTGGGATGCGTGTTTGTCTGTCTGTAACAAAATTTGTCATCGCACTTAAAGTGACTGCATTTATTTTACCCTTGCCCTTGAAAAGTCGAAGGTGCAACTAATGAACTTTGGCTATCTGCTTAAAGTTCCATGTATGTGGTACACGGTATTTACTTGTACCCCCTTTTTTATAAATATTATAAAGTAAAAATATGTGCAGCCCGAGAGCACACATTTTCATGTCAATGCTGCGGTAGACAGTTGTCTGGACCAGAACATTTTACTCAAGTAAAAAAAAAGAACATAACTTATTTCTCTTAGAGCTAGAACTTACATATCTGGAATGATTGTCAATATTTTTATGTATATATCATTTGTAGTGCATAAAATAGAAAGGAAGGGGAGACATATGTTTTAGTGTGCTAAAACACTTTCTAGTTATTTATAAATTACTGCTCTCAGTGCAGGGCAAAGTAGTCTTCATCGGATTGCATGTTTGTTGCCTTTCCTGTAGTCGCTGCACTCCTACTGATTCAGGTCCTACTTGTTTGATGGGGGGTCGACTCGTTAGGACACTAACGTTGGAAGCGGGTGTCGCGCTATGTATTCGCGGTGAAGTTCCGATGTCGGGGCTGTCACCACAAGATAATTCAAGTTTTCATCCCAGGTATGTCTGATGCGGTCGAGAAGAGTGTAGATTTGGGTAGAGCGAGCTCCTTTTAATCAAAAGCTCACCCAGCGACGACAGCAAAATAAGGGGAAGAAGTCTGCAAGTTTCTCTTTGGAAAGCTCGGCAAGGTCTGGATCAGACTGTGAGCGGAAGAGCCTTCTCTAACCCAGTAATAGTCGAGGTCGGCTATTGCTTTGAGAAACTTGCACTGAGTCACACGCTTGGCTAGATCTGGAGTCAGATCACCGATTGGAGAACCCTCTCTGTCCGGTTAACTGTCGGGGTCGACTGTGTCCGTTGTGAGAAACCATATTGAGTCAGAATACGCATCGGAATGTTTCTTCTGCACTGCAGCCGGGACCAGCGGCAGTTATGGCTTCTTCTTCTTCTTACATGGAAGTGCACGAGTGGGATACTCGGCGAGATTTAGGGACAGATCGCGAGTGCAGAGCGTTTTTCTTCCTGTTAGCAGTCAGGGACGACTGTTTTGTGTTGTAAGAAACTTCAATGAGTAGGAGCATCAGTCCAAAATGTGACGAGTTTGGATGCTTCTTCTGCACTTCAGCCGGGTCAGCTGTTGTTACGGCTTCCTCTTCTTCCATGGATAGGCACTCTAAGGGGTAGATGCCTACAAGTTTCTAACAGAATGCTCGGCGAGGTATGGAGTAGACCCTGAGCTGGAGAACCCTCTCCTTTTCCGGCAGCAGTTGGGGTTGACTTTTTTTATTCGAAAAACTTGAGTGAGTTGGGACGCCTGTTCACACTTGCGGTTCAGGATGCTCCTTCCACACTGCAGCCAGATCCGGTTGTAGCTATGGCTTCTTCCCCTGCTTCATTTATGAAGCATGTTGACTGCAGACTAGCTATCCGACTTCACATGTTTGGGTTGATAGCTAGTCGTTCGAGGCATTTTATGCGGCCATGTGTCAAGGATCTGGGGCCAGATCTCTGTCCCGTGAGCAGCTTATGGTAACAAGCGGATTATCATTGCTCTGCTAGCCTCATTCACAGACTGGCTGCTGCATCCTAATAATCGCTTGTACTACCATGAACAGGCTCCGATGGTGAGCTGTCGGACGGTGCTGCATTAGTCCAGTCATCCATTCAGTCGGATGGTGTTGACCATATTTTCGGATGGAACATTTGGATGGTGAGAGGGCTGCGGAGTGTGAGTCTCCATCCCTCACAGAACGGCACCTTAAGACTATGAAATTTTAGTCATAAGCTCTTCGAATCTTGTTCCATCTGAATATAAGTCTGCATTTGCTAGGCAAAAAACAGCTTATCATACTGGGCGATGGAAAGATGAAGATCTTTCCTCCCTGGATCTTTTGGCTCAGGTGTCGAGGGCTTTTTGTCCCGATTAACGACACCTTCCTTGCCTTAGCAATAGTATAAGAAATGTTTTGCCCTATTCCTTTTGAATAGAGGTTCGATAGTGCATAGATTGGCTGAGACAGCTGTCTTCTTTGGAATAGAGCCATTAGAGGGAATAAGTATGTCTTTTCCTTCTCAGTGTTGTATTCCTTGGCGTCAAGACATTTAATGCTGTTGTGGACGCCATAGTACCCTTATGTACTGTTACAGCGGTCTTTTCTTATACATTAGTGGCTAGTGTTGTAAGTCTCCATTTAGTGAGCTTTCAGAGGTCGCAGGTGACACAGATATGTCTTCACACAGATGAAGACTCATAACTGTGTTGCTACCTTGAGACTACTGTCTCTTTGGGAATTACGGCTGTTAGAATAGCAGCTCATCATTCCCTACCTTGCGCGATGATAGTTGTAAGTCTCCGTTTAGTGAGCTTTCAAGGTCACAAGTTACACTGAGATATCTGTCTTCAAGGAGATTATGACTTCTAAGCTATGTTAGCTAGGCTCAAACCACTGTCTTTTTTGAATGATAGCGCTAAAGGAAAGACTGCTTTTCGGTTTGTTTTCCTGGGTGTCACGGGACTTGAGTCTTATTGTTTACACCATAGTAGCCTAGATAGAATCATGAGCGGTGTTTTTCAATAATTATGCAAATAACATAACTGAAATAATTATCTCTAGAGACTACTGTCTCTTTGGGAATTACAGCTGTTAAAAATAGCGGCTCTTCATTCCCTACCTTGTGCGACGATAGTTGTAAGTCTCTGTTCGGTGAGCTTTCAAGGTCGCAACTTACACCGTAATATCTGTCTTCACGGAGATGAAGACTTCTAAGCTATGGCTGGCATTGTAAGTCTCCCTAGTGAGCTTCTAAGGCCGCAGTTATCAGCCTTTTAATTGTCTTCACGTATAGGAAGACCTTTAGCTGCTTCAGCTGGGCTGAGTTCATTGTTCTATCGGACATGATACCATTATGTTAGAGGAGATTGTTCTCTTCCTACCGGTATGGTTTGGTGTTTGTTATCTGAGTCGATAAGCCCCATTGATGATGCCATATTAACCTAGTGTGATTAATGAGCGTTTCTTCAAACGCCTATTTGAAACTCCTCAGGAATACATTTCCTGAATTCAGATTGAACATCAGGAGTTCATCTAGGTTTTTATGATCGGGTGTCAAAACATTGTTTTCATCACCCTCTTCATTTCTATCCATCTATTGTTGTCCCCCGACCCTTCGGGGGACTATTGTAATCAGCAGTGTCCGTCCGTCCGTCCGTCTGGCCGTGCGTGCGTCCATGCATCCGTCCATCCATCCATCACACCCTTGTCCGGATGATAACTTTAGTTTGGATGATTTTACTGAAACTAAATTTGATATGTGTCTTACTTGGGTGGAAATGCAGGTCAAGTTCGAAAATGGGCACGCTCCACTGATTTCTACTGGATTTATTCCCCTTTTTCGACTTAAAAAATACAGTTTTTGTGTTGTCCGGATGATAACTTTAGTTAGGATCATTTGATTGAAACGAAATTTAGTATGCCGCTTATTTGGGTGGAAATGCAGGTCAAGTTCGAAAATGGGCACGCTCCACTGATTTTTACTGGATTTATTCCCCTTTTTCTTTTTTTTTTTTACTTTGGATCATTTGATTGAAACGAAACTAAGTATGTGGTTTAATTGGTTGGAAATACAGGTCAAGTTAAAAAATGGCCATGCTCTGCGAACAAATTGCATCCTAACAGCTCCCTTGAATTTGCCATCTTGGTCGGGGGACCGGGGGCATTGCCCTTGTTGTGGATTATATTTCCACTCGAGGGATTGGATATTATGTCTGCATGGTATATTATTTGGTCATCCTGTCCCTCTCTGTCCTTAGTGGCATTATGGAGTCATTCAGACGTGAGGGAGCCTTGCGGTTCTTATACTATTTGATAACTAACTAACACAAAAGCGTTACGAGTCATGCCGGATTACAGTTAGTATGATTGCGCTGACTAGAAGCTTTTTATCTGTATTACTCTTAGCAGAATAGCAGCAACATTATAGCCTTAATTTTACTGCGCCGGCCTTACTTACCTAGCGATTCAAGTATTATTGCGGGTGAGGAGGGTTCGATAGGATTTAGTCATTGAACCCCCCCCCCCTCTCCCCGCCAATATGTTCAGAAGAGATTACTAGGCAGGACGTAGTTTTCTTCCGCCAATGTTGGCACCAATTCCGGTCTCTTCTAGTTCTGTGCATGCGCAAGTACTAAAAGTATGGAGGGCCAGATAAGACTTTTAATTTTCGGTATTGTATGCAAATTTTGAGGATTGGGGGGGCGGGGTTCAAAATTTGTGTTTGGCCCTTGATAATATTGAGTTTGCACCAGCTAAGTCTGGGCCATTGGTAAGTATAAAAAATATTCAAATTACTTTAAATTTATCATTTTTCCCCGACAGAAACACGTTTCTAAAAATATAAGAATCAATTAAAAAGTGTATTTTGTAAGTTTTTAATATCCGAATGTGCTCTATTTTTAGCTCAACTTTGATGTAGTCAAATTTGAGGTTATGTCATGGCCCGTCGTCCATCCTTCCGTCTGGACATCTGTCCTTCTTTCAACAATTCAGTACAGCTTGTGCTAGAGGCCGTATTTATGAACCGATCTTTACGAAACTTCTCGGGTACCTTTGTTATCACTGTGGGACAAGAATGAGTGTTTTGGGGTCAGGTCCAAAATTCAAGATGGCCACCGACAGCCATTTTGTAACGAAATTCGTGCAATCAGTTTTTTGTACAGAACTTATACAGATATGAAAATTCTGATTTGAATAAATTTTTGTATGAATGTTTAGTAACATGGAATACATCACATATAATACATGTTTTATTCTCATGCAGAAATTATGCAAATTAGATGAACCTTGACTTATTCAGTGCCACTTATACACAGTAAGTGCACATGTCAGTACAGCTCGGGCTAGAGTCTGTATTTATGAACTGATCTTCACGAAACTTCTTGGGTACCTTTGTTATCACCATGGGACGAGAATGAGTGTTTTTGGGTGCGGACCGAAATTCAAGATGGCTGCCGACAGCCATTTTGTACTGAAATTAGGTACGATCAATTTTTTGTACAAAACTTATATATGAAGGTTCTGATTTGAATAAATTTTTGAATGAATGTTTAGTAACATGGAATACATTACATATAATGCAGGTTTTTTACCTGCGTCGCCAGCGGCAGAGCAGGTCTAGTAACAGCTCAACTTCGTCCATCAGTCCATCCATCAGTCCATCCATCTGTCAGTCCATCCGTCAGTGCATCCGAAACACTTCCGTCAAAGTTTTCTTGGCTTCTATGAAAGGGAATGATTTTATATTTGGTCTGCTGCTTCATACTGATGAGTTGTATCGTGTATCTAATTTTCAGATCTGCCATGCAGCCACTTCCTGTTTGCTGATACTTTGAAGTCTGTTCATCTCTGTAATCAATTGCATGCAGCGACGCAGGTCCAGACCCGGTATTGGTCTTGGCTTGTTTCTCGAGCAAAAATATGCAAATTAGATGAACCTTGACTTATATTCATTACTACTTATATACAGTAAGTACACATGTCAATACGGCTCAGGCTGGGGGCTGTATTTATGAACTGATCTTCACGAAACTTCTTTGGTACCTTTGTTATGACCTTGGGACGAGAATGAGTGTTTTTGGGTGTGGTCCAAAATTCAAGATGGCTGCCGGCGACCATTTTAAACCGAAATTAGATGCAATCAGTTTTTTGTACAGAACTTCTAGGACTACGTTTGTTATCATCATGGGATGGTAACATGTGCTTTTGGGCTTGGCTGCTTGTCTGCAGTCATATTTATGAGAATTGTGTGTATTACATTTTTTGTACAGAACCTGTAAAGAATATTTTTATGTCAGTAATGTTTGCTATAAATTTATTGGGTGCCTTTGTTATCACTATGTTATGAGATCAAATATTTTGGGGTTCAGTCAGACCCACTCGAGGACTCAAAAAGGGAGATAACTAAAAATCTTTTCCAAAAAACACCAGACAAAATAATGTTTCTAGAATTCAGCATCCCTATGATGTGTATGTTCAAATGGGATGAAGCCAAGTTCCTGTGTTAATATTTGGTGTTGTTTGGGAAGGGTAAACATTATTAGCACAACTCAATTTTGTATTTCCAATGAGAAAAATAAAACCTCACCCATAGGAACCCTATGAGCTGAAGATAAAAAATTCAAATACCTGTATTTCAAGAAGGACTGGACAAATATTTATTAGTATGAATCAGCCTTAGAAAGGTTTGAATCAAACAGGCCAAAACAATTGCTGACATTTGGCTTATGGTGCATATACAAGGATCCCCATTGTAACATTAACCCTGTGGAGATTTCTTTTCTAGTTTAGCATCTAACTGTCACCCACCTTTACAATACTTTACCTGTACATTTGTTACAGGCTACGGTCAGTATTTATGTACAGACCTTTACAGTACTTTACATGTACCTTTGTTATCAGGTCATTACCTAGATGTGTGTCATTGCTGTGTCACATACGTCACACACAAGTTGAGCTAGTGTCATTGACATTTTCATTGGAAGTCAAACGTTACAGGGTCACAAAATTCAAGGGTTGCACTGGAGAATGAAATTGGGTACATCTTTGTTTACTAAACTTAGTGCAAGGTTAGTACCTCAGTCTGTCGACATCTATTATTATTAGAGGTCAAGGTCACAGGGTCACAGAAAGTGTGATGTGTGTATATGACTGTTTGCTCTTGTGAAGGAAAATGGCTTCACCTTTGATTATCAATCTTGATTCATGTACAAGAATCATGGTACCTAATAAGATGTGAACACCCAGTGTTTTGGGAGGTCAAAGGTGATGGTCACAAGATGCAGTGTATACCTGGCTGTGCTCCAGAAAGGCCTTGGTCACATCTTTGCTAATCAAACTTGATTCCAGAATGGTGTTTGGTAATATCTAGAGACCTGTTGATAAAAGGTCAGGGTCACAAACACTGTTTAATGTGTGTATGTTATTTTCTTAATTGCAGGCCTGGCAGAATATAGGATGTTTTAATTGCATATCTTTGTTAGCAAAGTTGATACTAAATTAACAGGACATTCCTGTTTTAAAGAGCATACAAAAAAAAGGCTCTTCATGGGAAAGGGCTCTCTCAAGATATGGATCAGATTATTTGATTTTGCAGAATTAAACGTAAATGAGTCTATATTTATTAATCATTGCATGATATGAATCTTTTCATACTTTATTTCAGTGATCTTAGTACATGTCCGGAATTGAGTTTCGAGAAGTGTGTGTTTAAGGATGTCATCACCGTGGATATGGATCATTTCATCGCCGTGACGGTAAAAAATATTAAAACTCAAGATGAAGCTGAATTTCATCAGTTCATAGTTAATGGAAACTTAGGTATTTTTGATTGTTATTATTTTCAAATTTCTGAGGTATGTGGGACTGTGCCCATTTATTGTGGGGGAACCATTACTGTTATACTGGTAAAAAGGAAATGATTACTAGCTCTTGAAGTCCGGGTTCATCCAAAACCTGGAAAGTCAAGGAATTTTCATTTTTCAGTTTGAGGCCTGGAAAACCTGGAAATAGGTGGATTTATTTTACTGAGTCATTGAAAATCAAGTTAAAAGTCCTGGAATTAGAAAATATTAATTCTGAAGATGGAATTTCCGTTTTATTCTGTGTGTGCAAGTCACTTTATGTTTTACCCTTAAAGATCTAATTTCGACTTGAATTACTTTTTAGCTTAACTTGACATAGTCAAGATAAGCTATTGCCATCTTGCGTGCGGAAGTCTGTTAGTCTGTGAGTCTGTTCACATTTTCCTTTAGCACGGGCTACACCCCGCAGTTCTTGTCTGATCGTCACGAAATTTCATATGCAGGTTTGGGGTCATGTCTAGATGAGAACTTCCCCTTTTGGTCGCGATCGGTCAATCGGTATGGCTGCCCGAGCCCAAAACCCCAAAACCATTAGCACAGCCTACAGGTCGTATTTATGAAGGGATTTCAATGTAACTTGGTAGGATGCCTCTGTATAATGCCTAGATGAGAACGTCCCCTTTTGGGCATGATCTGTCAACCATGATGGCTGCCTAAGCCCGAAACCCAAAAACTTTTAGCACAGTCTGCAGGTCATGTTTAATATGGAGGGATTTCATTGTAACTTGGTAGGATGACTCCTCATGATGTCTAGATGAGAATTTCCCCATTTGGGCGCAATCTGCCAACTGTGACGACTGGCTGAGCCCAAAACCCGAAAACCTTTAGCACAGTCTACAGGTCATATTTATTGAGGAATTTCATTGTAACTTGGTGGGTTGACTTCATATAATGTCTAGATGAGATTGTCCCCTTTGGTTCCGATCATTCAACCATGATGGCTGCTCGAGCCCAAAGCCCAAAAACCATTAGCACAGTCTACAGGTCATGTTTATGAAGGGATTTCATTGTAACTTGGTATGTTGACTTCATACAATGTCTAGTTGAGAACGTCCCCTTTTGGACACGATTGGGCAACTGTGACAGCTACAGGGGCTCGAAACCTTTAGAACAGTCTGGAGGTCATAATTATGAAGGGATTTCATTGTAGCTTGGTAGGTCGACTCCAAATAATATCTAGATGAGAACATCCTCTTTTGGTCGCGATCATTCAGCCTTTATGGCTGCCCGAGCCCAAAGACCTTTAGCATAGTCTATAGGTCGTATTTATGGAAGGATTTCATTGTAACTTGTTAAGTTGACTCCATATAATGCCTAGATGATGACATCCCCTTTTGGTTGTGATTGCTCAATTGTGATGGCTACAGGTGCCCAAAACCCGAAAATCTTGAGCACAGTCTACAGGTCATACTTTAAAGGGATTTCATTGTAACTTCGTAGGATCACTCCTGATGATGCCCAGATGAGAAAGTCCCCTTTTGGTTGCGATCTTTCAACCATTATGGCTGCCCGAGCCCGAAGCCCGAATACCTTTAGCACAGTCCACAGGTCATATTTATGAAGGGATTTCACTGTAACTTGGTAGGTTTTACTTCATATAATGTCTAGATGAGAATGTCCCCTTTTGGACACGATTGGGCAACTTTGACAGCTACAGGGGCCCGAAGCCCAAAAACCTTTAGAACAGTCTACAAGTCATAATTATGAAGGGATTTCATTGTAGCTTGGTAGGATGACTCCAAATAATGTCTAGATGAGAACGTCCCCTTTTGGTCGCGAACATTCAGCCTTGATGGCTGCCCGAGCCCAAAACCTCAAAACCTTTAGCATACTCTATAGGTTGTATTTATAGAAGGATTGCTTTGTAAGTTGTTTGGTTGACTCCATATAATACCTAGATGATGACATCCCCTTTTGGTTGTGATTGGTCAACTGTGACGGCTTCAAGGGCCTGAAGCCCGAAAACCTTGAGCACAGTCTACAGGTCATATTTATGAAGGGATTTCATTGTAACTTCGTAGGATCACTCCAGATGATGCCCAGATGAGAATGTCCCCTTTTGGTTGCGATCATTCAACCATGATGGCTGCCCGAGCCCAAAGCCTAAAAACCTTTAGCACAGTCTACAAGCCATATTTATGAAGGGATTTCAATGTAACTTGATAGGATGACTCATTTTGGAATAATTTCACTGTAACTTATTAACTTTCGTTGACATACGTTAACTGTGAGGGCCACATACATTGACTGTGGGGTCATATTAACCCACCCCTTAGCTCTTTAGTACAGTGTACACTTCTTATTATTTTTATTAAAAACATAGCATACAGGGAACAGAAATTAACATATTCCCGATTATCACAATTCTTGTCTTATTTCATAATCCTTTCATAAACATTGAACATTATTCTTTTCATCAGACACAACACACAAGTTAAGCTACAGTGTCACTGACACTTTCATTAATCGAGTTGTGACGAAGTCAAACTCGACTTATAGTTTGATGAATGTCGGGCGGGCGGTTTTGTCCCATCTAGCAGGCGTGTGTAAACAATTGGTTTCCGTACGATAACTTGATAATGGTTCGACCCACGTTCATGAAACTTCATAGGTAGGTTGGCCTCAGTGAGAGAAAGAACCCTATTTATATTGGACTTGCTAGGTCAAAGGTCAAGGTCACAGTGACCCCGAATATAGTAAATCAAAACAATTTGTTTCCAGATGATAACTTGATAATAGTTCGACCCATGTTCATGAAACTTCATCAGTAGGTTGGCATCAGTGAGTAGAAGAATTCTATTTATTTTGGACTCGCTAGGTGAAAGGTCAAGGTCACAGTAGACTTCAACATAGTAAATCCGTAAACAATTGGTTTCTGGATAGTAACTTGATAATGGTTTGACCCACATTCATGAAACTTCATGGGTTGGCTGGCATAGGTGAGTGGAAGACCCCTACTTATTTTGGACTCGCTAGGTCAAAGATCAAGGTCACAGTGACCTTGAACATAATAAATTATAAACAATTGGTTTCCAGATGATAATTTGACAATGGTTCCACCCACATTCATGAAACTTCATGGGCAGGCTGGCATTGGTGCAAGAAAGAGCCCTATTTATTTTGAAATCACTACGTCAAAGGTCTAGTGATGAACCGATAATCGGAATCAGCAATCGTAACTGGCCAGTTATGGGGCATCGGCTGGTTATGACAACCGGCAGTTTCCGGTTATTCTATATTTAACACTGACTTTTAAAAATCCCTTTGATATCTGGCCATTTCAATAAAGTTTCCCCATTAAAAATGTGTGTAGTGCATAGCAGAAAATTTAGGGATTTGCAGAGCAGAGATGTTACGGAATTTACCAACTTCAATCTGTGCGAGATCAACTCCATTTTCTGAAGCTGAAGATTGTTCAGTTCATCTGAAACATTAGAGAAGCACATAAAGGGAGGTAACAAGTTGAAAAAGAACATTGAATAATACAGTGGCAAATGTGTAAACCACGCATCATATGACTTCACAACACACACTTACATCAAAATTATTATTAATTTGAGACACAAAGTATGTGTGCTCAGTATATTCCTGGTTAATACAGCCAAGTGTATTTCATCCATACACAAAACCGTATTAACACTATTTACTGGAATAAAAACACAATCTTCACGAGAACAATATTGTGTGATTGTATCGTTAATAACGATCTTTTCCCCATACCCCAACCAAAATGCAAAATTATTTTGGCAAGTATTGTCCAGCACTAAATATGCATACTCTGAGAACTTATGTGGTATTAAGCTTTCATAATTGATGATTTATCAACGAAATTCTGTAGTATAACAGGCACCAACAGATTTTCTTCAGTGTCCTACTTCAACCATCGGAATCGGCATAATCGGCAGAGAAATAACCGGTAATCGGTTGATAGCAAGTTTTGATAATCGGTTCATCACTACAAAAGGTCAAGGTCACAGTGACCCTTCACATAGTAATTTGTAAACAACTGGTTTCCGGACGATAAGTTGATAATGATTAAACCCACTTTTGTGCTGTCACAACTCAACATTGGATCAGTGATCCTATCGGCATTTTTCTTTTTAGCTTAACTTGACAAAGTCAAGATAAACTGTTGCCATCACGCATGCGGAAGTCTGTGAGTCTGTTCACATTTTCTTTATCACAGGCTACACCCCGTAGTTCTTATCCGATCGTCACAAAATTCCATATGCAGGTTTGGGGTCATGTCTGGATGAGAACGTCCCCTTGTGGTCACTATGGGTCAACCGTGATGGCTGCCCAAGCCCAAAACCCGAAATCCTTTAGCGCAGTCTACAGATCGTATTTATGAAGGGATTTCATTGTAACTTGGTAGGATGCCTCTGTATAATATCTAGATGAGAACCATTTGGTCGCGATCTGTCAACCATGACGACTGCCCAAGCCCAAAACCCCAAAACCTTTAGCACAGTCTACAGGTCACATTTATAGAGGGATTTCATTGTAACTTGGTAGGTTGACTCCATAAAATGTTTAGATGAGAACGTCCCCTTTTGGTCGCGATTGGTCAACTGTGACGGCTACAGGGGCCAGAAGCCCGAAAACCTTTAGCACAGTCTATAGGTCATTTATGAAGGGATTTCATTGTAGCTTGGTAGGATAACTCCAGATAATGTCTAGATGATAACAGCCCCTTATGGTCATGATTGGTCATCTGTGATGGCTGCAGGGGCCCGACATCCCGAAAACCTTTAGCACAGTCTATAGGTCATATTTATGAAGAGATTTCATTGTAACTTGGTAGGTTGACTCCAGATAATGTCTAGATGAGAACGTTCCCTTATGGTAATGATCATTCAGCCGTGACAGCTGCCCAAGCCCAAAACCCGAAAACTCCTCACACATTCTACAGATCGTATTTATGAGGTATTTCATTGTAACTTGGTAGGTTGATTCCATATGTCTAGATGATAATGTCCCCTTTTGGTCGCGATTGGTCAACTGTGATGGTTACAGGGGCCCGAAGCCCAAAAAACCTTTAGAACAGTCTACAGGTCATATTTATGAAGGGATTTCATTGTAACTTGGTAAGATGACTCCAGATCATGCCTAGATTAGAACGTCCCCTTTTGGTCACGATCATTCAACCATGACGGCTGCCCAAACTCAAAACCTGAAAAGCTTTAGCACAGACTACAGATCATATTTATGAAGGAATTTCATTGTAACTTGGTAGGATGACTCAGTATAATGTCTAGATGAGGACGTCCCCTTTTGGTTGCGTTCGGTCAACTGTGATGGCTAAACAGGCCCGAAGCCCTAAAAACCTTTAGCACAGTCTGCAGGCCGTATTTATGAAGGCCACATACATTAACTGTGAGGGCCACATTAACCCACCCCTCAATTCTTTAGTACAGTCTACACCTCATATTATTTTTATTGAAAACATAGCATACAGGGAATAGAAATTAACATATTCCCAATTATCACAATTCTTGTCATATTTCATAATACTTTCATAAACATTGAACATTATCCATTTCATCAAACATAACACACAGACAAGTTAAGCTACAGTGTCATTGACACTTTCATTTGTTTTCCAGTGAAGCCAGCTCCAGTGAACAGTTATGAAGTCAATGCAGTGAGTAGTGAATGTGTGGATCTGCAGTGGCGACACAGTGCAGTTGCTCGAAGTTTGTTATTTAAAATAACCGTGCTCCTTAAAGAAATAAACAAGGAAGTAAGTTTTCCGTTTTTTGGAATTTTTCCGTTTCGTTTTGAAAATTCCATTGTTAGCTCACCTACTTCTATTAGAAGTGGTGAGCTTATATGATGACCTCGGGCATCGGCGTCCGGCGTGTCCAATATTGTAAGATTTAACGTTAAGGTTAATTTCTCAAAGATCAGTGGGCTCAGGCCTTTGATATTGCATATGTAGGTTGTAGGGGACTATCAGAACAGTATTTAACCCTGATACTACGATTTTTTTCCAAATTTCACCTAAAATTTTCTGCCAAAACTTTAGGTGTTGTAAGAATTTGCGTTAAAGTCAGCTTTTGTGCAGATTTGCTGCTTTAACTTCTCATTACTGTTGATTTTCATATTTCAATAACAACTGTAGGTATTAACCCTACTGTATGCAGAAATTTAACGGAAATTTTCTTTTTTTTTCAGTCAAAATTTTCATGTTTTTCTCGGACTTAGTAAATTTTAAGTTGTAAAACTTTGTAAACTTTGTGTTTAGGTGAGTTGTGTTTCTATGTGTCTTTCCAGGCGATTAATATTCTACACTTGGGTTACTGAACTCCATTGCAGTAATATTTAACCCTCATTACATGCATATTTGAGGAATTTCAGGCTGTTTTTCTGCCAAAACTTGTAAGAATTAGCATTTAGGTGTTGTAAGAATTTGCGTTAAAGTCAGCTTTTGTGCAGATTGTGGTGCCTTCACCTCTCATTACTGTTTATTTTCTCATTTCAATAACTACTTTAGGTATTAACCCTACTGTATGCAGAAATTTAACTGATTTCTTTTCTTTTTTTCAGTCACAATGTTCACGTTTTTCTTTGACTTACTCAATTTTAAGATCTAAAAGTTTTTGTTAAGGTGGGTTCTGTTTCTATGTGTCTTTCCAGGCAATTGATATTGTACACATGGGTTACTGAACTACATTGCGGTAATGTTGCGCCCTCATTACATGCATATTTGAGGAATTTGAGGGGGATTTTGGGGACTTATATTCACTTTCTTTAAAAAATTTTTTTTTTAACTTTTTTTTTTTATTTAATACTTTCTCATACTTGTTACTAGTAACATTAAGGCTTATTTTTTTAGTTGTTGATGTGATGTATTTTTGTTGGGACTTTCTTGAACGAATGTTTTCCCGCAACTCCTCTTTAACCAATGAATGTACTTAAATTACAATTTCAGTGATTCTTCATTACATAATGCCATTTTGCACCTCCTATTTTATTTTTTGATCTGATGTATTTTTTTTTAGCTCACCTACTTTAAATTTAATGCAGAAATATAGACTTTCCAAAGCCATCACATAAACCACATTAATCATTTGATGCCCAGTTAATGATTTATATTAACTAAATATTAGGCATGTTACATTGGAACGACATTATCAAGCGCGAATGTAGGTGAGCTTTGGGATGTAACATCCCTCTTGTTCAATTTCTGGTGGGGTTACCTAATGTTAATTTTGTAAATTACTTCCTGATTTACATTACAAAGGAAAAACTGTTTGAAATTGGTGGATTTTTGGTTTGTTTTGCACCATTATCATTTGTTACCATGACGCATGCAGGGGGAAATTAACAGAGAAGTCCTAGGCAATTCCATTCTGATGTCACATAATCCATAAATAGAACCAATAAAATGCTCCACTCGATAAATTCCGTGGGTGCTCCAATCTAAATGTGTATATCTGAAGGAATACGCAGGCGCCTTTGGCCAAAACATGCCACCAACCGACTGCGCATATGCAAAAGTTACTTCCCAAGGCCTGCATTCCATTTCGTGCCAGTTGTAAATTTAATATTTTGGACAAAATGGTATCGAAAAACCAACAAGCGGTTTGGTAAAAGAAGCATGGAAGAGTTCCAAGAAACAGATGAGGTGAAATCAATCGAAAAATAACAAATTTAGATGAATATACGACAATCAGAAGTGATCGAAAATCAAGCCGGTCAGTTGTTAAAAAAAATGTGTTAGTGACAATAGTGTATCTCAATCACTGATAAAAAACGATCCGACTTCCCCCATCTCCAAAAAATTTATTAATTGATAAGGTCTCATTATAAAATCAGCATATTTTGTTCAAATAATATTCATAAATGTTGAATTTAGAAGTCACCAGAGGCGTTCTAAGGCATTGAAAAATACAAAATTTTATTGGGGGAGAATCCCTAAACTCCCCTTCACAAGGAGGGGGACACCCCCTCCCCGAATGTGGCTTTTGGTCGCGGCCATGGCGCGGCCTCACTTGGTGCCTTCAACAGTTGACTTTCAGTTTTTTTCCATCAAACTTCACTTACATCTCTGAATAAAGGTAGTTATGACAACTAGTAGCCTCTAACCCATTAAAATGTTTTCTTGAATTTACAAGGAATGAAGCTCAGAAATCATTTGTACATAACATTTGTCAAAAGTAACAGGATGTATTTTGATAAAAAATTCCAAATATATTTCTTAACTCCTTACATGCTGCTGGCAGATATTCCTGCCAAGAACAAGATGTCTTTTTCCCCTGAAATAAGTATAATTTGGGCACATTTAATCCCATTTCTCCTTTGTAAACTGAATGGATTTTTCGCCAATTATCTCATGAGTTAAATTTAAATGAATGTTTTTATCACTTCTGGTCACGGCTGCTTTTCAGCAGCCATGACTAGATTTGATAAAAAAATATCTTGAAAATACTCGGTGGGTTAAGAGTTAAAGGGTATAGAGAAAGAGTCATGGAGGATTGTAACCAGAATTGGCAAGAGGGGGGTCAAAGCAAAGAGGTCTCTGGGTCGCCTGCATGACAAAAAGAAGCCAGGTTTTGACGACTAGCTTGATAGCAGCTTAAGTGGAGGGAGTGGATAACTGCTGTACAAGTTGAGGTCGCGGTTACAAGAACTTAGAAGAAAAATTGGGAAGGATGGTGGAAAGGAATGCCAAAAATTATAATGCAGACAAGTAACCAAATTCCTGTTAATTGAATATTTTTCACTAACTGAATTCTTCATGGAGAATGAGCCTGTATGGAAGAAATGTATCATTTTTGCTTTATCCTAATGCCAGTTAGGTTCCCATTTTGGTCCTGTAAGGCAGTTGTTTCTCAATTACATGGATCCTGGCCTCCAGCATTCCCAATACAGTGAAACCCACTTAATTGAGTATCTCTTAATTGAATAAGCCAGCTTACTGAATATGACTTCCAAACACATACCCAATTACTATACCTTCAGTACAATTTTGACCTGTTATTTTTAGCTCAACTTGACAAAGTCAAGCTGAGCTATTGCCATCACTTCTCGTCCGTTGGCGTACGTACGTTAGTATGTTAATACAATTTCCTTTGACTCACCTCACAGGTCGCATTTATGATCAGATCACTTTGAAACTTGGTATGCTTGTTTGGGGTGACCTCTAGAAGGCCTCAATATTTCCCTTTGGCACACCCTACAGGGCACATTTATGATTGGATTGCTTTGAAACCTGGTATGCTTGTTTAGGGTGACCTCTAGATGGGAGCTATAGATTTTCTTCAATTTCCGTCAAAAAATGTTGCCGAGGCCAACATTCTTAGAACTTAATTTAGTCAGAAGACCTCAATATTTCCCTTTGGCACACCCTACAGGGCACATTTATGATCAGATTGCTTTGAAACCTGGCATGCTTGCTTGGGGTGACCTCTAGATGGGAGCTATCGATTTTCTTCAATTTCCGTCAAAAAATGTTGCCGCGGCCAACATTCTCAGAACTAAGTTTAGTCAGACCACAATATTTCCCTTTGGCACACCCTACAGGGCACATTTATGATTGGATTGCTTTGAAACCTGGTATGCTAGTTTATGGTGACCTCTAGATGGGAGCTATCGATTTTCTTCAATTTCTGTCAAAAAATGTTGCCACGGCCAACGTTCTTAGAACTCAGTTTAGTCAGACCACAATATTTCCCTTTGGCACACCCTACAGGGCACATTTATGATTGGATTGCTTTGAAACCTGGTATGCTTATTTGGGGTGACCTCTAGATGGGAGCTATCGATTTTTTTCCATTCCATCAAAAAATGTTGCCGCGGCCAACATTCTTAGAACTTAGTTTAGTCAGAAGACCTCAATATTTCCCTTTGGCACACCCTACAGGGCACATTTATGATCGGATTGCTTTGAAACCTGGCATGCTTGTTTGGGGTGACCTCTAGATGGGAGCTATCGATTTTCTTCCATTTCCGTCAAAAAATGTTGCCACGGCCAATGTTCTTAGAACTTAGTTTAGTCAGACCTCAATATTTCCTTTTGGCACATCCTACAGGGCACTTTTATGATCGGATTGCTTTGAAACCTGGTATGCTTGTTTGGGGAGACCTCTAGATGGGAGCTATCGATTTTCTTCAATTTCCGTCAAAAAATGCTGCCGCTGCCAACGTTCTTAGAACTTAGTTTAGTCAGACCTCAATATTTCCCTTTGTCACACCCTACAGGGCACATTTATGATTGTATTGCTTTGAAACCTGGTATGCTTGTTTAAGGTGACCTCTAGATGGGAGCTATAGATTTTCTTCAATTTCCGTCAAAAAATGTTGCCGAGGCCAACATTCTTAGAACTTAGTTTAGTCAGAAGACCTCAATATTTCCCTTTGGCACACCCTACAGGGCACATTTATGATCGGATTGCTTTGAAACCTGGCATGCTTGTTTGGGGAGACCTCTAGATGGGAGCTATCGATTTTCTTCAATTTCCGTCAAAAAATGTTGCCGCTGCCAACGTTCTTAGTACTTAGTTTAATCAGACCTCAATATTTCCCTTTGGCACACCCTACAGGGCACACTTATGATTGGATTGCTTTGAAACCTGGCATGCTTGTTTGGGGTGACCTCTAGATGGGAGCTATTGATTTTCTTCAATTTCTGTCAAAGAATGTTGCCACGGCCAAAGTTCTTAGAACTTAGTTTAGTCAGACCTCAATTTTTAGCTCAACTTGACAAAGTCAAGCTGAGCTATTGCCATCACTTCTCGTCCGTCGGCGTACGTACATACGTACGTACGTATGTTAGTACGTTAGTACGTACGTCCACAATTTCCTTTGGCACACCTCACAGGTCGCATTTATGATCAGATTTCTTTGAAACTTGGTATGCTTGTTTGGGGTGACCTCTAGATGGGAGCTATCGATTTTCTTCAATTTCCATCAAAAAATGTTGCCGCGGCCAATGTTCTTAGAACTTAGTTTAGTCAAACCACAATATTTCCCTTTGGCACACCCTACAGGGCACATTTATGATTTGATTGCTTTGAAACCTGGTATGCTTATTTAGGGTGACCTCTAGATGGGAGCTATCGATTTTCTTCAATTTCCGGCAAAAAATGTTGCCACGGCCAACGTTCGTAGAACTTAGTTTAGTCATACCTCATTATTTCCCTTTGGCACACCCTACAGGGCACATTTATGATCAGATTGCTTTGAAACCTGGTATGCTTGTTTGGAGAGACCTCTAGATGGGAGCTATCGATTTTCGTCAATTTCTGTCAAAAAATGTTGCCGCGGCCAACGTTCTTAGAACTTAGTTCAGTCAGAAGACTCAATATTTCCCTTTGGCACACCCTACAGGGTACATTTATGATCGGATTGCTTTGAAACCTGGCATGCTTGTTTGGGGTGACCTCTAGATGGGAGCTATCGATTTTCTTCAATTTCCGTAAAAAAATGTTGCCGTGGCTAACGTTCTTAGAACTTAGTTTAGTCAAACCACAATATTTCCCTTTGGCACACCCTACAGGGCACATTTATGATTTGATTGCTTTCTCGTCCGTCGGCATATGTACGTACGTACGTATGTTAGTATGTACGTCCACAATTTTCTTTGGCGCACCTCACAGGTCGCATTTATGATCAGATTACTTTGAAACTTGGCATGCTTGTTTGGGGTGACCTCTAGATGGGAGCTATCGATTTTCTTCAATTTCCGGCAAAAAATGTTGCCGCGGCCAACGTTCTTAGAACTTAGTTTAGTCAAACCACAATATTTCCCCTTGGCACACCCTACAAGGCACATTTATGATTTGATTGCTTTGAAACCTGGTATGCTTATTTAGGGTGAGCTCTAGATGGGAGCTATCGATTTTCTTCAATTTCCGGCAAAAAATGTTGCCACGGCCAATGTTCGTAGAACTTAGTTTAGTCAGACCTCAATATTTCCCTTTGGCACACCCTACAGGGCACATTTATGATCAGATTGCTTTGAAACCTGGTATGCTTATTTAGGGTGACTTCTAGATGGGAGCTATCGATTTTCTTCAATTTCTGGCAAAAAGTGTTGCCACGGCCAACGTTCGTAGAACTTAGTTTAGTCAGACCTCAATATTTCCCTTTGGCACACCCTACAGGGTTCATTTATGACCAGATTGCCTTGAAACCTGGTATGCTTGTTTGGGGAGACCTCTAGATGGGAGCTATCGATTTTCGTCAATTTCTGTCCAAAAATGTTGCCACGGCCAACGTTCTTAGAACTTAGTTTAGTCAGAAGACTCAATATTTCCCTTTGGCACACCCTACAGGGTACATTTATAATCGGATTGCTTTGAAACCTGGCATGCTTGTTTGGGGTGACCTCTAGATGGGAGCTATCGATTTTCGTCAATTTCCGTCAAAAAATGTTGCCGCGGCCAACGTTCTTAGAACTTAGTTTAGTCAGAAGACTCAATATTTCCCCTTTGGCACACCCTACAGGGCACATTTATGATCGGATTGCTTTGAAACCTGGCATGATTGTTTGGGGTGACCTCTAGATGGGAGCTATCGATTTTCTTCAATTTCCATCAAAAAATGTTGCTGCAGCCAACATTCATAGAACTTAGTTTAGTCAGACCACAATATTTCTCTTTGGCTCACCCTACAGGGCACATTTATGATTAGATTGCTTTGAAACCTGGTATGCTTATTTAGGGTGACCTCTAGATGGGAGCTATCGATTTTCTTCCATTTCCATCAAAAAATGTTGCCACGGCCAACGTTCTTAGAATTTAGTCTAGTCAGACCACAATATTTCCCTTTTGTACACCCTACAGGGCACATTTATGATCGGATTGCTTTGAAACCTGACATGCTTGTTTGGGGAGGCCTCTAGATGGGAGCTATCGATTTTCTTCGGTTTCTGTCAAAAAATGTTGCCACTGGCAAAAAAAAATGACATTGGTACCAATGATCTTCAATTTTGCCATTTCATTTATAACTTACCAAGTTCAAGTTTGTCAAGTTGAGCTACAGTGTCATTGACACTTTCATTCTCTTTGGCACACCCTACAGGGCACATTTATGATTGGATTGCTTTGAAACCTGGTATGCTTGTTTGGGGTGACCTCTAGATGGGAGCTAACGATTTTTTTCCATTTCCATCAAAAAATGTTGCCGTGGCCAATGTTCTTAGAACTTAGTTTAGTCGGACCTCAATATTTCTCTTTGGCACACCCTACAGGGCACATTTATGATCAGATTGCTTTGAAACCTGGCATGCCTGTTTGGGTTTACCTCTAGATGGGAGCTATCGATTTCTTCGATTTCCGTCAAAATATGTTGCCACTGGCAATGACCTTCAATGAACTTTGTAAAAACTTAGTGCAGTTAACACACCCTGCGGAGCACATTTATGATTGGATCGCTTGCAAACTTGGTGAGCTTGTGTGGGGTGACATCTATATGGGAGCTGTCGATTTTCTTCCATTTCTGTCAAAAAATGTTGCCGCTGACCTTTGAACTTAGACCTCAATATTTCCCTTTAACACGGCCTTCAGGGCCCGTTTATGATCGAATCATTTTGAAACTTGGTATGTGTGTTCCGTGTGACCTCTAGATGTGAGCTATTGCTTTTTCTCATTTCCATAAAAATTTATTGTCGTTATCACCAACCTTTGAACTTACTGCATTTGTGCATCAACTTATCCCTTTTGCACTCTTTGCAGGGTATATTTATGAATTTCCATAAAAAAACCATTGCCACAAGCAATGACCTTCTACTTAGTGCATTTGTGCATTAACATATTCCATTGGCATGCCTCAAGAGGACACATTCATTATCAGGTTGTTTTGAAACTTTGTATGCTTATGCAGGGTGACAAAGATAGGAGCTATTGATTTTCTTTTCATTTCCATCAAAAACTGTTGCTGTTAGCAACAATCTTTGAATTTATTGCATTTGTGCATCAACATTCTTTGACATGGCCTACATGCCACATTTATCATAGGATTGTTTTTGAATTTGGTGTGCTCATTAGGCAAGAACTTTAGATAAGAGCTGTTGATAAGCATTCATTCCTGTGAAAAAAATTACCATTTACAATAACCTCTGAACATACTGCATTTGTGTATCAACATTCTTCTTTTAGCCAGTCTTACAGTTTACATTTAAAAATGCATGGATTACTCTGATGTTGTGCACACACAATGCTGTTATGTTGAAATTTCATCAAATAACATTGGTACCAATGATCTACAATTTTACCATTTCATTTATAAAATACAAGGTTAAAGTTTGTCAAGTTGTGCTGCAGTGTCATTGACACTTTCATTTTATATGTTATAAAATAAACTCCTGTCAATTGAATACAAAATCTTGTAATATGTCCTGAAATCAGTCTGAAAATCACCAAATTCTCCTTGTTTTTGACATATTTGGCCTCAGTACACCCATTTCCAATACATGCTTTTGTTCTATTATAAGAGAATAAGTACTCAGATGATCCCCAGAGTACATGGAAGTGACCCAATCACTGTTAATTGAATTTTCCTTTTAATAGAATAACTTTCACTGTCAAAGTAGCTATTGACTTAACAGGGTGTCACTGTATACTTAGTGGTTATTACTTGGTTACTTTCTTATCAGACAAGATATCAGCTTGAGCTAACTTCCTGTCAGCCCGAGTCAAAAGGTCAAATGTTGATGTAAAGTTACCAAGGGCTGACGTCTTGGGATGATTTGAAACTAACCAAGTAATAACCTCTTTATTTATTAAACAAAAACAGATAATTACAAAAATTTGCAGATTTGTTACAGTTTTCGGACAGTGTTGTTGTTTCTCATTCTTTTTACAAAGTCTGATGTTTCCTCTTCCATTCTTACCGTATTTACTCTATGTATTGGGACACTCTATGATTTGGTACACACATTTTTTCCAGAAAACTATATTTTTTTATGCTCCAAAGTTTGGGACATTCAGGAGATTTGTTTCCAGTTGGCCTGTCGCTAGTAGCAGACGACACTCATAAAAAAAATTCTTGAGTAACTAAAAGTTTTCATTTTTTGCTTCGAAAACATAGCTTATGATCCCTCATTGAAACGAGTGCATTGCGCTCGTTCCAATGAGGGATCATAAGCTATGTTTTCGAAGCAAAAAATGAAAATATAAAAAAAAATTGGACAGCGATTTTCGTATATAGTGATGGAAAACGAATCACACACAACTTTATTCAGCATCAAATCAAGACCAGTCTGTGTTCTTTCCCTATTTTCTAACAATTGGGACACCTGTGAAAATAATTATTTTTAGCTGTCCCAATACATAGAGTAAATACAGTAGTTCAGCTATCCAAATGTCTTGGCTTCCCCACTGTTGAAACCACGATGTTCGAATAATTAATCCCCATCTTCTCCCATTTCGATGAATCTCCGTTTACAAATCTGAATTTTAGTTTGCGATGAATTTTTTGTAAAACTCTTCTTTCTTCTCTTCATCAGCCTAATCTTTGCTTATTGCCATCATTAATTCCTCACTGTACATAAAACAATTCCCTCTTGCCTGTTAATGGCAATTTTACTAATTGATTGCTTTCAACAAATAATGGTGAACAATTTCGCGTAAACAAAAAGGCTGCGCCTAGTAAGCATCAAGGGAGACAACTCTAGCATGGTTCATATCATCCAAGATCAGCATCATATTAGCCGTGTTTGAAGTCATATCAGCTGAGCTTGATAATGGGCAATTCTAGAAAAATCATATCTAATAAATAAGTAGAAATATTCCTGACTTCACATTATCTAATCATGTGTTTTTATTGTATTTACAGATATTGGTTCATAATAAGTCAGTTATTGATAATAATGAAAGTAATATTATTGAACAGAGAATTTGTGATCTTAGTCCCTACAGAGAATATCAGTTTAGCATTACAAGCATTCCACTTATACTATCTGCCAACCTTATTAAAGAACCCATTGGATATTGGAGTGAATCCATGAGCAAAACTGTAAAAACCAATGAATCAGGTAATCATAATAGATGACAGATAGTAAATATTCTTTTCTCCCAATTAGGCCATTAAAAAAAATATATTGCTTCTCAAACCACTCCATCATCATAGAAAATCTACCTCTTCTTTATAATACCCATTCAAAGAGAATGGGGGTGGGGGTGGGTGTGGAGTTGGGGGAGGGGGGGGGGGGGGGGGTAAACTGGATTACAAGCATCCGTCCATCTGCAAAGATATATTACCAGTGAGTTGATGGATTTCAATGAAATTTGGTATGAGGGATCCTAATGACAAGCCGCTCCTGCACATGTTATAAAAAGTTGCCCACATTTTTTCAACAGAGTTATGAGCCTTACTTTGTTTTTAATGCATTTATGCTTCATCAGTTCAGCACTGCAGTGGGGTTACAATTGCTTTCAGTAGCTCATGTTTAACCTGGAAATATCTTAACCCTTTAGTTTCAACAAAACCATATCATGTGTCCCCCTCATTAGAACAAGCTCTTTGAGATTCTAATGAGGGCTCACATGATAGGTTTTGTCGAAATATTTGGAATAATTTTTAAAAAACAATAATGAAAATAATAAAATTTGATATTGTCTGAGTTGGATAAAGAATTAAATGATACTATCATGCAGTTGTAGAACTGAAAATTTAATCAACTATATACATGGGGGCACAGTGGCTCTGTATACTAAGGTGTACTGCATGTCAGTGACGAACTTGTCTTAACCAATGTTAACAATGCTTGTACAAAGTTAGTGTGTTGGAGAGTCTTGACAGTTGCTCACCAGTGCTTGGGGGTTCTCTCCAGGTACTCAAGCTTCCCCACCTGTAAAACTATTTGACACAAGGTGGCCCTGACTGTTGAAAGTGTCACTAAACCCCAATTAAAAAAAATATATATATATATTTTGTTGGTTAATTTTGCAACTGCAGAGTGTGAATTTTCATTGCTAACACATTTTAGTGTAACCAGTTAAATTAATAATTTGAATTATTTTTAGAAATAATTTCATTGATTAACTAAAGAAATAAGAGAAGCGTCCCTCCTTCATCATTAAATTCAGGGCAAAGTGCCAGAGAAACAAGAAACATTTTTAATAAACATTATTCTCAAATATTTGTAATTTTTAAAAAAATTTTCTCTCCATGAACTGTATAGTACTGTGATCACAAAAGTGGTATTTTTCCTGACCAGATTATGATTGGGTCATGACACACATTATGCTCCTGCGAATACGACCAAATCAAATACTGAATCAAATAATATTTGCGAATCGAATATCGAATTGAATACATAAGTATTGTTAGCCTATCTGTAGCACTTCGTCACAAAAAATCACAGTTAAATCCAGTGCACATTAATCATCGCCAATGACTTTTCATTTAGTTGCCTTCTTCACAAAGATAGAACCGAATTTTATAATACAGTGGGCAGATTCGCGCAAACATTCTGAAGTTGGTTTCATATTTTATTCTCAAATAATGAAATTCTCTGTGTGTCTTAGTAAGTCCAGGTTCATTTAAAAAAAGGAACATCCCGTTCCCAAAGGATTTCCAAAATGAAACTTGTAAATCTATTATTCTTCGCTGTTGCTGAGAAAGTCTATGTATATGCATCGACGCTGATGAACTGGCAACATATTACACATCGCATTCATTGGTAATTGATTCAATAATGGGAACTGAATAATGACCCCCTCCAATGCATGTTGGTATGAAACCAGTCCCTTCGAGTAGACACTGAACAGATAATCATTCCTGATGTAGGCCACAAAACCACAAAAACATTGAAGAAAATATTGAAGATATGAGACAGATATTTGGCATCAATTGTCGAATCAAATTTTAAGCGAACATTGTAATCAAATCGAATATCAAATTGAATATCATTTCGAATACCGAATATTCGCAGAGGCCTAACACACATATCCACCAGTTTGTCAAGGTTTCAAAATAAATATTGCGAAATCAAGACTGAATCACACAAAATAAATGAAAATAGCATCTTCGGTTCAATATTCTAGCATTTTCTTTCTGATGGGTGAAATTCTACATTACTGTGGGGTGAAAACCCAAACTAGAGTTTCAACTGGATCATAACCCAGTCCCGATCCATTCAAAATTCTCTGTCTATTGTGATCACATTACGGAGAGTGGTTTGCGAGTGGATAAGTGCACATGATTTAGCATTGCAAAGCCTTCTTGCACTCAAGGGACGAAATATACAACCACCAATGTTGATCTGTAGATTATGGGGCCTAAAACAAACCAAGAACAAGAACTTTTGATGGCAAAGAAATAATTACAAAAGTTAAAAATAAAACCAAAAACCGCCCGCCCGCAATTTTACAAAAAATGGCCTGAAAAACAGAAGATCTACTTTGTGGGGGCCTTATCGTTCGAAACTTAATAAAACTGCCAGCGGCCACACATCCCCCGAAAAAAGTGTGCAATTCAAGGTATTTGAAAAAAATTGAATTTTTCGAAGTCGAAAAAAGGGCATAACTCTCGCTAAAAATGTTGGGCCACATCCTGATGTGAACTTGACCTGTATTTTATGTTGATACACCTACATACCAAATTTTATTTGATTCAGACAACAACAACTACAGTTATTGGGAAACCAAAAAAAATGAATATTTTTATACTGTACCAATGACCCAGACTTAGCTGGTGCTAACTCTAAAATATTCAGGGCCAAACACAAATTCCCCCCCCCCCCCCCCTCCAATCCCCAAAATTTGCATCCAAATCAAAAAATCTAATTTCCTATATGGTCCTCCATACTTTTGCCTACTGTGCATGCGCAGTGTCAAGGAAGTACCGAAATTGGCACCATATCCCCATTTCTTTGTTTGGCCCTTCTATCAGTAATATCTCACTGATATCTGTGCTTATAATCTCAGTTAAAATGATGCCAGACACAAAATCATGATGGAAATGGTGGATCCAATGATGAAATAAGAGGATGAGAGGAAGGAACAGTGGATGGATGTATTCAGGGCTGTAACTTATAATTTTTATATAAAATTATTTCATGTTCCCTAATTTCGGGGCATGGGCCTGATGTTTTCATTCTTGCTATGAAATCGCCACTGTTTTGTTAAGTGTTTCCTCTCTCCCTTTCCTTGAAACCCCACTTGCTAGTCTCCCATGCTTTTAGTATAATTTTGGAAATTTTTTTATTGAAATTTCTTGGGAGTTTTAGCTCAGTTACAGAATGTTTATTCTGTTATCCCCATGATTACGTCACCCTTCTGGTGTTTAGGCATTTTTGTCATGCATCTACCATCTGATGTATTATTGCAGCTTCTTCTGTGGAAGATTCTGTTTTACATCGGATGGTGTTTTAAATTGGTTACTGATTTCGGTCCAGGTATTTCAGTGCCTGGAGTCTTGTTTCTGGTATTTATTGACTTTTGTTTACGCTGACAACGGTTACTTTCTGTTAGTGATTCCTTGCTTCTGTAAGGTTTATTATATAGTCAGATACATTAATACTATCCGTAAGTGTAACATTGATTTTTAGAAATGTTTTTGTCCACACTTAGGCTTTTTTGGGATCCATTTGGGCTCATCGTTCCCTTTGGGAACTTGGGCTCATGTCAAAATTTTTTCGAAAATTTTCTTTTGAATTGCTCTAGTTATTATGTATCTTTGTATTTTCAAGGGTTAGTGTGAGTACTACGGCTGTATAATATCTTTTAATTATGAAAGAATATTGTTCAAATTGTAATTCGAGGAAGTCTTCCTCCGATTCTCATGCTCATTGTATTTGCTGTAGTCACTGTACTCGCACTAATTCTTGTTCAGTTTGTGCCTGTTGGGATGACAAACGTTTGAGATGTGTGTCACGGTATATTGTTAGTGGTGAGAGGTCGATGCCGGTCCTCTCACCACAGGGTCACTCTAGTTTTTCAGTCTCTTTTTCAGAGGAACAAGAACAGGGTGATGTTTCCGTGATGTCTTCTGGAAGTGTGCTGCTGTCGTCGCAAATCAGTGAAGAGCTAGTGGCAAAAGTGCTCAAGGAAATTAGACAAGTGCCTAGATCCTTAGTAGGATTGACAGCCTTGTCGCCAGCTAGCTCGACTGTTGGATCTATCACTCGTAATGTGGGTGATGTGACGCTGGGTATGTCCGTTGCGGTCCAGGAGAGGAGAAAGGGTGTTGCAAGCACTATAATCTCGGATCACGCACACCCTGCGATGACGGATTGGAGGATGGATCAGAGGAAGCCAGTCAGTCTGGTAGCTAGCTCGTTCAGGTCTACCCGGTCCGCGAGCGAGAGAAGCCCCTCTCTCTTACAACAACATCTGGGGCCAGATGTTGTTGTGCATAACGTTCATCAGTCGGAGCATATGTCCACTCCTCCTGCTCAGGATGCTCTGTCGCATTGACAGCCGGGTTCGGCTAGTCTATTGGCTTCCTCTTCCACACGCCAGCACACACGACTTCACCTTGGCTTTGTGACCTCAGATATCCAGCCTGCTTCACCGACAAAGGATTCCATGTCATCTAGGTCACTCCATCCGGTAGCCAAGGACACGAGGCCTCACCAGTCGGGATGTACGCATAAAAGGATTATGCAGGATGTACCGTCCCAGGAGCTTCCAGTAGCTAAGCAATGTAAGGCTGCAGCTCCACAGGCCTCAGTGACGGACTTGCTATCAGAGATAGCGCAACTCATCGCAGCATCCCAGCAACCTTCGGAAATGGCTTCAGATCAGGAACTGTCGGAGGAAGCTGGGTCAGTACGTTCCTCTGCAGAGTCAGACAGGGATGACCGTGATTCGTATCTGGTCCAGTTGGATGGTGAAAGGGAAACTGTGGAGCTGGATTTTTATGCCCTCAAAAAATTTTCCATCCGTCCATCTGTACGAACATTTTGTATTACAACTCGAACATCAGTTGTCAGATTTTAATGTTCTTTGGTATGTTGATAGGGCAGCTTGGGGGAACGGATGCCCTTGTACCTAGGGTTTCGTCCGACAAATCTTACAGAAGTTATATCCCTTATTTACTTTTTCCGTCCGTCCGTTCGAACATTTTGTATTAACTCGAACATCAGTTGTCAGATTTTAATGTTCTTTGGTATGGTGATAGGGCAGCTTGGTGGAACGGATGCCCTTGTACCAAGGGTTTCGTCCAACAAATCTTACAGGAGTTATGTCCCTTATTTACTTTGAAAATTGATGATTTTTTGGTTTCCTACCAATTAAAATTGTTTGGCTGAACCGATGAGTTTCAAATTTTATATGCTGATTACTCATGTCAAAGTACAGGTTGGTTTCAATTTGAGGTTTGACTCGGCAATTTTTGATGCAGTTATGCCCCCTTTTTCACTTGGAAAAGATGGAAGACCAGTTCTACTTCTTCACTGGTTTGAGAATTTTTAACAAAGGTATGTACTATTCCTATTTTTGCCTCTTTCAGTTATTATTCAATATGGCACCATTCAAGTCATCTGCAATTATTTTTATAACTTTTTCTCTGTTACTGACTCCTTAGTGCTGTTCTGCAATGTAGCAGCAGTGAAGCTGTTGTCTGTTGTTACAAAACATATTAACAAAATATAAGTAATAATAATTTTATTGGCACTTTGCCATTCCTTACTGTTGTTCTGCAATGTAGTGTTATTCTGCAATGTAGCAGCAATGAAGCTGTTGTCTGATTATCCACATGTGAGTACGACTTGGCTACCTTCGGGGGCATTAGCACACGCGTTAGCGTTGCTCTTGTTCCCTTCTGGAACAGCATAAGATGGCGGTAGATTTTAGCCGTCCACACCTTCCAGAGGTTGTTCCATCGGACCAGAGAGCTGCGATACCAGATAAGACTGATAGCGTCACTGGATACAGACATTTTTGGCCGGATTAAGGATGATGTTCCTGAGTATCCGATCCAATCTAGCAATGTCTCACGCACGTTTGAATTGCTGAATGATGCTATTTTTAAGTTAGCCTCTAAGACAGGCAGATCCAGTTTCCTATCGCAACATGCTCCACAGCTGCCGTTCATCAACAATAGAAATAAATTTGAAACAGCAGAAAAGGGCATTCCGAGAGTTCCTCTGCGTTTAGACGATCAGGCCGAAGACTTGGAATTGTCTTTGCCGGCATCTTTGTCAATTCTCTCCAGTACGTTGGAGATGACAATCTCGTCTAACAGAGCCAGTTTAGACGCTTTATCATACACAGATCACCTTACCAGAGCATTAGCGCAACGTCTTGATGGTAAAGAATTCCAGGATGTTCAAACTTCCTTGAGAGTTCTTTCTAGGGCAATCGCATTTTCCACGTATAACTCTGCCCTTTCAGTGGCAAATTTGGAGTTAGATGTGATGCTGTCCTGGCTTCATCCACTAGGGTGGATTCTAAGGTGAAAAACTCTCTTCGAGTCGCTCCGGTTTCAGGAGAATTTCTCTTTGATGGTAAGCTTTCAATAATCTATGATCAGATTACCAAGAAGGCTTCAGATTCTCTGCTCTTTAAGTCTGTTTCTAAGAAACCGGACTCAGCAGAGAGGAGTAAGTCGGGTGCTTCTGGAGTGAGTACGTCCAAGGGAAGCTCCTATAGAGGATCTAAAAAATCCTCTAGCTCTTACTCCAGAGACCGTCAGAGTAGCGACTCAGGTAGGGGACGAAATGCTGGCCGAGTCAACTGGCCAGATGCCCCTAGGTCGACTGGTCGGGATGCTGGATGGGGAGGACGTAGTTTCTCCTCCCGCAAGCCTCGCAGGTCCAGGAGGTGAAGGTCAGAACCTCTATTGCGCTCCAGTGGGCGGAAGGCTGTCAAGATTTTTAACCAATTGGTTGTCAATTACGGACGACTGATGGGTACAGGAGGTTATTTCGGAAGGTCTAAAACTGTCCTTCAGGGAAAAACCTCTGTTAACACAAAGTCCACGATGGACTCAGCTTCCGTCCAACCTTCAGAAGAGAGATTCGCTTCTATCAGAGGTGCAATCTCTTCTGGAGAAGAACGCAATAGAGGTCATAGAAAACCAGGAATCTCCCGGTTTCTACAGTCACCTGTTCCTGGTACCAAAACCAGACAGCTCATTTTGTCCAGTTATAGATCTAAGCTGGATAAACAAGCCGATCGTGGCTCCGAAGTTTTATATGGAGACCATTTGATTGATGAGAGCGAGCATTCGAGTGAACGATTATGTTGCGAGCTTAGATCTCAAGGATGCATACTTTCACGTCATGGTACATCCGACGTTCAGAAAGTACCTTCGCTTCACCATCCTAGAAGTCATTTATCAGTTCCGAGCAATGTGGTTCGGACTGAATCTAGCGCCCTGGGCTTTCACTCGAATAATGAACTCGGTAATGACTCATTTCCGAGCTCATTCATCTGCGGTAACGTCGGCCTACTTGGACGACATTCTTCAGAGATACTGCGACAGATTAACTCTTCAGAACGATGTTCAGAGTCTGCTTCAATTGCTCCGACCTCTCGGTTTCATAGTAAATGAAAAGAAGTCGGATCTAGTTCCGTCCAAGTCATTCATTCACTTGGGAATGAGCTTTGAGACGCACAACAATCTGGTTCGTCTTCCGTTACCCAGAGCGAAATTAGTCGCACTCGCTTTTGTCTACACTCAGATGTAGTAACAGCGAGAGAATTTATGCGACTGATAGGTTTGTGCGGAGCCGCCGCGGACCTTATTCTGATGAGGCACTTATGCACTCATCCACTCCAGATATTTTTCACTCAGGCTTGGAGTGTGAAGATTCATTCGCTCGAAACGAACATCGTCTTGTCGAACCAAGTAAAACAAGAGATTCAGACATAGGCAGATATTCAGTGGTTGACTCTGGGAGTTCCACTGCAACTGCCGGATCGGGTTTTTACGATTATGATGGCTGCGAGTCAAACAGGTTGGGGCACGACATTGAGCCCAACAGATTTGAGGTTCCAGAGTCTTTGGGATCTGCAGTACCTGAACAAGCACATAAACATCAAAGAGATGATGTCAATTTGGCTTGCGCTACATCATTGGATGAACATAATTCAGAATTCACATGTTCAAATACTGTCCGACAATTCGACAGTAGTAGCATACATTAGAAACCAGGGAGGCACCATGTTCTTCTATCGGACCGTCATATTTTGGGTCGTCTAGCGGACTCTCTCTCGCGGAAAGGTCGCGAAAGGGCCCTCAGAAAGCGAGTATTCAATCAGATCTGCTACCAATGGGATCGTCCAATGATAGACTTGTTTGCGACGCATCTCAACAATCAGTTGCAGACGTATGTGTCGCCATGCCCAGATCCTCGAGCGTTCGCAGTAGACGCTCTCTCGATCTCTTGGGACGGAATGATAAGATACGTGTATCCTCCAGCTCCGTTGATTCAACAGATATTGCTAAAAATCAAGCAATCTCACTGCAAGATTCTGTTGGTAGCATCTCTGTCGCTCCAGAGACCATGGATAAATCTACTCAGGTGTCTGTTATGGGACATTCCTCGGAAGCTTTATCCATGGGAGGACCTTCTTTCGCAGGGGAAATCGCACACACTGCATCACAACCCGCAAGGTCTCAACCTTCACGTATTTCCGTTGTGCGGTCCTTCTTGCACGGCAAGCAATTTACAGGAAGAGCAGTGGACGTAATTTCTAGCTGTAGGAGGACCTTCTCTTCGCTAAATTATGCAACAAAGTGGAAGGTTTTCTCTCATTGGTGTAGGGATCATTCAATTGATATCTATGGTCCCTCCAATCCAGACATTGCTAATTTTTTGGTCTACTTGTTTGACAAGATCAAACTGCAGCCAGTGACTATTAAGGGTTATAGGTCTATGCTATCGGATACTTATGCTCATCATGATAGCTTACAAATTAGATCTAATGTCTCTTTATCAAAGTTAGTTAAAAACTTTTCGATAAATAGACCTAGAACCCTTAGATTAATTACTAAGTGGAATTTAGCTTAGGTTCTTCTGAAGCTCAAAGAAGCGCCTTTTGAACCCCTTGACACAGTAGACTTTAAATACATATCTTATAAGACAGCTTTTCTCTTAGCCTTTGCTTCCGCTAGAAGAGTTAGCGAGCTTCATGCTCTATCTGTTGATGATTCTCACTATCGTAGTGTTGGTATTACTATTACTTTAACTACAAATGTCGGATTTTTGGCTAAGAATCAGGCTCCTAATAAGTACCCGGAGCCGATTATTATTAGAGCTCTTCCGTCCTCAGATGGCCATAGGCCTTTGCTGTGTCTAGTTAGAGCTATGCGTATTTACAAACGCAGATCTGAGTTTATCAGAAAGGGACGAAAACGTTTTTTTCTGTCTCTGCTTCCTAATACATTACGTGTACGCTCCATTTAAAACCCCCTTTCATCACACCCGGTGAACACATTGTCTTCACGGGTCCACAACCCCCTTTGCGAGGCTAATTAAAGACGACTGGAAAATCCAGACATCAAAGGTGGTTCGTTTCTTGATGAAACCGAATTACTGATATCCAGTCGCATATGAAAAACATTCTGTGTTCATGCAATTAATACATCGATTCGTTTTCAAACATAATAAAAATGAATGTAGACTAATTCATTATTTGTCCCACAATAGGAATCAACTATGTATCTAAACAAAAAAATAGCATAAATGATGGACAACAACTTTGTTGTGAATGCGAATTAATTTCAAGCACATTGATAACAAGAAAGCCCTCATCTTAGCATTACGTGTACATTGCATACAAAACCGCACATGTTAATTACCTGTCGTTTGTGTAGAAACGACCGGGTATATGAAAAGCTGTTTTAGTGTGGTCATGTGAGAAGGATTACATAATCAATTAATGTTTGGCGAAAAAAAATCTTTCAGAGACTGTCCCTGATTAGCAATTATATTGTTCAGTCAGGAAATTTCTAAACCCTACATTTAATAAAATATTCAGATACAAATGCAATATCTTTCATTTCCAGAACTCTGTACTGCGGTTTAATATAGGAATTGAAAAAATCCGTCTGTTAATTCGTGAGATTTTCAATTTGTTTTCATATTAAAATAAAATTTTTGCTGATATATGATTTGGATTCCCTGGAATAGAACGAGTATTTCAGTGAATAAAATGTGTTCTTGATGTACGGTGTTTTTGAAACAACAATGTGACAGTCTTGGCAAAACATCCTGGCGTTTCGCTACGGCAATAGCTTTTCCGATACGGGATTATGGATTCTATACTGTGTAGAGTGCCCGAACATTTCAAAGTTAAAACCCAGTGATTTAATTTTTATTATAGCATAAGCATTTTACCGAAATAGTTTAGATGAACTAAAATGAGAATGTATTATTCATTAAAAAAATTAATCGTCCAATATGCAGGAAAAAGCATGAAAACCGCTAGCAAGCTTTCTGTTTTTACCCAACGTCAACAGCCAAATTCGGCCAGCACTATACACAAAACTCTCCATTCAAATTTTATTATGTTTTACATTTTTGTTAAAAAAACATAACTTATGACCTCTCATTGGAATGATCTCGATGATCGCAGTAAGGGAATGTCAACCAAGGTTTATGTTGCTTTGACCAGCTATGCCACACTGAAAGGGAAAAAGATTCCCATTCCGATAAGGCAAGCACTTCGAAGGGTTTTCCCTGTCATGTCCTTCCATCACACCCTGGACTGCATTGACAGTAAAACTTGTTTACCAACAGAAAATTATCAGTTAGATTTACCGAAAAATGTGTCCATTTTAAAAGATACCACCCTTGAAAAAAAATATTTTGGCAGGACACGCAACATGATCAGTGACATGAAAAAAAATGAAGAAGAAACAAATAAAAACACCGGTCAAACTTATCTCCCCTGGTCGAAACAGTTCTTTGTACTTTGTTTTCAAAAAAAGAAGTGAAATTATAAAAAAGGACCCCGATTAAATTTTAAAGAGACTCGTGAGTATAACCAAATCACGTCTCCCAACCACAAAAAAACTGTTAACTCCCCCCCCCCCCCCTCCCCAGTTAAATTATTCTTGTGTTTTTAAACAAACACGTTGAATGGATCACAACCTCGCTCAAGAGGTGTGCTGTCTGAAATATTTGCGGGGGGGGGGGGGGGGGGGGGTGGTCATTGCATTTCCACAAAATTTCTTAGACAATAATGTACACTGTGATAACATTTAATAGTGCTTCTTTCCCCGTGGCAACGGGAAGTGAAGCAGTGCTTATTTACTATGGTAAGAAAGTTCCGCTTTACTGGTGAAATAGGACCCAGTCACCAGTGCATGGGATGGATGTCCACTAAAATGGGCACCAAAGGGGTAAACGATAGTCTAAACTTGACTTTAGACATTTGTTGTGGTCGCAATTTATTTATTTATTGGTGCTTAATGTCACTTTTCTGCAAATATTGCCAATTGCGTCTGATGGGCACAATTAGCCATAGCTGATGAAAAGTGACCTTAAACACCAATAAATAGATAAATAAATAGCTAATGCTTCTTGCAAAGTGTCTAGTTTGTTCACACAATTTATTTCGTGTGTGTAGAAAGTTCGGGGTGAATAACAACTAAATCACACACAGAGTGAATTATCCACTCAACTTCAACTTACAGGCGCCGATAAACAGCAGACAAGCAAGCAAATTGTCTCTTGATGGATGCATAGATAAATCTGGTGGCCCTTAAAAAATCAGTTTGTGTAAAAAAAGATGAGTTCTGTAAAACATTCACTTGACAAGTGATTTGGTAGTAGTCCACCTGTCACGTACTGTGTATTTTTACCCATTAGTAGTTGAATGCTAACTCGATGGAATATTAGCAGAGATTTTCTATTCAAAAGCGCAAACAAAACCTGATCGATATTATAGTGCTTTGAAAGAGTGCTTGTGTATATATTTTTTTAAAAAGATAATATATTCTGTTATTCGTATGAGCGGGAGCGCGGTGGCTCAGTAGGTAGAGGTGCAGGCTGCAAGCCGAGAGGTCCTCGGTTCGAATCCCACCTGCGGCAACCGTGTTGTGTCCTTGGGAAAGACACTTCACCCCCATTGCCCACGTGGGGGAGCTGGCAGCTGCTCGTCGTTGCTCTGTGGTTCTCTCCGGGTACTCCGGCTTCCTCCACCTGTAAAACTGTCACGGTCATGATTAGCCATTGTGCATAAATATGTGACCTTAAACATCCATAAATAATTAAATAAGTTATTCGTGTGAGCAAATGTTTGTAGATAAAGCATTAAAGTCAGCTATCATTAATAAAAAAAGTTGCTCAATAAGGTATTGTTTGTTAAAATCACTTGGCCCTTATAATCAGTCAACACAGATGACTATCCATAAGATCATCATTGACAACTGCACTTGTTATCGTTGAAGTAATTACCATGGATACTAAAAAGTTCCCCTCAAAGCCAATTAGCTTATCCTATTTTTAGACACCCTATTATGCAGTCGACCAGTGGAGAAGAGAGAATATTTTAAATGGACTGTACACGTAATGAGAAGGGACATCACAGTCCATTTCATTTCTAGGTGGATTCAGTTGATTCTTCGTATTGCTTCTGAAAGTTTATCTTCAACTCAGCAGTCCATGCGTAAGATTTCAGCGCACGAAGTTAGAACGCTGTCTACATCTTAGGCATATGCTAATAGTATTGCTATTACGGATCTGATGAAGGCTGCATACTGGTCTCGGCCTTCTACATTCACTAATTTTAACCTTAGAAATATTGAGTCTATTTCTGGCGACCTCAGATGTTTAGGTCTGTTATCTGTTGCTCAGAATGTCGTCCACTAAACAGTTGCAACTATAGTTATGTTGGCTTTCTGCTCAAGCAGTGACTCTGTCCTGCTGCCCTCTTCATTCTGGGGTGATTGACCCAGAGCAAGGGGAAGGGGGGGGGGGGATGGTGTTCCCTCATACCACCGGCTTTATAGTGAAAAGCAAGGGAATACCTCCTCCTGAGTCAGTAATTCCGAGTCGGTGCTGGGATGGTTTTAAAGTGTAAAGCTAATGCCTATCTCATTTATGTAATATTTTTAAAGTGCAGCTCGGTGTGAAGCATTTGTATATGTCACGTGTCATACGAGCGTTAATATACAATCCTCGGATACTTTTAAATGAATATAAAGAGTCTCATTCTCTGGACTATCTTTATTTATTGGCTTTCCTTTAAGTAATTAGTATAATGGGTTATACTGGATGTTAATAGAGATCATTGATGTTATTGTGCTCAATTACGGATTGGTAATATGTCTTTCATTTTTTGTATAAACAAGAAAGATATATGTAAATCCTGTTTCTCCTTTTCTCCTTGAGGGGATAATTCTGTATATGTAATTGAGCCTATTGGATTTTCCTTTATGTCCTAGGCCCTCCAGCCTTTTTTCTATTCAGCCAAGTCTGGGTCATTGGTACAGTATAAAAATATGAACAAATTTATAGTACCCGGTAATTGATATATTTTTTATACTTACCAATGACCCAGATGGAGATGGCCCTCCCATGAGTTGGGAACTCATACCTCCCCGCTGATCATATAACATTTACCGGGCCCTGGTTGTAAGAATGGGGATTTGGCGCCAATTTCAGTACTTCCTTGACACTGCGCATGCGCAGTAGGCAAAAGTATGGAGGACCATACATTAGATGTTTTGATTTGGATGCAAATTTGGGGGATTGGGGGGCAAAATTTGTGTTTGGCCCTGAATATTTTAGAGTTAGCACCAGCTAAGTCTGGGTCATTGGTAAGTATAAAAAATATATATATTACTATAAATTTTTTCATTTTTGAAGTAAAAAAAGGGACATAACTCTGAGCAAAATTGTCAGGCCACACCACAACTCGAACTTGACCTGTATTTTATGTTGATGTACCTACATACCAAATTTCATTTGAATTGGCCAACTAAAACTGAAGTTACCATCAGGAAACCCCCCAAAAATGAATATTTGAAGTCGAAAAATGGCATAACTCTGGCAAAAATTGTTGGACAGCACCCCGATTCGATCTTGATCTGTATTTTATGTTGATAAACATACATACCAAATTTCATTTGATTTGGTCAACTGTAACAAAAGTTATCGGGAATCCAAAGTGAGACGGATGGACACATGTGGCCTCTTAGCCAGTACAGCTCTGCACAGGTTCACTGCTTTTAGGGGCAGCTAAATACAGGATAAATATAAGACCAAAGTGAGATGGATGGACGAACACTGGCTATTTTAATAATCCCCCCAAAAATTTTATTTGATTTAGTCAACAACAACTACAGTTATCATCGGCAAACCCCCCAAAAATAATTTTTTTAAGTTGAAAAAGGGGCATAACTCTAACAAAAATTGTTGGGCGACATCCCCGATTCGAACTTGACCTGTATTTTATTTTGATACACCTACATACCAAATTTCATTTGAATTGGCCAACTAAAACTGAAGTTACCGCCAGGAAACCCCCCAAAAATGAATATTTGAAATCGAAAAGGGCATAACTCTGGCAAAAATTGTTGGACAGCACCCCGATTCGATCTTGATCTGTATTTTATGTTGATACACATACATACCAAATTTCATTTGATTTGGTCAACTATAACAAAAGTTATCATCGGGAAACCAAAGTGAGACGGATGGACACATGTGGCCTCTTCGCCAGTACAGCTCTGCACAGGTTCACTGCTTTTAGGGGCAGCTAAATACAGGATAAATATAAGACATAGAGAGGAAATACGAGACATGGTTACCTTAAATTCTCACCTATTACAACTAGGCTCCAAAGGGATGATACTAAAATCACTGATAATACTCAAGAATTTACATTCAAATATAATATTAATGGTTTTACATCTATATGCTGCTGTAATGCCAAACAAAACATAATCTTCACTCACTGATTTGGTTAAAAATATATATTCCCCTCAAACATTATATATTTCCTTCAAAAAGGGCATTCCTGTTGCCAGTCATAATTTATGTAAAACTCCAATGGGGAAATCCATTATTTCATTCTGCAGTTTATTTTTTTTATTGATGTGTAGACATTATCTTCATCATCCACGTGTCTCTCCTCCCAACTTTCAATCCACCCTTGCATATTTGAGATTACAGGCTCTATGTTGTCCATGTGATTAGGTGCATATAAGTACAAGCAACATAAAACCTTTATATAACCAAATTAAAACAAGGCAGAATCTCAAAAACAAGTGCGATACATCGACAACTAATATGCATGTTTAAAAGTTTCATTTAGTTTAGTTTGTCATGAAGAAATGAAAATGTGTTTTGGACAGGAAAATGTAACTAAGAAAGGTATTTTTAGCATTTCACACACCACTGTGACCTGGAGCTTGGGATGTAGAATGTAAATGTGTGGTGCGACACATTGTGTACAACATATATACTATTCAAAGTTTGCTAAGCACCATATATTTGACACATCATTGTGAAATTTTCTTGTGACACATTTGCAATATTTTTGGTGGATATAATTTAGGAATGTATTGAGATGGTTCCCAGAGTTTACATCAGCTCTCTCTTAACAGGCAGACTTTTCGTGACAGTCATGGAAAGCATGTAACCCTTGATTTCCATAATGTTTTCGCGTACTGTCTACATGTACATGAGATGTGTAGGGTATTTGGTCTTCATTTCAACACAAACCCTTGTGATTTAATGATTGAAAATGGCGAATGCAAATGTAAGAAGACATTTGTCAGGAGCAGAAATGTGGTGGGCTGTAGGGATGGTGGAACAAGGGGCTACCCATCGTCAGGTTGGTGAAGCCCTTGGTGTGCACCATACGGTGATCACCACAGCCTGGGCAAGATTTCAGCAGTATGGCACACCAGTCAGACGACATGGTGGTGGCAGAGACAGGGCAACATCTGCAGATGAAGACTGGTTAGCTAAACTTGACATAGTCAAGATAAGCTATTGCCATCACGCGTGCGGAAGTCTGTTAGTCTTTGAGTCTGTTAGTCTGTTAGTCTGTGAGTCTGTGACATCTGTGACGTCTGTTCACATTTTCCTTTAGCACGGGCTACACCCCGCAGTTCTTGTCTGATCGTCACGAAATTTCATATGTAGGTTTGGGGTCATGTCTAGATGAGAATGTCCTCTTTTGGTCGCGATCAGGCAACCGGTACGGCTGCCCGAGCCCAAAACCCGAAAACCATTAGCACAGTCTACAGGTCGTAATTATGAAGGGATTTCATTGTAACTTGGTAGGATGCCTCTGTATAATGCCTAGATGAGAACGTCCCCTTTTGGGCATGATCTATCAACCGTGATGGCTGCCCAAGCCCGAAACCCAAAAACTTTTAGCACAGTCTGCAGGTCATGTGTAATGTGGAGGGATTTCATTGTAACTTGGTAGGATGACTCCTTATGATGTCTAGATGAGAATTTCCCCATTTGGGCATGATCTGCCAACTGTGATGACTGCCCGAGCCCAAAACCCGAAAACCTTTAGCACAGTCTACAGGTCATATTTATTGAGGAATTTCATTGTAACTTGGTGGGTTGACTTCATACAATGTCTAGATTAGAAAGTCTGCTTTTGGACGTGATTGGGCAACTGTGACGGCTACAGGGGCCCGAAGCCCGAAAACCTTTAGCACAGTCGAGAGGTCATATTTATGAAGGGATTTCATTGTGACTTGGCAGGATGACTCCAAATAATGTCTAGATGAGAACGTCCCATTTTGATCGCGATCATGCAGCCTTGATGGGTGCCTGAGCCCAAAAACCTTTAGCATAGGCAAAAGGTCATATTTATGGAAGGATTTCATTGTAACCTGTTAGGTTGACTCCATATAATGTCTAGATGATGACATCCCCTTTTGGTCGTGATTGGGCAACTGTGATGGCTCAAGTGCCCGAAGCCCGAAAACCTTTAGCACAGTCTACAGGTCATATTTATGAAGGGAGTTCATTGTAACTTCTTAGGATCACTCCAGATGATGCCCAGATGAGATTGTCCCCTATGGTTGTGATCATTCAGCCATGATGGCTGCCCGAGCCTGAAGCCCAAAAACCTTTAGCCCAGTCTACAGGTCATATTTATGAAGGGATTTCATTGTAACTTCTTAGGATCACTCCAGATGATGCCCAGATGAGATTGTCCCCTATGGTTGCGATCATTCAGCCATGATGGCTGCCCGAGCCCAAAGCCCGAAATCATTTAGCCCAGTCTACAGGTCATATTTATGAAGGGATTTCATTGTAACTTGGTAGGTTAACTTCATATAATGTCTAGATGAGAACATCACCTTTTGGACATGATTGGGCAACTGTGACGGCTAAAGGTGCCCAAAGCCCGAACACCTTTAGCACAGTCTACAGGTCATATTTTTGAGGGGATTTCATTGTATCTTGGTAGGATGACTCCAAATAATGTCTAGATGAGAACGTCCCATTTTGATCGCGATCATTCAGCCTTGATGGGTGCCCGAGCCCAAAAACCTTTAGCATAGGCAAAAGGTCATATTTATGGAAGGATTTCGTTGTAACCTATTAGGTTGACTCCATATAACGTCTAGATGATGACATCCCCTTTTGGTTGTGATTGGTCAGCTGTGATGGCTACAAGTGCCCAAAGCCCAAAAACCTTGAGCACAGTCTACAGGTCATATTTATGAAGGGATTTCATTGTAACTTGGTAGGTTGACTTCATATAATGTCTAGATGAGAACGTCCCCTTTCGGACATGATTGGGCAACTTTGACGGCTAAAGGTGCCCGAAGCCCGAAAACCTTTAGCACTGTCTACAGGTCATATTTATGAAGGGATTTCATTGTAACTTGGTAGGATGACTCCAAATAATGTCTAGATGAGAACGTCCCATTTTGGCCGTGATCATTCAGCCTTGTTGGGTGCCTGAGCCCAAAAACCTTTAGCATTGGCAAAAGGTTATATTTATAGAAGGATTTCATTGTAACCTGTTAGGTTGACTCCTTATAATGCCTAGATGATGACATCCCCTTTTGATCGTGATTGGTCAACTCTGATGGCTACAGGTGCCCGAAGCCCGAAAACCTTGAGTACAGCCTACAGATCATATTTATGAGGGGATTTCATTGTAACTTCGCAGGATCACTCCAGATGATGCCCAGATGAGATTGTCCCCTTTGGTTGCGATCATTCAGCCATGATGGCTGCCCGAGCCTGAAGCCCGAAAACATTTAGCACAGTCTACAGGTCATATTTATGAAGGGATTTCATTGTAACTTGGTAGGTTGACTTCATATAATGTCTGGATGAGAACGTCCCCTTTTGGACACGATTGGGCAACTGTGACGGCTTCAGGGGCCCAAAGCCCAAAAACCTTTAGAACAGTCTACAGGTCATAATTATGAAGGGATTTCATTGTAGCTTGGTAGGATGACTCCAAATAGTGTCCAGATGAGAACGTCCCCTTTTGGTCACGAGCATTCAGCCTTGATGGCTGCCCGAGCCCAAAAACCTTTAGCATGTCTGTGGGTTGTATTTATGGAAGGATTTCATTGTAACTTGTTAGATTGACTCCATATAATGCCTAGATGATGACATCCCCTTTTGGTTGTGGTTGGTCAACTGTGATGGCTACAGGTGCCTGAAGCCCGAAAATCTTGAGCATAGTCTACAGGTCATATTTATGAAGGGAGTTCATTGTAACTTCTTAGGATCACTCCAGATGATGCCCAGATGAGATTGTCCCCTATGGTTGTGATCATTCAGCCATGATGGCTGCCTGAGCCTGAAGCCCGAAAACCTTTAGCCCAGTCTACAGGTCATATTTATGAAGGGACTTCATTGTAACTTCTTAGGATCACTCCAGATGATGCCCAGATGAGATTGTCCCCTATGGTTGCGATCATTCAGCCATGATGGCTGCCCGAGCCCGAAGCCCGAAATCATTTAGCCCAGTCTACAGGTCATATTTATGAAGGGATTTCATTGTAACTTGGTAGGTTAACTTCATATAATGTCTAGATGAGAGCATCACCTTTTGGACATGATTGGGCAACTGTGACGGCTAAAGGTGCCCAAAGCCCGAACACCTTCATCACAGTCTACAGGTCATATTTTTGAGGGGATTTCATTGTATCTTGGTAGGATGACTCCAAATAATGTCTAGATGAGAACGTCCCATTTTGATCGCGATCATTCAGCTTTGATGGGTGCCCGAGCCCAAAAACCTTTAGCATAGGCAAAAGGTCATATTTATGGAAGGATTTTGTTGTAACCTATTAGGTTGACTCCATATAATGTCTAGATGATGACATCCCCTTTTGGTTGTGATTGGTCAGCTGTGATGGCTACAAGTGCCCGAAGCCCAAAAACCTTGAGCACAGTCTACAGGTCATATTTATGAAGGGATTTCATTGTAACTTGGTAGGTTGACTTCATATAATGTCTAGAAGAGAACATCCCCTTTCGGACATGATTGGGCAACTTTGACGGCTAAAGGTGCCCGAAGCCCGAAAACCTTTAGCACTGTCTACAGGTCATATTTATGAAGGGATTTCATTGTAACTTGGTAGGATGACTCCAAATAATGTCTAGATGAGAACGTCCCATTTTGGCCGTGATCATTTAGCCTTGTTGGGTGCCTGAGCCCAGAAACCTTTAGCATTGGCAAAAGGTTATATTTATAGAAGGATTTCATTGTAACCTCTTAGGTTGACTCCTTATAATGCCTAGATGATGACATCCCCTTTTGATCGTGATTGGTCAACTCTGATGGCTACAGGTGCCCGAAGCCCGAAAACCTTGAGTACAGCCTACAGATCATATTTATGAGGGGATTTCATTGTAACTTCGCAGGATCACTCCAGATGATGCCCAGATGAGATTGTCCCCTTTGGTTGCGATCATTCAACCATGATGGCTGCCCGAGCCTGAAGCCCGAAAACATTTAGCACAGTCTACAGGTCATATTTATGAAGGGATTTCATTGTAACTTGGTAGGTTGACTTCATATAATGTCTGGATGAGAACGTCCCCTTTTGGACATGATTGGGCAACTGTGACGGCTTCAGGGGCCCAAAGCCCGAAAACCTTTAGAACAGTCTACAGGTCATAATTATGAAGGGATTTCATTGTAGCTTGGTAGGATGACTCCAAATAGTGTCCAGATGAGAACGTCCCCTTTTGGTCACGAGCATTCAGCCTTGATGGCTGCCCGAGCCCAAAAACCTTTAGCATGTCTGTGGGTCGTATTTATGGAAGGATTTCATTGTAACTTGTTAGATTGACTCCATATAATGCCTAGATGATGACATCCCCTTTTGGTTGTGGTTGGTCAACTGTGATGGCTACAGGTGCCTGAAGCCCGAAAATCTTGAGCATAGTCTACAGGTCATATTGATGAAGGAATTTCATTGTAACTTCATAGGATCACTCCAGATGATGTCCAGATGAGAATGCCCCCTTCTGGTTGCGATCATTCAACCATGATGTCTGTCCAAGCCTAAAGCCTGAAAACCTTTAGCACAGTCTTCAGATCATATTTATGAAGGGATTTCATTGTAACTTGGTAGGTTGACTTCATGTAACGTCTAGATGAGAACAACCCCTTTTGGACACCATTAGGCAACTGTGTTGGCTATAGGGGCCCAAAGCCCGAAAATCTTTAGCACAGTCTACAGGTGATATTTATGAAGGGATTTCATTGTACCTTGGTAGGATGACTCTAAATAATGTCTAGATGAGAATGTCCCCTTTTGGTCACGATCATTCAGCCTTGATGGCTGCCCGAACCCAAAACCCCAAAATCTTTAGCATAGTCTATTGGTCATATTTATGGAAGGACTTCATTGTAACCCGTAAGTTTGACTCCATATAATGCCTAGATGATGACATCCCCTTTTGGTCGTGATTGGTCAACTGTGACGGCTTCAGGGGCCCGAAGCCCAAAAACCTTGAGCACAGTCTACAGGTCATATTTATGAAGGGATTTCATTGTAACTTTGTAGGATCACTCCAGATGCTGCCCAGATGAGAATGTCCCCTTTTGGTTGCGATCATTCAACCATGATGGCTGCCAGAGCCCAAAGCCCAAAAACCTTTAGCACAGTCTACAGGTCATATTTATTAAGGGATTTCATTGTAGCTTGGTAGGTTGACTTCATATAATGTCTAGATGAGAACATCCTCTTTGGATGCAATTGGGAAACTGACGGCTACAGGGGCGCGAAGTCCAAAAACCTTTAGCACAGTCTACAGCCCATATTTATGAAGGGATTTTAATGTAACTTGATAGGATGACTCGCTTTGGAATAATTTCACTGTAACTTGGTAACTTTTGTTGATATACGTTAACTGTGAGGGCCACATACATTAACTGTGAGGTCATATTAAACCACCCCTCAGCTCTTTAGTACAGTGTACACCTCATATTATTTTTATCAACATAGCATACAGGAAACAGAGATGAACATATTCCCAATTATCACAATTCTTGTCTTATTTCATAATCCTTTCATAAACATTGAACATTATCCTTTTCATCAAACACAACACACAAGTTAAGCTACAGTGTCATTGACACTTTCATTTTTAATCACTCTGGCCCGTAGGAACCGCTTTGACACAGCAACCCAGATTCGCAGTGACCTTCAGAATGCATCCGGGGAAAATGTTTTGACCCAGACTATCTGGGCAAGGTTGCACCAAGGTGGCCTCCGATCGAGAAGACCATGTATTCGCATTCAGCTGTCCCAGAACCACCACCAGGCACGATATGAATGGGCCATGGATCACGTTGGATGGACCAGAGAAGATTGACGACCTGTCTTTTTTACAGATGAGTCAAGGTACTGCCTAGACAACACAGATAGGCGTTCTATGGTATGGAGAAGACCAGGAGAGCGATTCCATGCAGCCAACCTTGCTGACCACTATGGTGGAGGGTCAATAATGGTCTGTGGCGGCATCTGCTGGATGGACGTACAGAGCTCTGTGTCCTTGACCATGGTACATTGACTGCACAGCAGTATATTAATGAGATCCTGGATGCCACTGTCAGATTGTATGCAGGTTCAGTGGGTGATAGATTCATTCTGATGGACAATAATGCCCTCCCTCATGTTGCCCATGCTGTCCGGGAGTACCGACAGAGGAAGGGGATTGAGCGTATGGATTGGCCAACAAGATCCCCTGACCTCAATCTAATCGAACATGTCTGGAATGAGTTGCAGCTTGCAATTTCAGTCCATCCAGTCCAACCTGTGCACCTGTGATTATAGTTCTAGCCAGACAATATTTGCCAGAGTTATGTACCTTTTTGACTTGAAATAACTGCTGCATATGTCTGAATTTTGTCAGATTTTCTCAGATGTTTATGGGCTGCTGCTTTTGAAACGTGGTATGGATGTTCATTACCATGGGAACCTGTGCACCTGTGATTATAGTTCCGGTCAGACTATTATTGCCAGAGTTATGCCCCTTTTTGACTTGAAACAGCTTCCACATTGACCTAAATTTTGAGGGGAGATTTTCTGAGATGTTTATGGGTTGATTCATTTGAAACATGGTATGGATTTTCACTACCCTAGGAACCCGTGCACCTGCGATTATAGTTTCGATCAGACTTTTTTGCCAGAGTTATGTCCCTTTTCATCTCAGGATAATTTACTGCATAGGCTTGAATTTTGACCTGAATCTTGTATAACTATTGCTTTAGCAGTATGCCAATCATGGCAGTGGGTACTGTTGACCGGCCCACCTAGGACAGTCACATCTCTAGTTTTTCATGAGAATTACAATCCTCAGTGGCAGAACATACTGGCCAATTTTGTGACAGGAGGGGACTTTTACTCTTCTATGAAGGCAAGTAAACAACCAGGAGTTAAGAATTTGAAACTTTAAACATCCTATTACACATGCTTAGTCAGGATTACTGTCCAATACAACTGCTACATTACTCAGGTACATTTAGCACTGAATTCTCCCCATTATATCAGTGAAAACTTGTGATTGTTTATATTTATTAATTTCCCTGTGGGTACCTTGGGAAGTGAAACTTTGCTTTTTTCTTTTGGTAAACAAGCTCTTTTTTACTGGTAAAAGAAGACCCAGTACTCAATGCTTGAATTAAAATATCTGCGAATGTGCCATTCTAAGAGAGAGTACGCTTCAGTGGGAAAGAGACAGAGAGACAGATATATGTGATGGGGGGGGGGGGGGGGGGGGGGGGGCGAGTAAGAAAAAGTGAAAGAAAATTAGTACACGAAATTATACGCAAGTGCATGTGGGCGTATGTCTGCATATTACTCTCTGTGTGTTTGTGTGTGGGGGGGGGGGGGGGGTCCGCAAGGGTGTGTATTTTGGTGTGAGTGCATGTGTTTTGGTTTTTCAGGTTTGGGTTTTTGGTTGTTTTTTTTTGTTTTTTTATGAACTACTGTAAAAAAAGACCTACCTCTGATGAAAATGTGTCTCTTAAGCCTCCATAGGCTGGATTTCATACAAATATTTTGAAAATACTCTACATGTATGTATATTATATTATGCATGTGTATTGAAATGTGACACTTTAATAAAATATTATTCTACGGCTACTACATAAAAGTAGTCGGGATTGAAGTGATTAATTAGGTACAGTAGATTAAACTACCACTTGCACAAGGTGTGAAATGACATTTGAGTGGTGCGACAAAGCACAGAGCTGTCCTTCAAACCAACATCTGTTTTAACACCTCTGCACATGACAAGCTTGAGAAAAAATAAGAGACAAATCAATATTTTCAATTACTTTTTATTAATTCAGTAATCATAATTATAACCATATGTAAATAAAATCAATAGAAAATAATATTTTTTTTTTATTTCCAATAATGACATGCCGATCGACAAGCCAGACCACCATACATCGTAACCCTAGCTCAAACATGCCCCGAAATTTCGTATTATAATTTTTTTGTTTTGTCCCCCCACACGTGTCTTGAAACCCCCAAAATTAAAATAGGTCTTTCAGACAGGAGATTTTAGTTCCTCTATCGGAGATTTTCTGACGCCACCCCTGATTTTTGCGTGCAGCCAAGCACATCAAAAATTTCAGTGTCTTGGCAGTGTAAGATTCAATCATCCATACCACTCCTAAATGGTGAAGTAAATAGCCCTCCCCCTCCCTCCCTCCCCATCCCCGAAACGAGGCAATTGGGTCCCAGACTCCCATAAACCCACACGCACAAATAGGCCTATTTCATTGATCGCTTGCCCCCCCCCCCCCCCCCACCCCACCCCCCCCCCCCCACCCCCATCTTGGCCAGTTTTCCTTGCTAATGCATGCAGGCGCTTCAATATATGGATTCCGAAGCGTCTTGGGCTGAAACGTCACAGGGCCACCACAAGCATTCCTTTTTCGTTAATGTAGTTTATATATTTACATTTTAACATTCCACTCTGAACTCAACTTTTAAAATCCTAAATCAGATTCCCTTCCTCCCCAACCCACAATTTATTCAAAATTCAGTACCGGTAACATGATTCTTCTCCCCGTGAATAGCTACAGTTAGGTAAAAGACCGTCTGGGAAATGTCCAGATATTGTGCTGGTTAACTTATAATTTTGTCAACTCACATCCATGATTTCAGTACGGTACAATATTTATATTTTCGTAATTCCTCGAGTTCTGAATCGATTTTGATGAACAACATTCCGAATCGCAATAGCTTTCAATAACTTTTTCAAATATTGAACTATCTTTTTAATATTTCAAGTAAAAGTAAAAGTAATATTTCACTGACTGTGAAAAAATTTGATCTAATTAAGAGCCGGTGACTGAGAGATCAAACGATAAACCGAGGTCAGCCGAACATCCCATCACACAGTTTGACATATTCATGCGAGATTAAAAACACAATTCAAACTCCATATTTTGATCGTTTTTTCTGCCATATTAATGCTTTTTATTATCAAAAAACATGTATGGAGCATACGTATTAAATTTATACTTAAGTGCAATACCTAACAATCACTAAATAACAATGAACTGAAACTATTTTTGGTGGAAGAATAAACCTGATTACCGCACTTGCAAAAAACACAAGTTAATTATAGACAAATTGAAGTCACGTGGTGGGGTTTTGAGACCCCACCTCGTAGTATAATTAGTGGGGTCTCAATTTCTGTGTTCATATGGGCAGTGTACACGACATGGTCTGGAAAAAGTATGGAATTTTTAAAAACATATTCCAGGCCTGGAAAATGACATTTTCATATAAATGGTATGGAAAAAGTATGTAAATTTAATTAAATATATTCACAATCACTTTCGCTCTTCATGAAATTCAAATTTCTTAATAAATTTCTTTTTGTTTTAGTTTTTATTTTGTTTTGAATCAAATTTGAAACTCATAAAATTTAGGCCTTTGTAACCCAACACTGAAATAACCGATCTGACATGAACATTAACCACCATTAATTAATCCATATATTTCTGTGATCAAAATGGCTGCACCCAGTGATAATGTGTTTTTGCTGTTAATGTCAAGAATATCAACACACAAACTTGAAAATTTGATCTGATAAGTTGCGGCATTGTGTAATACCTTCAACAAATTAAAGTGAAAGGAAATGGGAAAATGTTTTTCAGATACGTGGTTAAAAAATCCCAAATGCACACACTGGATAAGCAGGAACACGAACTTCAAAACAAAGTCAGAGCAAAATGTCTTGTCTATGACAAGGCTTTTGACATCTCAAATACAGGGGATGTGGCATTAACAAGACATAAGGCCTCCAGATAAAACTTTCTTATCAACCTACCTTACAATTGTTTACAACAGGCTTGCATTCCTTGGAAGTCCCTAGCTTGGAAGTATACTCTCTATTTTGATCTTTCTCAAGCGATTTGGGAAAGAAAAGTGGTGCAAAAGCACCAAGAAAAAATAAGCCAAAACTGGGTCGAGTGCCACTGGTGCACACCCAGTAGGGGTTGCTCCTCTCCTAGAATAGATCCATGACTTCTGGTACCAGTGCGCAGACGTGGAACCAATGACCCATTCTTTTTTCTTCCACCATCTTAGGAATATGTGCTTTCGTTTGCTCTGATAAACAGTGGATAACTCAACTCATTTACACCATGTTCCTGTGACTGAATTATGGATCCGCTGATCTTCAAATAACCGGGCTGTGTTTTTTGTATATTCTCGTAATAACATTCAACCACATTTTTTTGTATTTATTATTTTCTCCGAGTTCGTGCACGACTTTCGTGTACCATGCTGTTCGGTTATTGGTTCACAATTTATGCTATCCTTTTGGATATTATTTTTAGAGTTAGGTGTCAGTGGGGAGGGGAGGTGCTATTCTGACAGGATTTCTTTCCTCCGATGAGGGTGGAATTTCTGCTTTCTGGGTCCCTTTTGGCTGTTTGGGTTCTGTTGTGTTTCCACCAGGCCTTTATTTCCTGCCACCTTCCTCTTGTAGTTAGGGGTGTTCTACTTCTTTTTTCTGTAGGGTTCACCTTCCATTCTACTTCTCTCACCTCTGCTATGCCCAGGACAGTTCCTTGTGGGCAATGCCTTTTGCCCAAGCATGTGGATGATTCTCATGCTTCATGTTCCACATGTAAAGGGTGTTCTTCTGATTGACCCTGTGGGCTCTGTGGGTCTTGGTCGTCCACGTTTTGGGCTTCCGTGAACCATGTGGTGCATTTTCGTCGCCCTTCCTTCTGCGCCTGAGGGAAAGAGGATCGCTGTCGTCCAGGGCCTCCCGACACGGACACATCTGGTGAGAGTTTAACCCCCTCCATGGGGGATGTGCAGTCTTTTCCTGCAGTGGATACTGCGGGTGCTATTGAATTATATGGTGAAGAGATGCCTGGTTCCGGGATGGTTGTCCCTCTCCAGTCGACATCTGAGGCTGTCACTAGGGTTGTGACTCCTCCCTTGGAGCTGAGCTTGGTTGCTCTCGCTGCCTTTCCATCGGTTTCAACAGCTTCCGATGTATCTGCTGTTCTGTCTGCAACATCTACAGTTATCGTTTCAACCAACCTCGGCTTATCCCTGCAGGGGTCTTCAGGGATGTCTGGTAATTTGGGCATGGGATATCGTCCTCAGCCTTACCTGGCTTCAACTCGGCTAAGTTGGAAGGGTCTGCCAGCCAGATCCTCTACTGTGGTCTCTCTGTCGTCAAGTCCAGCAGGTTTTTCCTTGGATTCAGATGTTCATGGTGGGGTCAGCATGGACTCCGTTGCATTTCCATCCATGCACTCTGGTCCTTCGTCCAGTTTTGCAGGTTGGGCACATTTTGTGTTCCCACACGTCAGATCCTCAGGGTATGTTTTGGCTGCCACCACTCCCCCCCCCCCCCCCCCCCCTCCCAAAGACACTTCTAAGAGGGTCAGGAGAGAAGCCTCTTTACCGGGTCGTTTCCATGTTGAACCAGCTAATACGGGCCGTGAGCTAAGGGAGACCCTCTCCTTGCTCACGCAGGTTCTTTCTGCTGCATCACTTCTCGGGATTGGAAGCAGGCTGCTTTCTGATCCCCCTGGGCTATATGTCTTCCGACTTGGCCTGAGGTTTCAGCCAAAAGGTTTCAGATCATTGGTCAGGTGCCTACAGCCTATGGAACAACCTGTTTCTGGGCACCTTCAATTGTACCAGTCGGTACAAATGGTCAACGCTATTGCAGCATTGGACTCTAAGCTGATTTCGAAGGCTATGAAGACTTTGTTCTTCACCAGGGCTGATACCTTTTTGCCTCCAGTGCATTATCGTTCCTACGATTCTGCCAATCCGTCTGTCTGCCAGACTTTGACGGTCTTGGATCAGGACTCCTCCTCCCTCAGGATTTCCAAGCCCAAGTCAGCCGTTATTCCTATGGCAACTCTGAAGTCCCTGTTGGGCTTATCAAGAGAGGTGCCAGGCATGCTTTCTCTCTTGGATCCCATCGTCTCTGCCTTGGCTTCTTTTCTGCCTCCAGATAAGTTTGACGACATACAGGCTCCTTTGTGATCTCTAAGGCGCTCATGCATCTTATTCACATGCATGCCTGTAAAATGGCTAACTTGGAATTAGTTCGTCGGGATGTTGTGTTGAGCGAAGGGTAGTTCGTTGCTCGTCGGCCTGCTCCACCCCCCCCCCCCTGCCGCCCTCACTGAACTAGAAACTGGGGCACAAGGAATCAGTCAACAAGTTCAATTGATGAAAATTAAATATTCAACTTTATTTGTGAACTAACAGAAACACCAAACATGGTCCCAGTCGCCCCACACGTCCTACAACTTCACAGACCTTCCCCTCATTATGTAATCGTAGAAGGGGCTGTTATTACAATATTAGCATAAAGTTTTGCCTGTGCGAGTATCGAAAATAGGTGATACACGGTCACTGTACGACAAACAATAAATGGCACTTATCCAATCCATTGAATTTTAACAGATGATAAAAAGATAAGAGTAATGAATCCAATGATCGGTTATTTTAATATTGATTTTCGAAAACGAAATGCCCCTTTTCAGACAATATGAACGTTGTTGATTAACCTAGTTACGTCCACCTGTGAAAAACGCCACTAAGGGGAGGTAAAAATTAACTACACATTAAAAGGGGATCAATTACTTTTCGGCCTGACGCTTTCTGTCCTCGGGTTTGGCACTTTTTGGCCTTGGGGTTTTTCGGGGTCTTTCATGGACATTTTTCCATGTGGATGAGCAAGAACAAAATAAAAAAAAAATGTACAAATTTTTTTATTATATTTTGATAACGAATCGACATGAAAAAAAAAATGTACATAACTACATTTTTGCAGATGATACATTTCACTACAAAGAGCTGTAAACATTGTTATGAGCTGACAATAATTTGAAAGTGTGACAATTTGACAGATTAACTTCTCTGACAAGATGACGAAGATGCAATCAATTGTTTTTTTTTAGCAATCTTAAGGATGAATTACTTTCCAAACAATCTCAACATCCATTGTATTTCAAACAAGCAGGTGATTGAAATTGCAAAGAATACACACATTGTTTGGAAAACGATTTATCTAATAGACTGTTTAGAAAAGAATTTCTTGCAGCCTGGTAGATGAATTCTAAATTGATTAGCACTGATGAACTTTACAACTTCATCATTATTTACTGGAAAGCAATTACTACATTTAGGTACATTGAAAAACGTTAGCGCTATGACCGGATCTCTTGAAAGTATAAAATTATTTTGCAGTTATTTACTGGAAAACACCTATTGGTGCTTTACAGTAAATAATTGCAAAATAATTATGTTAGGGGAGGCGTGACTTTAAGTTGTAAATTATTTTAGAGTTCTTTATTGGAAAACAATTACTACATATACATCGAAAAACAGTAGATCTACAACCAGATCACTTGAAACTATAAAATTATTTTGTAGTTATTTACTGGAAAACACCAATTGGTGCTTTTCAGTAAATAACTTAAAAATAATTCCACTACTTTATAATTAACGGATAACATTATAAATACTGGCAGTATTACGCAGGAACAGAGCTGTGTGCATTGTAAAAATCTAGTTAATCCCTTACTTAATTCTCCTCTGAAACCACTGGTCTGATGTTCACGAAACTTCATGTGGATGTTCATTACTATATGGCAATTCAGGTTTGTTCAAATGAAATGGCCACGTTTCTTGGGGGCTCTGTATGGGGCATAACTCTGATAGCACCGTATGAATTATTGAAAAATTATTAAAAAATCTTCTCCAGAACCAGTGGGCAAAATCTTTTGATACTTGGTATGCAGCATCTTGGTATGGGTCTGATTCAAGTTTGTTCAAATCGAGTCCCTCAACCAATATTGGGGTGTGAATTATCACTTAGTACAGTTCAAGAAAAATTCTTTAAAAATCTTCTCCAGAACCAGTGGACAGAATCTTTTGATATTTGGTATGCAGGATGCTAGTATGGGTCTGATTCAAGGTTGTTTAAATCGAGTCTCCCCTCTCTCCCCCCCCCCCCCCCCCATTGATTGCTCCCTTCTGGCCAAGAATCAGATGCCAGAAACTACTCCACCTCCTATCTATACCAGGGCTCTTCCTTCTGCCGAGGGTAATCGCCCTTTGCTCTGTCTGGTTCGTGCAATTCGCATTTGTCTCAACTGGACGTAGTTCATTAGAAAAGGCAGGAAACAATTTTTTCTGTCTCTTATTCCTGGTTGACAGAAGATCTCTCCTCAATCCATTTCTGGGTGGATTTGTCTTGCTATTCGCACGTCCTACGCTTGTCTAGCGACTGATGATAGTATTACCAATCGTATTTCTGCCCTCGAGGTATGTGCCTTGTCTACCTCTTGGGCTTATGCTAACTCCGTCAAGTTGTCAGATGTTATGCAGGCAGCCTACTGGAGAAATGCTTCTTTCTCCACCTATCTGCATCAGTTGCAGGAGCAGTCCAAGGACTTTTTTTCTTTGGGCCCTCTTTCTTCTGCTCAAGCTGTTGTCTACCCTAGCCATTAGGCTTCTTCCAAGGTCAGTTCCAGCCCTGTGCTTGGTTACTGTCCTTTCTGTCTGTGTGTCACACAGAGCCATACACCTCATCTCTCATTGTCTTTATACCCCCACAGAACAAAGTTTGGGGGGGGGGGGGGGGGGGTGTATATAGGAGTCAACTTGTCTGTCATCGTTGTTGGCCCGTTGCAGATGTAAACTGGTTGAGTGCATTACTTCCACAGCTTTAGCCGCATTTTCATGAAACTTCACAAAAATTATCAACATGACGAGTATGTGCGTGACATAATTTATTTCCTGCTTGCTTTCAAGATGGCCGACTGGCAGCCATAATTTTATTATTGGATTTTTTTTTATGTAAACTTGAGGAGCGAACTGCTTCCACAGTTTTAGCCTCATTTTCATGGAACTTCACAAAAATGATCAACATGATGAGGGGAAGTGCGTGACATAATTTTTTTCCTGCTCGGTTTCAAGATGGCCAACTGGCGGCCATATTGGATTTTTTTATGTAAACTTGTGGAGCGAACTACTTCCACAGTTTTAGCCATATTTTCATGAAACTAAACAAAAATGATCAACATGATGAGGGGAAGTGTATGACTTAATTTTTTTCCGCTTAGTTTCAAGATGGTCAACTGGTGACCATATTGGATTTTTTTTTTCACTTGAATGCCCCTTTTCAGTCACCCACTCCAGGCGGTTTGCCACGGTGGGGGTAAACCGGGCAGCAGACCATTTCTAGTTTACTAATGTTTGTGATCCTATGGTTTTATAGGCCTAAGGAAGTCTTCTGTCCACGGTTCCAGTGCAGTCGGGTTATGTGGGGGTTGGTTACGTGATTCCCACCTCCAATTGTTTATTCAGCCTGTTGTAAACAATTGTAAGGTAGGTTATAGTAATTTATAGTAAATTTCCTTTCTTATTATACCTACCACCCTCTGATTGTTTACGTGGAGGCCCTCCCGTCTTCTTATTCGGGTAAGAATCCTTCCTTCCCGCTGATCACATAACTCCAATCTTGGCAGATTCAAAAGAATGAGTCATTGGTTACATGTCTGCACACTAGTACCAGAAGCTGTGGATCTGTTCTAGGAGAAGAGCATCCCCTACTGGGTGTGCACTGGTAACACTCAACCCAGTTTGGGCTTAGTTTTTCTTGGTTCTTTTGCATCACTTTTCTTTCCCAAATCGCTTGGGAAAGATCAAAATAGAGAGTATTCTTCCAAGTTAGGGGCTTCCACTATAATGTAAGCCTGTTATAAACAATTGTGGTAGGTATAATAAGAAAGGAAATTTACCATAAAATTTAAATATTTTGGATCAAAAATGCTAAAAAAAACCCCCTTGTTGATTGACTTGTTACTAAAGAATTTTAATAGTTTTGGTTCATTAGTTGTGATAATTGGTGGTAAAACTTAAGAGAACTGGCAGTGAGGTTAAACACCAACACATTGCATGTACATGTAAGAGTTTTGTAAGATATATTTTTGATTTATCTGGTTAAAAAAACCTCGCTGTGATTGCTGCAAAGGGTACAGAGGGTACAGAAAAAAAATAGGAGGGTCTGGAAAAAGTATGGATTTTTTTTTTCTTGGTAGGTGTGGGAACCCTGCCAATTAGAAGAGTTGCCATTGAATACAAAACTTGAATGAAAACTGGCAATCTTCACATTTGTAAGAAGGTGCAATATCTACAACCTGAAGCGTGGTAAGATTCAATTTAGAGATTTTTCCTAGCCACTTCCTTGTTATGAAGCAGATGTAGTGTAAGCCAACTCTTGTTTTGGCAGCTGAAGTGTTTGGGATTCCTGGACTTTTCCATTAAACCTTTACCTAACGAATTCGCGCATCCGCCCATGTAATTTACAAACTGAGCAATCGAAGCATGATATATTTTTCAAGAAATTTCAACAAAACCATATCATGTGACCCCCTCATTAGAACGAGCTCATTCCAATGAGGGGCCACAGGATATAGTTTTGTTGATTTTTTTTAAAAAAAAATGAAAAAACAAAGATTAAAATAATAAATTTTGATATCATCTGCATTAACTGGTTGAGTGCTTGAAGCCACAACAAGGGCTTTAAAAAAAAAAATGAGGGTACCAGAGCAAAATCCAATGTTTTTCTTGCATATGTTTCATATATTTAATATTCAGTGAATAATTTAACATCACATTTCTCAATTTTCTCTATTGCCGTAAAATTAAATCAGCTGACTGATCATGTGACCTGTCATTAGTTTGTAATCAAACAGACATCATATTGAAAATAATACAATCATTCAAAATGTCCCGAGCTATCTTGACAAAGCACAATTAATTAATTAATTTTTTGGAAGATAGTTCAAAGTCTAGTATCAATTATTTACTTAAATGTTGTAAAGTGCAACTGGTTGACAAATGGTAATAATAGTAATAGCATGTCTTTGTCGGACATTGTGGTTTTATTAACGGCCCTCCAGAAATGAATAGCGGCACTCCTTCTTATTATTGGCCCTCGACTTCGTCTCAGGCTCCTTATAAGATGTCAGGCTGTTGTTCATTGTTGGGCTGTTAATAAACCACAGTGTCCTTCAAATTCATGTTCTTGTTATATTATTGGAGAGTGCCTGTGAGCATTCTCCAATAATTTGTAATAAAAAAAATTTTGAATAAAAAATTAAGACCACTAAAAAGAATCATGCCCTTAAGCAGTTAAGAATTACAGATAATGATGAAACGGTGATGCCACTTTCAGGCATTAAAATGAAGTGAGTGCATCTTTTCTGTTTGAAGTCTTAGAAGGCAGTACATGTAATGACATTTTTGAGCAATAAAACAGAGAGTGTGTCTTTTCTTTGTAAATTGTTTCAGAAAACGACTTTATGTTACTCTTTCCATGACTGAAATTGGCTGTGTTCAGAACTAGTCTGTCGATTTAAACATAATATTTTTTTTTCAGCCCCAATTGGACCTCCAGTTATTCTAAAAGGCCTGTATACATCCATACCATCATCAGTTGACAGTGGGCGACGAACAGTAATCATCAATTGGAAGGTATAATGTTGCTAAGATACACTGACAAAAAAAATGCTGGCACCTCTGTTATCATGCTCAACTGTTTATCAAACATGAATACTGAATGACAGACACAATTTTTAGGCTTTTCCCTCTGGAAAAGACTATTGTTTTTCTATGGATTATTATTATTTTTTTTTTTTCTTCCACACATTTTGTCCGTACGATTCAGAAGCCATTTTCGAACCGATTTTCACGAAATTTTGCACCCGCATAGAGGGGCACAAAATCTAAAAATGTACCTAAGTGGAATTTTCGATGTAACCCTTATTTCGTCAGAATTGGCAAAAACTGCCAAAATTGGGGTTTATCGGCACTTTCTCGAAACATGCCTTGTAGATTTTTTTTATACATTCATCATTGCTAGACCTGTCTGTGACACGCCCTTTGATACACATGACATATCAGGCGATGCATATGGTAACCCTCCACAGGCTGCCAAACATTGAAATTTTGATGAAATAGGCAGGTTTCAGGCCCTCACTGCACCCAAACAATACCCGAGAGATAAACATAACTTCCTTTATTGGGAGTGGAATTCCCCGAGGATCATTTTTGTCAGTAATAAGGGTGTTCAAAAAACCAAGCGTTGACCCGTTTTGGGCTGGTTAAATTTACAGCAATACCCCCATAAAGCTAAAAATTTGTGTTTTCCGTGGATTTCTCTAAACGAGTCTTGTTGATTTTCAAGAAAAATTTGTCACTCCAAGGCCTTGGTGTGACAATAGAAGTTGCATGGACAAAATACTGCGGTGAGCATTTGTTAACCCTCCACAGGCTGCTAAAAGTCAAAATTGTGATAAAATGGGCTGTTTTTGGACACCAACAGCACCCAATGGGTACGCCACAAAGAAACATGCCTTCTTTTATCGAGCGCACAATCTATACGGAAACATTTTTGTAAGTAGCAAGGATATTCAAAAGTCGAAGTCTTAACCCATTTTGGACAAGCTAAAGAGGGAGACCCCTTAAAATCTTAAAATTCCCATTTTCTGTGGATTTCTCTAAAAACATCCTGTAGGTTTTCAAGAAAAATTGACTACTCGCAGGTCTTTGTGTGATATTACAAGTTGCATGGACAAAATGTTCCAGTGAACATTTATTAACCCTCTAGAGTCTGCCAAGCATCGTAATTTTGTTGAAATGGGCTGTTTTCAGGCACGCACATCACCCAACGTGTACCTGAGAAATAAACATAATCTCCTTTGTTGGAAGTGGAATTCACCGAAGACCATTTTTGTAAGTAATAAGGGTATTAAAAAAACCCATTTTGTAGTTGTTAATAGTGATACCCACAAAGGCTTAAAAATTTATGTTTTCCCTGGATTTCTTTACAAACATCTGGTAGGGTTTTCACGAGAAAATTGCCATTGATAGGTCATGGTGTCACATTACCAGTTGATTGGATAAATTATTCTGGTAAGCATTTGTTAACCCTCCATGAGTTGCTAAATGTCACAATTTTGAAAAAAATAGTCTGTTTTTGAACAACAACAACATCAAACATCAAATAGGAATACAACAGAGAAACGTAACTTCTTTTATCGCACGCAAAACTGACAGTGAAACATTTTTGTAATAGTAAATGTATTCAAAAATCGAGGTGTTAACTCATTTTTGACTGGTTAAGGAGATATACCCCTTAAAAGCTTAAAATTCCAGTTTTCTATGGATTTCTCAAAAAAAAATTTCAAGAGCAATTGACCATTCGCAGGTCTTCGAGTGACGTTACAAGTTGCATGAACAAAATGTTTCGGTAAGCATTTGTTAACCCTCCAGATTCTGCCAAGCATAGACATTTGGGGAAAATGGGCTGTTCTTGGGCAACCATAACACCAAATGTGTACCTACGAGATAAACATAACCTCCTTCATTGGAAGTGGAATTCACCGTCGATCATTTTTGTAAGTAATGAAGATATTCACAAAACCAAGCATTAACCCTTTAGAGCTGGTTACAGAGAGATACCCCTCAAAAGGTTAAAAATTTGTGTTATCTGAGGATTTCTTTAACAACATCCCGTAGATTTTCAGGAAAAAATGGCCATTCTCAGATCTTAGTGTGACATTACAAGTTGCGTGTACAAAATATTCCTGTAAGCATTTGTTAACCCTATGCAAGTTCTCAAACATCAAAATGTTGATAAAATAGGCTGTGTTTGCGTACCCACAGCACCCGAAGTTGGTAGGAGAGATCAAAATAAGTGGAAGTAGAATTCACTGAGAATTATTTTTGGAAGTAATAAGAGTATTCCAAAAACAACACCTGGATAAACAATGATACCCATCAAAAGCTTAAAATTCCTGTTCTCCCTGGATTTCTCTGAGAACATCTTGTAGATTTTAAAGAAAAAATGGCCATTCACAGTTCTTGGTGTGACATTACAAGTTGCATGAATAAATATTCCTGTTGATACTTGTTAACCCTCTACAAGCTGCCAGACATCAATATTTTGGATACATTTGAGATAAAATGGACCATTTTTAAATTGACACAGCACTCAGTGGGTATGTGTCAAACAAACATAACTCCTTTTGTCGGTCATTGACTTGTTGCACGATATTGACATTAACCCACTCCACCGTTAATGATGGTTTTTACCTAAACAATTTTTTATCAAACTGTGTCATTTGAGACTACTATCTTCACCTTTCTCATAACATCAATGAAGGAACTTCAGTGAGACAGTTAAAAACAATTCATCAGACACTGTGGGGTTATGTAAAATCATGGAATCTCATCGGGAAAAGCCATGATTCTCCAGAATCATAAAGTTTATTTTTTTTTTAATTTTTGTTTTTCTCATCCAAAACAAAGCTTATGATTCCTCCTCGTTGGCATGAGCTCGACAACATCATTGCCATAAGGGTTCATAAGCTATGTGTTTAAGCTAAAGAATTTAAAAATCATAAAATTTGAATGGTGATTTTTGGTGGAGTTTTGTTAATAACTGAGACCAATGGTTTGCCCGAAGCCCGAAAACCTTGAGCACAGTCTACAGGTCATATTTATAAAGGGATTTCAGTGTAACTTCGTAGGATCACTCCAGATGATGCCCAGATGATATTGTCCCCTTTGGTTGCAATCATTCAACCATGATGGCTGCCCGAGCCTGAAGCCCGAAAACCTTTAGCACAGTCTACAGGTCATATTTATGAAGGGATTTCATTGTAACTTGGTAGGTTGACTTCATATAATGTCTAGATGAGAACGTCCCCTTTTGGACACGATTGGGCAACTGTGACGGCTACAGGGGCCCAAAGCCCAAAAACCTTTAGAACAGTCTATAGGTCATAATTATGAAGGGATTTCATTGTAACTTGGTAGGATGACTCCAAATAATGTCTAGATGAGAACATCCCCTTTTGGTCGCGACCATTCACCCTTTATGGCTGCCCGAGCCCGAAGCCCGAATACCTTTAGCACAGTCTACAGGTCATATTTATGAAGGAATTTCATTGTAACTTGGTAGGTTTGACTTTATATAATATCTAGATGAGAACGTCCCCTTTTGGACACGATTGGGCAACTGTGACAGCTACAGGGGCCTGAAGCCCGAAAACCTTTAGAACAGTCTTCAGGTCATAATTATGAAGGGATTTCATTGTTGCTTGGTAGGGTGACTCCAAATAATGTCTAGATGAGAACGTCCCCTTTTGGTCGCGATCATTCAGCCTTGATGGCTGCCCGAGCCCAAAAACCTTTAGCATAGTCTATAGGTCCTATTTATGGAAGGATTTCATTGTAACTTGTTAGGTTGACTCCATATAATGCCTAGATGATGACATCCTCTTTTGGTCGTGATTGGTCAACTGTGATGGCCACAGGTGCCCGAAGCCCAAAAATCTTGAGAACAGTCTACAGGTCATATTTATGAAGGGATTATCATTGTAACTTCGTAGGATCACTCCAGATGATGCCCAGATGAGAATGTCCCCTTTTGGTTGCGATCATTCAACCATGATGGCTGCCCGAGCCCAATGGCGAAAACCTTTAGCACAGTCTTCAGTTCATATTTATGAAGGGATTTCATTGTAACTTGGTAGGTTGACTTCATATAATGTCTAGATGAGAACAGCCCCTTTTGGACACCATTAGGCAACTGTGACGGCTACAGGGGCCTGAAGCCCGAAAACCTTTAGCAAAGTCTGCAGGTGATATTTATAAAGGGATTTCATTGTACCTTGGTAGGATGACTCCAAATAATGTCTAGAATAAGATGAGCACATCCCCTTTTGGTCGCGATCATTCAGCCTTGATGGCTGCCCGAGCCCAAAACCCCAAAACCTTTAGCATAGTCTATAGGTCATATTTATGGAAGGATTTCATTGTAACCTGTTAGTTTGACTCCATATAATGCCTAGATGATGACATCCCCTTTTGGTCGTGATTGGTCAACTGTGATGGCTTCAGGGGCCTGAAGCCCAAAAACCTTGAGCATAGTCTACAGGTCATATTTATGAAGGGATTTCATTGTAACTTCGTAGGATCACTCCAGATGATGCCCAGATGAGAATGTCCCCTTTTGGTTGCAATCATTCAACCATGATGGCTGCCTGAGCCCAAAGCCCAAAAACCTTTAGCACAGTCTACAGGTCATATTTATGAAGGGATTTCATTGTAACTTGGTAGGTTGACTTCATATAATGTCTAGATGAGAACATCTCCTTTGGACGCAATTGGGAAACTGACGGCTACAGGGGCCCGAAGCCCGAAAACATTTAGCACAGTCTATAGGCCATATTTATGAAGGGATTTCAATGTAATTTGATAGGATGACTCGTTTTGGAATAATTTCACTGTAACTTGGTTACTTTCGTTGATATACCTTAACTGTGAGGGCCACATACATTAACTGTGAGGTCATATTAACCCACCCCACAGCTCTTTAGTACAGTGTACACCTCATTTTTTTTTTTTATCAAAAACATAGCAAACGGAACAGAAATGAACATATTCCCAATTATCACAATTCTTGTCTTATTTCATAATCCTTTCATAAACATTGAACATTATCCTTTTCATCAAACAACACACAAGTTAAGCTACAGTGTCATTGACACTTTCATTTATGAATTCTGAACTTATTATAACTTGAATAAAGGTTCCAGATTTGACAACTTGAACAAAGATTCAAGATTAATAACTGTGTTATGGACATGCAATGCTCTCTGATTGCCACCACAACTTGACGCCTGCATTTCCAATGTGTATCTCTTGTTGTGAATAGTGCTGGCCAAATTAACCATTATGATAGATGAAGGGCTGACTGAATAGCTCAATGTGTCTGATTAAACTAAATAATTTAATTTCATGGCTCACTGTGTCAGATTAAACTAAAAAATGTAATTTTCAAGTTTTATTTTTACAGAAATGTTTATTTGCCAGTTTCTAGTCCTTGAATAATTTTGTGGCTATAGCTTTCTCCAGTTAAGTGACTGAGGCACCAGTAACCCACTGGTTTTTGCTTGACACTGTTGACATAGAAAGGCTGTTTGTTTTTATCCACTTTAAGCTGGTGTCCCTTGCATTGTCTCTGAACGACTCACAGTATTATCATTTCAAAAGTGGACAGAGAATTTTCAAGAATCTCGACACATTCATCATCATATTCTTTATCATATCATGTAGGTACTTCCCAGAGATACATTTCTCTTCTGAAGCATGATGCTTTAAAATCATACCTTATGACCCCTCATTGGAACAAGCTCAAAAGCTCTGTTTTTATACCCCCCGCCCCCACAATGAGTTGTGGGTGGGTGGGTGGGGAATACTGGAATCACCTTGTCCATCAGTCTGTCCACCATCCATAGACATAATAATAATAATAATAATAATACTAAGCAATCCACTGCAGTGCTCTCTGACTTACATTATTACATAATTTTGTCCAGAGATTTTCCGACGCTTATGGACCAACCTGCTCAAAACTTGGTATGAATGTTCACCACCATGGGAACCTGTGCACCTATGATTATAGTTCCAGTCGGACTATTTTTTCCAGAAATATGCCCCTTTTTGACTTGAAAAAGCAGGCCTAGAATTTTGTCTGGAGATTTTCTTCGATGTTTATAGGTTGATTACTTTGAAACTTGGTATGGATATTTCTACCATGGGAACCTGTGCACCTGCAATCATAGTTTTGATCAGACTTTTTTTTGCCAGAGTTATGCCCCGTTTTGTCTTAGAATATCTGAATTTTGTCCAGTGATTTTCTCAGATGTTTATGGGTTGATTCCTTTCAAATTTGGTATGTATGTTCACTACCATAGGATCCTGTGCACCTGTGATTATAGTTTTGATTGGATTTTTGTTTGCCAGAGTTATGCTCCTTTTCGTCTTAGAATGCCTGAATTGCCTAAAATTTTGTCTGGAGATTTTATCAAATGTTTATGGCTTGATACCTTGGTATGGATGTTCACTACCATGGGAACCTGTGCACCTGTGATTATATTTTTAATTAGACTTTTTTTTGCCAGGGTTATGCCCCTTTTCATCCTAGAATGCCTGAATTTTGTCTGGAGATTTTCTCAGATGTTTATGTGTTGATTCCTTTGAAACTGGGTATGAATTTTCTCTACCATGGGAACCTGTGCATCTGCGATTGTAATTTCAATCAGACTTTTTTGCCAGAGTTCTGGCCCTTTTCATCAGCATAATCATGGGGGGGGGGGGGGGGGGGGGGAGGGGGGGGGGGTGGACAGGCCCATCTGGAACAGTCACACCTCTATTTGACGCCAAAAATGAAAACTAATGAGCTCATTCCAGTGTTCCAATGAGAGGTCATAAGCTATGTTTTTGTGACAGAAATGAAAAAATAATGAAAATTAAATGGTGAATAGTGCTGGCCGGTTTTGGCCGCTACATTGGGTAATGGGTTAATTGCTGGGTGTACAGTTGAAGTCGGACACTTTCCATAATCAGGAGAGGCTGCTGTAGAGTTTAAGAGTTAGTTATTTTGCATTTCTCCTTGACCAACTCATTTGTAGTACTATCTTTGCAAACGTGGACAGAGAATTTTGATCTCTACACAATGACCCATTTGTTTTATCATATAGAACTATTCATTGGGAGTGTTTGTACTTCACAAGGGGACGAAGAATTGTAACCAGATTACAACTGGTTATGATCTAGTCATGATCTCCTGTCTACTTTTTTGTTTTTTGTCTCATTCTGGTGTATGAGTTCTTAAAAGTGGACAGCATTAAAATAAATGATTGTCTTAACTTGACTTTATACTTGCAGTCATGATGTAGCCATAGATTTTGGAAGTATCCAAAAGCACCAATCCAGGCTTGGTTTTTTGAAAAACCCAGCATGGCAAAAATTCACTCTCCTTGCAGTTAATGGTTGAGCAAATTGCTCCCCTGAACTACTTTTCATTGTTTTGCTTCACAAACATCCTCTAACTGCCCAGTAAAGCCATATCTAGGACATTTTTGGTACCGGTATAGCAGTTTGGGTGCCCAAACTCCAGGCACCCAAACTCATTGTATTTGTGTATAATCTCCATCCCACAGTCCACTAAAATGGTCAATATTCAGTAAAAATTATACATGACTAAAACCAACGAAGCTAATCCCTTGAATCCAGAACTAGGATTTTTTAGCTGACTAAAAATGCATCTGAGGCAATTGCACTCTGATAAAAAAATTACACCAAACAGGTATGCGGAAAACACATGGAGGCATCACGGTAATTTTTAAAATCTTTGCGTTCAGTATTATAATCCTACTTTCAGTTTCCGTGTCTACCGGCCTTCGGTTCTGCCTGTGGCATATATGGACTGGTGTCCCCAAATTATCCCTGGATATGGCCCTGCTAGTAAATGGTGTGTGTTCTCCATGAAATGCATTCAAGCCAATCAATGCCAATAAACTTATGTTCATTTTTTTTATGAACCTTTCTACCCCAGGAGGGCTGATTGAGTAAGAAGCTCTGCCTGGATTTCAATCAGCCCAAACTGGGGGAGAGGGGTTTGTAAAAATTCAAACAATTCTCCACATGAGAACAGATGATACTGTTGTATGCAAAACTAATTATTAATAGTTAGATTATGTATTATATCACATTATAATAGATAATCTAACTATTAATAACATGATTTTTGGAGGGCGCTGCTATTTATTGATGGCCCAACAAGAATGATTAACCCTTTACCCAACGTAACGGCCAAAACCGGCCAGTGCTAATCTAAAAAATCGCCAATTAATTTTCCGTTATTTTTTCATTTTTGTCTCAAAAACATAGGTTATGACCCCATTATTGGAATGAGCTCATTCCAACGAGGGGTCATAACCTATGTTTTTGAGACAGAAAATGAAAAAATTAGTTGTTCAAGAATTTTTTTGCAGATGTCGTCGTCTTTTCATGTTAGTTAAAGGGTTAACAGCCCAACTCACCCAGACTGATCAGACATAGTAAATTGACTTTTTTGAGGGTTCCAGATCAAAGTAGGGTTAAAGGCAGGTTTTTTTTACCCTTCATGAAGTGAGTTCAGAGTGTCTGTGGTACTGGTGATGTAAAAAATGACTGAAGCTAGGCACTCAAAAAAAATGCTTTTGTGGGATTAAAACGGCATGACCGGTAGGTGGACAAAAATTTGCCTGTGTCAGATTTCCTTCACTGCCAACACACAATCAAACATCAATGAAATACCACCCCACCAGTGTAAATGTGTCATGACAACACAGCAAATATATCGTCATCTGATTGAAAGAGTGACTGCTTTTGTGTTCAAAGTACTGTAACCACATTTATGCTTGTGTGAGCATGGTGTGCAGGTGTATAGGACATTAAATGGATACATGCCATTAATAAATATAAAATGGTGACTGAGTGGGATAAGTGTGCTGGTCTCTCAGTCAGAGGTCTCAGGATGAATCATTAATCGGAAAAGTTCTTGCCGTACTGTCCAGTCAGATGGAGATGTAAAATGACTGTCCCCAGTGGAGGAGGGGGTGGGGGGGGGGGGGACAGAGATATGCTCTGTGCAGGCTAAAGACCCCTTTGCAGTATTTGAGAAGAGTGAGGCCACAAAGTTGCAACTATCACTGTCAGCTTAAATATTGTGCCAGTGGGTCAAAGAGGGGCACTAATGTAAATTGTATAACTTACTCGCCAATCCTTCTCAAGTAAATAAGCTTTAAAACGAAACCATTATGAATCAAGATAAAGCACTGCGTGGGATAAAGTAGTGCAATGCTAAGTCTGATGAATACTGGCCACTTAACCCTTTACCAACACAAATAATAGACAACATTTGCAAAAAAATGTATGGAATGGCATAAATATCTACTTTTTCATCTCAAAAACATTGCTTATGACCTCTCATTGAATAAGCAAATTTTATGAGGGGCCATAAGCTATATCTCTAAGACAAATAATGAAAACAGTAACAAAATTTAAACTGCAATTTTTGTGAATATTCCTAGCTGGGTTTTGGCCACATAGTATTGATTAAAGGCTTAAGGTCCTGTGCATCTCAATTTTGGGTTCAAATCAAATCATGAAGCAAATCAATCAAGATATCAAATAAAATAAAAAATGTCATACTGCAGTGTTGTCTTCTAGTTGTCTTATGTAGAGGTTTAAATCCAGCTTCACTTGACTGTTACAGGGTTTTTTTGTGTCACTCTTACATCCTTGAGTGCCCCACAAGTTGGAAAGTTTAATTTTTCAAATGTGTTTGTTACTGTGACTGTGCTCTGTTTTGACATACCATAAATGTCAAGCTTATAATACTGTAATGCAGTTTGTCGGATCTTGGTGGCTCTGTGGTTATAACATTGGACTTCAAACTGAAAGGTAACAGGGCAATCTCCCCCAGGGGTAACAGCATTGGCATTGTGTCTTTGGCAAGGCTCTTAATTCCAATTGCCCATGGGTGACACGGTGGTGCTGTGTACTAAAGCATACTGCACTTAGAGGGTGCACTTGTCTTCAACCAATGCTAATGCTGCTTGTGTGAATTTAGTATGTTGGGGGGGTCTTGACAGTTGCTTGCTTCCAGGTACTCTTAACTTCCTTCACCCACAAACCTGTCTGGCACGAGGTGATCCTGGCTGTCAAAAGTGTCATGCAGCCCTGGTAATTCACCCTCAGCAAACAGCTGTGCCAAGGAAAATGCTGAGGAAACAAAAAATATCCACAGCAAAAATACTGCTGAGGATGGCTTCTTCAGAAAGCCTTGTGGTGTCAGAAAGTGTACAACTTCCTGGTTACACAAGGAATCAAACCATGTAGGTTACACTGTGCTGTATTGCTAATCTTACAATTTACAGTACAAGTTGCAGCATAACCACTAGTAACTATGTGTTCTGCTTCTTCTATGTTGATAACACCAGAATCTGATATCAAATTCTGGAAAGCTCTTACAGAGCTTTCCAGAAACTGATATCAGATTCTGGTGTTATCAACAGAGAAGCAGTGAGATACTTAGTTTGTGGTTATACTGCATCTTATTTTCACTCACAATATACATATTGAGCAAGTCGCCTGCTTACTTTCAAGATTTTTTCTTAGCATTCACATGGTTCATGATTGAGTGACAGAGTCTGCACACTGACTGTGATTATATACACATGCATCTCGAACTATTTTCACATTTTAAAGTTACTTGAAAGTTTTCTCTTCAGTGCATGCTATATATACATGTACATGGCAATTGAGACTATGCCCTGCCCCCTGATGATTTTTGGCTCACCAACGTTAGTTGTGTGAGCCTATGGCATAGCCCTCATGTCGGCGTCGGCGTCCGCTCTCAAATATTTTGAACTTTTGTGTACAGGTTTTGTTTTTTTGGCTTTTCAAATTTTTTTTTAGTTTCAGCATATTGCTATAGTGGTTCACTATAACATTTAACTCTTTTCCAGGGTATTTTGTCATAATTTTAACCCTTTGAATCAAATTTTAGACTTATTTTGATGTTTGCGTGCAGGTTTTGATGTTTTTTTTTTCCTTTTTTTCAAGTGGAGATTTACCTTGCAGCATATGTCCATGCTTTCTATTGTATGTAAACATGCATCTTAGGGCTATGTTTGTATTATTTAACCCTTTTCTTGCTGAATTACTTCAATTTTGGACTTTCATGTACAGCTTTCGGACTTAGGCTTACAGCTTCTTACTTTTATGTACAGGTTGTGATAAAAAAAAACAATTTCAAGAGAGGTTGACCTCACTGCATATTGCAGTGGTGGTTATTATAACATTGATATCTTTCCAGTGCATTTTTAAAAAGTTTTTAACCCCTTCAATAGATTTTTAGACTTATTTTGACGTTTGCGTGCAGGTTTTCATGGGTTTTTTTTTTTTTCCTTTTCTTCCAAGTGTAGAGTTTCTGCATATTGCTATGGTGGTTCACTATAACATTTAACTCTTTTCCAGGGTATTTTGTCTTAATTTTAACCCTTTGAATCAAATTTTAGACTTATTTTGATGTTTGCCGTGCAGGTTTTGATGTTTTTTTTTCCTTTCTTCCAAGTGGAGATTCACCTTGCAGCATATGTCCATGCTTTCTATTGTATGTATACATGCATCTTAGGGCTATGTTTGTATTATTTAACCCTTTTCCTGCTGAATTACTTCAATTTTGGACTTTTATGTACAGCTTTTGGACTTAGGCTTACAGCTTCTTACTTTTATGTACAGGTTGTGATAAAAAAAAACAATTTCAAGTGATGTTGACCTCACTTCATATTGCAGTGGTGGTTATTATAACATTGATATCTTTCCAGTGCATTTTTAAAAAATTTTTAACCCTATTAATAGATTTTTTTGACTTATTTTGACATTTGTGTGCAGGTTTTCATGGGTTTTTTTTTTTTCCTTCCTTCCAAGTGTAGAGTTTCTGCATATTGCTATGGTGGTTCACAATAACATTTAACTCTTTTCCAGGGTATTTTGTCTTAATTTTAACCCTTTGAATCAAATTTTAGACTTATTTTGATGTTTGCGTGCAGGTTTTGATGTTTTTTTTCCCTTTCTTCCAAGTGGAGATTTACCTTGCAACATATGTCCATGCTTTCTATTGTATGTAAACATGCATCTTAGGGCAATATTTGTATTATTTAACCCTTTTCCTGCTGAATTACTTCAATTTTGGACTTTTATGTACAGCTTTTGGACTTAGGCTTACAGTTTCTTACTTTTATGTACAGGTTGTGATAAAAAAAACAATTTCAAGTGAGGTTGACCTCACTGCATATTGCAGTGGTGGTTATTATAACATTGATATCTTTCCAGTGCATTTTTAAAAAAATGTTAACCCTTTGAATATATTTTTAGACTTATTTTGACATTTGCGTGCAGGTTTTCAAGGGTTTTTTTTTTTCCTTTCTTCCAAGTGTAGAGTTTCTGCATATTGCTATGGTGGTTCACTATAACATTTAACTCTTTTCCAGGGTATTTTGTCTTAATTTTAACCCTTTGAATCAAATTTTAGACTTATTTTGATGTTTGCATGCAGGTTTTGATGGGTTTTTTTTCCTTTCTCCCAAGTGGAGATTTACCTTGCAGCATATCTCCATGCTTCTTAGGGGTTATTATTATATTATTTAACCCTTTAGCTGCTTATTTTCTTTAATTTTGGACTTTTGTGTGCAGGTTTTGAACTTTTTTTTTTACTCCAGCCACCCCTTTACATTGGCCACCTGTTGGTGAGCCACGGGGTACTGATACCGCCTCTAGTTATGCAATCAAACAGGCTTCACAGCAATTGCCATAGAAACGCCAGTTTTCCACAGCAATTTTTTTGCCGAGGAAACAAGGATGAATTACCATGACGGTCATTAAACCCCAATCAATAAATAAATAAATGTCAAAGAAGATGAAAGCATTCACAAAATAGTCTTTATTCCTATATGTGTGCACTTGTTAGAACAAAATACAATTCAGAAAATTTTACTGTAGCAAACGTAAGTCTGCACCTGTGCAACATCTGCCACTGATTGGAAAAGGATTCTCAGGCTTGCACAAATTTGAGGAATGATCATTTCTCTCGGATATCATTCACCTTGAAGGTAATATGGCAGCCCGTTTTCTCACCTGCATTATGAGACCCTACACAAATATCAAGAAAGTTTACTCATTGTGTATATTTTTAAGCTTTTTCAAAACGCTTATCTACTTTATAATGATGTAGCATTTTGTTCTTTGACCGTGGCAATGAAATGCTGTGATGTTACACACTGTTGGAAAGGGCTCTTAGACCTCTCCAGCAGTGTATTACATGGCATCATATCATTGGGTTTATTGAAGTAATTGTGATCTAACAGTTGCTTGCCACTTCGTAGTGGTTCTCTCTAGGTACTCCGGCTTCCTGCACTCGTAAAACTGTCTGTCATGAGGTGACGCTGGCTGTCAAAAGTGTCCCAAATAAATAAATGATAAATAACTGAAGAAATTAAGCAGATGTATTCTTAGACTCTCATCTCTGCCTTTGCTGTAACACCGGTAGCTATATCAATGTTTCATTCTTTTCTGTGACTTACGAATATATGAAAAGTCACCTGGAAAAGGTGTAGTCTAACACATTAAGATAACCCTTTCTGGGATTGTCCTAATTTTTAGCTAACCTGGCCTAGGCCATGAGAGCTTTTTCTATCACTTGGCATCCATCGTCACCCGGCATCTGTAAACTTTTCACATTTTCATATTCTTCTCTGGAACCACTGAGCTGGTGTGAACCAAACTTGGCAGAAATGGTTTATGGGAGGTCCTCTACAAACGATCCTCATTTTGTTCCCATCGGATGAAAAACATGGCTTCCAGATGCATTCTTTGATCCTGGTTGGTGGATTTTCAAAAATCTTCTCCTCTGAAACCGCAAGGCCAAATGTTTTGAAACTTCACATAAATGATGACGGAGACTCTACCAACGACCCTCATTTAATATTGATCGGGTTACAATCATGGCCACAATTGCAGCTTATAGTTACTATAGAAACTAGTGCTGGGAGGTTAACTGAAAATACAACTCGGTTTCGGTTATTTAAAAACACCAACCGACCTGAATGTGAGATAACTGTCAGTTGGAACATGCACGGTTATTTAACTGCACAATCTTCAATACTGTCACTTTGTGTGATGTGTAGGGATGGTGGAACAAGGGGCTACCCTTGTCAGTTTGGTGAAGCCCTTGGTGTGCACCATATGGTGATCACCAGAGCCTAGGCAAGATTTCGGCAGTATGGCACAGCAGTAAGACAACATAGTGGAGGCAGAGACAGGGCAACATCTGCAGCTGAAGATCGGTTTTTGATCATTCAGGCCCGTAGGAACCGCTTTGACATGGCAACCCAGCTTCGCAGTGACCTTCAGAATGCATCCGGAGTAAATATTTCAACACAGACTATCTGGGCAAGGTTGCACGAAGGTGGGCTCCAATTGAGTAGACCATGTATTCGAATTAAGCTGTCCCAGAACCACCGCCAGTCACAATATGAATGGGCCATGGAATATGTTGGATGGACCTGAGAAGATTGACGACCTGTCCTTTTTACAGATGAGTTAAGGTACTGCCTAGACAACACAGATAGGCGTTCTAGGGTATGTAGAAGACCAGGAGAGCAATTCCATGCAGCCAACATTGCTGAGCATGACCGCTATGGTGGAGGGTCAATAATGGTCTGTGGCAGCATCTGCTGGGATGGACGTACAGAGCTCTGTATCCTTGACCATGGTACATTGACTGCACAGCAGTATATTGATGAGATCCTGGATGTCCACGTCAGATTGTATGCAGGTGCAGTGGGTGATAGATTCATTCTGATGGATGATAATATCCGTCCTCATGTTGCCCATGCTGTCTGGGAGTAGCGACAAAGGGAGGGGATTGAGCGTATGTACTGGCCAGCAAGATCCCCTGACCTCAATCCAATCGAACATGTCTGGAATGAGTTGCAGCTTGCAATTTCAGTCCGTCCAGTCCAACCAAGAAGTGTCCAGGAGCTTGATGCCATGCTGGTCCAAGAATGGAACAACATCCCACAAAGGACCATCTGGAACCTTATTGGGAGCATGGGAAGGCATTGACAGGCTGTAATTAACAATAATGGGTCTCATACTCGATATTGAACCCATATCAGTTCGCTCCATCAACTTTTTGGCAAATTTGAAAAATTACCTCTTTTACCAATAATGTCCATTTTGAATGGTTATCATATTCAAAAGCTAAAAAATAATGTCACTAAAAAATAATGTCAAACACAAACAAATTCTTAATTTCTGTGCTTAAATCATTAAAGATATAATTAAATATAAATATATACACTTTTCATAACAATATTTCAACTAAAACGTAAAACAGGTAGTTGGATATACTTGGTGCTTAGTAAACTTTGAGTCGTATATAATTGTATTTACGTATTAAATAAACTTTCTTTCGAATGACAAATGAATGAAATGATAAAAATCACCCCATTCATTGTGAGATTGAAAGCGCCTCCTGGCTTTGGACAAAAATAAACAAACATCGAATTACCAAAATGACCACACACTTCATTTGAAAGCAATATCCATGCATCTGCTGGCCGCTGTCAGTAATTTCTGTGTGTATGTTTGAATGGAATTAAAAAAAACTAGTTGTATACTGTATGTGCACCAATAACATTTTCAAGACTGCAGGTCAAGATTGAGGGCTTTCAGTATCAATACACGAAACCCAACACGATATTCATTAATTTTCATGACCTTCAACAACAACAGTAAAAAACTGTATGTATGAAATGATCAATTTATCAAATGCAGTTTCCTTTGCTGAACTGCAATTTACCACTTGCTCTGCATTTATACTGTCCGATATATTTATTTCTACATGTAAATCGAGTAGAAACTGAAAACGTGAAAAAATTTTGTAACCTCCCAGCACTAATAGAAACCCTATGGCAAATCAAATTTTCATTTTCTTCTCTAGAGCTACTGAGCCGACGGGAACCACACTTCGCAGGAATGGTCTATGGGAGGTCCTCTACTAACGATCCTCATTTTGTTCCAATGAGTTTGAAAACATGGCCACCAGAGGCCATCAGAGGCATTCTTTGATTCTGATTGGTGGATTTGAAAAATCTTCTCCTCTGAAACCACAGGGCCAAATGTTTTGAAACTTTGCATGGTTGATGGCTGGGACACCCTCTACCAACGATCCTCATTTAATGTTGATCGGGTTGCAAATGTGGCCTCAATTGTGGCTTATAGTTACTATAGAAAACCTATGGGAAATCACATTTTCATCTTCTCTGGAACTACTGAGTCGACATGATCCAAACTTGGCAGGAATTGTCTATGGGAGGTCCTCTACAAATGATCCTAATTTTGTTCCCAAGGGTTAAAAAACATGGCCGCTAGAGGCATGCTTTGATTCTGGTTAGTGGATTTTCAAAAATCTTCTCCGAAACTGCCAGGCCAAATGTTTTGATACTTCACTTAAATGATGACTGGGACCTCCCTCCACCAACGATCCTCATTTAATGTTGATTGGGTTGTAAACATGGCCGCAGTTGCGGCTTATAGCTACTGTAGAAATCCTATGGGAAATCACATTTTTTTCATGTTCTTCTCTGGAACTACTGAGTCGAGGTGAACCAAACCTGGCAGGGATAGTCCATGGAAGGTCTTCTACCAATGTTTCTCATTTTTGTTACCATGCATCGAAAAACATGGCTGCCAGAAGCATTTTTAGCTCAACTTGACAATGTCAAGCTGAGCTATTGCCATCACTTCTCGTCCGTTGACGTACGCACGTACGTAGTACGTACATACTAGTGTTGTGCAGTTTTATTTTTCTTGTTACCGTTCGGTTTCGGTTCGGTTTTTAAAAAAAAACTCGGTTTATAGGTCGGTTTTTGGTTTTTTATAGTAAGACATCTGCAGTTTCCAACAGAAACTATGTAGTGTCGATATAATGCCCATACTGTCATATTTTCAATGATGATTTAATTGGCATTGCCTAGCATTTGTGCTAAGTGTATAAATGGCAGGCATTATCAAAACAAAATAATATAAAAGAAAATAAAATGTAACAGTGTTCGTAGAATATCACCACTCACCAATTCTAGGCACATGCCCCCCCCCCCCCCACCTCTTGTCTTTAAGTTCAGGCATAGAGAGTCTATGATGAATTGATATTAACACATGGGTGTGAAAAGATCTAATTCACAATTTCCCAGGGCTCTGTTCAGTGCTAACTCCTGGGTGGGGCCCTGGGAAGCCTAACAAAATGACCCTACCAGGCATTGCAAATAATAACAAGCGTTGCCAAGTGGGTCACCTAGACACCCATCCTACCATATTTGACAATGAACTGATGTATGGACTCTTTTCAATGTCCCCCCCCCCCCCCCCACACACACACAGTGGTGACTAGTGACACCACCCGCCCTAGTAAAATAATCAGCAATCATTTCATGTCAGGCTGGAATGGGAAAGTCATATTGTTTGTAGCTGGGTGGGCTTCAAAACGAACCACTTTACCGAATACCTATTGTCTCCCCCCCCCCCCCCCCCACACCTCGCGCACGCAATGGTTTTAGCTCAATGGAATTGATTTCACAAATTCACTGGTGTAGTAGGTGTACTGTTATATATTGTAACTTTTTTGCGTTTGCCTCTTGCCATTCCAATTTCTATTTCTACCGCTGATTTGTTCCTTCGGTTGGCCCCCTTAAAGTTAGTTGTGTGTGAATACCACCGTGGCACGTTGACAGTGATATTACGGAACGCAGCTTTTTCCCGTGGATATGGACGATTCGGTCTTGGGACGTTTCGGCCTCGGGACGTTTCGGTTCAAGATGTTTTGGCCTTCATATATTGAACTAAATAGAATAAGAACTTGCGGTTTCGTGTTTTTAGTGGGCCGAAGCCTTCAGGACAAATTGTCTCGGGTCGGAAAGTCCCAAGACCGAATTGCAGTAAAACCTCTTCCCGGATAAGCACATCAAGGGAGGCAACAGACTACATCCGAAACACGTGGTGGGGAAACCTGTGACAAATGTTATTTTCGAATACGACAGTGAAATGCCAAGACATTTTCTGATATGATATTATTCCCTGCCCAACAGATTATAGATAAGTAATTTTAATTAAACTGATTGACTATGTCATACAAACCTGTTCAAAAACGAGGCCAATTGCGCAAGGTATTTCCTGTAATCAGTGAAATGTAGGCGTGTTTGCTGTCTGTTTTGTCATTCTCACAGAAAACACAACCCATTTTTACGTCAACGATGTGTGATTGACAACTTGTCATACATCATTCTCGAGTGATCTGGACATGCTGCAGTGACCCCTTTACACCCAGAATGTGGCGTGCATTGACGACACTGTTATTTCCTGACAAAGCTTGATATTTCAGACATTGTTAGTGTAAACTGAATAAAGAAAACATCTCTTCCCGACATTTTAGGAAAAAACAGAAACCGTACTCATTTACCAGTTACACGGTTTCGGTTTCGGTTTTCAAGCAAAACCGAAATCGACTTATAAAACCGGTTAACCGTACAACACTAGTACATACGTATGTTAGAATGTTCGTACTTTAGTACGTACGTCCACAATTTCCTTTGGCACACCGCACAGGTCGCATTTATGATCAGATCACTTTGAAAATTAGCATGCTTGTTCGGGGTGACCTCTAGATGGGAGCTATTGATTTTCTTCAATTTCCATCAAAAAATGTGGCCGTGGCCAACGTTCTTAGAACTTAGTTTAGTCAGACCACAATATTTCCCTTTGGCACACCCTACAGGGCACATTCATGATTGGATTGCTTTGAAACCTGGTATGCTTGTTTGGGGTGACCTCTAGATGGGAGCTATCGATTTTCTTCAATTTCCGTCAAAAAATGTTGCCGCGACCAACGTTCTTAGAACAAAGTTTGGTCAGACCACAATATTTCCCTTTGGCACACCCTACAGGGCACATTTATGATTGGAGTGCTTTGAAACCTGGTATGCTTGTTTAGGGTGATCTCTAGATGGGAGCTATCGATTTTCATCAATTTTCGTCAAAAAATGTTGCCACGGCCAACGTTCTTAGAACTTAGTTTAGTCAGACCACAATATTTCCCTTTGGCACACTCTACAGGGCACATTTATGATTGGATTGCTTTGAAACCTGGTTTGCTTTTTGGGGTGACCTCTAGATAATGGCTATCAATTTTTTTCCATTTCCATCAAAAAATGTTGCCGCGGCCAACGTTCGTAGAACTTAGTTTAGTCAGACCTCAATATTTCCCTTTGTCATACCCCACACGGCACATTTATGATAGGATTGCTTTGAAACCTGGTATGCTTGTTTGGGGAGACCTCTAGATGGGAGCTATCGATTTTCTTCAATTTCCGTCGAAAAATGTTGCCGCTGCCAACGTTCTTAGAACTTAGTTTAGTCAGACCTCAATATTGCCCTTTGGCACACCCTACAGGGCACATTTATTAGCTCAACTCGACAAAGTCAAGCTGAGCTATTGCCATCACTTCTCGTCCGTCGGTGTATGTACGTACGTACGTCCACAAATTTCCTTTGGCACACCTCACAGGTCGCATTTATTTTCATTTCCTTTAAAAAATTGTTGTCGTTTTCACCAGCCTTTGAACTTACTGCATTTGTGTAGCAACTTATCCCTTTTGCACTCTCTGCATAGTATATTTATGAATTTCGATAAAAAAGAGAAAAAACATTGCCACAAGCAATGACATTCAAACTTAGTACATTTGTGCATTAACATCTTCCTTTGGCATGCCTCAGAGGGTGCATTCATTATCAGGCTATTTTGAAACTTTGTATGCTTATGCAGGATGACAAAGATAGGAGCTATCGATTTTTCTTTTCATTTCCATCAAAAACTGTTGCTGTTAGCAACAGTCTTTGAATTTATTGCATTTGTGCATCAACATTCCTCTTTGACATGGCCTACAGGCCACATTTATCAGGATTTTTTTTTTAACTTGGTGTGCTCATTGGGCGAGACTTTTAGATAAGAGCTATTGATTAGCATTCATTCCTATGAAAAAAGTTGCCATTTACAATAACCTCTGAACTTACTGCATTTGTGTATCAACATTCTTCCTTTAGCCAGTCTTACAGGTTACTTTTATAAATTCAAGGATTACTCTTGACGTTGTGCACACACAATGCTATTATGTTGAAATTTCACCAAATAACATTGGTACCAAAGATCTTCAATTTTGCCATTTCACTTATAACTTACCAAGTTCAAGTTTGTCAAGTTGAGATAAAGTGTCATTGACACTTTCATTTGATTCTGATTGGTGGATTTTGAAAAAGTCTTCTCTTCAGAAACCACAGGACCCAATGTTTTGAAACTTTACATGGTTGATGACTGGTTAACCCTCTATGAACGATCCTCATTTAATGTTGATCGTGTTGCAAACATTGCCACAATTGCAGCTTATAGTTACTATAGAAACCCAAAGAGAAATCACATTTTCAACTTCTCTGGAACTACTGAGCTGACATGAACCACACTTCGCAGGAATGGTCTATAGGAGGCCCTTGTCAAACAATCCTCATTTTGTTCTCGTTGGTTGGAAAATATGGCCACCAGAGACATTTTCTGATTCTGATTGATGGATTTTGAAAAAATCTTCCCCTCTGAAACCACGAGGCCAAATGTATTGAAACTTCACATGATCAATGACTGGGCCCCCCCCTCTACCAGTGATCCTCATTTAATGTTGAGTGAGATGCAAACATGTCTGCAGTTGTGACTTATAGTTATCACAGAAACCCTATGGGAAATAACATTTTCTTCTTCTCTGGAACTACTGAGCCGATGTGAACCAAAACTTGACAGGAATGGTCTATGAGAGGATGGAAAAACATGGGCGCCAGAGGCTTTATTCTAATGCTTAACTCAATGCCTCTCCTGTCAGCATGAAGATCTGTACAGTCAGAAAAATACTTGTTCTTTGAGAACCTGGAACGGGTTGGTTCCAGCTTTCTCCACTGAGAACTGGGGGAAAAAAAATAAAATATTGTGTATACAGTACAAGTCAAAATAAGTTGTTGCATAACTGTAATAAACTAAGTAAACTGCTGCTCCTGCACTGACAAGATCAGAATCTGACATCATTTTCTGGAAAGCTATCAGTGAGAGCTTTACAGAAAATGACGTCAGCTTCTTATCTTATCAGTGTAGGAAGAGAAAGATATATAGTTTATAGTGGTTATTCTACAACTTATTTTGACTTGTACTGTAAACAAGTGCAGCTGTAATTATGTTAATACATGTATTACTCCCATGTTACTTATCAGAAATACTGATTGATGACAAGTGTTTGGAAAGCATGGAAGTTTTGTTTATTTTGTTTTTCCATCATGTGAAGCTGATCAGTTGACCTGATCATTTAAGATATGACAAATTATTTGAATAAAATGTTGTGTTTCCTGTAACCCTTTACCTATCCAAAGCTATTTGAAAGAGAATACTGTCAGAAAAAATTCTAATTTTCAAAATATTTAACATTTTACTGATTTTTTTTATTGAAACAGCATTCATAAATGCGTGGATTTTCAAGAAATTTTCTTTGAAACTACAAGGCCAAATGTTTTGAAACTTAATGTGACTGATGACTGGAACATCCTGTACCAATGAGCCTCATTTGATCTTCATTGAGTTACAATTATGGCTGCAATTACGGCTTATAGTTACTATAGAAACCCCATAGGAAATCACATTTTCATCTTCTTCTCTGGAACTACTGAGCCAATGTGAACCAAACTTGGCAGGCATGGTCTATGAGAGGGTCTGTACAACTGTTTCAGGGGTCGATTTAATTTTTTAAAATTGTGTAGCAGTTTACTAACTTGGATAAATTTTGATTAGCATTTCCTCTTATTTATGTTTTTCTCGTGTGAAATTGAGCTATACTTGAAAATTGATTCAAGAATCCAGTTAAATCGAGCCCTGAACTGTTATTCATTTTATTTCTGTTGGATGAAAAACGTGGCCACAAGAATGATTCTTTGATTCTGATTGGTCAATTTTGAAAACTCTTCTCCTCTGAAACTACAAAGTCAAATGTTTTCAAACTTCACATGATTGAGGACTGGGACACCTTCTACCAATGATCCTCATGTTATGTTGATGTGATGTTGCAAACATGGCCACAATTGCAGCTCAGAGTTACCATGGAAAGCCTATGGGAAATCACATATTTTCTCATGTGAAATTGATTAGCTATATAGTCCAGGCACATTAGACATAAAAATGAGAAAGTAAGGAAAAAAATCGGAGAAAGCTGATTTTTTTTATATGTTTCCGGGACACACATTGCGGATAAAGTGTGAAAAGTCCCCGCGAATCCGAGTTGAGCTTTTTTAGTTATAGCGTTTTTTTGATGAAAAAAAAAAATTTTTTAAAAAATAAAATTCGACCCAGCTCCATATTTCTCATTCTTATTCGCCTTAGTAGGGTGAGAATCATAAATATCGTGCTGAATTATATTGAGAATACATATCCCCAACAGAAAATGCCAACTTTGTACCAATCCTCACACTCAATGGTGAAATATTCATGAAAATGTACAGAATTACGAAAAAAAATTTATTGTTTTCATACACACAACGGTACACAACGTCCATTAAATCAAATCTACGACTACTTTGGGAGTTAAATTATATATCAAAAATTGCAGAAAAGCAGTGGCTTTATAATGATATATAACAATAGTCCTTTATTCCATAATGAACTGGTGAAACGTGTAAAATATTAACCATACCCCCTAAACTCAAATTCAAACGGCATCGATTTTTCTCATTCAAATACCGTATTATAGCATCATTGTTTCAATTTCCATGTTCGATTAAATCACATAATGTGGTGTTCGCCTACACTCAAGATGCATTGGCATGTAATGTGTGCACGTCTTCGTCAGATAAGTTGACAAAAGTTTTCGTTAGACTCGGCGGCTTCCATATGGTTATGTCATATTTAGGGGCAATTGGTTCGATCATGGCTGGTAGCGGCTTGGATGAACTTTGGGGGACTGTTTATGCTGGTGGGTCAATCCATCATTTGATCAGTGGTCATGCATATTCAAGAGCAGTTCGTGCCCATTTGCTAACACAAATTGCCATTACAAAACTTGTGTTTGAAGAAAGCCGAACACTAAATAACATAGACTGCACAGAAGTCAATGAAATATTCTGTGGACTTGCCAGAGGTGACTGTACAACAGCTGATGCTGTCAATCAAGAAAGTGTCAACCATCTACTGTCAAAATTACACGAACTGCTCCAGAATGCGTCCGTAGGACGCACAGGAAAGCTTTGGGTACAATACTACGAGCAAATAGGTCTTCTCCAGTTGTTCTTGAGAGCAGAGCGCACAGGCGACTGGGAACTCCACACATATTGTGTTCGCAATATGATTCCAGTATTTCACGCAGGTGGTCATTTTGCATACGCAAAATGTTCTCATCTCTATTTGCAGCAGATGAATGAGCTAACAGAAATAATGCAACAGGATGATTTGAAGTTGTTCACTGAGAAAGGTTACTTTACCATAAGGCGCTCAGATAAATTCTGGGACGGGATATATTCTGATCAGACCATAGAGCAGTGTTTAATGAGAATGTTCAAGCTCCCTGGTGGTCTGACACATGGCAGGGGAATAACCGATAGCACTGTTGCGAAATGGGTACATGGACTACCTCTTTGCCTTCCGATATGTAATGCTCTCGAAAATTTTGTTCATGTTCACACTGGTCATGGCGAACAACATCGGGATCTCCGTCAAAGTTCACAATTGACTGATGCCAATGATATCACCAAATTATTGAACTGGCTCAGAGTGCATTCCCCCTTTCAGAATAGAGATCCACTACAATTAGTCTCTACAGCGACCGGGCTTGTGGCCGACGAAACTGTGAACTGTGACCAAGTTCGCAAAATTGGTGAATGTTGCGTATCGAATGTTGTAAGCAAAACGTTCAACAGCATCAAACTACGACGTGTTGACACTGTGAAGTCTTTCGCATCGATGGCAAATAGCATCAAAGTCCGTGGAAGTAAGGTAGTGATTGACCCCACAATTCTGTTCAACCGCATCACATGTGTTATTCAGTCACAAGCAGAGATGGAAGAGTATCTCAAATATGAACTCGCCCCGAAACCACCAGCATTGTTTGATTCTGCTGGAATGAGGAAGACACAGAAAAGCACGGTCGGCAAGATCCTCAAAACATACGGTTCCAAGCAAACTAAAATCCCAGAACATTCTCTGTTTGTTGTAGATGGTGGATTTTTATTGAGGGCAGTTGTATGACCTAAACAGTCGTCATATAAGGACATATGTACATCATATTCCAATTATCTAGTGAGACATTTTGGGGCGAACGTCGTGGTTGTTTTTGATGGTTATGCTTGTACAATGTCGACAAAGGGCATGGAACAAGCCCGTAGATCTAAAGACAGGTATTCCATTGATATCAATATCTCACCCGAGTTACCAGCCACCACACCCCAATCCGATTTCCTTGCAAATGCCAAGAACAAAACCCAACTGATCGATCTTCTAATGCAGGAGCTATCTGCTATCAATATTCAGTCCAAGCAGGCCGAGGCTGATGCTGATGTACTGATAGCCGAAACTGCACTTGACATCGCTCAAGATGACAACAATGTTGTTGTTGTAGGAACAGACACAGACTTGTTAGTCATTCTTACCTCTCGAGTTCAACCGGGATGTAATATTCACATGATGTATTCCATTACCCCAAACTTACTAGTTTCAGTTAGTGAAATAGCAACCAAAATGGGTGACCATAGAAGCAACCTCCTTGTAGCACATTCTATAAGTGGTTGTGACACTACCTCTGCACTCTTTCGAGTTGGTAAGAAGAAAGTATTCAGTACAATTGTCTCCGATGTTACTAGCGACTCACAACAGTATGTCAACACAATTTTGGCGGATGACAGTACACCAAGTGCAGTAGCCGCTGCCGGGGAACAACTTCTCCTGATCTTATACGGGAGTAAAACTGTTTCCTCTCTCGACCAATATAGATATGTCACTTACAAGCGTTATGTAGCAAAATCTAAACTGAATAAACCCATCGACCTAGCCTCACTCCCACCAAGCAGCGATGCTGCACAACAACATGTCTACAGATGTTATCTCCAGGTCCAACAATGGCTGGGCACTTCGCTTCCTCCGACGGATTGGGGGTGGTCGCTAGACAATGGACTTCTTGTACCGACTGCAGCCACAAAGCCATGTGCCCCCGATAACCTACTGAATCTGATCAGTTGTGGTTGCAAGAGTGCTTGTACAAAAAGGTGTGGGTGTAAGAAGACAGGACTCTCTTGCTCAGGTTTGTGTAATTGCAGTTCGGATTCTTGTAACAACCACAGAAACACTGTCCTGTCGGACATTTCTGAGTTCGATGAATAATATTTATTTATTTATTTATTTATTTATTTATTTATTTATTTATTGGTGTTTAAGGTCACATACTTATGCACAATGGCTAATCGTGACCGTGACAGTTTTACGGTTGGAGGAAGCCGGAGTACCCGGAGAGAACCACCGAGCAACGACGAGCAGCTGTCAGCTCTCCAACATCGTAACTCTGAACTCTGCACTGCAGCACAGGCAGGGTTAGATTGGTTGAAGACATGCGCACCATCGACGTGCAGTACGCCTCAGTACACAGCGTCATCGTGCCCCCATGTAGGCAATCGGGGTGAAGTGTCTTGCCCAAGGACACAACGCGGTTGCCGCAGCTGGGATTTGAACCGAGGACCTCTCGGCTTGCAGCCTGCACCTCTACCAACTGAGCCACCGCGCCCCCCGATGAATAATATGTATATAGGTCATGTCATTTCTGTATATAGCGTTGATAATAGTCAATGTAACTTAATCCATGTTGATTGATTTGTACATTCTGTAAATATTATTTATTGATTTTTGTACATTCTGTAAATATTATTTATTGATCTAATGCTGCCAGACACAGACGTGTCTGTTCGGTCCCAAGCCCGAAAATAGTTGAGTTCTCATGCTGACGAATTTTATGCCAAAAGGGGAACTCGGCCAGAAGCAGAGGGGGTCTTCCATAATGTCTATTTTGTAAGCAATGATAAAAGTCTTCAAATGGTGGTTGATTTTTTATCGTCTGTCCAACTAACATCCCGTTCTGTACTACGACCCTTTGGGCAAATCCGTTAGGAAAATCGTCATTTTTTGCATAAATCCGATACTTTTTTGTGAATTTTCAATAATTTTTCGCAGAAATTGTCACAGAATGCACATTTTCCTCTAGGTAAATGTATATTAGACATTATGTAGCTCGAAATACGCGTAAACAAAAAATACAGTTGGATCAATTCGAGGTTACAAAGTTCGTGCGATTTTTTAAAAATTTTTTCAAACGCGTTTTCGAAAAAAGGCTGTAGAAAAAAAAGCTCAACTCGGATTTTAGGGGACTTTTGTCTAATCGTTCAGTGACATGTACTCGACATTCCCTGAAAAAATCAGCTTTCTCCGATTTTTTTCCCCAGTGAAACCTAATGTTCTTGGGCTATATAGTTGAAAATTGATTCAAGAATCCAGTTAAATCGAGCCCTGAACTGTTATTCATTTTATTCCTGTTGGATGAAAAACGTGGCCGCAAGAATGATTCTTTGATTCTGATTGGCCAATTTTGAAAACTCTTCTCCTCTGAAACTACAAAGTCAAATGTTTTCAAACTTCACATGATTGAGGACTGGGACACCTACCAATGATCCTCATGTTATGTTGATGTAATGTTGCAAACATGGCCACAATTGCAGCTCAGAGTTACCATGGAAAGCCTATGGGAAATCACATATTTTCATACTACAACCAATGGTCCAGACATTACTGGTGCAAACTCAATATTATCAAGGGCCAAAAACAAATTTTGACCCCCCCCCCCCCCCCCAATCCCCAAAATTTGCATACAATACCAAAAATTAAAAAGTCCTATCTGGCTCTCTATACTTTACTACCTGTGCATGCGCAGTACTCAGGAAGAGAACGGAATATGTGCAAACATTTTTTGTTTGGCCCTAAGTCAGTGAACATCTCAACTGACATCTGTGCTTTAAAAATCTCGTTTGGTGGATGCCAGACACAAATCAGTGAAGTATATGGTGGATTCAAGGCAGTAAATGGATGATGGAAGTGAACAATGGTGGTTTGAGACATTCAGGGCTGTAACTTTTAAATAATATGAAAATTATTTCATGTTACCCAATTTTGGGATATACGCCTTGACGTCATTAGTTTTGCTGATGATTTACCTACTGTTGGTTATGTGTTCCTTCCCTATCTTTCCATGAACCCTCCAGTTAAACTCCTAAGCTTTTTTTAGCTCACCTGACTTTCAATCAGGAATCAGGAGAGCTATAGTGATCACTCACCCTCCGTCGTCCGGCGTCCGTCGTCCTTGAACATGGTGTTTGCGTCTTCTCCCAAACTGCTGAACCAATTTAATTGATATTTGAGATAATAGTTTGTTATGACATCGCAATTTGATTTTGTTCAAATCAAGTTGCCTCGCCCGTGGGTAGGGCCACACCCAAAAAGTGTGCTGAAATCTTAAAAAATCTTCTTCTCATGAACCAGCAGTAGCAGAGACTTGATATTTGGTGTGCAGCTTCCTTTTGAGGTGTAGACTCAGATTTGTTCAAGAGAAGTTTGTGGGGCTATACTTGGCGTCGTTATGTGAGGGGCAAAATATTTTGCCCCGCCCAAAATTTCTATTTTCCCAACCGAGAGGCTGATTTGAACCAAATTTTATGTGAGGGCTTATTGGGTCATAAGTACCTAATTTATGCTGATTTTTTTTTCCCCGTAGCCCCATGGGAACCGCAGGAGCTAAAAATAGAAAAAAATTAAAACGCCCATATCTCCAAAACTGCACTGCACCGAAAATTTTTATTCGGTGTGAAGCTTCCTTAGGACCAACAGAAAGAATTGGTAAAAAAAAATTGCCATCGGTTTTATCATAGGGTACAGTTTTGGGACTTTGAAAAAGTGCTGAGTCAGTTGGAATGTTTTGATATTTGGCATGGAGCAACCTTAGGGGGCTGAGATTCAAGTTTGTTCAAGCCAAGTCCCTTGGTTCATATTTGGGCTCACTATGGGAGCCTGAATGACAGCTTAGTTCAAAATGAGGAATTTTCTTTAAAAATCTTCAGATCCAGCAGATGAATGCTTTTGATATTTTTTATGCAGCATCCTTAGGGGGGTAAGATTCAAGTTTGTTCAAGCCATGTCCCTAGGTCCATATTTGGGCTGATTGTGGGAGCTCGAATTGTAACTTGGTTCAAAATGAGGAATTTTCTTTAAAAATCTTCGTCTTCAGATCCAGCAGTCGGAATGTTTTGATAATTGGTGTGCAGAATCCTTAAGGGTATGAGTTTCAGGTTTGTTAAAGCCAAGTCCCTGGGTTCATATATGGGCTCCCTGTGGGAGCCCGAATTATGACTTAGTTCAATATGAGGAATATTCTTTAAAAATCTTTTTTTAGATCCACTGGTCAGAATATTTGGATATTTGGTTTCAGCTTTTATTAGGAGGAGCAGATGCAACTTGTGGAAATCAATTCTCTGGGTTGATATTTAGGCTACCATGTCAGGTGAGCGCCCTCAGGCCCCCTGGGGCCTCTTGTTTATTGAAATTTTTTATTAAATTTCGTGGGAGTTCAACGTGTTGTACAGAAGGTTTATTCGGTTTATCCCCACTGTTATGTCCTCACCCTAGGGGTGTTGGGCCATTATTTTCTTATATCTCCAACTGGATGCATTGTTTTTTCTTCACATGAAGATCTAGCTTTGCATCAGTTAATTGTTTACTGAATTGGGCCTTTTGTGTTGTACCTTTGGTCTAGTTTCCGGTTTTCTATCCTGATGTTGGTTACTTTTATCAATGTCCTTAGCAGGTAATATTCAGGGTTTTATTTCTTCACAATTATATTAGGATACATTTATTAATATTCCGGTAGTGTAGCTTTAATATTTTAGGTTTTTGTCCACACTTAGGCTCTATCGGGATGGCCTTGGGCTTGTGTGGTTCCCTTGGGGAACTTAGGCATTTTCAAGACTTTTTTTGAAAAAAATTTATTTTGATTTATTTTGAAATTATTTTTGATTGTCTTCGTCATGTATCCCTTTCTTGTATGTTTATATGTTAGATGTTAGGAGTGCAGTGAACTTGTTTGGATTATAATTATTTATGAAATTACTGCTCTTAGTGTAGGGCGAAGTAATTTTCATTGGATTTACATGCTTGTTGCTTTGCCTGTAGTTGTTGCACTCCTACTGATTCAGTTCCTACTTGTGTGGTCGGGGTCGACTCATTAGGTCACTAACGTTGGAAGCGGGTGTCACGCTATGTATTCACGGTGATGTTCTGATGTCGAGACTCATCGCAGGATAATTCAAATTTTCAGTTTATTTTCCAGAGGAACAAGAACATGGCAATGGTATTGCGTCAGGGTCGAATATTGCTTTGAGAAACTTGCACTGAGTCAGAGCTATCATCCTCCCTGGCCGCTTGGGATGCTCCTTCTACTCTGCAGCCGGGGCTGGCTACAGTTCGGGGCCGGCTACAGTTATGGCTTCTTCTTCTGCTTTAGCGAAGCACATACGACTGTACACTAGCTACCCGACTCCAGATGTTCGTGCAGCCGAGCAAAGACACTCCAGTCTTTGCCCTCGAAGTCGGTCCATCCAGTAGCTAGTGATTCGAGGCTTGATTCATCGGGATGTTCGACGAAGAGATCGGCGGCCAGATCTTCATCCAGGGAGCAACATGGGGTGGAGAATATAAGCTGCTGCTGCTCCACAAGCCTCCGTAACGGACTTGCTGTCGCAATTTGCGCAGCTTATCGCAGTTTAAAAATCCAGCAAGGGACACCCGTCAACAGACTACGGTTGTGAGTCGTCGGATGGTGCTGGGTCGGTCCGGTCATTTGTGCATATAGAAGAAGCCAAAAGTTTCTCTACGGGTCGTTCGGCTAAATCTGAGATCAGATCACTGATTGCAGAACCCTCTCCGTCCAGTTAACAGCCGGGGTCGACTGTCTTCGTTGTGAGAAACCATATTGAGTCGGAACACACATCGGAATATTCCTTCCACACTGCAGCCGGGGCTGGCGGCAGTTATGGAATCTTCTGCTTACATGGAAGCGCACGAAAGGGGATTAGCCTAGAAGTTTCTAAGTGGGATACTCTGTGAGATCTGGGGACAGATCGCGAGTGCAGAGTATTTTTCTTGCATCAGATTCTCGGTGGTGTCCAAAAATGGGATCACAACTCGCCGGCAAAGCCGGTTTGTTGAGATCCCATTCTGGACACCACCTCGAATCTGATACAAATCACAGGACATGCACATTATCATGTTAATCTGTATTTATTAGGCAGATGCATTATTGAACAGATTCTATAAAATTCTTGCTCTACTTTATAGAGCTCATGAGAATTTTGGGGCTATTTGGATCAGTTATGGAACTTCCAATAGGCTGTCTATGCATACGTTCTCAATTTTTGGAATCATTATTCGGAGTAGCATATTCTTTCTCAGAACAGTCATTGGTTATAACGGACCTAGGGAACAAGGAATTATTTGGGTGGCGGTCTGTGACAGGTCTGACGGTACACAGGAGAATTCACATTCTCATATATTCGCATGGTTCAATTGGAGTTTCATTATTGGAATTTATTGTACACATGAATGGGGGTCGCCTGTTGGTTGCCTGTTGGTTGCCTCAGAAGTGTGTTTGCTCTAACAGATTCTTTCCTTTGGGATTCAGTTGGACAAGTGTAAGGTTGTACACGTTTTATCACCGGTTTTTGACCTGTCTACGTATTCCGACTCTGGCATACATTAGAAGCCTCTGCTGTTAATAACCGGGGTAGCCTTAGCTACTGAAGTGGCATTAAGCACCAATAATTAATTACTGGGTGCACGTTGGGCGAATATATATAGATTATTTGGTACTGCTTTTCTCTGATTCCAGAGCACATCCCTCTTTGTTTTGAAGAATATTCTTTCAAAAAAAAAGGGGGGAGGGATTTTTCTTCATCTCTTCTGGCTTAATTAGCTGTTTTGTCTGTAGATTATTACTGATCTTAGATACAGCTTGTTTATTATATATATATGGCGTGTGTTTGTGGGGGTTAGTCTCTCACTCTCGAATACACCATCCTAATTTAATTATCCCCACCTTTTCGAAAATGCGGGGATATAGTCATGATCTCAGTCCGTATGTCCATCCATCTGTACGTCCATCCATCCGTCCATCCATCCGTCCGTCCATACGTCACACCTTGAAAGGCTCCTAGGGTATCCAATTCGAAACGTTTAAACTATGCTAAGGTGTTCAGGTAGCGACTCTAGATGTGCACAAAGGTTTCAGAATTTTGATTTGGCCCCAAGTGGTTCCCGTGGAACCACTTTTATCGTTAGAAAATCAGTTTTCATCGAAAGGCTCCTAGGGTATTTAATTCGAAACATTTAAACTATGCTAATGTGTTCAGGTAACATCTCAAGATGTGCATGAAGGTTTTGGAATTTTGATTTGGCCCCAGGTGGTTCCAGTGGAACCACTTTTATCATTGGAAAATCAGTTTTCATTGAAAGGCTCCTAGGGTATTTAATTCGAAACTTTTAAACTATGCTAAGGTGTTCCGGTAACATCTCTAGATATGCGTAAAGGTTTAAGAATTTCGATCTGGCCCCAGGTGGTTCCAGTGGAACCATTTTTATCATTAGAAAATCAGTTTTCATCGAAAGGCTCCTGGGGTATTTAATTCGAAATGTTTAAACTATGCTAATGTGTTCAGGTAACATTTCTAGATGTGCATGAAGGTTTCGGAATTTTGATTTGGCCCCAAGTGCTTCCAGTGGAACCACTTTTATTGTTGGAAAATCAGTTTTCATCAAAAGGCTCCTAGCGTATTTAATTCGAAACGTTTAAACTATGCTAAGGTGCTCAGGTAGCATCTCTAGATGTGCATGAACCTTTCGGAATTTTGATTTGGCCCCAAGAGGTTCCCGTGGAACCACTTTTATCTTAAGAAAATTAGTATTTTTATACTGTACCAATGACCCAGACTTAGCTGGTGCTAACTCCACAAAAACCAGGGCCAAACACAAATTTTGCCCCCCAATCCCCAAAATTTGCATCCCAAACAAAAAGAAATCATGTCCTAAAGGACCTCCATAGTACGACTCTACTGCGCATGCGCAGTGACGCAGTCGTCCTGAAATTGGCGCCAAATATTATTCTCTGTTTGGCCCTTCATCAGTCAACATCTCACTGATCTTTGTGCTTGTAAATCTCAGTTTAAAGGATGCCAGACACGTAATTTTTGGAGAAAATGTGATTCTAAGGAGGATAGAAGGAGGAGAGGAAAAAAGAAGTGGCAAAAAATAATCAGGGCTGTACTTAAAATTTTTTGATGAAATTATGTTAAGTTGCCTATTTTCGAGGCATGGGCCTCTTGTTGTCATTCTTGCTAATTGTTGCACTGCTTATTCAGTGTTTCCTCTCCCCTAGCCTTCTAAAGTCCCCCCTTGCAATTCTCCCATGCTTTTGGCATATTTTTGAGAAGTTTCATTTCTAAAATTCCCTGGGAGAGTTGCTTGGTTACAGAATGTTTTCTGTTATTTTCCCCATAGTTACGTTTTCACCCATGGGTGTATAACGTTTGTGTTCTGCATCTTCCATCTGATGTTCTACAGATTCTCCCCTGGGAGTCTCTGTTTTGCATCAGATAGAGTGTAATTGATGACTGATTCCGGGCCAGTTTTTTCAGTGCCTGGAGTCATGTTTTCTACTGTGTTTACACTGTTTGTTTTCATTGGCAACAGCCTTTTTTGAGGGGGGCTGTTTGCCTTTGTGGTAGTTTATCTCATTATAAGATACATTTATATTATCCGAAAGTGTCTCATTAATTATTTTATATAATTTTAAAATTTTTGACCACACTTTGCCATCGGATCCATCGGGGCTCAACGTTACTTTTCAGCAACTTGGGCTTCTCTGAAAAAATATTTTTTCAAAATTATTTTGTTTTGCAATTGTTTTTTCATTTATTAATGGATCATGTTATTATGTATCTTTGTGTCAGGGGTTTTTGCGAGTAACTAGGACTTATTGTTGTTCTTTCACAATGAAGGGACTTTGTGCAAATTGTAATAGGAAGAAATCTTCCTCTGACTTTCATGATCATTGTATTAATTGTAGTCAGTGTTCTCGCATTAATCCCTGTCCTATATGTGAACATTGGGATGAGAAACATTGGAAACGTGTGTCACGATATGTTGTTTCTGGAGAAAGAGCGATGCCGGCTCTTTCTCCACAAGGTCACTCTACTCTCTCAGTTTCTATTTCAGAGGAACCAGAACAGGGTGTTGTTTCCATGTTATCTTCTTCAAGTGTGCGTCCGTCGTCACAAATAAATTCAGAGCTAGCGGCAAAAGTGCTCATGGAGATTAGACAAATGTCGTCCGCTAGCTCGCCTGGTGTAGCGTCCATTCACCGAATGGTTCGGCAGCCGGGTTCGTCCGATGCGGTCCAAGAGGAAATTTTGGGTGATGCGAGCACTATAAAAATAATAGATGCTCACCCAGTGACGGCGGATAGGGAACGAGAACGGAGGAAGCCTTTTAGTCCGGTTCCTAGCTCGTCCAGGTCCAGCCGGGCCGCGAGCGAGAGAGGCCCCTCTCTCGTACAACAACATCTGGGACCAGATGTTGTGGTACAAAATGTGTCTTTAGCGGAGCATACGTCCGTCGCTCGGGACGCTCCGTTGTATAAGCAGTCCGCAGAGACTGTTAAGGCTTCCTCTTCTCGTCGGCGCACACGACCGCACCTTGGCTGCGTGACCTCCGATATTTTGCCAGCTTCACCGATGAAGGATTCTTCGGCGACCAGGTCACACCATCCGGCAGCCAGGGATTCGAGACCGATGGACTCCGGACGTTCGCATAGGAAAAGTATGCGGGAGCCATCTGATGCGGAGCTGCCCTCGGCGAAGCAGCGAAAGACCGCTCATCCGCAGGTCTCGACGTCGGACATTCTAGTGCAGATAGCACAGCTTATCGCAGCATCCCAGCAGCCGACAGAAACGGTGTCGGATCGAGAATTATCCGACGGCGCTGGGTCGGTACGCTCCGCCGAAGCATCGGGGGCGGACGACCGGGAACATCGGGAGGTCCGACCGGATGGTGAAAGGGATACGGATGAATTGGAGCTATCCCTTTCGGAACAACATAAAGCTGCCGTGGACTTCATCCGGCACTTTCTTCCTCAAGTTGTTCCGTCGGGCCAGACTGCTGCGCTTCCGGACAGGAGAATTATAGCGTCATTGGACATCGCTCCCGAGTTTCCGTCGCAGTCCAATAATGTTGCAAGAACATTTGAATTATTGAACGACGCTATTTTTAAACTTGCTTCCAGGACGGGGAAAGCAGGTTTCTTGTCCGCAAATACTCTCAACCTGCCTTTCATTAATGCAAGGAATAAATTCGACACGGCAGGTCAGGGTATACTGAGAGTTCCTCTGCGTATGGACGACGAGGCGGAAGACTTAGAGCTATCATTACCGTCGTCAGCTTCTATTCCAACCGCTGTGTTGGAAACAGCTATTGCGTCTAACAGAGCCAATTTAGATGCCTTATCTTACGCAGATCACCTTACTAAGGCGTTATCACTGCGCCTTCAAGGGGAAGAGTTTCAGGATATACAATCCTCCTTAAGACTTCTTTCAAGGGCAGTAGCTTATTCCACGTGTAACTCCGCCCTTTCAGTGGCAAATCTGGAGTTGGTTAGACGTGACGCAGCCCTGGCTACATCCACACTAGTGGATTCTAAGGTGAAGAACTCTCTTAGAGTCGCTTCGGTCTCAGGAGATCTTCTCTTTGACGGCAAGCTTTCCGCTATTTATGATAATATTAAAAAGAAAGCTAGTGATTCTCTGTTGTTCAGATCTGCTCCTAAAAGGTCGGATACAGCAGACACGAATAAGGCGGGCACTTCTGGGTCTTATGCGCCCAAGAGAGGTTCCTATAGAGGTTCCGGTGCGTCCTCTAGCTCTTATTCGAGAGACCGTCAGGATAGCGACTCTCGTTCGGGACGTCCTTCAGGCCGGGACAATCGGTCGGACGCCCCGAGGTCGACGAGGCGAGGTGCGGGTCGTGGAAGACGTGGTTTCTCCTACCGCAGGCCTCGCAGATCCAGGAGGTGATGGCTCAAACCTCTATCGCGTTCCGGTTGGCGGAAGGTTGTCGAGTTTTTCTCAAGAGTGGGCGTCGATTACGGACGACCCGTGGGTGAGAGGAGTGACTTCGGAAGGTCTAAAGATATCCTTCAAACGAAAGCCTCCATTAACTCGAAGTCCAAAGTGGACTCATCTTCCATCAAATCCTCAGAAAAGAGACGCTCTGCTATCAGAGGTGCAGTCTCTTTTAATGAAGAACGCGGTAGAGGTCGTAGAAAACCAGGAATCGCTGGGATTCTACAGCCATCTGTTTCTGGTTCCGAAACCAGACGGCTCGTTCCGTCCAGTCATAGATTTGAGCTGGATAAACAAGCTGATCGTCGCTCCGAAGTTTTATATGGAGACGATTCGATCGGTCAGAGCGAGTATTCGGGTGAACGATTATGCAACGAGCATAGATCTCAAAGATGCGTACTTTCACGTCATGGTACATCCGACATTCCGAAAGTATCTACGCTTCGCAGTCCTAGGAGTGGTGTATCAGTTCCGGGCCATGTGCTTCGGATTGAATCTAGCACCCTGGGCTTTCACTCGGGTAATGAACTCGGTAATGATCTACTTCCGAGCTCATTCGTCTGTGGTAACGTCGGCCTACCTGGACGACATTCTTCAGAGGTACGGCAACGAGTTAACGCTTCAGAACGATGTTCAGAATCTTCTTCTATTGCTCCGACGTCTCGGTTTCATAGTAAACGAGGAGAAGTCGGATCTGGTGCCGTCCAAGTCATTCACTCATCTGGGAATGAGCTTCGAGACGCACAACAATCTCGTTCGTCTGCCGTTAACCAGAGCGAAATTAGTCAGTTGTTACGCTCGCTATTGTCTGAATACAGACAAAGTCACGGCGAGAGAATTTATGAGACTGATAGGCCTGTGCGGAGCCGCCGCGGATCTCATTCCGATGGGACGGCTACGCACACGGCCTCTTCAAATTTTCCTGACTCAGAATTGGAGTGTGAAAATTCATTCGCTCGATGTAGACGTTCTCTTGTCAGGTCAAGTGAAACAAGAGATTCAGACTTGGGCAAACATTCAGTGGTTAACTCAAGGAGTTCCGCTGCAGTTGCCGGATCCGAGTTTTACCATTATGACGGATGCCAGTCAAACAGGTTGGGGTGCATCATTAATCCCAACGGATTCGAGATGCCAGGGTCTTTGGGATCCGCAATTCCTGTGCAAGCACATAAACATCAAGGAAATGATGTCAATTTGGCTTGCGTTACGTCACTGGATGGACATTATTCACGATGCTCATGTCCAAATCCTATCCGACAATACGACAGTAGTGGCGTATATTCGGAATCAGGGAGGCACTCATTCAGTTCCGTTGTTCAATCTAACGGAAAGAATCCTTCTGTTTGCGTTGGAACATCACGTTCTTCTTTCGGTCCGTCACATACCGGGTCGTCTGAATGTGCTAGCAGACTCCCTTTCACGAAAGGGTCGCTTGTTGCCGTCGGAGTGGACTCTCAACAAACAAGTATTCAATCAGATTTGCTACCAATGGGAACGGCCAATGATAGACTTATTTGCGACACATCTCAACAATCAGTTGCAGACGTATGTGTCCCCGTGTCCGGATCCAAGAGCATTTGCAGTAGACGCTCTGTCAATCCCTTGGGACGGAATGATAGGATATGCGTATCCTCCAGCGCCATTAATTCAACAAGTATTGCTAAAGATAAAACAATCTCAATGCAAGATTCTGTTGGTAGCATCTCTGTTGCCACAGAGACCGTGGATAAATCTACTCAGGTGTCTGTTGTGGGACCTACCGCGGAAGCTTCCTCCACGAGAGGATCTTCTTTCGCAGGGGAAATCGCGCCAACTCCATCACAACCCGCAAGGTCTCAACCTTCACGTTTTTCCGTTGTGCGGTCCTTCTTGCATGGCAAGCACTTTACAGGACGAGCAGTGGACGCGATTTCTAACTGTAGGAGGACCTCCTCTTCGCTAAACTATGCGGCTAAGTGGAAGGTTTTCCGTCGTTGGTGTAGGGATCATTCTGTAGATATATTTGATCCCTCTATACCAGACATTGCTAACTTTCTAGTATACTTGTTTGACGAAATCAAACTGCAGCCTGTTACTATAAAGGGTTATAGATCTATGTTATCTGATACCTATGCACATCATGATAGTTTACTAATTGGATCTAATGTCTCTTTATCGAAATTGGTTAGAAACTTTTCGATAAATAGACCCAGAACTCTTAGATTAATTCCTAAGTGGAATTTAGCTTGGGTTCTCCTTAAATTGAAGGAAAAGCCATTTGAACCTCTTGGGACAGTAGATTTCAAATTCTTATCTTATAAGACAGCTTTTCTCTTAGCTTTCTCTTCTGCCAGAAGAGTCAGTGAGCTTCATGCACTATCGGTGGATGATTCTCATTATCGTAGTGTTGGGAACACTATCACCTTCACTACTAATGTCGGTTTTTTAGCTAAGAATCAGGCTCCTAATAAATATCCGGAACCTATTGTTATTAAGGCTCTTCCGTCTTCAGACGGGCGTAGGCCTTTACTCTGTCCTGTTAGAGCACTACATATCTATAAACAGAGATCTCAGTTCATCAGAAAGGGACGGAAACGTTTCTTTCTGTCTTTGATGCCTAATAGAAAGGACATTTCAGTCCATTCTATTGCTAGATGGATTCAGTTAACTATCCGTACTGCGTATGAAGATTTATCTTCTTCTCAGCAGTCTGTGCTTAAGATTTCTGCTCATGAAGTAAGAGCTCTTTCTACTTCCTGGGCTTATGCTAATAGTGTTGCTATTACAGATTTAATGAAGGCTGCTTATTGGTCTCAGCCTTCCACATTTACTAATTTTTATCTCAGAAATATTGAGTCCATTTCTGGAGACCTGCATTGTTTAGGTCCGTTATCTGTTGCTCAGAATGTCGTCCACTAAACAGTTGCAACTATAGTTATGCAGGCTTTCTGTTCCGGCAGTGACTCCGTCCGGCTGCCCTCTTCGCTCTGGGCTATTTGACCCAGGGCAAGGGGAAGGGGGGGGGGAGGGCGGGTGTTCCCTTAGGTCACCTGCTTTATAGTGAAAAGCAAGGGAATGCCTCCTCCAAGACAGTATTTCTGAGTCGCTTCCGGGATGGTTTTAATGTGTAATATTAATGTTTAATTTCATTCATGTCTTATTTTTAAAGTGTAGCTCGGTGTGAAGCATTTGTATATGTCAAGTGTCAAACGGGCTTTAATATACAATACTCGGACACTTTTAAATGATTATAAAGAGTCTCAATTCTCTGGACTACTTTATTTATTGGCTTGCTTTAAAAATAATTAGTATAAGGGTTATACTGGATGTTAATAGAGAACATGAATGTTATTGTGCTCAATTATTAAGGGTAGTGTATCTTTCTAATATAATATTAAATAAGAAAGATACATGTAAAGCCTAATACTCCTTTTCTCCCTTAGGGGTTACCTCTTTATTATATAATTGAGCTTATTGGATTTTCCTCTATGTCCTAGGCCCTCCAGCCTGTTTACTATTCAGCTAAGTCTGGGTCATTGGTACAGTATAAAAATGTTAAAAAATTTATAGTAATTTATATATTTTTTATACTTACCAATGACCCAGACGGGGATGGCCCTCCCTGAGTTGGGAACTCTTGCCTCCCCGCTGAGTACATAGCGCTGACCAGGCACTGCCAGTAAGAATGATATTTGGAGCCAATTTCGGGACGACTGCGTCACTGCGCATGCGCAGTAGAGTCGTACTATGGAGGTCGTTTAGGACATGATTTCTTTTTGTTTTGGATGCAAATTTTGGGGATTGGGGGGCAAAATTTGTGTTTGGCCCTGGTTTTTGTGGAGTTAGCACCAGCTAAGTCTGGGTCATTGGTAAGTATAAAAAATATATAAATTACTATAAATTTTTTAACTTTCCTCAATAGGCTCTTAGGGTATTTCATTCAAAACGTTTAAACTATGCTAAGGTGTTCGGGTAACATCTCTAGATGTGCATGGAGGTTTCAGAATTTTGATTTGGCCCCAAGTGGTTCCAGTGAAAACACTTTTATCGTTATAAAATCAGTTTTAACTGAAAGGCTCCTAGGGTATTTAATTCAAAACGTTTAAACTATGCTGATGTGTTCAGGTAGCATCTCGCGATGTACATGAAGGTTTCAGAATTTTGATATGGTCCCAAGTGGTTCTGGTGGGACCACTTTTATTGTTGGAAAATTAGTTTTCATCGGAAAGGCTCCTAGGGTATTTAATTCGAAACATTTAAACTATTCTAATGTGTTTCAGTGGAAATGCAGGGATACACCATTGTGTGCTTTGCACTCAAATAACTCTATCTAGTTGTCTTAGTCTGGACTTGCCTTAAATCATTCATGCTAAGAATACGGAATTACTTGGATATGGCTCCTTATTGATGATATGTCTTCTCTATTATTGTATAGAGAGACATACATGTAATTCCTTTTAAAAATTTAATCTTCTTTTCACCTTGAAATGCATGCTTAGGAGCTGTATTTGGTCTGCTAATTCATAAGTCCTAGGCGCTTTGCCTTTTTACGATTCAGCTAAGTCTGAGCCATTGGTCGTAGTATAAAAATATGTTAAATGTAAAGTAATTTGTTTATTTTTAGCTCATCTTGACAAAGTCAAGCTGAGCTAATCTCATCATCACTCTCCGTCCATCATCTGTCGTCCGTCGTCTGTCGTCCGCCGTCCGTCAACACCATGTTTTGGTATTCTCCTCCAAAGCCACTGGGCCAATTCAAGTGAAAGTTTGTGTGAGTGATGGTCCCAAAGGGGCATTGCATTTTTGTTCAACTCAACATGCCCAGCCCCATAGGGAGGGAGTGAGGGAAAATGCTCCAAAATATTTTTAAAATCTTCTTCTCACAGAACCAGTGTGTACAATGACTTGATATTTGCTATGGAGCTTTCTTTTGAGGTGTAAAATCAAGTTTGTTCAAACGAAGTTTGTGAAGCACTATTTGGCTTTGTAATGGGAGACGTAAGATTTTTGGCCCTGCTCAAAATTTCTATTTTCTGAACCGATGGTCCGGTATGAACCAAATTTGGTATGTGGTATTATTGGGTCATAAGTACTTGACCCATGCATGGGGCTTGGGGTCAGATTCCAGTTTGTTCAATTCGAGTGTCTGGGTTAATATTTGGGCTCCATATGGGAACCTGAAATTTAACTTAGTACAATATGAGGGAATTTCTTCAAAAATCTTCTTCAAATCCACTTGTCAGAATGCTTTCATATTTGGTATACAACATCTCTAGGGGCTCAGATTCAAGTTTGTTCAAATCGGATCCATAGGTAAATATTTGGGCTCGCTGTGGTAGCCCAAATTTTAACTTAGTGCAATATCAAGAAATTTCTTTAAAATTTCTCTTCTTCAGATCCAACAGTCAGAATGCTTTCATATTTGGTACACATCTCTAGGGAAGTCAGATTCAGCTGTGTTCAAATTGAGAGCCTGGGTTAATATTTGGGCTACCGATGGGAGCTGAAATTGGCCATTTTGCTGAAGAATTAAAATTTTTGTATTCAGTACCCTCTAGAGGTGTGTAACTAAGATTAATCCACATAGGTTGTATCAAGGGGCTTCATAGGGGAGCTCTACATTTTACATTATGATCAACTGAAGAAAAGGCATGATGCCCAGATTATTTTTGTCACCCCTGAGGGACTCAAGTTCTTGCCTGGTTTCAATCTTATCTCTCGTTATGTGAACAACAAGTAACCATTTCTAAAACGAACTCTGACAGTCAAGTATTAACATGTGGAGTTCCACAGGACTCCGTTCTTGGGCCGATATTGTTTACACTTTACACAGCATCATTGGGAAAGTTGCTGAGGCAGATCGGTGTTCCTTACCATTTCTATGCTGATGACACTCAGTTGTATTTGTCACTAGACCCTTCAATTGGATCTGACCCTACTGCTTCAGTTTCGATGATGGAAGACTGTGTACACAAGGTTAGGGACCAGATGGCCTATCATAAACTTAAAATGAATGACGATAAGATCGAGATACTAGTCATATCGCGTTCAAAGAGTCCATCAAATTTGCAAATCAAGTCACTTATTATTGGAAATTCTACACAAAATGTATCAAATAGTGCTTGTAACATTGGTGTGATATTTGACTCTCATCTATCAATGGAGGAAAATGTCAATACTATTTGCAAGCGCTGTTTCATGCAAATTAGGAACCTGAGCTATCTTCATCATTACCTCTCCACTAAGTCATTGGAAACTAGTTCATGCTTTCATTTCATCCCACTTGGATTTTTCCAACTCACTTCTTATTGGGTTGCCACAGTCATATATTTCAAAACTACAGATAATCAAAATACAGCTGCACGTATCATCACAGGCTCTAAACGCTTTGATCATTTAACACCACTACTAAAAAAATTGCACTGGCTCCCTGTACGGCAGCGGATTATTTTCAAAATTTTGGTTTTGGTATTTAAATGCATTCATGTCTCGGCACCTAAGTACTTGCAAGACCTTCTGGCAGTTAAAAAACCTGAAAGGAACTTGCACTCCTCCTCACAGATCAAGCTTCAGATGCCCTTCACTAGGTCCACTTTTGTGAATAACAGAGCTTTCTCTTTCGCTGGACCTGAGTTGGAATAATTTATCAGTTCAGGTTCAGGCATCGCAAGATCTCAACCAATTCAAACAAACTTTAAAATCACATCTTTTCAGAGAGGCTTCTGACAGTATGTAACCTGCTGGCCATCACACCTTTCTCAGTCTGTATATTGCCTTGATAGTCACGAGCTCATTGTTTATTTAACTGTACAGCATTTTAGAGCACTTTGTGATTTTACGCTTTATAAAATTTCCTTATTATTCAAATTTCCATATTATTAAAAATAACACTTGAATAACTTCATACCAAAATATTTTCTCATCTCATCCCTCCCCCTAACCTCCCCCACCCCCACCCAAAATAATTGTTTTGATTCCCAGGCAATCCCTCACAGATGTTGAACCCCCTCACTGGATGTTTTTCTTGCCTTGCAGTGTCTTCCTTCCAATATTACTACAAAATCGGGTGATTCGGAGCAGGCTTGGCATTTTGAGGTGGGTCATTGCCCCGGGCCGCAGTCGCCCACCTGAGTTCAAAATTCTGTGGACCGTAAATGTCTGCCTAACCCAGATTTCTGCGGCCCATTAATTCAGTCGAAGGCATCTCAAAATCGGCCACCTCAAACAGCAATTTTTGCAGATTGATGGAGTTACATGTAACAAAGTGCAATTTGTAAAGTTTGTAATGTGTCGTCAACGCAGTCACCCAGAGACAGAAAGTAACTTTCCAAATATGAGTGGGAGGTCTTCCAATTCCAAAGTTGTAATTGGACTGAAACATCAGACTGAAACAACTCTTCGTGCCATGCGCGATTACATGATGTATCATCCCCAAGCCAGTTCGACCCCTGACGATTTGCCTGGGACGTTTTGTCCCAAAATCATAACCGGGATGATCCGTCCCCCAAATCTGATTGATTCGTCCAAAGGTATCGGCATCTGACGGTGAGTACAGTGCACTGGCTTTTAAAGTCATCATGTAATGTATAGATACAGGCTTGGTTATTTGGATGCAAGATAACTATAACACTCACTGTTGGTGAGTGTCATGGGTTACTTGGTATCTTGCATCCAAATATTCAAGCCTGCATCTATACATTACATGATGACGTACATCATAATTACTTAAACCATGTACCTTAAAATGATATTAGTTGTCTACCCATCAGGCTGAAACAAAATGACCCCCGCAAATCATAAATGACTCTCCTGGGGTCATTTTAGGTGAACCCAAAATGGCCCTCCTGGGGTGATTTGAGGCAAACCATAATGGTCCTCAGGGTTTAATATTTAAGAGGAAGGGACTCTGAAATCTGAAGAGCATAACTAAAGTTGCAGAACAGTCTTATATTTAAAATCAAATGAGTAATTTAGTATAATTATACACTTTTTATATTGTCTGTGTGTAAAAAGGCAGTGGCAACCCTCTCAAACCATATTCCCAACATGTCAGGTATAAATAAAACCCTCCTTCCCTCACTGATTTGAAAAAGGAATTACCTGAGAATCAATTAATTTATTTTGTGTGGCCCTATTCCACAAGTGTTTCCCATGATGCAACTAGAAATTTAATCAGTCCAATCTTATTTGACAGGCTCATTGAGCTCTTTCAAACAAGACTGTATTGGTTAACCCTTTACCTAACATGAAAAGCTGATGACACTTGCAAAAACAATTCTTGAATAACTAATTGTTTTCATTTGTAGTCTTAAAAACATAGGTTATGACCCCTTGTTGGAACGAGCTCGATGAGGTGTCATAACCTGTGTTTTTGAGACAAAAAATGAAAAAAATAATGAAAATTAATAGGCGATTTTTAAGAATAGTGCTGGCCGGTTTTGGCTGTTACATTGGGTAAAAGTTTAAATTCCCAGTTTCATTATGGGAAAATTTGTCTACTGAAGTTTTGGTATTTTGACATCATTGTGCAAAGTGTTAAGTGAATGGAAGTAAAATGAAATCACATCAGTATGTTTATGTTGTTTTTTTTCACTGCTTACATCAGGAACCAGAGAAGGACTTGCAGAATGGAATTATCTCTGGGTACAAGATACAAGTTTGTCCATTGAATGAAAAGAAATGCTTTCCAGGAATATATAAAGGAGGCAACGAGTACTCATCATCATTTCCCAACATGTACCAAAATGTTACATATAACATTAGTCTTTCTGCCAGAACAACTGTTGGTTTTTCAAAGTCAGTGTCCACTGTTACTATTTATTCACAAGCTAACGGTAAGTTTTATGCTTAACCCTTTAACCAGAGTAATTTCCAAAACTGGCCAGCATTATTTACAAAATTCACCATTCAATTTTCTGTCACAAAAACATAGCTTATGACCCCTATTTGGAAAGTGCTCAATGAGCTCGTTCCAATGAGGGGGTCATAAACTATGTTTTTGATGCAGAAGATCACAAAAATTAGTGCTTTTCGTGTTAGGTAAAGGGTTAAAACTGATTTGAATTTTACCATCTGCTTAACAGATCACAGATATTTATACTACTCAAAGTTTGCTAAGCACCAAATATTTGACACATCATTGTGAAATTTGCTTGTGACATATTTGCGATATTTTTGGTGGATATGATTGAGGATTGTATTGAGATGGTCCTCAGTGTTTACATTAGCTCTCTTGACAGGCAGACTTTTTGTGACAGTCATGGAAAGCATGTACCCCTTGATTTTCATGATGTTTTCGTGTTCTGTCTACATGTACATGACATGTGTAGGGTATTCAGTCTTCATTTCAACACGAACCCTTGTGATTTTATGATTGAATATGGCAAATGCAAATGTAAGAAGTCATTTGTCTGAAGCAGAGGCTGGCTGTAGGGATGGTGGAGCAAGGGGCGACCCATCAGGTTGGTGAAGCCCTTCTGTGCAACTTACGGTTATCACCAGAGCCTGGGCAAGATTTCAGCAGTATGGCACACCAGTAAGATGGCATGGTGGTGGCAGAGACAGGGCAACATCTGCAGCTGAAGACCGGTTTTTGATCATTCAAGCCCGTAGGAACCACTTTGCCACAGCAACTCAGCTTCGCAGTGACCTTCAGAATGCATCTGGGGTAAATGTTTCGATGCAGACTATCCAGGCAAGGTTGCACGAAGGTGGTCTCCGATCGAGAAGACCATGTATTTGCATTCCGCTATCCCAGAACCACCGCCAGGCACGATGTGAATGGGCCATGGACCATGTTGGATGGACCAGAGAAGATTGCCGACCTTTCCTTTTTACAGATGAGTCAAGGTACTGCCTAGACCACACAGATAGGCATTCTATGGTATGGAGAAGACCAGGAGAGCGATTCCATGTAGCCAACATCGCTGAGCATGACCGCTATGGTGGAGGGTCAATCATGGTCTGGGGTGGCATCAGCTGGGGTGGATGTACAGGGGTCTGTGTCCTTGAACGTGGTACATTGACTGCACAACGGTATATTGATGAGATCCTGGATGTCCACGTCAGATTGTATGCAGGTGCAGTGGGTGATAGATTCATTCTGATGGACGATAATGCCCATCCTCGTGTTGCCCATGCTGTCGGGGAGTACCGACAGAGGGAGGGGGTTGAGCGTATGGACTGACCAGCAAGATCCCCTGACCTCAATCCAATCAAACATGTTTGGAATGAGTTGCAGCTTGCAATTTCAGCCCGTCCAGTCCAGCCAAGAAGTGTCCAGGTGCTTGGTGCCATGCTGGTCCAAGAATGGAACAGCATCCCACAAAGGACCACCAGGAACCTGATTGGGAGCATGAGAAGGCATTGTCAAGCTGCAATTAACAGTAATGGGTCTCATACTTGATATTGAACCCATACCAGTTCGCTCCATCAACTTTTTGGCATAATGAAAAATTTCCTCTTTTAACAATTATATCCATTTTCCATGGTTATCGTATTCAAAAGCTAAAAAATAATGTCACACACAAATAAAATCTTAATTTCTGTACTTAAATCATTAAAGATATAATTACATAAAAAAATATATACATATTTTCATTACAATATTTCAACTAAAACGTAAAACAGGTAGTTGGATGTACTTGGTACTTAGGAAACTTAGTATATATGAATGAGTCACTAAAAGTTTCACAGCAAAAAAATGTTACAGAAAATAAGTTGATTTAGTTAGAAAAAGACACATGTAAAAACATTGTGATAAGGCCCCACAAAGTAGGTCTTCTGTTTCTCTGACCATTTTTTTTGTAAAATTGCATGTGGGCGGACAGTATTTTATCTTATTTTTAATTTTTGTAATTATTTCTTTGCCATCAAAAAGTTCATGTTCTTGGTTAGTTTTATGTTTTAGGCCTCAAAATCTACAGAATAGCATGGGTGTTGGTGTATTTCGTCCTTCGAGTGCGAGAAGGCTTTGCAGTGCTAAAGCATTGCAAAACCTTGTTGCACTCTGGGGACAAATTTAACAATTTTATTAACTTGGGTAAAATATCAGATATGAACCATTTAATTTTTATTTTTAGCTCATCTTGACAAAGCTGAGCTAATCTCATCACTCTCCGTCCGTCATCCATCCATCCATCCATCTGTCCGCCTTGCCGTCCGTCTGTCGTTGATTTTCTAACGATAAAAGTGGTTCCACTGGAACCACCTGGGGCCAAATCAAAATTCCGAAACCTTCATGCATATCTAGAGGTGTTACCTGAACACATTAGGATAGTTTAAACGTTTTGAATTAAATACCCTAGGAGCCTTTCGATGAAAACTGATTTTCCAATGATAAAAGTGGTTCCACCGGAACCACTTGGGGTCAAATCAAAATTCCGAAACCTTTATGCACATCTAGAGTTGCTACCTGAACACCTTAGCATAGTTTAAACGTTTCGAATTGAATACCCTAGGAGCCTTTCAGGGTGTGACGTATGGATGGATGGACGTATGGATGGATGGACGTACCGACGGAGATCATGACAATATCCCCGCATTTTTGAAAAGGTGAGGATAATTAAATTAGGATGGTGTATTCGAGAGTGAGAGACTAACCCCCACAAACACAAGCCATATATATATATATGGATGGACGGACAGACGTAAGGACATATGGACGGACGTACAAAAATGTGGGGATAAAAATTCCAGCATCCCCATGGGAGCTAAAAATAGAAATATTTTCAAACGCTCGTATTCCCCAAACCACATGGAACAGAGAGCTGTTATTTGGTATGAAGCATCCTTAGGACCAGTAGAATTGAATGGTAAAAAAAATTGCCATCGGTTTTGTTAAGGTGTTCTGTAATAGGCATCAAAAAAATGTTGAGTCAGCATATTTGCAAAAATTTTAAAAAATCTTTTCTCCAGAACCAATCATCAGAATTTTTCGATATTCGGTATACAGCTTTCATAGTTGGGGGTGGGGGTGGGGTGGGGGGGGGGGGGTTGATGGGCTAATCAGATACAAGTTTATTAAAATAAATCCCATTGGTTCATATTTGGGCTCAATATAGGAGCTCGAATTTTCAACTTAAGGCAATATGGGGAATATTCTTTAGAAATCTTCTTCTTCAGAACCACCTTCGGAAGCCCAAATTTTAAACTTGTTCACTATGGGGGATAATTTTTAAAAATCTTCTTCAGATCCACCGGTCAGAATGCTTTCATATTTGGTATGCAACAGCTCTAGGGGGCGGGGGGTCATATTCAAATTTGTTCAAATCGGATGCCTAGGTATATATTTGGGGTTACTATCGTAAGCCCACATTTTTACTTAGTGCGATATGAGGGAATTTCTTCAAAAATCTTCAGATCTACTAGTCAGAGTGCTTTCATATTTGGTATACAACATCTCTAGGGGGGAATGGGAACAGAAATTGGCCATGTTGCAGAAGAATTAGAAATTTTGTATTCATTACCCTCTAGAGGTGTGTTAGTAGGATTAATCCACATAGGTTGTATCAAGGGGCTTTATAGGGGAGCTCTGCATTTAACCTAATGATCAACTGAAGGAAAGGCATGATGCCCTGATTATTTTTGTCACTCCTGAGGGACAATGTATCCTATGAAGATGGATTGCTTAATGTGGACTCATTCTTGGACTCTGTTTATAATGTGTTCTGTTCATGATGAATGCTTCAGGCCCAGTGAGGTCTCTTGTTTCTTAGAATAATTTAATGTCCCTTTTCTGTCACCCACACTAGGCCGTATGCCATGGTGGGGGTATAGCAGGCAACAGACCATCTCTTGTTTATCATGTGGTATGTTAAAATAGAATGACTGAAAGATATTATAGTCTTTTCCAAATTATGTATGCATTCTGTCTTCAAAGTAAGAGAATGATGTATTGGAGAGTACAAGTCAAAACTACATAGCTAATTCTAACAACCAGAATTAATCTAGCAAGCACTCTTATAGTTTAAAACGTTATATCCTAGTAGCAGACTAGCTGATCAGGAGATTTCCCGATGCACTGGTGCCCCATCAAACAAAACAAAAAAACTTTCTTTTGATAGTCTTGAAGCTGAAGTTTTATTCACAAATGTGATCAGTTTGATTTTAGGGACAAATTGACTGAGTGATGTTTCGCTACTCTGCCATACACATCTGGTGTGGCCCTCATCTAAATTAATTTCTGCTGGCAATAGGACATGTGCCTGGCCAAAGCTATGGAATTCTCTTTCAACCCATATAAAAGAAATTGATTCCCTTATAATCATTTAAGTCAGGTATTAAAACAAACCTTTTGCATAAAGCATTCTGCAATTTTGTACTGCCCTAGAGCACCATGTGTGAATTTAATGCTATAAAATTATTGTTATTATTATTTATCATTTAGAGGAAGCTAGCAACCTATGTAGTTGGTTGACAGAAGTTTCATTTTGGGGATGGTAAATCATGGAATGGGACCACTTTCAACCTAAAAATGGGCTGACTGGTCCAGTGAGAGGGTTGGCCAGTCCAAGGTTGAGGGAGGTTGGGGTAGCCCAGTGTTGAGGGTTAGCCAGCTAGCAATTGGAAGTGGCTGATCAGCCGGTCAGATATTTTCACGGACCAGTCTTGGTGTGCCAGTCTGTCCCTGTTGTATCCATGACGGGTAACATACAATATTCTTTGTAAACAGGAAACACACTAACTCTGCATTTTATATTAATATCTTCTTGTCTTTCAGCGCTGCCTCAGCCCAGGCAGTTCGTTGCTGCAAAGCAGAATGTGAATGAAAGTGTTTTCTCTGTTCTGGAATGGAATGATACAGAAACAAGGATTAGTAATCTAACTGAGTATATAGTTGTCTGGTGTCTGCGTGATGACAGTCAAGAAATGTGTAAGGTATTGTCATTCTGTCACAAAATATTAATTATTCCAGTAATTTTTAGCTTAACTTAACAAATTCAAGATAAGCTATTGCCATCACACATGTGGAAGTCTGTGAGTTCACATTTTCTTTAGCACAGGCATACCCCGTAGTTGTTGTCCGATCATCACTAAATTTTGTGTTCACGTACAAGGGGTTTGCATTTTGTAAAATGGTCGGGGCCTAAAATAAGTCCGCAAGATTTGAGGGTCGGGCCTACTCTGGGCTGATTTTTAAATGTGCCTTAATAGTTTAGTTTTGTTTTAAATTTTTGTCGGGGATGCAAAAACAGAAGCACTCTCTGAGCTGATCTTGAGGCCTGATCAGCCCCGATAAAATGCAAACCCTGAGTTCTTGTTTAGATAAGAACGTCTCATTTTGGTCACGATCGGTCAACTGTGATGGCTGCTCAGGCTTGAAACCTGAAAACCATTAGCACAGTCTACAGGCCATATTTCTGTAGGGATTTCATTGTAACTTGGTAGGTTGACTCCATAAAATGTCTACTTGAGAATATCCCATTTTGCGTCGCAATCAGTCAACCGTGATGACTGTAGGTTTGAAACCCGAAAACCTTTAGCACAGTCTACAGGTCATATTTATGAAGGGATTTAATTGTAACTAGTAGGATGATTCTGTATAATGTCTAGATGAGTATGACATATTTTGGTCAGGTTCAGTCAAACATGACAGCCGCAGGGGCTCATAACCTAGGTTCCTTTAGAACAGTCTACAGGTTGCATTTATGAAGAAATTTCATTGTAACTTGGTAAGCTAACTCGGTATAATATCTGGATAAGACTGTCTTATTTTGGTCACGATCAGTCAATCGATCTATAGATTTATATGAGGTCTAAAACGTAAAACAAACCAAGAACATGAACTTTTGATGGTAAAGAAATAATTACAAAAATAAAAAAACACTTGCCATCATGCAATTTTCAAAAAAATGGCCTGAGAAACAGAAGATCTACTTTGTTGGACCACAAGTCCCTCGGTTCATATTTGGGCTCTTTATGGGGCTTCCTGGTGGGAACCCGGGAAGTGAAGCAGAGCTTGTTTACTGCGGTAAACTAGCTCTGTTTTACTTGTAAAATAAGACCCATTCATCAATGCTTGGGGGTGGAAGTCCTCTGAAATGGGCAACATGGGTATAAACAATTGATTAAACTTGGCTTTATCTCCATTTTGTGGTCATGATTAGCCATTTTACAGTAATATATTACCTTAAACACAAATAAATAAATTATGGGGGCCTGAATTTTAACTTAGTGCAATATGAGGAAAATTGTTTAATCTTCAGATCCACCAGTCAGAATGTTCACATCTTTTATATATAGCATTTTTATGGCTGTCAGATTTAATTTTGTTTTTGGTTCGTATGTGGGTTCCCTATGTGAGCCCAAATTTTTACTGCGTGAAATATGAGTAATATTTTTATACTGTACCAATGACCCAGACATAGCTGGTGCTAACTCTTAAAATATAGGGCCAAACACAAATTTTGCCCCCCAATCCCCAAAATTTGCATCTAAAACCAAAGAAAACATGTCCTGAAAGGCCCTCCACACTTCACCTCTACTGCGCATGCGCAGTGTCAAGGACATTCCGAAATTGGCGCCATTAATCATTCTAAGTTTGGCCCTTCATCAGTTAACATCTGACTGATCTTTGTGCTTGTAAATCTCAGTTTAAATGATTCCAGACACATAAATATTAGTGAAATGGTGATTCTAAGGAGGATAGAGAAGGAGGAGAGGAAAAAATGTGTGACAGAATATTATCAGGGCTGTAACTTAAAATTTTTTAATGAAATTATGTTAAGTTACCTATTTTCGAGGCAGCAGCCATTTTGTTGTCATTCTGATTATTTAGTTACACTGTTTTTTTAAGTGTTTTCCTCTCTCCCTGTCCTTTAAGTCCCCCCTTGCTATTCTCCCATGCTTTTGGCATAGTTTTTAGCTCACCTGAGCGAAGCTCAAGGGGAGCTTAACTAATCACTTTCTGTCCGTCGTCCGGCGTCCGTCGTCCGTCGTCGTCCGTCCGGCGTTAACTTTACATTATCGACTTCTCCTCCTAAACCACTAGCCCAATTTTATTCAAATGTTGGCTAAATGTTTATTACCTAATGCCAATTCAGATTTGTTCAAATGAAGTTGCCCCTCCTCCTGGGTGGTGCCACACCCCCAAGGGGCACCAAAATCTTTGTAAATCTTCTTCTCATGAACCAGCAGTAGCAGAGACTTGATATTTGGTGTGCAGCTTCCTTTTGAGGTGTAGACTCAGATTTGTTCAAGAGAAGTTTGTGGGGCTATACTTGACGTTGTTATGAGAGGGGCAAAATTTTTTGCCCCGCCCAAAATTTCTATTTTCCAAACCGAGAGGCTGATTTGAACCAAATTTTATGTGAGGGCTTATTGGGTCATGAGTACTTGATTTATGCAAAAAAAAATTTTCCCGCAGCCCCGTGGGAACCGCAGGAGCTAAAAATAGAAAAAATTTAAAACGCCCATATCTCCAAAACTGCACGGCACTGAGAATTTTTATTTGGTGTGCAGCTTCCTTAGGACCAACAGAAAGGATTGGTAAAAAAAATTGCCATCGGTTTTATCATAGGGTACAGTTTCGGGACTTTGAAAAAGTGCTGAGTCAGCACTTTTTAACACTGTAGGCAATGGGAAAAACATTAAAAAATCTTCTTCTCCAGATCCAGCAGGCAGAATCTTTTGATATTTGGTATGCAACATTGTAGGGTGGATCTGATTCAAGTTTGTTCAAATCGGCCCCCTGGGTTCATATTTGGGCTCAGTATAGGAGCCCGATTTCGAACTTAGTGCATTTCAGGCAAATTTCTTAAAAAATCTTCTTCTCCAGATCCAGCAGGCAGAATCTTTTGATATTTGGTATGCAACATTGTGGGGTGGATCTGATTCAAGTTTGTTCAAATCGGCCCCCTGGGTTTATATTTGGGTTCAGTATAGGAGCCCAAATTTGAACTTACTGCATTTCAGGCAAATTTCTTTGAAAATCTTCTTCTCCAGATCCAGCAGGCAGAATCTTTTGATATTTGGTATGCAACATTGTAGGGTGGATCTGATTCAAGTTTGTTCAAATCGGCTCCCTAGATTCATATTTGGGCTCACTATAGGAGCTCGAATTCGAATTTAGTGCATTTCAGGCAAATTTCTTCAAAAATCTTCTTCTCCAGATCCAGCAGGCAGAATCTTTTGATATTTGGTATGCAATGTTGCGGGGTAGATCTGATTCAAGTTTGTTCAAATCGGCCCCCTGGATACATATTTGGGCTTACTATAGAAGCCCGAATTCGAACTTAGTGCATTTCAGGAAAATTTCTTAAAAAATCTTCTTCTCCAGATCCAGCAGGCAGAATCTTTTCATATTTGGTAAGCAACATTGTGGGGTGGATCTGATTCAAGATTGTTCAAATCGGTCCCCTGGGTTAATATTTGGGCTCAGTATAGGAGCCCGATTTCGAACTTAGTGCATTTCAGGCAAATTTCTTAAAAAATCTTCTTCTCCAGATCCAGCAGGCAGAATCTTTTGATATTTGGTATGCAACATTGTAGGGTGGATCTGATTCAAGTTTGTTCAAATCGGCCCCCTGGGTTCATATTTGGGCTCAGTATAGGAGCCCGATTTCGAACTTAGTGCATTTAGGCAAATTTCTTAAAAAATCTTCTTCTCCAGATCCAGAAGGCAGAATCTTTTGATATTTGGTATGCAACATTGTGGGGTGGATCTGATTCAAGTTTGTTCAAATCGGCTTCCTAGATTCATATTTGGGCTCACTATAGAAGCTCAAATTTGAACTTAGTGCATTTCATGCAAATTTCTTAAAAAATCTTCTTCTCCAGATCCAGCAGGCAGAATCTTTTCATATTTGGTAAGCAACATTGTGGGGTGGATCTGATTCAAGTTTGTTCAAATCGGCCCCCTGGGTTTATATTTGGGCTCAGTATAGGAGCCCAAATTTGAACTTAGTGCATTTCAAGCAAATTTATTAAAAAATCTTCTTCTCCAGATCCAGCAGGCAGAATCTTTTGATATTTGGTATGCAACATTGTGGGGTGGATCTGATTCAAGTTTGTTCAAATCGGCTTCCTAGATTCATATTTGGGCTCACTATAGAAGCTCGAATTCGAACTTAGTGCATTTCAGGCAAATTTCTTAAAAAATCATCTTCTCCAGATCCAGCAGGCAGAATCTTTTGATATTTGGTATGCAACATTGCGGGGTGGATCTGATTCAAGTTTGTTCAAATCAACCCCTGGATTCATATTTGGGCTCACTATAGAAGCTCGAATTCAAACTTAGTGCATTTCGGGCAAATTTCTTCAAAAATCTTCTTCTCCAGATCCAGCAGGCAGAATCTTTTGATATTTGGTATGCAACATTGCGGGGTGGATCTGATTCAAGTTTGTTCAAATCGGCCCCCTGGATTCATATTTGGGCTTAATATAGAAGCCCGAATTCGCACTTAGTGCATTTCAGGCAAATTTCTTCAAAAATCTTCTTCTCCAGATCCAGCAGGCAGAATCTTTTGATATTTGGTATGCAACATTGCGGGGTGGATCTGATTCAAGTTTGTTCAAATCGGCCCCCTGGATTCATATTTGGGCTTAATATAGAAGCCCGAATTCGCACTTAGTGCATTTCGGGCAAATTTATTAAAAAATCTTCTTCTCCAGATCCAGCAGGCAGAATCTTTTGATATTTGGTATGCAACATTGTGGGGTGGATCTGATTCAAGTTTGTTCAAATCGGCTTCCTAGTTTCATATTTGGGCTCACTATAGAAGCTCGAATTCGAACTTAGTGCATTTCAGGCAAATTTCTTAAAAAATCTTCTTCTCCATATCCAGCTTCAGAATCTTTTCATATTTGGTAAGCAACATTGTGGGGTGGATCTGATTCAAGTTTGTTCAAATCGGCCCCCTGGGTTTATATTTGGGCTCCGTATAGGAGCCCAAATTTTAACTTAGTGCGTTTCAGGCATATTTCTTAAAAAATCTTCTTCTCCAGATCCAGCAGGCAGAATCTTTTGATATTTGGTATGCAACATTGTAGGGTGGATCTGATTGTGATTCATGAACGTATTTATTTGTAAAGTTGATAGAATCTTAGACAAAATTTGCAGAAAAGATCTACTATAGAAGGGGTGGTATCCAGGGTGAACCGTTTACCCAAATCTAGCAGTACTAATGCATTATTCACACAAATCTTCGTTCAAATTTTATGACCCCTCATTGGAACACACGCATTCAGCTCATTCCAACAAAGGTCATATGCCATGTTTTCGAGACAAAGGAATAAAAATTTTAGTTATTCATGAAATTTTTAGGCAACTGTTGTCTGTTATTCACATTGCTTCATGAAATTTCAGTACTTTTAGAAGTTACCTCAGTAATCAAGGGTTAATTCCCCTTAATTAAATGTCGCCTCTAAAAAACAACCACTTTGCATATCTTACCTTTTTACCTGCATAACTGCCAAAACTTGTCAGCATTCTTCGCAAAAATCGCTATTCAAATTTTAATTTTTGTCTCTTAAACATACATGTACTTATCGCTTGTAAATACCCCATTGGAATGAGCTTTTTGAGCTCATTCCAATGAGAGGTCGCACACCATGCTTTTTGAGTCAAAAAAGCAATTTTTTTAGTTATTCCAGAATTTCGTACGTAAAACACAGCTTTATGACTTCACATTAAAATGAGCTCTCTAAGCTTGTTCCAATCAACATTCACGCACTATGTCTTTCACACAAAAAATAAAATTTTCCATTTATTCAGGAATTTTGTTTGCAAGAACACTCTTACCCCCCCCCCCCCCCCCCCCCCCCCCACAAACACACACACACAAACACACACACACACACACACAAACACAGACACACACATCTAAAAGTTCGTCAGCAAAAAAACAGTTACTTCAATTTTTAAATGCATTATAGGAACAACTTGCCTAATCAAATTTAAATACTTTTGCATCATTCTGTATCTAGAACAAACCATTTACCATATCTTTACGCAAAATTCTCCAGCATCATTCACAAAAAAACACCATTATTTATATATTCACATTTCTGTCTCAAAAATATACCTGATCTTCCCATACCCCTATTGGAATAAGCTGTTTGAGCTTGTTCCAATGATGATAAAAAAAAATAAAATTTGTGAAAATTTTTGTTTTCTTGCATGCAAATATATACATGTAGCACATGGAAGATATCCACAGTTGGGGAGAGATGTCCAAGGCTATCTCTTCACATTCCTTGTTTGTGCTTCATGCTAAACCAGTTTGTCTGTAGAGATAAATTTGCTTTATTAAAAATCATTGGAGATTGGCCACACACCAATGATTTTAAATAAAACTAATTTTAGGTAACAAATGTTGAACTTCAAACAAAATCTATCACTCAACCAGTTAATGTTGATGATAGTGAAGGTGACCTAAAATACTTCTTAGAGTCACTTTGTCAGGTGAGCGATTAAGGCCACGTGGGGCCTCTTGTTGTAATTATTATTACTAAATTTTCTTGGAAGTTTTAGCTGAATAACAGAATGAATTCTGTTCTTTTCCCCATGTTTACGTCTTCACCTACGGGTGGTTAGGCGTTGTGTTCTGCATCTACCATCTGATGTTCTGCAGTTTCTTCCCTGGAAGTCTCTGTTTTGCATCAGATAGTGTATTTTTGGTAACTGATTTTGGGCCTGGGTGCCTGGAGTCTTATTTTAGTGTTTTTACACTCATTGTTTACATTTACAACAGCCCTCTGTGTGAGGGGGGGATTTCTGGAAAATAATATCTTGATGTTATTTTAATCATAACTAGATACATTATTATTGTTCGTAAGTGTTGAATAAATTGTTTAAAATATTTTTAAAATTTTTGTCCACACTTAGGCTTGGGATCCATTGGGGCTCAACGTTACTTTTCAGAAACTTGGGCTGTTCTGAAAAAATATTTTTTCAAAATATTTTGATTTCACTTATTTTTTCTATATTAATGGATCATATTATTATTATGTATTTTGATTGCCAGGGGTTAGTGCGAGTACCAGGACTTGTTTTCTTTTCACATTGAAAGGATATTGATCAATTGTAATAAGAGGAAGTCTTCCTCTGACTTTATAATCATTCTATATGTGGTCAGTGTACTCGCATTAACTCCTGTTATGTACCGTATGATTTCGATGACAATATGGGAAGCGTATGTCACGGTATGTTATTGGGGAATTGGACACTCCGGTCCTTTCCCCGCAGGGTCACTCTACTTTATCAATTTCTATTTCAGACGATCAAGATTAGGGTGATGTATCTGTGATGTCTTCCAACAGTGTGCCTCCGTCGTCACAATTAATGAAGGGCTAGTGGAAAAGTGCTCATGTAAATACGCCAATTGCCTAAGAGGACCCTAGTAGGTTCGACGGCCTTTGACGTCCGCTAGCTCGCCCGGTGTAGCATCCATTCACCGAATGGTTCGGCAGCCGGGTTCGTCCGTTGTGGTCTAGAAGGAATTTTGGGGTGATGCGAGCACTATAAATCAACCTAATGCACACACAGTGACGGCAGATCGGAGGGAGAACGGAGGAAGCCTTTTAGTCCGGTTCATAGCTCGTTCCGGTCCATCCGGACGGCAAGCGAGAGAGGCCCCTCTCTCGTTCAACAACATCTGGTCCCAGATGTTGTGGTACAAAATGTTTCGCATTCGGAGCATACGTCCGTCGCTCGGGACGCTCCGACATATAGTCAGTCCGGAGTAGACTGTCAATAAGGCTTCCTCATTCTCATAGTTGCGCACACGACCGCTCTTGGCTATGTGACCACGGATATCCAGTCAGCTTCGCCAGTCAGAGATTCATCGGCGACCAGGTCACACCATCCGGTAGCCAGGGACACGAGGCCTGCAGACTCCGGACGTTCGCATAGGAAGTGTGCGGGAGTCAACGTACACAGAGCTTCCGGCGGCAATGCATCGTAAGACCGCTACTGCACAGGCCTCGGGAACGGACGTGCTTTCCTAAATAGCACAGTTTATCGCAGCATCCCAGCATCAACTGGATCTGTCGCATATTTTTTATCCGACGATGCTGGGTCGGGACGCTCCGCGGAAGCGGGTACGGACGTCCGAAAATTTCATCCGGTCCGACGGGATACCGAAAGGGATTTGGAGGATTTCGAGCTTTCCCTTTCGGAACAACATATGCTGTTGTGTATGTCATCTGACTTGGTCTTCTACAGCTTCTTTCGTCGGACCAGAATGCTGCGATGCCGGATAAGAAACTGATAGCGTCGGTGGACTTAGAAATTATTGGTTCGGTTCAGGGACATCGTCCCTCAGTTCCGACATAGTCCAATAATGTCACACAAACTTTCGAATTATTGAACGACGCTATATATATTATTATTTTATGCTTGCTATAACCAAGCATTTCTGGTTTCTTGTTCGCAAAGTTACGGAGATGTCTTTCAAAAGTGTGCCTCTGTCGTCATAGTTATTGAAGAGCTAGCGGCAATAAGTGCTCATGGAATATGTCTATCGCCTACGGAGTGACATTCGCTAGCTCACCCGGTGTAGCGTACTTTCATCGAATGGTTCGGCTGCCGGGTTCGTCCGTTGTGGTCTAGGAAGGAGATTTGGGTGATGCGAGCACTTTAATTACTTTAGTACTCACCCAGTGACGGCAGATTGAGGACAGATCGGAGGAAGCCTGTTAGTCCGGTTCCTGGCTTGTCCAGGTCCGTCCGGGCTGTGAGCGAGAGAGGTCCCTCTCTCGTCCAACAACATAGGGAACCGCATGTTGTGGTTCAGATATTTTACATTCGGAGCATATGTCTGTCGGTCGGGACGCTCCGTTATATTGACAGTCCTAGAGACTGTCCTTAATGCTTCCTCATCCTCACAGCAGGGCACACGACCGCACATTGGCTACGTGACCTCGAGTATCCGATCAGTTTCGTCATTCAGTGATTCCACGGCAAATAGGTCGCGCCATCCGGTAGCCAAGGGACACGAGGCCTATACACTCCGTTCGCTCGCATATTGGTAGTATGCACGGGGTAACGATCACGGAGCTTCCAGCGGCAATGCATTGTAGGACCGCTTCTCCTCAGGCCTCAGTGACGGACGTGCTATCCGAGTTAGCACAGTTGTTTCGCAGCATCCCAGCAATTGACAGTTTCTTGGTCGAATCAGGAATTATCCGACGGCGCTGGGTCGGTGCGGTCCGCGGTTGCATCAGGTACGGACGACCGAACGCTTTATAGGGTCCGACAGGATGGTGAAAGGGATTCGAAAGATTTCGAGTTTTCAATTTAGTAGTATCGGAAGCTGCCTTTCATATCTTCTGGCATTATCTTCCAGTGATTGTTATTTTGGACTTCATTGCTGCGATCTTGGATAAGAGACTTATAGCGTCATTGGACTCGGATTTTTCGATCGGTTCAGGGACATTGTCCCTGACTTACCGACGCAGTCCAATAATGTCATTACAACATGTGTTTTATTTTTCGACGCTATATATGCATACAAGCCTGCTACCAAGCATGATAGTTTAGTTTCTTGTCCGCGTTGCTCATTTCTGCTGTTTTATCATTTATACGAATAGTTTATTTTGGCAGAGCAGGGCATACCGAGAGTTCATATGCGTCTAGACGGTGTGGTTAAAGACTGGAAATATTCTTTTTCGCCGTTTATGTCTTTTCCAACTTCAGTGTTGGAAACGACATGATGTATAGTAGACTTAACTTAGACGCTTTATCATACGTAATCCGCCTTACTGAGGCGTTATCATTACGTCTTCAAGAAAAGATTTACGGGATATTATTCTCAATGTAATTTCTTTTGAGGGCAGTAGTTTGTTCACGTATAACTCCGCCCTTCAGTGGCTGATTGGAGTTGGTTAGACGTGACGCAGCCCTAGCTACATCCACACGCGTGGATAGTAAGGTTAAGAACTCTCTCAGAGTCGCTTCGTTCTCGGAGGAACTTCTCTTCGACGGCAACTTTTCGGCAATCCATGAATTGCTCGATTCACATGTTCTCTTGTCTATCTAGTGTTACAAGAGATTCAGACTGGGGCAAACATTCGGTGGTTGACTCAGAGAGTGCCACCGCAGTTGCCGGACCCGAGTGTTGCTGTTATGACGGTTGCCAGTCAAACAGATTGGGATATAATACTGATCCCAACGGATTCGAAGTGTCAGGGTCTTTGGGTTCCGCAGTCTCTTAGCAACCAATTTTCTTCCGCGGAATAATGTTTTTTAGGCTTGCTTTATGTCATTGCATGAACATTATTCAGAAACGCATGCCCAAATCCTGTCCGTTAATTCGACAGTAGTGGCGTATCTCCGGAACCAGGGAGGCACTCTTTCATTTCCGTTATTCAATTTAATGGAAAGAATCCGTCTGTTGGTTATAGTACACCAAGTTCTGTTTTGGTCCGTCATATTCCGGGTCGTCGGATTGTTTTACCGGACTCCCGTTTAATTAGGGGTCGCTTGTTGCTGTCAGAATGGACTCTCAACAAACAAGTATTCAATCAGATTTGCTATCTTTGGGAGCGCCCAATGATGATTTATTTACGACACAGCTTGCTAATCTATTGCAGACGTATGTGTTGGCTTGTCCAGATCTCTGAGCTAATGTTGTTAACGCTCTATTGATCTATAGGACGGAATGATAGGATACGCGTATCCTCCGGCGCTGTTGTTTCAGCAGGTATTGCTAAGATAAACAACCACAATACATTTCTGTTGATAGCATCTCTATCTTCACAGAGATCATGGGTAATTTACTCTCTTGTCTACTGTGGGACTTAACGTGAAATCTTCCTCAATGTGAGGATCTTTTTTCACTGGGTAAATCGTGTCATCTTTATCACAACCCGCAAGGTCGCAACCTTCATGTATTCCGTTGTGTGGTCCGTATTGCATTGTAAGCATTGTACTGGACGAGCTTTGGACGCGATTTCTTACTATAGGAGATCCTCTTCTTCGCTATTCTATGCGGCTAAAGTGGAGGCTCTTCCGTCGTTGGTGTAGGGATCATTATGTTCATATTGTTGATCCCTCCATACTACTCATTGCAATTTTTTAGTATACTTGTTTCACAAGATCTACTGCAGCCTGTTATTATTAAGGTTATAGCTTTAAGTTACCTCATACCTATGCACTCTAGGATAGTTTACAATTGAGTCTTATGTCTCTTTATCTAAGTCAGTTAGTAACTTTTTGATAAATAGACTTAGAATCTTTAGATTAAATTCCTATATGGATTTTAACTTCGGTTCTTATTTAGCTAAGTAATCATTTGAGCCTCTGGAAACAGTAGTTTTCAAATTCTGACCTTTTAGACAGTAATTCTGTTGGTTTCTCTTTTACTGTAGAGTCAGTGAGTTTCATGCACTATCGATGGATGATTTTCACTTTCGTAGTTTCGGAATCACTATTCCGTTACTATTTAGGTTGGATTTTTGCATAACAGTTAGGCTCCTAATATCCGGAACCTATTGTTATTAAGGTCCTTCCGTCTTCGTACGGGCATAGGCCTTTACTCTTTCCGGGTAGAGTTTATGTATTTATAAACAGATATCTGTTTATTACTATGGGCGTAAGCTTCTTCTGTCTTTGATGCCTAGTAGAAGGACGTTACGCTCCATTCTATTGTTAATGGATTCTATTAACTATCGGTACTGCTTATGGTATATCATTGACTTAGCAGTTGTGCTTAAGATTTCGGCTCATGAAGTAAGAGTTCTTCTACATCTTGGGCTTACATTAATAGTGTCGCTATTATAGATTTTTGAAGGCTGCTCATTGCGCTCATCCATCCACATTCATGAATTTTTATCTCAGAAATATCGAGTCCATTTCTGGAGGCCTCTATTGTTAGGTCTATTATCTACTGCTCAGAATGTCATTCACTTAACAGTTGCTACTATAGCTAGGTAGGCTGTCTGTTTCGGCAGTGTCTCCATTCTGCTGCCCTCTTCACTCTGGGCTATTTGACCCAGGGCAAGAAAAAGGGGGGGGGGGGGAGGGTGTTCCCTTGGGTCACCTGTTTTACTATGAAAACAAGGGGATACCTCCTCCGGAGTTAGTAATTCTGAGCTGTTATTGGGATGGTTGTTTAGTGAGAAGTTTATGTTTTTAAAATTCATTCAAGTCTTAGTTTTTAAAGTATAGCTTTTGATTATTGCATATGTCAACGGACATGATTATGCAATCCTCAGACACTTTTTGGAGTATAAGAGTCTCTATTCTCTAGACTTACTTTATTTATTGGCTTACTTTAAAAATTATTAGTATAAGGATTATATTGGATATTAATAGAGTACATGGATGTATGAAGCTCAATTTTGGAAGGTGTTGTATCTTTCTAATTTATCATAAATAAGAAAGATACATGTAAGGCCTATTACTTCTTTTTCCCTACAGGGGATGACTCTATTTTATATTATTGAGCGTATTCCATTTTGCTCTATGTCCTTGGCCCTCCAGCCTTTTTACTATTCAGCTATGTCTGGGTCATTGGTACAGTATAAAAATGTTAAAAAATTTATAGTAATTTCTATATTTTTTATACTTACCAATGACCCAGACGGGGATGGCCCTCCCAGGAGTTGGGAACTCTTGCCTCCCCGCTGAGTACATAGCGCTTACCAGGCACTGGTTTTTAGAATGATTAATGGCGCCAATTTCGGAACGTCCTTGACACTGCGCATGCGCAGTAGAGGCGAAGTGTGGAGGGCCTTTCAGGACATGTTTTCTTTGGTTTTAGATGCAAATTTTGGGGATTGGGGGGCAAAATTTGTGTTTCGCCCTATATTTTAAGAGTTAGCACCAGCTATGTCTGGGTCATTGGTAAGTATAAAAAATATAGAAATTACTATAAATTTTTTAACATTCTTTAAAAATATTCTTCTTCAGATCTGCTGGTCAGAATCTTTTCATATATGGTATACAACATCCCTTAGGGGATTCAGATTTAAGGTTATTCAAATCTAGTACCTGGGTTCAATTTGTGGTTCCCCATTCAAGCTCTAATTTCAGCTTCATGCAATATGAGAAATCTTATATATTGAAAGAATAGGCTGTTTTTCTTCTGGAATCTTCTTCGCCCTTTGTTGGGCATATACACCAGAAAGTGTTTTCTCATGTGGTAGCACATCTATAGTAAATGGTGATTTTAAGTAGCAGACAATGAAGTTCTTTATTATATGCTAGCCTGTGAATTATCGCAAATTATCTAAAAGATTTTTCTCGATATCCATTGACTTGATGGATATCGAGAAGTATCCCTCAGTAGCTTCTTAAATGACATCACGCTTGAAGGAACGATTAGCTGATCTTTGTCATTGTTTTTAAATTTACTCATTTGGGGTCAAATTGGGCTTAATATTGTGCAATAAAATGTCTTGCAGCATGTAATAAAAAGAAAATCTACTCTACTTTAGTCAGTATTGGGAATTATCTTATGAGTCAGGACTTGAAAGTTTTATTTTTCACGAGCACTTGCTCGAGTGAAAAATAATATTTTTAGGTCCACACCAATTTTCTCAGTAGCTTCCTAAATGACGTCACGCTTTGGCACATGACGTCGCCTTGAATGAACGATCAGCTGATCTTTGGTACTGTTTTGAAACGTACATGTATTTTTATTCTACAACCAATGCCCAAGACTTAGCTGGTGCAAACTCGATTTAATTCAGGGCAAAACACAAATTTTGAACTCCCCCATCCTCAGAATTTGCACAGAAAACTGAAAAATTGAAGTCCTATATGGTCCTCCATACCTTTGTTTACGGTGCATGTGCATGCGGGTAACCAGGAAGGTACCAAAATTGGTGCCAAGCATCATTCTGTGTTTGGCCCTAAGTCAGTAAACAATGATCTGACATCTGTGCTTTAAATCTCCTTTTTTGAGGATGCCAGACACAAATCAATGAAAGAATTGGTGGATTCAAGGCTATAAATGGGTGATGGAAGCGAACAACGGTGGTTTGGAACGTTCAGGTCTGTAACTTTATAATAATTATGAATATTATTTCATGTTTCTCATTTTTGGGACATGCGCCTGATGTCATCATTCTTGCTAATGATTTACCAACTGTTTGTTAAATGTTCCTTCCCTATCCTTCCATGAACCCTCCTCCTAAGCTCTTTGGCTGTTTTTATGGAAATTTTTTTTATTAAATTTTTTGGGAGTTTAATGTGTATTACAGAATGTTTATCCCCATGGTTACGTCCTCACCATAGAGGTGTTGGGTCATTCGGTCTTGCATCTTCTATCCGATGTATCATTTTTTCTTTGTAAGAAGATCTAGCTTTGCATCTGGTAGCATTTAAATCGGTAACTGACTTTGGGCCTTTTTGTGTGCCTGTTGTCTTGTTTCCCTTTTTTTTTTTATTTTATTGATGTTGTTTACATTTGGCAATGCCCTTAACATGTAGTATTTAGTATTATAATTCTTTAGAATTATTGTAAGATACATTGACTATGATTCTGGTAGTGTAGCTCAAAAACATTTGGCGTTTGTCCACACTTAGGCTGTATAGGGATACCCTTGGGCTCATGATGTTCTCTTTGGGAACTTCGGCATTTTCAAAAAAAAATTTCGAAAAATGTTTTAATAGTTGTTTTGAAATTAATTTGATTGCGATTTTCATGTATCCTTATGAATTTTTGTTGTTGAATTTATAGGAGTGCTATCAACTCCCATGTGATTATAATTATGAAAGCTTACTGCTCTAAATGCAAGGCGAGGAAGTTTTCCTCGGATTTATACGCTTTTTGCCTTGCCTGTAGTCGATGCTCTCCTACAGATTCTTGTCCTACTTGTGTACATTATAAATGGGTATCGTGATACATCGCCGGCGGTGAAATTCCGATGCCGGAGCTGTCACCGCAGGATAATTCGAGTTTTTCAGTTTCTTTTTCAGAAGAACATGAACATGGTGATGGTATTGCGACACCCATCCAAAGTGAGCTGCTCTTCGTCACGCTCTGATGAGCAAACAGAACTGGCTGCTAAGTTCCTCCTAAATATTAAACAAGGAATAAGGCCTCTTATTGCAACAGCTAGTTCGACCAGTGAAACGGCCTACCCGATAGTGCAGCCATAACTCCGGGTAAATCTGTTGCGGTCGAAGGAAGTGTAGAATTGGGTAGAGAGAGCACCTCAAAAACTAAAGCTCACCTAGCGACGACGGCAAAAGGGAAGAAGCCTGCAAGTTTCTCTTTGGGAAGCTTGGCAAGGTCTGATAGGCCGCGAGTGAGAGAGCCTTCTCTAACCCAGCAACATTTGGGGCCAAATGTTGTTTTGAGAAACTTGCCTGAGTTGAAGCTAACATCCACACTAGCCGCTCGGGACAGTCTGTCTAGACTGCAGCCAGTGTCGGCTACAGTCCCGGCTTCTTCCTGAAGTTTAGAAAAGCACACACGACTGCATGCTAGCTACCCGACTTTGGATATATAGGCAGCTGACGAATACGTTCCCAGTCTTCACCCGTGAAGTTGGCCCATCCGGTAGCTAGCGATTGAAGGCTTCATTCATTGGGACGTTTGGAGAAGAGATCTACGTCCGGATTCCCATCCCAGGAGCAGCAAGCGGTGGAAAAACAGAAGACCGCTACTCCTCAAGCCTCTCTAACGGACTTGTTGTCGCAGATTGTGCAGCTCATCACAGCTTCCCAGCAAGTGCAAAAGCAACCTTCTGCAGACTCCGGTGGTGAGCTGTCGGATGATGCTGGGTCGGTCCGGTCATCTGTACATTCAGATGCTGTTGACCGAAACTCTCAGCTGAATCAGTCGGATGGTGAAAGGGAGGATTACCTTTCCCTTTCGAGACAATATTTGGTAGCGATAAATTTCATTCATGAATACTATCCTGACCTTGTTCCACTTGATCAGCAAGCTGCGACTGCTAGGCAGAAACCGCTGTCATCTTTAAACAGAGATTTCATGCGAAGGAAAGATGATGTTCTTTCCTTCCCGGAACTATCTTGGCAAGTGTCGGAGGCCTTCGGCCACATTAACAATGCCATACTCAGCCTAGCAAGTTTAAAAAAGAAAGGCTGTTTCTTATCTGCATCTTCAATCAATATACCATTTCCTGGATCACGTTATTTTAAAAAGGTTTCAGAAGATGCCCAGAGAGCTCCTCTGCATCTGGATGAGCAGGCTGGGGCATATATCCTTGCCTACATCATTCAATTTACTCTCGGACGTGATGGAATCTTCTATTTCATCTAATAGAGCGATTTTGGATGCTATGTCTTATGCAGACCATATCACCAGGGCTCTGGCGCAGTATCTAAATGGAAAGGAATTTAAGGACGTTTGTGCCACTAAGAGTTCTTTCCAGGGCAGTCATGGATGCCACGTACCACTCCACCCTTTCAGTGGCAGATTTGGAGTTGGTTAGAAATGATGCAGCCCTTGTGTCATCATCAATTATCGATGACAGGGTGAAAAGCTCTCTCCGAGTCGCTCTGGTCTCTGGACACACACTGACGACAAGCTTTCCTCAGTCTATGAACAAGCTACCAAAAAAAGCTTCCAGCGCACTGCTGTTGAAATCAGCATCTCAACAACACTCATCAGCTGACCGGAGTAGGCGAGGTCGTTCCAGTTCACAATCATCAAAAGGGAACTCCTCATGAGGGTACAGGAAACCCTCTTACAGTTACTCCGGAGGTCGTCAATGTAGCGACTCGGGAAAGGGGTGCAAGTCTGATCAAGACTATAAGGCAGATGCCCCTGGGCCGACGGGACGAGGTTCTTCGTTGGGAGGACAGAGTTATACCCCCACTTTCGAAGAAAATTGGGGTATACAGGATTACATGCGTCCGTCCATCCCACAAATTAGAGTAGTGCTAGGGTTAGGAGTGGGGTGGGGTTAGGGTTAGGGGGGTAGCGCAGAGTAGGGCTTAAGATTGGGGGGAGGGGGGGGTAATGTCCTGGGGGTGGGGAGGTTTGGTTAGTTTTAGTAGCCCCTAAACCGAAAATAGCCCCTAATCCTATTGGTCAGGCTAGGGTCGGGTTAGGGTCGGGGGTGGGGTGGGGTTAGGGGTAGCCCCAGAGTAGGGCTTAAGGTTGGGAGGTTAGGTTTTTTCAGATATTTTCATATTTTGATGTCCGTCCGTCCATCCGTTGCGCTTTAGGGATGTACAGATCTGCTATCCGCAACTCCTCTTAAACCAGTGAACGGATTCCATTGAAACTCTCAGACGTTCTTTTACATACATTGATGATGTGCACCTCCTATTTTGTTTTCAGATATTTTCATTTCTACAGTTTCCCATATTGAAAAATGAACTTTGTCAAATTCATTTGACATTCTGTACAGATCTGCTATCTGCAACTTCTCTTAAATCATTGAACAGATTTCATTGAAACTTTCAGACATTCTTTTACATATATTGACGATGTGCACCTCCTATTTTGTTTTCACAGATATTTTCATTTTTAGGGTTTTCCATATTTAAAAATGGGCTTTGTCAATTCAAGCTTGCATGGCGGTGGGGGGGGGGGGGGGGGGGGTGGAGGAGGGTTTTGAGGGGATTTTTGTTGATATCTGCTATATGCGACCCCTTTGAAACTAGTGAATGGATTTCAATGAAACCTTCAAACATTCTTTTACATACAGTTAAGATGTGTACCTTCTATTTTGTTTTCGGATATTTTAATGTTTACAGTTTCACATATTGAAAAATGGGCTTTGTCAATTCAAGCTTTGGGGTGGAGATTGGGGTGGGGGGGGGGGGGTGACAGTGTTCACAGTTTTTCTACTTTATTTTTTTTTGTCTCAAAAACATAACTTATGACCCCTCATTAGAACAAGTTCATTGAGGGATCATAAGCAATGTTTTTGACGCAAAAATTAGTTATACAAGAACTTCATTTGCAAGTGTTCTCGGTCCTTTGTGTTAGGTAAAGAGTTAATCGATCATCTGCTTATTTTTAAAGTTTGTTCAAAACTCTGATCAATCTGCCAATTCTTGTGACATTGTTACATAACTAATTTTGTCAAATTCAGTGAGCAGAGTAGTCGTCTGTGTAAAATGGCATGTTTAATTGATTTATCACTCACTCACCCATCCATACTTTATTTTGTGAATCGAGACATAATTTGATAAGAAATGAAGATTTTCGACAATTTCAGCCCTTTCCATTAAATGTTATAAAGAAAGAGAAACAAATAGGGATCTGCAAATCACAATATTTTTCAAATCGAATTGCAAATCGAATCTTGTCTTTGATATTGATATCGAATCAAATCTTAATAGACAAGTTATTTGTTTACATGCTGAAAGTGACCTTGAAGGCCAATAAATAAATATTCTCTGTAGCATCGTCGCTGAAACAGTAGGCCTATTATCCAAAATTTTAGTTTTTGAAGGCTTGGCTTGTTACTATTCATCGCAATCTGTGACAACAACGACTGCTTCTGGATGATGTGAGCCACATAGACTCGCAAAATTTCACCTCCTTAGCATCATTCAATATTGTATCTTCGATTTGGCACATCGAAAAGTTATATATTCTGACATGAGACTGTGCGGGAATCAAGATGGGAGGGGGTAGTTTGGGGATGTATATTTACTATATTAAATTGTGCATGCTGCTACTGTTCTTCATTATATCCAGCGTTCCATCCATATTTGTATTTATAGTATGATAGGGCTGTACATCGTAGCAGCATTAATACCACAATTGATGTTGCTAGATAATGTTCGGGCATCTCGAGAATCTCTCCTGACTGGAGATCAAGCCTGTGATTTCCGGCATGAGAGACCAGCACACAAATCCACTTGGCCACCACATCACTCTCTTACTCCAGTCGTTTGGTATGGGTATGGAATGACTCAGTGTGAAGCAACTCAGTATGAAATGGTAAAGGAACGAAATGACCCGGGGACATACTGGTAAAGGAATGAAAAGACCTGACACTCTATTGGTCAGTCACACCTGGCGACAGGTTTTGTAATGCGTCGCTTTGTTAATTCCGATGATTATGATACTGTCTAACTTTTAATTTTGAGTCTATTTTCGCAGACGGGATTGTATATTTCGCCGTGTTAACGTGTTACTATCACCACAAAAAATGCACAATTAGTCCTATCAAAGTGGATATTCTGAACTCTCTCCTAACCATTGATAAGTAGGTCCAAGAAATTAACTGCACCTCATGCACGAACCATGGAGGCTCTATAGTCTACACCCAATAATTAAACATTGTCAATTCGTCAATTAAATATGAATTAAGCCTGCATGAATGAATTGTCCAATGTCAATTTTCAGATCACATTGACTAAGTCAAGCTGAGCTAATACCATCGCTTTCCATCCGTCGTCCGTTTGTCGTCCATCGACCGACAACACCATGTTTTGGTCTTCTCCTCCTAAACCACTGGGCCAATTCAAGTGAAAGTTTGTATGAGTGATGGTCCCAAAGAGGCATTGCATTTTTGTTCAACTCCACATGCCAAGCCCCATAGGGAGGGGGTGGAGGAAAATGCTCCCAAAATATTTTTAAAATCTTCTCATGAACCAGTGGGTACAATGACTTGATATTTGTTAAGGAGCTTCCTTTTGAGGTGTAGATTCAAGTTTGTTCAAATGATTTGTTCAAATGATGTTCGTGAAGCAGTATTTGGCTTTGTAATGGCAGGGGTAAGATTTTTGGCCCCGCCCAAAATTTCTATATTTTTATACTGTACCAATGACCCAGACATAGCTGGTGCTAACTCTTAAAAATATAGGGCCAAACACAAATTTTGCCCCCCAATCCCCAAAATTTGCATCTAAAACCAAAGAAAACATTTCCTGAATGGCCCTCCATACTTCACCTCTACTGCGCATGCGCAGTGTCAAGGACGTCCCGAAATTGGCACCATTAATCATTCTTTGTTTGGCCCTTCGTCAGTTAACATCTGACTGATCTTTGTGCTTGTAAATCTCAGTTTAAATGATGCCAGACACATAAATATTAGTGAAATGGTGATTCTAAGGAGGATATAGAAGGAGGAGAGGAAAAATGAGTGACAGAAAATAATCAGGGCTGTAACTTAAAATTTTTTGATGAAATTATGTTAAGTTACCTATTTTCGAGGCAACAGCCTGTTGTGGTCATTCTTGTTATCAAGATTACACTGCTTATTCAGTGTTTTCCTCTCTCCCTTTCCTTTAAGTCCCCTCTTGCTATTCTCCCATGCTTTTGGCATATTTTCTGTAATATTATTACTAAAATTTCTTGGGAGTTTTAGCTGGATAACAGAATGAATTCTGTTCTTTTCCCCATGTTTACGTCTTCACCTATGGGTGGTTAGGCGTAGTGTTCTGCATCTACCATCTGATGTTCTGCAGTTTCTTCCCTGGAAGTCTCTGTTTTGCATCAGATAGTGTATTATTGGTAACTGATTTCGGGCCAGGGTGCCTGGAGTCTTCATCTAGTGTTTTTACACTTATTGTTTACATTTCCAACAGCCCTCTGTGTGAGGGGGGATTTCTTGAAATAATATCTTGATGTTAATTTAATCATAACTAGATACATTATTATTGTTCGTAAGTGTTGCATAAATTGTTTAAAATATTTTTAGAATTTTTGTCCACACTTAGGCTTGTGATCCATTGGGGCTCAACGTTACTTTTCAGAAACTTGGGCTGTTCTGAAAAAATATTTTTTCAGAAGTTTTTGATTCAATTATTTTTTCTATGTTAATGGATCTTGTTATTATGTATTTTGATTGTCAGGGGTTGGTGCGAGTACTAGGACTTTGTTTTCTTTTCACAATGAAAGGGTATTGTTCAATTGTAATAAGAGGAAATCTTCCTCTGACTTTCATAATCATTGTATAATGTAGTCAGTGTACTCGCACTAACTCCTGTTCTGTATGTGTTGATTTCGATGACAACATGGGAAGCGTGTGTCACGGTATGTTAGTGGGGAATTGGCCATTCCGGTCCTTTCCCCGCAGGGTCACTCTACTTTATCAATCTCTATTTCAGACGATCATGATCAGGGTGATGTATCCGTGATGTCTTCCAAAAAGTGTGCCTTCGTTGTCACTATTAATGAAGAGCTAGCGGAAAAGTGCTCATGTAATACGTCAATTGCCTAAGAGGACCCTAGTAGGTTCGACGGCCTTTGACGTCCGCTAGCTCACCCGGTGTTGCGTCCATTCATCGAATGGTTTGGCAGCCGGGTTCGTCCGTTGCAGTCTAGAAAGGAGTTTTGGGTGATGCGAGCACTATAAAATAACCAAGTGCACACCCAGTGACGGCGGATTAGAGGGGAGAACGGAGGAAGCCTTTTAGTCCGGTTCATAGCTCGTCCAGGCCCATCCGGGCTGCGAGCGAGAGAGGCCCCTCTCTCGTACATCAACATCTGGCCCCAGATGTTGTGGTACAAAATGTCTCGCATTCGGAGCATACGTCCGCCGCTCGGGACGCTCCGTTATATAGACAGTCCGGAGAGACTGTCAATAAGGCTTCCTCATTGGCAGCGCACACGACTGCACCTTGGCTACGTGACCTCCGATATCCAGTCAACTTCGCCAATCAGAGAATCCTCGGCGACCAGGTCACGCCATCCGATAGCCAGGGACACGAGGCCTGGAGACTCCGGACGTTCGCATAAGAAAATATGCGGGAGTCAACGTACACAGAGCTTCCAGCGGCAAAGCATCGTAAGACCGCTTCTGCACAGGCCTCGGTGACGGACGTGCTATCCCAAGTAGCACAACTTATCGCAGCATCCCAGCAACGACAGAATCTCTGTCGCATAATGTAATATCCGACGACGCTGGGTCGGGACGCTCCGCGGAAGCATCAGGTGCGGACGTCCGAAAATTTTATACTGTCCGACGGGATGCCGAAAGGGATTCGGAGGTTTTCGAGCTTTCCCTTTCGGAACAACATAAGCTGCTGTACATGTCATCCGACTTCATCTTCTAGAGGTTCTTCGTCAGACCAGAATGCTGCGATACCGGATAAGAAACTGATAGCGTCGGTGGACTTAGAAATTTTTGGTTCGGTTCAGGGACATCGTCCCTCAGTTCCGACACAGTCCAATAATGTCTCAGATACGTTCGATTTATTGAACGACGCTATATATATTTTGTATATGCTTGCTATGTACAAGCATGTCTGGTTTCTTGTTCGTAAAATTACTGAGATGTCTTTCAAAAGTGTGCCTCTGTCGTCATAGTTAATGAAGAGCTAGCGGCAATTAGTGCTCATGGATTACGTCAATCTCCTAAGAGGTCCCTAGTAGGGTCGACGGAATTGACATTCGCTAGCTCACCCGGTGTAGCGTCCATTCATTGAATGATTTGGCAGTTGGGTTCGTCCGTTGCGGTCTAGGAAGGAGATTTGGGTGATGCGAGCACTATAATAGACTTTAGTACACACCCAGTGACGACGGATTAGAGGAGAGATCGGAGGAAGCCTGTTAGTCCGGTTCCTAGCTCGTCCGGTCCGTCCGGGCGGCGAGCGAGAGAGGTCCCTCTCTCGTGCAACAACATATGGGACCGGATGTTGTGGTACAGACATTTCACCTTCGGAGCGTATGTCCGCCACTCGGGACGCTCCGTTATATAGACAGTCCGAGTGACTGTCGATAATACTTCCTCATCCTCACAGCAGCGCACACGACCGCATATTGGCTACGTGACCTCGAATATCCGGCCAGCTTCGTCATTCAGTGATTCCATGGCAAACAGGTCACGCCATCCGGTAGCCAAGGGACACGAGGCCTGCACACTCCGGTCGCTCGCATAATAGAAGTATGCACGGGGTAACGAACACGGAGCTTCCAGCGCCAATGCATCGTAAGACCGCTTCTCCACAGGCCTCAGTGACGGACGTGCTATCCAAAATAGCACAGCTTATCGTAGCATCCCAGCAAACGACAGATTCTCGGATCAGGAATAATCCGACGGCACTGGGTCGGTGCGCTCTGCTGTTGCATCAGGTACGGACGACCGAATATTTCATAGGGTCCGACAGGGTGGCGAAAGGGATTCGGATGATTTCGAGCTTTCCCTTTCGGAACAACAGAAGCTGCCATACATTTCTTCCGGCATTATCTTCCAGAGGTTGTTCCGTCGGACTACATTGCTGCGATGCTGGATAAGAGACTAATAGCGTCATTGGACACAGAGTTTTGGATCGGTTCAGGGACATTGTCCCTGAGTTGCCGACGCAGTCCAATAATGTCTTTAGAACATCCGAATTATTGAACGACGCTATATATATAAGCTTGCTATCAACATGCTAGTCTAGTTTCTTGTCCGCAATGCTCTATTCTGCCTTTCGTGAATTCTAGGAAATAATTGTTTATTGGCAGAACTGGGCTTACCGAGAGTTCCTTTGCGTCTAAGACGGCGAGACTGAAGACTGCAATTATCTTTTTCACCGTCTATGTCAATTCCAACCACGATGTTGGAAACGACAATGATGTATAATAGACTTAATTTAGACGCTTTATCATACGTACACCACCTTACTGAGACGTTATCATTACGTCTTCAAGAGAAAGAATTCCAGGATTTAATCCTCAATGAGATTTCTTTCAGGGGCAGTAGTTTTTCCACGTATAACTCCGCCCTTCAGTGGCAACCTGGAGTTGGTTAGACGTGACGCAGCCCTAGCTACATCCACGTGGGTGGATAGTAAGGTGAAGAACTCTCTCAGAGTCGCTTCGGTCTCCGAGAAGCTTCTCTTCGACGGCAACCTTTCAGCAATCTTGAATTGCTCGATATACACGTTCTCTTGTCTATCAAGTGTAATAAGAGATTCAGACGTGGGCGAACATTCGGTGGTTGACTCAGAGAGTTCCACTGTAGTTGCCGGATCCGAGTTTTTCGATTATGACAGATGCCAGTCAAACAGGTTGGGACACAATTTTGATCCCAACGGATTCGAAGTGCCAGGGTCTTTGGGTTCCGCAGTTTTTAGGCAAGCTCTTTACTTCCAAGGAAGAATACTATGTTGGCTTGCACTACGTCATTGGATGAATTTTATTCAGAAACGCATGTTCAATCCTGTCCGATAATACGACAGTAGTTGCGTATATCCGGAACCAGGGAGGCACTCATTCGGTTCCGTTATTGATTTTAACGGGAAGAATCCTTCTATTTGTTATAAAACACCAAGTTCTGTTTCGGTTCGTCATATTCTCGGTCGTCGGATCGTATTAGCAGACTCCCTTTCACGTAAGGGTCGTTTGTTGCCGTCGGAATGGACTATCAACAAACAAGTATTCAATCAGATTTGCTATCAATGTGAGCGCCCAGTGATAAATTTATTTGCGACACAACTCTCCAATCAATTGTAGACGTATGTGTCACCGTGTCCGGATCCTCGAGCATATGTAGTTAACGCTCTATCGATCTAGTAGGACGCGATGATAGGATATGCGTATCCTCCAGCGCTGTTGATTCAGCAAGTATTGCTAGGATTATTCATTCACAATACAATTCTGTTGGTAGCATCTCTGTCTCCACAGAGACGGTGGATAAATTTACTTAGATGTCTACTGTGGGACTTACCGCGGAAACTTCCTCCATGAGAGGATCTTTTTTTCGCTGGGGAAATTGTGTCAACTCTATCACAACCTGCAAGGTCTCAACCTTCACATATTCCGTTGTGCGGTCCTTCTTGCATGGCAAGCTTTGTACAGGACGTGCAGTGGACGCGATTCCTAACTGTAGAAGGACCTCCTCTTTGCTATACTATGCGGCTAAAGTGGCGGGTCTTCAGTCGTTGGTGTTGGGATCTTTATGTTGATATTTTTGATCCCTCCATACCAGACATTGCAAACTTTCTAGTATACTTGTTTAACGAGATCATCTGCAGCCAGTTACTTTTAAAGGTTATAGGTCTATGTTATCTGATACCTATGCACACCATGATAGTTTACAATGGAGCCTAATGTCTCTTTATCTAAGTTAGTTTGAAACTTTTCGATAAGAGACCTAGAATCATTAGATTAATTCCTATTCGGAATTTAGCTTGGGTTCTTATTAACTAAAGCAACCATTTGAACCCCTTGAGACAGTAGTTTCAAATTCTGGCCTTTTAAGGCAGCAATTCTCTTAGTCTTCTCTTCTGCTGAAGAGTCAGTGAGGTTCATGCACTATCGGTGGACGATTCTCACTTTCATAGTATCGGGAACTCTATTACCTTTAGTACTAATGTTGTATTTTTGGTTAAGAATCAGGCTCCTAATGATATCCGGAACCTATTGTTTTTAAGGTCCTTCCGTCTTCGAGCGGGCATAGGCCTTTACTCTGTCTGGATAGACCTTTATGTATTTATTAACAGATCTCAGTTTATCAGTAGGACGTAAAGCTTCTTCTGGATCTGATGCCTAATAGAAAGGTCATTACGGTCCATTCTATTACTTAATGCATTCAGTTAACTATCGGTACTGCTTAGGATAATCTATCCTTAACTCAGCAGTCTGTGCTTAAGATTTCGGCTCATGAAGTAAGAGTTCTTCTACATCTTGGGCTGACGTATAGTTTTGCTATTATAGATTAAGTAGGCTGCATATTGGTCTCAGCCATCCACATTCACGAATTTTTATCTCAGAAATATTGTATCCATTTCTGGAGACCTGCATTATTTAGGTCCATTATCAGCTGCTCAGAAAGTCGATCACTTAACAATTGCAACTATAGCTATGTAGGCTTTATGTTCCGGCAGTGACTCCGTCCTGCTGCCCTCTTCGCTCTGGGCTATTTGACCTAGGGCAAGAAAAAGGGGGGGGGGTGGGGGGGGGTGGGTGGGTGGGGGGGGGGGGGGGGGGGAGGGTGTTCCCTTGGGTCACCTGTTTTATTATGAAAACAAGGGGATACCTCCTCCGGAGTTAGTAATTCTGAGCTGTTACTGGGATGGTTTCTTAAGTGAAAGTTATGTTTTTAAATTCATTCATGTCATAGTTTTAAAATATAGCATTTGAATATGTCATGTGTCAAACGGATGTTATTATACTATCCTCGGACACTTTTAAAAGAGTATAAAGAGTCTCAATTCTTTGGACTAATTTTATTTATTGGCTTACTTTAAAAATAATTAGTATTAGAATTATACTGGATATTAATAGAGAACATGGATGTTATGATGCTCAATTATAGAAGGTATTGTGTCTTTCTAATTTGTCATAAATAAGAAAGATACACGTGAAGCCTATTTCTCCTTTTCTCCTCCAGGAGATGACTCTATTTTATATAGTTCAGCTTATTGGATTTTCCTCTATGTCCTGGGCCCTCCAGACTTTTTACTATTCAGCTATGTCTGGGTCATTGGTACAGTATAAAAATGTTAAAAAATTTATAGTAATTTATATATTTTTTATACTTACCAATGACCCAGACGGGGATGGCCCTCTCAGGAGTTGGGAACTCATACCTCCCCGCTGAGGACATAGCGTTTACCAGGCACTGATGGTAAGAATGATTAATGGCGCCAATTTCGGGACGTCCTTGACACTGCGCATGCGCAGTAGAGGTGAAGTATGGAGGGCCATTCAGGACATGTTTTCTTTTGTTTTAGATGCAAATTTGGGGGATTATTATTTGCAAAAATTAAAGAAAATCTTTTCTCCAGAACCAATGGTCGGAATCTTTTGATATTCGGTATACAGCATCCATAGGGGGTCAGATACAAGTTTGTTAAAATGAAGCCCATTGGTTCATATTTGGGCTCAATACAGGAGCACTGATGGTAAGAATGATTAATGGCGCCAATTTCGGGACGTCATTGACACTGTGCATGCGCAGTAGAGGTGAAGTATGGAGGGCCATTCAGGACATGTTTTCTTTGGTTTTAGATGCAAATTTGGGGGATTATTATTTGCAAAAATTAAAGAAAATCTTTTCTCCAGAACCAATGGTCGGAATCTTTTGATATTCGGTATACAGCATCCATAGGGGGTCAGATACAAGTTTGTTAAAATGAAGCCCATTGGTTCATATTTGGGCTCAATACAGGAGCCCATATTTTTTCCTTAGGGCAATATGGGGAATATTCTTTAAAAATCTTCTTCTTCAGAACTACCAGTTAAAATCTTTTAATGTTTGGTATACATCATTGTTATGAGGGTCAGATTCAAAATTATTCAAACCAAGTCCCTAGGTTAATATTTGGGCTCGCTATGAAAGCCCAAATTTTTAAAATAGTGTAATATGAGGAAATTTCTTAAAAAGTCTTCTTTTTCAGATCCACCAGTTGGAATGCTTTCATATTTAGTATATACAACATCGCTAGGGAGGTCAGATTCAAGTTTGTTCAATTCGAGTGCCTGGGTTGATATTTGGGCTCCATATGGGAACCTGAAAGTTAACTTAGTACAATACGAGGGAATTTCTTCAAAAATCTTCTTCAGATTCACATGTCAGAATCCTTTTATATTTGGTTTGCAGCATCTCTAGGGGTGTCAGATTCAAGTTTGTTCAAATTGGTTCCCTGGATTAATATTTGGGCTCCTTATGGTAGCCCGAATTTTAACTTAGTGCAATATGAGGAAATTTCTTTAAAAATTTTCTTTTTCAGATCCACTATTCAGAATGCTTTCATATTTGGTATACAACATCTCTGCGGGGGGTGTCATATTCAAGTTTGTTCAAATCGAGACCTTAGGTTAATGTTTGGGCTTGCTATGGTAGCCAAAATTTTAACTTAATGCAATATAAAGAAATTTCTTTCAAAATTTTCTTCAGATCCAACAGTCAGAATGCTTTCATATTTGTTATACAACATCTCTAGGGAGGTCAGATTCAACTTTTTTCAAATCAAGAGCCTGGTTTAATATTTGGGCTCCCTATGGGAGCCAGAATTGGCCATGTAGCTAAAGAATTAGAAATTTTGTATTTTTATACTGTACCAATGACCCAGACATAGCTGGTGCTAACTCTTAAAATATAGGGCCAAACACAAATTTTGCCCCCCAATCCCCAAAATTTGCATCTAAAACCAAAGAAAACATGTCCTGAAAGGCCCTCCACACTTCGCCTCTACTGCGTATGCGCAGTGTCAAGGACGTTCCGAAATTGGCGCCATTAATCATTCTAAGTTTGGCCCTTCATCAGTTAACATCTGACTGATCTTTGTGCTTGTAAATCTCAGTTTAAATGATGCCAGACACATAAATATTAGTGAAATGGTGATTCTAAGGAGGATAGAGAAGGAGGAGAGGAAAAAATGTGTGACAGAATATTATCAGGGCTGTAACTTAAAATTTTTTAATGAAATTATGTTAAGTTACCTATTTTCGAGGCAGCAGCCATTTTGTTGTCATTCTGATTAATTAGTTACACTGTTTTTTAAGTGTTTTCCTCTCTCCCTGTCCTTTAAGTCCCCCCTTGCTATTCTCCCATGCTTTTGGCATAGTTTTTGTAATTATTATTACTAAATTTTCTTGGGAGTTTTAGCTGAATAACAGAATGAATTCTGTTTCTTTTCCCCATGTTTACGTCTTCACCTACGGGTGGTTAGGCGTTGTGTTCTGCATCTACCATCTGATGTTCTGCAGTTTCTTCCCTGGAAGTCTCTGTTTTGCATCAGATAGTGTATTTTTGGTAACTGATTTCGGGCCTGGGTGCCTGGAGTCTTATTTTAGTGTTTTTACACTCATTGTTTACATTTTCAACAGCCCTCTGTGTGAGGGGGGGATTTCTGGAAAATAATATCTTGATGTTATTTTAATCATAACTAGATACATTATTATTGTTCGTAAGTGTTGAATAAATTGTTTAAAATATTTTTAAAATTTTTGTCCACACTTAGGCTTGGGATCCATTGGGGCTCAACGTTACTTTTCAGAAACTTGGGCTGTTCTGAAAAAATATTTTTTCAAAATATTTTGATTTCAATTATTTTTCTATATTAATGGATCATATTATTATTATGTATTTTGATTGCCAGGGGTTCGTGCGAGTACCAGGACTTGTTTTCTTTTCACATTGAAAGGATATTGATCAATTGTAATAAGAGGAAGTCTTCCTCTGACTTTATAATCATTCTATATGTGGTCAGTGTACTCGCATTAACTCCTGTCCTGTATCGTATGATTTCGATGACAATATGGGAAGCGTATGTCACGGTATGTTATTGGGGAATTGGACACTCTGGTCCTTTCCCCGCAGGGTCACTCTACTTTATCAATTTCTATTTCAGACGATCAAGATTAGGGTGATTTATCTGTGATGTCTTCCAACAGTGTGCCTCCGTCGTCACAATTAATGAAGGGCTAGCGGAAAAGTGCTCATGTAAATATGCCAATTGCCTAAGAGGACCCTAGTAGGTTCGACGGCCTTTGACGTCCGCTAGCTCGCCCGGTGTAGCGTGTAGAAGGAATTTTGGGGTGATGCGAGCACTATAAATCAACCTAATGCACACCCAGTGACGGCGGATCGGAGGGAGAACGGAGGAAGCCTTTTAGTCCGGTTCATAGCTCGTTCCGGTCCATCCGGATGGCAAGCGAGAGAGGCCCCTCTCTCGTTCAACAACATCTGGCCCCAGATGTTGTGGTACAAAATGTTTCGCATTCGGAGCATACGTCCGTCGCTCGGGACGCTCCGACATATAGTCAGTCCGGAGTAGACTGTCAATAAGGCTTCCTCATTCTCATAGTTGCGCACACGACCGCTCTTGGCTACGTGACCACGGATATCCAGTCAGCTTCGCCCGTCAGAGATTCATCGGCGACCAGGTCACACCATCCGGTAGCCAGGGACACGAGGCCTGCAGACTCCGGACGTTCGCATAGGAAGTGTGCGGGAGTCAACGTACATGGAGCTTCCGGCGGCAATGCATCGTAAGACCGCTATTGCACAGGCCTCGGGAACGGACGTGCTTTCCTAAATAGCACAGTTTATCGCAGCATCCCAGCATCAACTGAATCTGTCGCATATTTTTTATCCGACGGTGCTGGGTCGGGACGCTCCGCGGAAGCGGGTACGGACGTCCGAAAATTTCATCCGGTCCGACGGGATACCGAAAGGGATTTGGAGGATTTCGAGCTTTCCCTTTCGGAACAACATATGCTGTTGTGTATGTCATCTGACTTGGTCTTCTACAGCTTCTTTTGTCGGACCAGAATGCTGCGATGCCGGATAAGAAACTGATAGCGTCGGTGGACTTAGAAATTTTTGATTCGGTTCAGGGACATCGTCCCTCAGTTCCGACATAGTCCAATAATGTCACGCAAACTTTCGAATTATTGAACGACGCTATATATTATTATTATATGCTTGCTATAACCAAGCATTTCTGGTTTCTTGTTCGCAAAGTTACGGAGATGTCTTTCAAAAGTGTGCCTCTGTCGTCATAGTTAATGAAGAGCTAGCGGCAATAAGTGCTCATGGAATATGTCTATCGCCTACGGAGTGACATTCGCTAGCTCACCCGGTGTAGCGTACATTCATCGAATGATTCGGCTGCCGGGTTCGTCCGTTGTGGTCTAGGAAGGAGATTTGGGTGATGCGAGCACTTTAATTACTTTAGTACTCACCCAGTGACGGCAGATTGAGGACAGATCGGAGGAAGCCTGTTAGTCCGGTTCCTGGCTTGTCCAGGTCCGTCCGGGCTGTGAGCGAGAGAGGTCCCTCTCTCGTCCAACAACATAGGGGACCGCATGTTGTGGTTCAGATATTTTACATTCGGAGCATATGTCTGTCGGTCGGGACGCTCCGTTATATTGACAGTCCGAGAGACTGTCCTTAATGCTTTCTCATCCTCACAGCAGGGCACACGACCGCACATTGGCTACGTGACCTCGAGTATCCGATCAGTTTCGTCATTCAGTGATTCCACGGCGAATAGGTCGCGCCATCCGGTAGCCAAGGGACACGAGGCCTATACACTCCGTTCGCTCGCATATTGGTAGTATGCACGGGGTAACGATCACGGAGCTTCCAGCGGCAATGCATTGTAGGACCACTTCTCCTCAGGCCTCAGTGACGGACGTGCTATCCGAGTTAGCACAGTGTTTCGCAGCATCCCAGCAATTGACAGTTTCTTGGTCGAATCAGGAATTATCCGACGGCGCTGGGTCGGTGCGGTCCGCGGTTGCATCAGGTACGGACGACCGAACGCTTTATAGGGTCCGACAGGATGGTGAAAGGGATTCGAAAGATTTCGAGTTTTCAATTTAGTAGTATCGGAAGCTGCCTTTCATATCTTCTGGCATTATCTTCCAGTGATTGTTATTTTGGACTTCATTGCTGCGATCTTGGATAAGAGACTTATAGCGTCATTGGACTCGGATTTTTCGATCGGTTCAGGGACATTGTCCCTGACTTACCGACGCAGTCCAATAATGTCATTACAACATGTGTTTTATTTTTCGACGCTATATATGCATACAAGCCTGCTACCAAGCATGATAGTTTAGTTTCTTGTCCGCATTGCTCATTTCTGCCGTTTTATCATTTATACGAATAGTTTATTTTGGCAGAGCAGGGCATACCGAGAGTTCATATGCATCTAGACGGTGTGGTTAAAGACTGGAAATATTCTTTTTCGCCGTTTATGTCTTTTCTAACTTCAATGTTGGAAATGACATGATGTATAGTAGACTTAACTTAGACGCTTTATTATACGTAATCCGCCTTACTGAGGCATTATCATTACGTTTTCAAGAAAAGATTTACGGGATATTATTCTCAATGTAATTTCTTTTGAGGGCAGTAGTTTGTTCACGTATAACTCCGCCCTTCAGTGGCTGATTGGAGTTGGTTAGACGTGACGCAGGTCTAGCTACTTCCATACGCGTGGATAGTAAGGTTAAGAACTCTCTCAGAGTCGCTTCGTTCTCGGAGGAGCTTCTCTTCGACGGCAACTTTTCGGCAATCCATGAATTGCTCGATTTACACGTTCTCTTGTCTATCTAGTGTTACAAGAGATTCAGACTGGGGCAAACATTCGGTGGTTGACTCAGAGAGTGCCACCGCAGTTGCCGGACCCCAGTGTGGCTGTTATGACGGTTGCCAGTCAAACAGATTGGGATATAATACTGATCCCAACGGATTCGAAGAGCCAGGGTCTTTGGGTTCCGCAGTCTCTTAGCAACCAATTTTCTTCCGCGGAATAATGTTTTTTAGGCTTGCTTTATGTCATTGCATGAACATTATTTAGAAACGCATGCCCAAATCCTGTCCGTTAATTCGACAGTAGTGGCGTATCTCCGGAACCAGGGAGGCACTCTTTCGTTTCCGTTATTCAATTTAATGGAAAGAATCCATCTGTTCGTTATAGTACACTAAGTTCTGTTTTGGTCCGTCATATTTCGGGTCGTCTGATTGTTTTACCGGACTCCCGTTCACTTACGGGTTGCTTGTTGCTGTCAGAATGGACTCTCAACAAACAAGTATTCAATCAGATTTGCTATCTATGGGAGCGCCCAATGATGATTTATTTACGACACAGCTTGCTAATCAATTGCAGACGTATGTGTTGGCTTGTCCAGATCTCTGAGCTAATGTTGTTAACGCTCTATTGATCTATAGGACGGAATGATAGGATACGCGTATCCTCCGGCGCTGTTGTTTCAGCAGGTATTGCTAAGATAAACAACCACAATACATTTCTGTTGATAGCATCTCTATCTTCACAGAGATCATGGGTAATTTACTCTCTTGTCTACTGTGGGTCTTAACGTGAAATCTTCCTCAATGTGAGGATCTTTTTTCACTGGGTAAATCGTGTCATCTTTATCACAACCCGCAAGGTCGCAACCTTCATGTATTCCGTTGTGTGGTCCGTATTGCATTGTAAGCATTGTACTGGACGAGCTTTGGACGCGATTTCTTACTATAGGAGATCCTCTTCTTCGCTATTCTATGCGGCTAAAGTGGAGGCTCTTCCGTCGTTGGTGTAGGGATCATTATGTTCATATTATTGATCCCTCCATACTACTCATTGCAATTTTTTAGTATACTTGTTTCACAGGATCTACTGCAGCCTGTTATTAGTAAGGTTATAGGTTTATGTTACCTCATACCTATGCACTCTACGATAGTTTACAATTGAGTCTTATGTCTCTTTATCTAAGTCAGTTAGTAACTTTTTGATATATAGACTTAGAATCTTTAGATTAAATTCCTATATGGATTTTAACTTCGGTTCTTATTTAGCTAAGTAATCATTTGAGTCTCTGGAAACAGTAGTTTTCAAATTCTGACCTTTTAGACAGTAATTCTGATGGTTTCTCTTTTACTGTAGAGTCAGTGAGTTTCATGCACTATCGATGGATGATTTTCACTTTCGTAGTTTCGGAATCACTACTTCCGTTACTATTTAGGTTGGATTTTTGCATAAGAGTTAGGCTCCTAATATCCGGAACCTATTGTTATTAAGGTCCTTCCGTCTTCGTACGGGCATAGGCCTTTACTCTTTCCGGGTAGAGTTTATGTATTTATAAACAGATATCTGTTTATTACTATGGGCATAAGCTTCTTCTGTCTTTGATGCCTAGTAGAAGGACGTTTCGCTCCATTCTATTGTTAATGGATTCTATTAACTATCGGTACTGCTTATGGTATATCATTGACTTAGCAGTTGTGCTTAAGATTTCGGCTCATGAAGTAAGAGTTCTTCTACATCTTGGGCTTACATTAATAGTGTCGCTATTATAGATTTTTGAAGGCTGCTCATTGCGCTCAGCCATCCACATTCATGAATTTTTATCTCCGAAATATCGAGTCCATTTCTGGAGGCCTCTATTGTTAGGTCTATTATCTACTGCTCAGAATGTCATTCACTTAACAGTTGCTACTATAGCTAGGTAGGCTGTCTGTTTTGGCAGTGTCTCCATTCTGCTGCCCTCTTCGCTCTGGGCTATTTGACCCAGGGCAAGAAAAAGGGGGGGGGTGGGGGAGGGTGTTCCCTTGGGTCACCTGTTTTACTATGAAAACAAGGGGATACCTCCTCCGGAGTTAGTAATTCTGAGCTGTTATTGGGATGGTTATTTAGTGAGAAGTTTATGTTTTTAAAATTCATTCAAGTCTTAGTTTTTAAAGTATAGCTTTTGATTATTGCATATGTCAACGGGCATGATTATGCAATCCTAAGACACTTTTAGGACTATAGGAATCTCTATTCTCTAGACTTACTTTATTTATTGGCTTACTTTAAAAATTATTAGTATAAGGATTATATTGGATATTAATAGAGTACATGGATGTATGAAGCTCAATTTTGGAAGGTGTTGTGTCTTTCTAATTTATCTTAAATAAGAAAGATGCATGTAAGGCCTATTACTTCTTTTTCCCTACAGGGGATGACTCTATTTTATATTATTGAGCGTATTTCATTTTGCTCTATGTCCTTGGCCCTCCAGCCTTTTTACTATTCAGCTATGTCTGGGTCATTGGTACAGTATAAAAATGTTAAAAAATTTATAGTAATTTCTATATTTTTTATACTTACCAATGACCCAGACGGAGATGGCCCTCCCAGGAGTTGGGAACTCTTGCCTTCCCGCTGAGTACATAGCGCTTACCAGGCACTGGTTATTAGAATGATTAATGGCGCCAATTTCGGAACGTCCTTGACACTGCGCATGCGCAGTAGAGGCGAAGTGTGGAGGGCCTTTCAGGACATGTTTTCTTTGGTTTTAGATGCAAATTTTGGGGATTGGGGTGCAAAATTTGTGTTTGGCCCTATATTTTAAGAGTTAGCACCAGCTATGTCTGGGTCATTGGTAAGTATAAAAAATATATAAATTACTATAAATTTTTTAACATTCAGTACCCTCTAGAGGTGCGTAACTAAGATAATCCACATAGGTTGTATCAAGGGGCTTCATTGGGGAGCGCCACATTTTACATTATGATCAACTGAAGAAAAGACATGATGCTCAGACTATTTGTCACTCCTGAGTAGGGGTCAGTTTGGCAGCCGATTTTAGGGAGAAGTGACTTCTCCCTCCAGAGACTTTAGGGAGAAGTCAGGGGCCAGGAGGGAGAAGTCAGTGGATATGAGGGAGAAATCAGTAAAAAAAACAAAGTGTATATGACTTCATGACAAAATAAATGTACATAGAGGACACAACAATAGCTAACATGACGAATTGTGGAGTAAAAAAAATAAATAAAAATTATACAAAATTTCATACACACACAAAACTAAGTCAGATGGTATATATCAAGAATGTAGGTTAAAATTCCCCCCATCCCCACCCCTACAAAGATCTGTGTCTTTCATGGTTTCTGGATGCTGTAACTCTTTCCCTTTCAGTGATGACTATGTTAACCATGCAGTTGATTTTCTATTTGCCTTAAAGCAGTGGATTTGAAATTGAGTATTACCTATTGTGAGAGTGTTCTTCTCTGCAATAGAAGATATATTCTTTTAAAAAAAAATATTTAAAGTGTTTAAAATAAATTTCAAGTTCACAAAAGATGCTGGGGCATTCATGGTTTCTGAATGCTGTAATGGAATTGAAAGGCATAGTTAAAAATGTTTTCAGTATTCTTCGTTAATTAAGCGTTATTAACAATATGAGTTAATTTATTTCTTACGTAAATGACAAAATATTTCAATTGTCTCCCTTCACTTCTGCACTTGGTAATAATACCAACACACTGCAGAAATAGTGATAATTTCTTTTGACCATCTTTCATTGACATGTGCGATTGGAGCTATCAAGGTCTGCCATTCTTATCCATCCCAATATGTGTGATTTCTATCGTAGCCTTATTATACCCCCCGCAAACAAAGTTTGGGGGGGTATATAGGAATCACCCTGTCTGTCTGTCCATCTGTCCATCCGTCTGTCCACCTGTCCATCCTTATAAGCGCAACTCCTCCTAAACCGTTTGAAGAATTTTCATGAAACTTTACACAATGGAAGAACTCCATATGAAGATGTGCATGAAGCAATATAATTCCGTTCTGACATTTCCAAGGGGAGATAATCTAACTTATACATTTTAATGTACCAAAAAGGCTACAACTGAGGCGTGGGGGGTATCACTTTGTGAGCTTGCTCACAGTACATCTAGTTACATTTAACCCCCTTCCAAAACAAGTTTTCAAAGAAAAACTTTCAATGCAAATTGCAGTGCGAATTTCAATGGAAAAGAGTGAAACCGTAAGAAGTTTCGACCTTTTATGGATGAACTGTCTCCTACACATTTTTTGTTTGTTTTGAAATGGTGGTTAATCTTATTAAATTCTAATTGACATGATGCATGTCTTGTGTGATTCGTTGTTTTTGCTGGCAGTTTGTATTTAAATAGTCATTTTGTGCTGGTTGCTATCAGTTGGGGTGAATTGTTCGAACGACTACGCCATTACAACTCTTGTCAGAAATATAAAATTGGTCTAGTTTAGGCTATTTTCAGAGCCGTGTGATGGATTTTAACAGCAGACATGTTTACTTTGTTATGAATGCGGAAACGTTTTTTGGCGAAATAAAACATTAAAAAAATGCGTAAAACAGCCATGTCTCCCCAGGAAGTTTTGGAGGGTGACTTGAATTTCACCCCCAATGTAAGCTAAGGTGACTTGAGGAATGAGAAGGCGACTTCTTCGCCCTAGTCGCCCCACTCGACTGACCCCTGCTCCTAAGGGACTCGAGGATTGACAATGTATCCTATGAAGATGGATTGCTTAATGTAGACTCATTCTTGAACTCTGTTTATATTGTGTTCTGTTCAAGGTGAGCACTTCAGGACCTGTGGGGCCTCTTGTTTCCAATTTTTGTTGGAAATGTAACAAATTGCACTAAGCATGAGAGATTCGAAAATATCGAATCTTGAGACTGATTCGGCATCAATCTTGAAGCAGACTTGTGATGTGGATATCAAATTGAATCTCGAATATTTGCAGGGCCCTAGAAAGAAAACATACTGAATTTGTCAAAACGCTAAGCAAAGTTAATACATTTTATTGAAATTTGGCAGGGTCATTTAGTGTGCTATGAATACAAGAATTTCCTATTCTGATATATATCGGTTGGCCATCTCTATTGGGCTGCCAAGGCAGCCATCTTGGATTTTGTGAACACGCTGTCAGCTGGGATTTATGCAACAATTTACTTGAATGGTAATGATTGCAGTAGCATACATGTTCATTTTGAGTTGTATTGTATCATTTCCATTAAAAATAACTTTTTATCTTTAAGGGTATACATAATTTATTACCAGCCTAAAACTGGCATTATGGTAGCTTCAGGGTTTTATTATGCTACCTAATGGCCAAAACCGGCTGACACTATTCACTAGAAATAGCCATTCAGTATTTTTATACTAAAAAATAATGGCTCAGACTGGCTTGTGCAAACTCAAAGATATCCAGGGCCGAACACAAATTTTGAACCCCCAATCCCCAAAATTTGCTTGCAAAACCGAAAATTAAAAGCCCTATCTGGGCTTCCATAATTTACCCTCAATGCATGCACAGCTGTCAGGAAGAGACCGGAATTGGCGCCAACATCATTCTTTGTTTGGCCCTAAGGTCAGTAACAATGTTCTGACGCCTGTGCTTTAAAATCTCCTTTTTTTGAGGATGTCAGACACAAATCAAGAATGTTTGGATCCAAGGCTGTTATTGGATGATGGAAGTGTACAATGGTGTTTAGAAACATTCAGGGCTGTAACTTTATAATAATTATAAAATTATTCCATGTTTCCCACTTCCGGGACATATGCCTGATGTCATCATTTTTGCTAATGATTAATGCACTGTTTGTTAAGTATTCCTTCTCTTTCATTCCATGAACCCTTCCTGTTAAACTCTTTTAAGCTTTTTGGCTTTTTTTTTATTGAAATTTTTTATTAAATTTCTTGGGAGTTTAATGTGTATTACAGAGAATATTTATTCTGTTTATCCCCCTGGTTACGTCCTCACCCTAGGGGTGTTAGGTCGTTTAGTCTTGCATCCTCTATCCTTGGGCCTTTTTGTGTGCCTGATTTCTTTTTCCATTTTTTAGCTCAACTTGACAAAGTCCAGCTGAGCTATTGCCATCACTTCTCGTCCGTCGGTGTACGTATTTCCTTTGGCACACCTCACAGGTCGCATTTATGATCAGATTACTTTGAAACTTGGTATGCTTGTTTGGGGTGACCTCTAGATGGGAGCTATCGATTTTCTTCAATTTCCGGCAAAAAATGTTGCCACGGCCAACGTTCGTAGAACTTAGTTTAGTCAGACCTCAATATTTCCCTTTGGCTCCCCCTGCAGGGCACATTTATGATCAGATTGCTTTGAAACCTGGTATGCTTGTTTGGGGAGACCTCTAGATGGGAGCTATCGATTTTCTTCAATTTCTGTCAAAAAATGTTGCCGCGGCCAACGTTCTTAGAACTTAGTTTAGTCAGAAGACTCAATATTTCCCTTTGGCACACCCTACAGGGTACATTTATGATCGGATTGCTTTGGAACCTGGCATGCTTGTTTGGGGTGACCTCTAGATGGGAGCTATCGATTTTCTTCAATTTCCGTCAAAAAATGTTGCCGCGGCCAACTTTTTTAGAACTCAGTTTAGTCAGACCACAATATTTCCCTTTGGCACACCCTACAGGGCACATTTATGATTTGATTGCTTTGAAACCTGGTATGCTTGTTTGGGGAGACCTCTAGATGGGAGCTATCGATTTTCTTCAATTTCTGTCAAAACAAAAAATATTGCCGCGGCCAACGTTCTTAGAACTTAGTTTAGTCAGAAGACTCAATATTTCCCTTTGGCACACCCTACAGGGCACATTTATGATCGGATTGCTTTGAAACCTGGCATGCTTGTTTGGGGTGACCTCCAGATGGGAGCTATCGATTTTCTTCAATTTCCATCAAAAAATGTTGCCGCAGCCAACATTCTTAGAACTTAGTTTAGTCAGACCACAATATTTTCCTTTGGCTCACCCTACAGGGCACATTTATGATTAGATTGCTTTGAAACCTGATATCCTTGTTTACGGTGACCTCTAGATGGGAGCTATCAATATTTTTATACTGTACCAATGACCCAGACATAGCTGGTGCTAACTCTTAAAATATAGGGCCAAACACAAATTTTGCCCCCCAATCCCCAAAATTTGCATCTAAAACCAAAGAAAACATGTCCTGAATGGCCCTCCACACTTCACCTCTACTGCGCATGCGCAGTGTCAAGGACGTTCCGAAATTGGCGCCATTAATCATTCTTAGTTTGGCCCTTCATCAGTTAACATCTGACTGATCTTTGTGCTTGTAAATCTCAGTTTAAATGATGCCAGACACATAAATATTAGTGAAATGGTGATTCTAAGGAGGATATAGAAGGAGGAGAGGAAAAATGTGTGACAGAAAATTATCAGGGCTGTAATTTAAAATTTTTTAATGAAATTATGTTAAGTTACCTATTTTCGAGGCAGCAGCCATTTTGTTGTCATTCTTGTTATCAAGTTACACTGATTGTTCAGTGTTTTCCTCTCTCCCTTTCCTTTAAGTCCCCTCTTGCTATTCTCCCATGCTTTTGGCATATTTTCTGTAATTTTAATACTAAAATTTCTTGGGAGTTTTAGCTGAATAACAGAATGAATTCTGTTCTTTTCCCCATGTTTACGTCTTCACCTATGGGTGGTTAGGCATTGTGTTCTGCATCTACCATCTGATGTTCTGCAGTTTCTTCCCTGGAAGTCTCTGTTTTGCATCAGATAGTGTATTATTGGTAACTGATTTCGGGCCTGGGTGCCTGGAGTCTTATTTTAGTGTTTTTACACTCATTGTTTACATTTACAACAGCCCTCTGTGTGAGGGGGGATTTCTTGAAAATAATATCTTGATGTTAATTTAATAACTAGATACATTATTATTGTTCGTAAGTGTTGCATAAATTGTTTAAAATATTTTTAAAATTTTTGTCCACACTTAGGCTTGGGATCCATTGGGGCTCAACGTTACTTTTCAGAAACTTGGGCTGTTCTGAAAAAATATTTTTTCAAAATATTTTGATTTCAATTATTTTTTCTATGTTAATGGATCATATTATTATGTATTTTGATTGTCAGGGGTTGGTGCGAGTACTAGGACTTTGTTTTCTTTTCACATTGAAAGGATTTTGGTCAATTGTAATAAGAGGAAATCTTCCTCTGACTTTTATAATCATTCTATATGTAGTCAGTGTTCTCGCACTAACTCCTGTTCTGTATGTGATGATTTCGATGACAACATGGGAAGCGTGTGTCACGGTATGTTAGTGGGGAATTGGACATTCCGGTCCTTTCCCCGCAGGGTCACACTACTTTATCAATTTCTATTTCAGACGATCAAGATTAGGGTGATGTATCCGTGATGTCTTCCAAAAGTGTGCCTCCGTCATCACAATTAATGAAGGGCTAGCGGAAAAGTGCTCATGTAAATACGCCAATTGCCTAAGAGGACCCTAGTAGGTTCGACGGCCTTTGACGTCCGCTAGCTCGCCTGGTGTAGCGTCCATTCATCGAATGGTTCGGCAGCCGGGTTCGTCCGTTGCGGTCAAGAAGGAGTTTTGGGGTGATGCGAGCACTATAAATCAACCAAATGCACACCCAGTGATGGCGGATTAGACGGAGAACGGAGGAAGCCTTTTAGTCCGGTTCCTAGCTCGTCCAGGTCCATCCGGACAGCGAGCGAGAGAGGCCCCTCTCTCGTACAACAACATCTGGCCCCAGATGTTGTGGTACAAAATGTTTCGCATTCGGAGCATACGTCTGCCACTCGGGACGCTCCGACGTATAGTCAGTCCGGAGAGACTGTCAATAAGGCTTCCTCATTCTCATGGTAGCGCACACGACCGCTCTTGGCTACGTGACCTCGGATATCCAGTCAGCTTCGCCAATCAGAGAATCATCGGCGACCAGGTCACACCATCCGGTAGCCAGGGACACGAGGCCTGCAGACTCCGGACGTTCGCATAAGAAAGTGTGCAGGAGTCAACGTACACGGAGCTTCCGGCGGCAATGCATCGTAAGACCGCTACTGCACAGGCCTCGGGGACGGACGTGCTATCCCAAATAGCACAGCTTATCGCAGCATCCCAGCAACAACTGAATCTGTCGCATAATGTTTTATCCGTCGATGCTGGGTCGGGACGCTCCGCGGAAGCAGGTACGGACGTCCGAAAATTTCATCCGGTCCAACGGAATACCGAAAGGGATTCGGAGGATTTCGAGCTTTCCCTTTCGGAACAACATATGCTGTTGTGTATGTCATCTGACTTGATCTTCTACAGGTTCTTTCGTCGGACCAGAATGCTGCGATGCCGGATAAGAAACTGATAGCGTCGGTGGACTTAGAAATTTTTGGTTCAGTTCAGGGACATCGTCCCTCAGTTCCGACATAGTCCAATAATGTCACACAAACTTTCGAATTATTGAACGACGCTATATATATTATTATATGCTTGCTATTACCAAGCATTTCTGGTTTCTTGTTCGCAAAGTTACGGAGATGTCTTTCAAAGTGTGCTTCTGTTTTCATAGTTAATGAAGAGCTAGCGGCAATAAGTGCTCATGGAATATGTCTATCGCCTAAGAGGTCCCTTGTAGGATCGACGGAGTGACATTCGTTAGCTCACCCGGTGTAGCGTACATTCATCGAATGGTTCGGCTGCCGGGTTCGTCCGTTGCGGTCTAGGAAGGAGATTTGGGTGATGCGAGCACTATAATAACTTTAGTACTCACCCAGTGACGACGGATTGAGGACAGATCGGAGGAAGCCTGTTAGTCCGGTTCCTGGCTCGTCCAGGTCCGTCCGGGCTGTGAGCGAGAGAGGTCCCTCTCTCGTCCAACAACATAGCGGACCACATGTTGTGGTTCAGATATTTTGCATTCTGAGCATATGTCCGCTGCTTGGGACGCTCCGTTATATTGACAGTCCGAGAGACTGTCGATAATGCTTCCTCATCCTCACAGCAGCGCACACGACCGCACATTGGCTACGTGACCTCGAGTATCCGACCAGTTTCGTCATTCAGTGATTCCACGGCGAACAGGTCACGCCATCCGGTAGCCAAGGCACACGAGGCCTATACACTCCGTTCGCTCGCATAATAGAAGTATGCACGGGGTAACGATCACGGAGCTTCCAGCGGCAATGCATCGTAAGACCGCTTCTCCACAGGCCTCAGTGACGGACATGCTATCCAAGTTAGCACAGTTGTTTCGCAGCATCCCAGCAATCGACAGTTTCTCGGTCGGATCAGGAATTATCCGACGGTGCTGGGTCGGTGCGCTCCGCTGTTGCATCAGGTTCGGACGACCGAACGCTTTATAGGGTCCGACAGGATGGCGAAAGGGATTCGGACGATTTCGAGTTTTCCCTTTCGGAACATCGGAAGCTGCCATACATTTCTTCCGGCATTATCTTCCAGTGGTTGTTCCTTCGGACTACATTGCTGCGATCTTGGATAAGAGACTTATAGCGTCATTGGACACGGAATTTTGGATCGGTTCAGAGACATTGTCCCTGACTTACCGACACAGTCCAATAATGTCATTAGAACATGTGTATTATTTATCGACGCTATATATATATATAAGCCTGCTACCAAGCATGATAGTTTAGTTTCTTGTCCGCAATGCTCAATTCTGCCTTTTATCATTTCTAGGAATAATTTATTTTGGCAGAACAGGGCATACCGAGAGTTCATATGCGTCTAGACGGCGTGGTTAAAGACTGGAAATTATCTTTTTTGCTGTCTATGTCTTTTCCAACCACAATGTTGGAAACGACAATGATGTCTAATAGACTTAACTTAGATGCTTTATCATACGTAATCCACCTTATTGAGGCGTTATCATTACGTCTTCAAGAGAAAGAATTCCGGGATATGATCCTCAATGTGATTTCTTTTGAGGGCAGTAGTTTGTCCACGTATAACTCCGCCCTTCAGTGGCTACCTGGAGTTGGTTAGACGTGACGCAGCCCTAGCTACATCCATGCGTGTGGATAGTAAGGTGAAGAACTCTCTCAGAGTCGCTTCGGTCTCGGAGAAGCTTCTCTTCGACGGCAACTTTTCAGCAATCCATGAATTGCTCGATTTACATATTCTCTTGTCTATCTAGTGTAGCAAGAGATTCAGACTGGGGCAAACATTCGGTGGTTGACTCAGAGAGTGCCACTGCAGTTGCCGGATCCGAGTTTTATAATTATGACGGTTGCCAGTCAAACAGGTTGGGATACAATATTGATCCCAACGGATTCGAAGTGCCAGGGTCTTTGGGTTCCGCAGTCTCTAGGCAAGCACTTATCTTCCACGGAATAATGTTTTTTAGGCTTGCTTTATGTCATTGGATGAACATTATTCAGAAACGCATGCCCAAATCCTGTCCGATAATACGACAGTAGTGGCGTATCTCCGGAACCAGGGAGGCACTCATTCATTTCCGTTATTCAATTTAATGGAAAGAATCCTTCTGTTTGTTATAGTACACCAAGTTCTGCTTCGGTCCGTCATATTCCGGGTCGTCTGATTGTATTACCGGACTCCCTTTCACTTATGGGTCGCTTGTTGCCGTCAGAATGGACTCTCAACAAACAAGTATTCAATCAGATTTGCTATCAATGGGAACGCCCAATGATAATTTATTTACGACACAACTTGCTAATCAATTGCAGACGTATGTGTTTACATGTCTGGATCTCTGAGCTTATGTTGTTAATGCTCTATTGATCTAATAGGACGGAATGATAGGATATGCGTATCCTCCTGCGCTGTTGTTTCAGCAAGTATTGCTAAGATAAACAACCACAATACATTTCTGTTGATAGCATCTCTGTCTTCACAGAGACCGTGGGTAAATTTACTCAGATGTCTACTGTGGGACTTAACGCGAAAACTTCCTCCATGAGAGGATCTTCTTTCGCTGGGTAAAATCGTGTCATCTTCATCACAACCCGCAAGGTCTCAACCTTCACGTATTCCATTGTGTGGTCCTTATTGCATTGTAAGCATTGTACTGGACGAGCTTTGGACGCGATTTCTTACTATAGGAGAACCTCTTCTTTGCTATACTATGTGGCTAAAGTGCAGGCTCTTCCGTCGTTGGTGTAGGGATCACTATGTTGATATTGTTGATCCCTCCATACTAGTCATTGCAACTTTCTAGTATACTTGTTTGACAAGATGTACTGCAGCCTGTTACTATTAAGGTTATAGGTTTATGTTATCTCATACCTATGCACTCTATGATAGTTTACAATTAAGTCTTATGTCTCTTTATCTAAGTCAGTTAGTAACTTTTCGATAAATAGACTTAGAATCATTAGATTAAATTTCTATACGGAATTTAACTTCGGTTCTTAATTAGCTGAGTAATCATTTGAGCCTCTGGAAACAGTAGTTTTCAAATTCTGACCTTTTAGACAGTAATTCTGTTGGCTTCTCTTTTACTGAAGAGTCAGTGAGTTTCATGCACTATCGGTGGATGATTCTCACTTTCGTAGTTTCGGAATCACTACTTCCTTTACTATTTAGGTTGGATTTTTGCATAGGAGTCAGGCTCCTAATAAATATCCGGAGCCTATTGTTATTTAGGTCCTTCCGTCTTCGTACGGGCATAGGCCTTTACTCTGTCCGGTTAGAGTTTACGTATTTATAAACAGATATCTGTTTATTACTACGGGCGTAAGCTTCTTCTGTCTTTGATGCCTAATAGAAGGACGTTACGCTCCATTCTATTGCTAATGGATTCAATTAACTATCGATACTGCTTATGGTATATCATTGACTCAGCAGTTGTGCTTGAGATTTCGGCTCATGAAGTAAGAGTTCTTCTACATCTTGGGCTTACATTAATAGTGTCTCTATTATAGATTTTTGAAGGCTGCTCATTGCGCTCAGCCATCCACATTCATGAATTTTTATCTCAGAAATATCGAGTCCATTTCTGGAGGCCTCTATTGTTAGGTCTATTATCTACTGCTCAGAATGTCATTAACTTAACAGTTGCTACTATAGCTAGGTAGGCTGTCTGTTTCGGCAGAGACTCCGTTCTGCTGCCCTCTTCGCTCTGGGCTATTTGACCCAGGGCAAGAAAAAGGGGGGGGGGGGGGGGGGGGGAGGGTGTTCCCTTGGGTCACCTGTTTTACTATGAAAACAAGGGGATACGTCCTCCGGAGTTAGTAATTCTGAGCTGTTATTGGGATGGTTTTTTAGTGAGAAGTTTATGTTTTAAAAATTCATTCAGGTCTTAGTTTTTAAAGTATAGTATAGCTTTTGAATATAGCACGTGTCAAACGGATGTTATTATACAATCCTCAGACACTTTTAAGGAGTATAAAGAGTCTCTATTCTCTAGACTTACTTTATTTATTGGCTTACTTTAAAAATTATTAGTATAAGGATTATACTAGATATTAATAGAGTACATGGATGTATGATGCTCAATTTTGGAAGGTGTTGTATCTTTCTAATTTATCATAAATAAGAAAGATACATGTAAGGCCTAATACTTCTTTTTCCCTAGAGGGGATGACTCTATTTTATATAATTGAGCGTATTCCAACTTGCTCTATGTCCTAGACCCTCCAGCCTTTTTACTATTCAGCTATGTCTGGGTCATTGGTACAGTATAAAAATGTTAAAAAATTTATAGTAATTTATATATTTTTATACTTACCAATGACCCAGACGGGGATGGCCCTCCCAGGAGTTGGGAACTCGTACCTCCCCGCTGAGTACATAGCGCTTACCAGGCACTGGTTATAAGAATGATTAATGGAACGTCCTTGACACTGCGCATGCGCAGTAGAGGTGAAGTGTGGAGGGCCATTCAGGACATGTTTTCTTTGGTTTTAGATGCAAATTTTGGGGATTGGGGTGCAAAATTTGTGTTTGGCCCTATATTTTAAGAGTTAGCACCAGCTATGTCTGGGTCATTGGTAAGTATAAAAAATATATAAATTACTATAAATTTTTTAACTTTCTTCCATTTCCGTCAAAAAATGTTGCCACGGCCAACGTTCTTAGAATTTAGTCTAGTCAGACCACAATATTTCCCTTTTGTACACCCTCCAGGGCACATTTATGATCTGATTGCTTTGAAACCTGGCATGCTTGTTTGGGGAGGCCTCTAGATGGGAGCTACCGATTTTCTTCGGTTTCTGTCAAAAAATGTTGCCACTGGCAAAAAACTGACATTGGTACCAATGATCTTCAGTTTTGCCATTTCATTTATAACTTACCAAGTTCAAGTTTGTCAAGTTGAGCTGCAGTGTCATTGACACTTTCATTTTTTATTGATGTTTCCATTGACAACATCCTCATTATATGTAGTATTTTTTTTTTTTTATATTACAGAAGAATTACTGTAGGATACATTGATTATTATTCCAGTAGTGCAGCTCAAAAATTTGGATTTTGTCCACATTTAGGCTCTATCGGGATGCCCTTGGGCTCATAATTGTTCCCTTTGGGAACTTAGGCATTTTTTCAGTTTTTTTGCTAAAAATATTTTGAATTTAATTTTGATTGCTAATATTCGTGTATCTTAATTATATATTCTGTTGTGGAGTTTGTAGGAGTGAAATCGACTTTAGTCGATGCACTCCTGCTGATTCTTATCCTACTTGTGTATGGTACTTTGTTGGCAGTGAGGTTCTGAGGCCAGGCCTCTCACCACATTATAATTCATTTTTCAGTTTCTATTTCAGAGGAACATGAACATGGTGATGATGTTGTGACACCCATCCAAAGTGTGCTACCGTCGTTGTGCTCTGTTGAGCATATAGGACTAGCTGCAGTGCTCATGATAAGCAAGAGATAAGGCCTCTAGTTAGTGTTCTTAATCTCTTGCAAGCAGCTAGCTCGACCGGTGAAGCGGTTACTCCGTCCATGACACCAGGTAAGTCCATTGTGGTTGTAGGAAGTGTAGATGTGGGTAGAGCGAGCACTTAAATATAGAAAAGCTCACCCAGCTACGACGGAAATAGGGAGGAAGTCATTATGAGAAACTTGCACGAGCCGGAGCATTGTTGGGAGGCTCGGCGAGGTCTGATGAAACCGCGAGCGGGAGAGGTCCCTCTCTAACCCAACAACATTTGGGGCCAGATGTTGTTATGAGAAACTTGCATGAGCTGAGGGCGCTCCGTCTAGTCTGCAGCCGGGGTCGGCTTCAGTCACGGCTTCCTCCGCTATGTTATTAAAGCACACACGACCACAGGCTAGCTACCCGACTTCAGATATCCAGTCAGCTGCGCGAAGATGGAGCTAATCTTCGCCCATGAAGTCAGACCATTCAGTAGCTAGCAATCTGAGGCATCGATCAATGGGAAGTTTAGGAGAAGAGATCTATCTCCGGATCTTCGTCCCAGAAGCAGCAAGCGGCGAAAAAACAGAAGACCGCTGCTCCTCAAGCCTCGGGAACGGACTTGGTCACGCAGATTGCACAGCTATTAGCAGCATCTCAGCAAATGCAAGAGCAGACTCTAGTGGTGAGCTGTCAAGATGGTGCTGGGTCGGTCCTGTCAATTGTGCATGTAGAAGCCAGAAGTTTCTCTACGGGACACTCAGCTAGATCTGGGCTCAGATCACCATTTGGAGAACCCTCTCCCTCCTGTTAAATGTTTGGGTCGACTGTGTCTTGTGAGAAACCATATTGAGTCGGAACATGCATCGAAACATTCCTTCCGCACTGTAGCCAGGGCCTGCGGCAGTTATGGCTTTTTCTACTTACATGGAAGTGCACGAAAGAGGATTAGCCTAGAAGTTTTTAAGTGGGATACTCTGCGAGATCTGGGGATAGATCGCGAGTGCAGAGCATTTTTCTTCCCATTAACAGGCGGGGACGACTGTTTTGTGTTGTAAGAAACTTCAATGAGGAGGAACATCCGTCCTATGTGACGAGTCGGGATGCTTCTTCCGCACTTCAGCCAGGGTCGGCTGTGGTTACGGCTTCCTCTTCTTCTATGGATATGCACAATAAGGGATAGATGCCTACAAGTTTCTAACGGAACGCTCGACGAGGTCTGGAGCAGGCCGCGAGCTGGAGATTCTTCTCCTTTCCATCAGCAGTCAGGTCGACTGTTTTTGGTTCGAGAAACTTTAGTGAGTTGGGATGCCCGTTCACGCTTGCGGTTGGCTCGCTCCTTCCACACTGCATCCGGATTTGGTAGGAGCTATGGCATCTTCCCTTGCTTCATTAATGAAGCACGTTGACCACAGACTAGCTATCTGACTTCGCTGGTTCGGGTCAATAGCTAGTCGATTGAGGCTTTTTTATGTGGGACATGTGTCGAGGATCTGGGCCCAGATCTCAGTCCCGTGAGCAACTTGTGGTAACAAGTGGATTATCATTGCTCTGCTGGCCTTGGTCACGGACCGGCTGCCGCAGATTGATCAGCGCATCGCAGCATTCCAGTAGTCACTGGTACTACCGTTTAACAGACTCCGATGTGAGCTTTTGGACGGTGCTGCATTGATCCAGTCATCCATTCACTCGGATGGAGTTGACCATATTTGCTGATCGAACATTTGGATGGTGAGAGGGATACGGAGTGTGAGTCTCCATCCCTCACAGAAGGGCTCTTTAAGACTATGTATTTCAGTCTTAAGCTCTTAGAATATTGTTCCATCTGAATATAAGTCTGCGTTTAGATGAGCAGGCCGGGGATGAAGATATGTCCCTGTCTGCATCATTTAATATATGCTCGGAATTAATGAATTGTGCTATTTCATTGAAAAGAGCTAATCTGTATGCAATGTCCTAAGCAGATTACTTTACCAGAGCTATGGCACAACGTCTTAATGGAAAGGAATATGAGGATGAGGTTCTAGAGTTCTTTCCAGGGCAGTAGTGTATGCCACGTACAACTCAGCACGGACAGTGAAATTTGGAGTTGATAAGACATGATGCTGCCCTTGCGTTTTCATCACTTATAGATGACAAGGTGAAAAGCTCTCTCTGAGTCGCTCCGGTTACTGGAAATATTCTATTTGACGACAAGCTTACGTTGCTATATGAGCAGGCTACAAGAAAGCTTTTAGTGCTCTGCTATTGAAGTCGGTGTCTCATCAACGCATTTCAGCAGATTAGGGTAAGCGAGGCCATTCTGCTTCTAGAAAGCATCAAGAGAATGTCTCGCGAGGGTACAATAACCCTCTTATATTTACTTCGGAAGTCATCATTATAGCGACTCGGAGAAAGGGCATAGGTCTGATCAAGGATATGGATCTGACGCCCCTAGGTCGACGATTAACGGAAGGTTATCATCTTCACGATAAACTGGATGTTAATCGCGGAAGTTTCTTTCAAAGAGAGTCACTCCTAGTGGAGGTAACGGCTCTCTTATTGAAGGGAACAATTGAGATCAACGAGACGAGCTTCTTCGTGGGGAGGACTTAGTTTCTCCTTCTGTAAGCATCGTAAGTCGGACAGGTGATGGACATGACCTCTATTGCTTGCCAGTTGACGGAAGGGTATTAACTTCACGATAAACTAGATGTTAATCATTTAAGTTCCTTTCAAAGAGAGTCACTCCTAGTGGAGGTAACAGCTCTCTTATTGAAGGGAACAATTGAGATCAACGAGACGAGCTTCTTCGTGGGGAGGACTTAGTTTCTCCTGTAAGCATCGTAAGTCGGACAGATGATGGACATGACCTCTATTGCTTGCCAGTTGACGGAAGGGTATTAACTTCACGATAAACTAGATATTAATCATTTAAGTTCCTTTCAAAGAGAGTCACTCCTAGTGGAGGTAAGGCTCTCTTATTGAAGGGAACAATTGAGGTCATTGAGAATAGATTTTGGTTGCTTCCCACTTGGCGATAGGTTATCAACCTCGCAATTAAGTGGATAAATTGCAGAAGATTAGTGGATGAGAATGTAGTCTCGGCAGGCCTGTGGCTATCAGCCCGAGCACGCTTCACTTACAAGAATACTTGTTGGACAAATCTTCCAAGAGAGGCTTTCCTTCTGGAAGTACAAGCTCTCCTATTGAAAAAAGCTTTAGACGTCATCGAAATTATTCAGTTTTTTTTATTATCACCTGTTTCTCGTCCTGAATCCGGATGGATAGTGCATAGATTAGAATCATGAGTGAGATTTTTTCAGTTTTATGCAGTGGCATAACTGAATTTATTATCTCTTGGGACTGCGGTCTCTTTGGGAATTCAGGGCTGTTTATACAGCGGCTCTTCATTCCCTACCTTTTGCGACGATAATTGTAAGTCTCTGTTAAGTGAGCCTTCAGAGTCGCAACTTGCACCGATATATCTGTCTTCATGAAGATGAAGACTTATAAGCTATGGCTAGCCTTGTAAGTCTCCTTAGTGAGCTTCTAGGGCCTCAGTTATCAGCTTTTAATGGGTTTTCAAGTGCAGGAAGACCTTTAGCTGCTTCATTCGTTGTCCTATCGGACTTGATACTGTTTGTTAGAGGAGGTTATTCTCTTAAAACCGGTATGGTTTGGTGTGAGTTATTATGTAAATACTGTGTATTTGTTCATCACGTCCTTCTCCGCACTTAGTGGCATTATGGAGTCGGTCAGAAGTAAGGGTGCCTTGCGGTTCCTATGCTATTTGATGACTAACACAAGAACAATTCAAGTAATGCAGGTGAGGGGGGTTTGATTTGAATTCAAATCTCTCCCCCCCCTCCCCCCCCCCCCCCCCCCCCCCCCCACCGCCACCAATGTGTTAAGAGGCGATTACCAGGCAAGACGTAGTTTTCTTCAGGTAAGCCTCATACGCATTTTAGTAGATACATGCTTTTCATGACTTCTCGATTGGCGGCTGGGTCGTGTTCTATGACGACCTCATGGGCACATCCACTTTTTAGTTGGTTTGTTTCCTGTGGTTGTTCGGTTATATGTCATATACAAGCATATGATTCATCATCAATAAATTGCTAGCCTTTGTATACCTGAATGGCTGTCAAGTCAGTTAACTGGTATTCAGATGATTACATGCAGGATTTCAGTGCTGTATTATTAGGCAGACGCATTATTGTACGTTATGGACCTTAGAAACAATGAATTATTTTGGGGGCAGTCTGTGAAGAGTCTGTTAATCATAGCTCTTTCCATTTCTAAATCCAGGTTTCTATAAGTTTCGGTACACTAATCGAATATAACATTTCTATGCATTCTCGTATATTCGCACGTGTCTGGGAGTGTTATTGGAATTTATTGCACACCTTGCAACGGGGTCCCCTGTGGGTTTCCTCGGAAGTGTGTTTACTCTCCAGAGATCATTCATTGTGATCCTATTGGACAAGTGTATTAATTACCGGATCACCACGATAGCCTTAGCTTCTGAAGTGGTGTTAAGCACTAATTTATTAATAATAATTAATATCTGGGTGCCTGTTTGGCGAATATATATTATTTTGTACCACTTTTTCTGATTCCAAAGCGTTCCCCTCTTTGCTTTTGAAGAAGATTCCTCAAAAACGGGATTGGGGTGGGATTTTTTAAATCTCCTCCTGCTTGATAAGTGTGTAACTATGAGTGAAGCTGTTTTGTCTGTAGATTATATCTGATCCTGGATACAGCTTGTTTATTATTGTATATGGCGTATGTTTGTGGGGGTTCACTTCTCACTCTCGAATACGCCATCCTAATTTTTAGGGCTTAGTCCAGACTAGCCTTAAAATTGGGAACTCGTTACATCCAATTAGCATAGCCATTCATGCTAAGAATACGGAATTACTTGAATTTGGCTCCTTATTTATGATATGTCTTCTCTATTATTGTATAGAGAGACAAACAATGTAATTCCTTTTTATACGCCCGTTTAAAAAACGGTTGTATTATGTTATCAGTCTGTCTGTCTGTCCACCTGTCTGTCCGTCCATCTGTCCATAAACAATTTGGTTTCCGTTCATTTAAAGTCGAACGCCTTGACGGATCGACATCAAACTTTCAGAAGTTGTTTTTAGCATGAAAATACAGGTCAAGTTCCATATTGGTGTTTCTCAGTCCATATGCTGCAGAGATATGGCCCTTTGAAAACACAATTTTTCTAAAAAAATTGGTTTCCGTTCATTTAAAGCTGAACGCCTTGACGGATTGACACCAAATTTTTCAGATGTTGTTTTTAGCAATGAAATACATGTCAAGTTCGATATTGGTGTTTCTCAGTCCATCCACTGCAGAGTTATGGCTCTTTGAAAACACAATCTTTCGAAAAAAATTGGTTTTCCTTCATTTAAAGTCGAACGCCTTGACGGATCGACATCAAACTTTTAGATGTTGTTTGTAGCAATAAAATACAGGTCAAGTTCGATATTGGTGTTTCTCAGTCCATCCGCTGCAGAGTTATGGCCCTTTGAAAACACAATTTTTGAAAAAAATTGGTTTCTGTTCATTTAAAGCCAAACGCCTTGACGGTTTGACACCAAATTTTTCAGATGTTGATTTTATACACCCGTTTGAAAAACGGGATGTATTATGTGAATGGTCTCTCCACCTGTCTGTCTGTCTGTCCATCCATGGACACATTTCGTTTCTGGACGATAGCTTTAGTTGTAATGGTTTGAGCTGAGTTAAATTTGGCATGTGGATTTTGTATGACGAACTACAGGATGGGTTCGATTTCCGTTTCTAGTGGCCCATTTTCAGTAGAGTTATTGACCTTTATGGGAATTTAGCCCAACTTTTCGTTTCCGGACGATAACTTTAGTTTGCCTTGACCGATTTATTTCAAATTTTCAGTTTTTTGTTTTTGACCACAAAATACAGCTCCAGTTCACTTTTGACCACAATCGCATATACCTTTCCAGAGTTACTCCCCTTGAATGATTGCAAATTTGTGGATTTTATGATTTCTGGATGATAACTTTAGTTTGCCTTGATCGATTTTTTTCAAATTCTCAGATTTTGTTTTTGACCACAAAGCATAGCTCAAGTTCACCTTTGGCCATAATCGCATGTACCGTTCCATAGTTATTTCCCTTGAATGATTGCAAATTTGTGAATTATGTGGTTTCCGGATGATAACTTTAGTTTGCCTTGACTAATTTGTTTCAGATTCTCAGATTTTGTTTATGACCACAAAGCACAGCTCAAGTTCACTTTCGGCCAAAATCGCATGTACCTTTCCAGAGTTATTCCTCTTGAATTTGTGCATTTTGTGTTTTCCGGATTATAACTTTAGTATGGCCTAACTGATTTTTTATACGCCTGTTGAAAAACCGTTGAATTATGGAATCAGTCTGTCTGTCTGTCCATTTGTCCATCCATTTGTCCATCCGTCGGTCTGTCCGTTCATCAACATTTGGTTTCCAAATGATAACTTTAGTATTTTTTTTTCGATTGACTCCTAAACTTGGTATGTGGTTTAATCAAAACAAAAGACAGGTCAAGTTCGAATATGGGGTCAGTTCGAACTTCGAAGTTCCCCTGAATTATGGACCTTGTTGGACATAGAATGCATCAAATATTTGGTTTCCGGATGATAACTTTTATTATTTGTTTTCCGATTGGTTCCAAACTTGGTATGTTGTTTAATCACAACAAAATACAGGTCAAGTTCGAATATGGGGTTGGTCCAAACAATTTTCACCCTCATCCCCATCCTTACCCCAACCCTTCAAAGATACAAAACGGGCCTATATTGTCCCGCTATGCGGTGCTCTTGTTTAATTTGATTTCCTTTCACCTTGGATTACAGGCTTGGGAATAGAGCTGAAACGGTTAACCGGTTAACCGTTGACGGTTCGGTTTTGATTACGACCGGTTATAAATTTTGTAACCGTGGTTAACCGTTCTGTATCTTATGATGAGCACTGCAGGCAGAAATTAATAGAAAGTAAGTTTTTGTCTGAAGTTTCATGTCGCTGTATCTAATACGCTAGTAATAGCACAGTAAAAGGTAATTTAAGCATTGCTTTGGGCATAGCTGTACGCCTGTAGGTGAACCCGATATCACTCTTTTCATTGTTATTGCTGAGAGTTGACAAGATTCGACAGAAATCGACAAGAGTTTTGGATTCTGGCATCATTGTCATTCTGCAACTCTGTCGCATAATCCGACTCGCGTTCCACATGTTTCAGGGACCGGTTCAAAGTTATTTGCAGTCAGTATTATTGCGTCATAGCTTGTCTAAATTCTGAATGAATTGTTAACACTGTTTCATAATACCCTCCCCACACCCCACCCCTCGAATTTTTTAAAAGTGACTGCGCATACGCTGCACCCGAGTGTCTGTATTGAAAATGATAAACTCCAAGGGAAAAGAAATTGTCGTGCTTGCACACTGCAGTGACTGCACAGTACTTGGGCTGGGGACAGGGAGATCACATTTTATCAAGTAATATATGCCTTGGTTCTTAGATGTGTGTGGTTCTGGCCTCTGTGACATTTCATCCTTGAATCGGTTCACTCGGGGACATTTTGGCTCTTGGAAAGGCCGAAACGTCACCGGCCAAATCGTCTCAAGGTCGAAACGTCCTAGGGCCGAAACTGACGAGTGACGAACGTCTCAACTCTCAAGAACGTACTGTGCAACTGTTTTTCCTTTCTTTTGTGTATGGTGTAATTAGTATTTGTCTTCAGTCTTCACAAAAGTCTGAAACTTTGGTTTAAATTTTAAAATAGTTTTTACTTTACCATACGTAATGAATTTCTGGGGGAAGATTAATAAGGTTAATTTGAGGATCGCTAAATATGACAGTGTCAATTCTTCTGTCTTTAACACTGGTTTACGGCAGTGGGTAACAGCATCACGTGTCCTGCGTCCGTTTTTTTTACACCCTTTTCATCCGATGAATATGGAATATAAGGCCTGTTTAGGTATGTTTGTCACTTTGTTCAGTGGTATTCCTGGAAGTGACCCATGGATTTACTGGGTTACGGTTTTGAACAACAGTTGATCAGTTCATACAGTGACATGCAGCTCACAACGAGGTAGGTGTATTCACTGACGATAATACGATTACGATATCGTATCGTTTCTTTATTTTCCAGCCGTCCGAGTGAGTTGTACTTTGTGCGGCCTCGCTGCGCTGTACTCCCGGTCATGTTTTCCCCCAATTTTCTTATGAACTATTAAAATAACTGTTCACTGGTCATTAACCGATTATAGCTCCCGGTTAACCGGTTACAAAAAATTTGTAACCGTTTCAGCTCTTCTTGGGAACTGTCTTGGTCTGCTAATTCTTAAATCCTAGGCCCTCTGCCTTTTTACGATTCAGCTAGTCTGGGCCATTGGTTTATAGTATAAAAATATGATAAATTTAAAGTAATTTGCATATTTTTTATACTTACCAATGGCCCAGATGGGTATGGCCCTCCCATGAGTGGGCACTCATACCTCCCCACTGAGTTATTATGTAGTACGCTCTTCTACAAAGAATGATGTTGGGGCGCCAATTCCGGTCACTTTTTGCCGGCTGCGCATGCGTGGAGGGTAAAAGTATGGAGGACCAGATTGGACTTTTAATTTTTGGTTTTACAAGCAAATTTTGGGGATTGGGGGGGGGGGGGGGGGTTCAAAATTTGTGTTTGGCCCTTGATAACTTTGAGTTTACACCAGCTAGTCTGGGCCATTGGTAAGTATAAAAAATATACAAATTACTTTAAATTTATCATTTTCATTATTTTTTCATTTTTTTTTCTCAAAATCATAGCCTATGACCTCTCATTGGAATGGGCTCATTGGGCTTGATCCAATGAGGGGGTCATAGGCTATGTTTTTTACACAAAAAATGAAAACAAATTAGTTATTCAAGAATTTTGTTTGCAAGTGTTGTCTTCCTTTCATGTTAGAAAAAGGGTTAACACAAATTACTTGAAGCCATAATTGTAGTTTGTTTCTCCATTCATCTTCATGATAGAAAACCAGCAAAAATATGTTGACTCATTTAGTTTGTGGCATGTTCAGTAATTTGAACAGAATCGACCCAACCCAAACTTTCCACAGCATTTTAATAAAACAAGTATTTTCTATTTTACTTTCAAAAGAAAATTTAGCAATGTAAAAATTAACCCTTTGCCTTTGAAATGGTAATATCCACCCCTCAGAACTCGCTCCTGGAGCCTGTTTCAACTAGGGGTTAGATGCTATGTTTTGAAGACAGAAAAGAACATTTTTAGTAATGACCACTAAGAACTAAAAAAAAAAAATTGTTCCACTGTCACCTCTCCGGCACCTTGTTTTTAAAATTCTGCAAAAAACCCTCTCTCATCATCAAAATTCGGCAAAATGTTTTTCTCCCTATTTTATTCTTTCATTTCAAACTGTTTTTAGGGATTGATAAAAAAAAACTCTCCCTAAAAAAAAAAATCCGGAAATATTGGCTAAGAAATACTTTTGAAAATTCAAGATCTTCATTTTGCATGCATCATTTCTAAGATAAAGAGTTAATAGAATATTTTTTATTGGAGTTATTCATCTTTATTGCAGGTGGATGTTCAAATTAACTGGAAGTTAGTAGGTTCTACTACCTCCACTGCTATCATGATGGAGGGTGAGGAATCTCCTTTCAAGTACTTGTATGGAGTTTATGCCAGAGAGAATGACCTATCAAGTGGAATTGTGTGGTCATCTTGTGTATATATTAAAAGTGAAGGTAAGGAAATGCTGTTTATTATATGAATATGTCATTTAATCGCAAAATATTTCTACTGTTTGACGATCTTTTCCTGGTCCTCAGAAAATCCACAGTGTGGAATCTGATTCCATATCACAATAGTATGACAGACTATTCACTAGTGTGTTCGAATTCACATAATTTTCTTTTCCTGTCACAGAGAGTACTTTACTCCGAGCTGGAATGGGTGTGCTCGAACGGCGTTCCACATTTTTTATCGTATTCATGATAGTTTTTTATCGTATTCATGTGCATCTGGAGATTACCCGTCAATGTGCACCTGTTACAAAAATAAGTGTAAACAAAAAAAGTTCTTTTTTTACTTCAATCCAATTTACCAAAAAAAGGTTGGGGGAATTGTTAATGCTAGCATTGGCATGTGATGTTGAACTATTAGTCATGTAATAAACCTTTTATCACTTCAGCATCATGTCTCGTTGAGGAGGTCAGATTGCCAGATCAAACTTGCTGCCTGTGGCAGTTCGTTTGATCTGGCTATCTGACCTCAACTCAATGTGATACTATGACCCAGATCACTTCACTGTAGCGATAATATGTATATAGCCGACAAAACCCAGAGAATAGATATTATGCATTGTCTTTACATGGTCTAATTTGGGAACATCGCCAACTTGCCAAGTTCAGCCGCACTGAAGAAAATACTCAGAATGACATGCACGTGCAAATGGGTTTATCGTTGTGGCGCGAGTGTCATTGCAGAAAGGTAAAATAAGAGGCCGCAAAGTTTTATCCTTCTGTGATGGCACAAGTGATTTTGAGGGATAAGTGGCTTTTTCCTCTGCAGACTTTAGGGAAACATCAGATGAAAATAGGGAGGTGTGTGTTGGATGGAGAGTGATGAATGAGCTTTTGCCCGATTGCTTTATTATACATTTTTCTCACATGTGAATAACCCAGAATAATAATAATTGTTATAATTACTCACAAAAGCTTTGGGACTATTGTCTGATCTCTTCAGATCAGCATTGAACTAGTTTATCTTGATTTTATTTTTAGTTACTATGAAAATTAGCTCCAAAACCATTCATGTAATACTTTCAGTAAAACGTCTGTTATGGCAAGTCGACTTAAGAGTCTCTTTTTATTGAAGGAAGGGCAAATGTGGTTGATCCAAGTCGCCCACGTCGCCTGGTTTCTGACAGCAAGCGTACATGTGCAAACTCTAAAAAATGATACTGATGTCAAAATACCAAAATTTCAAGTAGCTCTTTTTCCCACAGTACAACTAGGAATTTAATCTATTCAGTCTTGTTTCCTCATTGAGCTCTGTCAAAGAAGATTCCAGTTACTTTATGGGAAACCTGCTGTCCGTGGGAACCCCGGAAGTAAAGCAGTGCTTCTTTACTGTCATACACAAGCTCTGTTTTACTTGTAAAATAGGATTCTATCACCAATGTCTGGGGTGGAAGTCCTCTAAAATGGGCAACATGGGTATAAACAATTGGCTGGACTTGACTTTAACTCCATGTTGTGGTCACAAATAGCCATGTGCAGAAATATGTGACCTTAAACGCCAATAAATATATTCTGATGTTTCAACATCAGTGAGCAAGGAGTTAATTGAATTTTCTCCTCACAAATTTACATTTTTACCTCAAATTTGGCTTCGCCAAATTTGAGTTTATGCCATGGCCAGTCGTCCGTCTGTCCGTCAACAATTCAATACGGCTCGGGCTAGAGGCCGTATTTATGAACCGATCTTTACGAAACTTCTTGGGTACCTTTGTTATGACTGTGGGACGAGAACGAGTGTTTTTGGGTCCGGTCCGAAATTCAAGATGGCTGCCAGCCACCAATTTGTACCGACGTTGCAGAAATCTGTTTTTTGCACAGAACTTCCATATGAAAGCGCTCATTTGAATAATTTTTTGTATGAATGTTTGGTACCATGGGATACATCACATATAATACGGGTTTTTTTCTCGTACGTAAATTATGCAAATTAGACTAACTTTGATGTATTTAATGTTACTTTCAGCACTGTCAGTGCAAATGCCAATACGTCTCGGGCTAGAGGCAGCATTTATGAACCGATCTTTACGAAACTTCTTGGGTACCTTTGGTATCACCATGGGATGAGAACGAGTGTTTTTGGGTGCGGTCCGAAATTAAAGATGGCCGCTGGCAGCTATTTTGTTCAAAATTAGGGGCAATCAGATTTTTGCGCAGAACTTCCACATGAAAGCTCTGATTTGAATAATTTTTTGTGTGAATGTTTAGTACCATGGGATACATCACATATAAAACGGGGTTTTTTTCTCATGCAGAAATTATGCAAATTAGATGAACTTTGAATTTTTCAGTGCTACTTACACACAGTAAGTACACATGTCAATATGGCTCGGGCTAGAGGCCGTATTTATAAACCGATCTTTACAAAACTTCTTGGGTACCTTTGGTATCACTGTGGGACGAGAACGAGTGTTTTTGGGTGCGGTCCAAAATTCAAGATGGCCGATGGCAGCCATTTTGTACAAAATTAGGTGCAATCAGATTTTTGCACAGAACTTCCATATGAAAGCGCTGATTTGAAAAATTTTGTGTGTGAATGTTTAGTACCATGGGATACATCACATATAATACAGGTTTTTTTCTCGTGCAGAAATTATGCAAATTAGATGAACTTTGATTTTTTCATTGCTACTTAAACACAGTAAGTACACATGTCAATACGACTCGGGCTAGAGGCTGTATTTATCAACCGATCTTCACAAAACTTCTTGGGTACCTCTGTTATCACCTTGGGACGAGAACGAGTGTTTCTGAGTGCGGTCTGAAATTCAAGATGGCTGCCAGTGGCCATTTTGTACCGAAATTAGGTCTAGTCAGTTATTTGTACACAACTTCTATACGTCTCAGGCTAGAGGCCGTATTTATGAACCGATCTTTACGAAATGTCTTGGGTACCTTTGATATCACCGTGGGATGAGAACGGGTGTTTTTGGGTGTGGTCCGAAATTCAACATGGCCACCAGCAGCCATTTTGTACCAAAATTAGTGCAATCAGTCTTTTGTACAGAACTTCTGTCTGAAAGTTCTGATTTGAATAAATTTTTATATGAATGTTTAGTAAAATGGAATACATCACATACAGTATGGGTTTTTTTCTCGTGCAGAAATTATGCAAATTAGATGAGTTTTGATTTATTTAGTGCTACTTATACACTGTAAGTGCACATGTCAATACGGCTCGGGCTAGAGGCTGTATTTATCAACCGATCTTCATGAAACTTCTTGGGTACCTTTGTTATCACCTTGGGATGAGAACGAGTGTTTCTGAGTGCGGTCCAAAATTCGTACCAAAATTAGATCCAATCAGTTTTTTTGTCACAACATCCATACAGCTAGTATTTATGAACTGATCTTCACGAAACTTCTTGGGTCTCTTTGTTTTCACATTGGGACAGGAATGAGTGTCTTTTGGGGTGCCTTTGTTATCACTGTGCTATGGGAACAAATATTTTGGGGTTCAGTCAGACCCACTCTGGGACTCAAAAGATTTCTTTTCTAGTTTAGCATCTGACTGTCACCCACCTTTACAATACTTTACCTATACATTTGTTTGTTACAGGCTACGGTCAGTATTTATGTACCGTTACAATACTTTATATGTACGTTTGTTATCTGGTCATTACCTAGATGTTTGTCATTGCTGTGTCACATACTATACATGTACATGTCTTGACAAGTTGAGCTACAGAGTCATTGACACTTTCATTATAATGTACCAATGACCCAGACTTAGCTGGTGATAACTCTTAAAATTCTAGGGCCAAACACAAATTTTGCCCCCCAATCCCCAAAATTTGCATCAAAATCCAAAAATTCAATGTCCTATGTGGTCCTCCATACTTTTATCCATTGCGCATGCGCAGTGTCAAGGAAGTACCGAAATTGGCACAAATCCTCATTCTTTGTTTGGCCCTGAAATTAGTAACATCTCACTGATATTTGTGCTTGTAAATCTCAGTTAAAATGATGCCAGACACATAATCATGAAAGAAATGGTGGATCTAAGGATGAAATAAAAGGATGAGGGCTGTAACTTATAATTTTTATACGAAATTATTTCATGTTCCCTAATTTCGGGGCATGGGCCTGATGTTTCATTCTTGCTATGAAATTTCCATTGTTTGTTCAGTGTTTCCTCTCTCCCTTTCCTTGATTCCCCCTTTGCTATTCTCCCATGCTTTTGGCATAATATTTTTATACTGTACCAATGACCCAGACATAGCTGGTGCTAACTCTTAAAATATAGGGCCAAACACAAATTTTGCCCCCCAATCCCCAAAATTTGCATCTAAAACTAAAGAAAACATGTCCTGAGAGGCCCTCCACACTTCGCCCCTACTGCGCATGCGCAGTGTCAAGGACGTTCCGAAATTGGCGCCATTTATCATTCTAAGTTTGGCCCTTCATCAGTTAACATCTGACTGATCTTTGTGCTTTTAAATCTCAGTTTAAATGATGCCAGACACATAAATATTAGTGAAATGGTGATTCTAAGGAGGATAGAAAAGGAGGAGAGGAAAAGAATGTGTGACAGAATATTATCAGGGCTGTAACTTAAAATTTTTTAATGAAATTATGTTAAGTTACCTATTTTCAAGGCAGCAGCCATTTTGTTGTCATTCTGATTATTTAGTTACACTGTTTTTACAAGTGTTTTTCCTCTCTCCCTGTCCTTTAAGTTCCCCCTTGCTATTCTCCCATGCTTTTGGCATAATTTCTGTAATTATTATTACTAAAATTTCTTGGGAGTTTAGCTGAATAACAGAATGAATTCTGTTCTTTCCCCATGTTTACGTCTTCACCTACGGGTGGTTAGGCGTTGTGTTCTGCATCTACCATCTGATGTTCTGCAGTTTCTTCCCTGGAAGTCTCTGTTTTGCATCAGATGGTGTATTTTTGGTAACTGATTTCGGGCCTGGGTGCCTGGAGTCTTATTTTAGTGTTTTTACACTCATTGTTTACATTTACAACAGCCCTCTGTGTGAGGGGGGGATTTCTAAATAATAATATCTTTATGTTATTTCAATCATAACTAGATACATTATTATTGTTCGTAAGTGTTGAATAAATTGTTTAAAATATTTTTAAAATTTTTGTCCACACTTAGGCTTGGGATCCATTGGGGCTCAACGTTACTTTTCAGAAACTTGGGCTGTTCTGAAAAAATATTTTTTCAAAATATTTTGATTTCAATTATTTTTTCTATATTAATGGATCATATTATTATTATGTATTTTGATTGCCAGGGGTTAGTGCGAGTACCGGGACTTGTTTTCTTTTCACATTGAAAGGATATTGATCAATTGTTTTAAGAGGAAGTCTTCCTCTGACCTTATTATCATTCTATATGTGGTCAGTGTACTCGCATTAACTCCGGTTCTGTATCGTATGATTTCGATGACAATATGGGAAGCGTATGTCACGGTATGTTGTTGGGGATTTGGACACTCCGGTCCTTTCCCCGCAGGGTCACTCTACTTTATCAATTTCTATTTCAGACGATCAAGATTAGGGTGATGTATCTGTGATGTCTTCCAACAGTGTGCCTCCGTCGTCACAATTAATGAAGGGCTAGCGGAAAAGTGCTCATGTAATACGCCAATTGCCTAAGAGGACCCTAGTAGGTTCGACTGCCTTTGACGTCCGCTAGCTCGCCCGGTGTAGCGTCCATTCACCGAATGGTTCGGCAGCCGGGTTCGTCCGTTGCGGTCTAGAAGGAATTTTGGGGTGATGCGAGCACTATAAAATTAACTTAATGCACACCCAGTGACGGCGGATCGGAGGGAGAACGGAGGAAGCCTTTTAGTCTGGTTCATAGCTCGTTCCGGTCCATCCGGACGGCAAGCGAGAGAGGCCCCTCTCTCGTTCAACAACATCTGGCCCCAGATGTTGTGGTACAAATGTGTCGTTAGCGGAGCATACGTCCGTCGCTCGGGACGCTCCGTTGTATAGGCAGTCCGCTGAGACTGCTAAGGCTTCCTCTTCTCGTCAGCGCACACGACCGCACCTTGGCTGCGTGACCGCCGATATATTACCAGCTTCGCCGATCAAGGATTCTTCGGCGACCAGGTCACACCATCCGGCAGCCAGGGATTCGAGACCGATGGACTCCGGACGTTCGCATAGGAAAAGTATGCGGGAGCCATCTGATGCGGAGCTGCCCTCGGCGAAGCAGCGATAGACTGCGCCTCCGCAGGTCTCGACGCCGGACATTCTTGTGCACATAGCACAGCTTATCGCAGCATCCCAGCAGCCGACAGAAACGGTGTCGGATCGAGAATTATCCGACAGCGCTGGGTCGGTAGCCGGGGACTCGAGGCCTGCAGACTCCGGACGTTCGCATAGGAAGTATGCGGGAGTCAACGTACACGGAGCTTCCAGCGGCAATGCATCGTAAGTCCGCTACTGCACAGGCCTCGGGAACGGACGTGCTTTCCTTAATAGCACAGTTTATCGCAGCATCCCAGCATCAACTGAATCTGTCGCATATATTTTATCCGACGATGCTGGGTCGGGACGCTCCGCGGAAGCGGGTACGGACGTCCGAAAGTTTCATCCGGTCCGACGGGATACCGAAAGGGATTCGATGGATTTCAAGCTTTCCCTTTCGGAACAACATATGCTGCGATGCCGGATAAGAAACTGATAGCGTCGGTGGACTTAGAAATTTTTGGTTCGGTTCAGGGACATCGTCCCTCAGTTCCGACATAGTCCAATAATGTCACACAAACTTTCGAATTATTGAACGACGCTATATATATTATTATTTTATGCTTGCTATCCAAGCATTTCTGGTTTCTTGTTCGAAGAGTTATGGAGATGTCTTTCAAAAGTGTGCCTCTGTCGTCATAGTTAATAAAGAGTTAGCGGCAATAAGTGCTCATGGAATATGTCTATCGCTTACGGAGTGACATTCGCTAGCTCACCCGGTGTAGCGTACATTCATCGAATGGTTCGGCTGCCGGGTTCGTCCGTTGCGGTCTAGGAAGGAGATTTGGGTGATGCGAGCACTTTAATTACTTTAGTACTCACCCAGTGACGGCAGATTGAGGACAGATCGGAGGAAGCCAACAACATAGGGGACCGCATGTTGTGGTTCAGATATTTTACATTCGGAGCATATGTCCGTTGCTCGGGACGCTCCGTTACATTGACAGTCCGAGAGACTGTCTTTAATGCTTCCTCATCCTCACAGCAGGGCACACGACCGCACATTGGCTACGTGACCTCGAGTATCCGATCAGTTTCGGCATTCAGTGATTCCACAGCGAATAGGTCGCGCCATCCGGTAGCCAAGGGACACGAGGCCTATACACTCCGTTCGCTCGCATATTGGAAGTATGCACGGGGTAACGATCTCGGAGCTTCCTGCGGCAATGCATCGTAAGACCGCTGCTCCTCAGGCCTCAGTGACGGACGTGCTATCCGAGTTAGCACAGTTGTTTCGCAGCATCCCAGCAATTGACAGTTTCTCGGTCGAATCAGGAATTATCCGACGGCGCTGGGTCGGTGCGGTCCGCGGTTGCATCAAGCTACGGACGACCGAACGCTTTATAGGGTCCGACAGGATGGCGAAAGGGATTCGAAAGATTTCGAGTTTTCCCTTTAGTAGTATCGGAAGATGCCTTTCATATCTTCTGGCATTTCTTCCAGTGATTATTTTTCGGACTTCATTGCTGCGATCTTGGATAAGAGACTTATAGCGTCATTGGACTCGGATTTTTCGATCGGTACAGGGACTTTGTCCCTGACTTACCGACGCAGTCCAATATTGTCATTACAACATGTGTTTTATTTTTCGACGCTATATATTTATATATATATACAAGACGGCTACTAAGCATGATAGTTTAGTTTCTTGTCCGCGTGGCTCATTTCTGCCATTTTATCTTTTTTTTACATATAGTTTATTTTGGCAGAGCAGGGCATACCGAGAGTTCATATGCGTCTAGACGGTGTGATTAAAGACTGCATATATTCTTTTTCACCGTTTATGTCTTTTCCAATTTCAATGTTGGGAACGACATTATGTATATTAGACTTAACTTAGACGCTTTATTATACGTAATCCGCCTTACTGAGGCGTTATCATTACGTCTTCAAGAAAAGATTTACGGGATATTATTCTCAATGTAATTTCTTTTGAGGGCAGTAGTTTGTTCACGTATAACTCCGCCCTTCAGTGGCTGGTTGGAGTTGGTTAGACGTGATGCAGCCCTAGCTACATCCACGCGTGGATAGTAGGTTAAGAACTCTCTCAGAGTCGCTTCGTTCTCGGAGGAGCTTCTCTTCGACGGCAACTTTCCGGCAATCCATGAATTGCTTGATTTATACATTCTCTTGTCTATCTAGTGTTACAAGAGATTCAGACTGGGGCAAACATTCGGTGGTTGACTCAGAGAGTGCCGCCGCAGTTGCCGGACCCGAGTGTGGCTGTTATGACGGTTGCCAGTCAAACAGATTGGGATATATACTGATCCCTACGGATTCGAAGTGCCAGGGTCTTTGGGTTCCGCAGTCTTTTAGCTATCAGTTAACTTCCGCGGAATAATGTTTTTTAGGCTTGCTTTATGTCATTGCATGAACATTATTCAGAAACGCATGCCCAAATTCCTGTCCTTTAATTCGACAGTAGTGGCGTATCTCCGGAACCAGGGAGGCACTCTTTCGTTTCCGTTATTCAATTTAATGGAAAGAATCCGTCTGTTGGTTATAGTACACCAAGTTCAGTTTTGGTCCGTCATATTCTGGGTCGTCTGATTGTTTTATCGCACTCCCGTTCTCTTACGGGTCGCTTGTTGCTGTCAGAATGGACTCTCAACAAACAAGTATTCAATTAGATTTGCTATCGATGGGAGCGCCCAATGATGTTTTATTTATGACACAGCTGGCTAATCAATTGCAGACGTATGTGTTGGCTTGTCCAGATCTCTGAGCTAATACTGTTAACGCTCTATTGATCTATAGGACAGAATGATAGGATACGCGTATCCTCCGGCGCTGTTGTTTTTAGCAGGTATTGCTAAGATAAACAACCACAATACATTTCTGTTGATAGCATCTCTATCTTCACAGAGATCATGAGTAATTTACTCTCTTGTCTACTGTGGATCTTAACGTGAAATCTTCCTCTATGTGAGGATCTTTTTTCACTGGGTAAATCGTGTCATCTTTATCACAACCAGCAAGGTCGCAACCTTCATGTATTCCGTTGTGTGGTCCGTATTGCATTGTAAGCACTGTACTGGACGAGCTTTGGACGCGATTTCTTACTATAGGAGATCCTCTTCTTCGCTATTCTATGCGACTAAAGTGGAGGCTCTTCCGTCGTGGTGTAGGGATCATTATGTTCATATGGTTGATCCTTCCATACTACTCATTGCTATTTTATAGTATACTTGTTTCACAAGATCTACTGCAGCCTGTTGTTATTTAGGTTATAGGTTTATGTTACCTCATACCTATGCACTCTACGATAGTTTACAATTGAGTCTTTTGTCTCTTTATCTAAGTCAGTTAGTAACTTTTTGATAAATAGACTTAGAATCTTTAGATTAAATTCCTATACGGATTTTAACTTCAGGTTCTTATTTAGCTAAGTAATCATTTGAGCCTCTGGAAACAGTAGTTTTCAAATTCTGACCTTTTAGACAGTAATTCTGTTGGTTTCTCTTTTACTGTAGAGTCAGTGAGTTTCATGCACTATCGATGGATGATTTTCACTTTCATAGTTTCGGAATCAATACTTCCGTTACTATTTAGGTTGGATTGTTGCATAAGAGTTAGGCTCCTATTATCCGGAACCTATTATTTTAAGGTCCTTCCGTCTTCGTATGGGCATAGGCCTTTACTCTTTCCGGGTACAGTTTATGTATTTATAAACAGATATCTGTTTATTACAAGGGCGTAAGCTTCTTCTGTCTTTGATGTCTAGTAGAAGGACGTTACGCTCCATTTTATTGTTAATGGATTCTATTAACTAGCGTACTGCTTATGGTATATCATTGGCTTAGCAGTTGTGCTTAAGATTTCGGCTCATGAAGTAAGAGTTCTTCTACTTCTTGGGCTTACATTAATAGTGTTCTATTATAGATTTTTGAAGGCTGCTCATTGCGCTCAGCCATCCATTCATGAATTTTATCTCAGAAATATCGAGTCCATTTCTGGAGGCCTCTATTGTTAGGTCTATTATCTACTGCTCAGAATGTCATTCACTTAACAGTTGCTACTATAGCTAGGTAGGCTGTCTGTTTCGGCAGTGTCTCCGTTCGGCTGCCCTCTTCGCTCTGGGCTATTTGACCCAGGGCAAGAAAAAGGGGGGGGGGGGGGGAGGGTGTTCCCTTGGGTCACCTGTTTTTACTATGAAAACAAGGGGATACCTCCTCCGGAGTTAGTTATTCTGAGCTGTTATTGGGATGGTTGTTTAGTGAGAAGTTTAAGTTTATAAAATTCATTCAAGTCTTAGTTTTTAAAGTATAGCTTTTGAATATTGCATATGTCAACGGACATGATTATGCAATTCTCACACACTTTTAGGAGTATAAGAGTCTCTATTCTCTAGACTTACTTTATTATTGGCTTACTTTAAAAATTATTAGTATAAGGATTATTGGATATTAATAGAGTACATGGATGTATGAAGCTCAATTTTTGGAAGGTGTTGTATCTTTCTAATTTATCATAAATAAGAAAGATACATGTAAGGCCTATTACTTCTTTTCCCTACAGGGGATGACTCTATTTTATTTTATTGAGCGTATTCCATTTTGCTCTATGTCCTTGGCCCTCCAGCCTTTTTACTATTCAGCTATGTCTGGGTCATTGGTACAGTATAAAAATGTTAAAAAATTTATAGTAATTTATATATTTTTTATACTTACCAATGACCCAGACGGGGATGGCCCTCCCAGGAGTTGGGAACTCTTGCCTCCCCGCTGAGTACATAGCGCTTACCAGGCACTGGTTATTAGAATGATAAATGGCGCCAATTTCGGAACGTCCTTGACACTGCGCATGCGCAGTAGGGGCGAAGTGTGGAGGGCCTCTCAGGACATGTTTTCTTTAGTTTTAGATGCAAATTTTGGGGATTGGGGGGCAAAATTTGTGTTTGGCCCTATATTTTAAGAGTTAGCACCAGCTATGTCTGGGTCATTGGTAAGTATAAAAAATATATAAATTACTATAAATTTTTTAACTTTTTACTAAAATTTCTTGGGAGTTTTGGCTTGGTAACAGAATGTTTATTCTGTTTTTCCCCATGGTTACGTCCTCACCCTAGGGTGGTTAGACGTTTTGGTCATGCATCTACCATCCGATGTACTGCAGTTTCTTCTCTGGAAGCCTCTGTTTTACATCGGATAGTTTTTAAATTAGTGACTGATTTCAGGCCATGTTTTCAGTGCCTGGAGTCTTGTTTCCGGTTTTTATACACTTTTGTTTACATTGACAATGGTTACTTCTGATAGTGATTCCTTGTCTTCTGTTTAGTTCTGCTCATAGCCAGATACATTAATATTGTCCGTAAGTGTAACATTAATTTTTAAATATGTTTTCAAATTTTTGTTCACACTTAGGCTTTTTTAGGATCCATTTGGGCTCATCGTTCCCATTGGGAACTTGGGCTCACTTTGAAAATTTTTCGAAAATTTTTTTCATTTGAATTATTTTTTCGAAATGTTATAATGGATTATATTATATTATTATGTATCTTTGTTTTCAAGGGTTAGTGCGAGTACTATGACTATATATTTTTTCACTATGAAAGAATATTGTTCAAATTGTAAATCGAGGAAGTCTTCCTCTGATTCTCATGTTCATTGTGTTTCATGTAGTCAGTGTACTCGCACTAATTCTTGCTCAGTGTGTGTCAATTGGGCTGACAAACGTTGGAGACGTGTGTCACGGTATATTGTTAGCGGTGAGAGGTCCATGCCCATCCTCTCGCCACAAGGTCACTCTAGTTTTTCAGTCTCTTTTTCAGAGGAACAAGAACAGGGTGATGTTTCTGTGATGTCTTCAAGAAGTGTGCCTCTGTCGTCACAGTCAAATGAAGAGCTAGCGGCCAAAGTGCTCAATGAAATTTGACAAATGCCTAAGAGGTCCCAAGTAGGATCGACGGCATTGTCGCCCGCTAGCTCGCCCAGTGAAGCAATCATTCACGAAATGGTTGTAATGCCAGGTTCGTCCGTTGTGGTCCAGGAGAGGAGATCGGGTGTTGCAAGCACTATAAACACAGATCGTGCACACCCGGCCACGATGGATCGGAGGATAGAACGAAGGAAGCCAGTCAGTCCGGTAGCTAGCTCGTCCAGGTCTACCCGGACTGCGAGCGAGAGAGGCCCCTCTCTCTTACAACAACATCTGGGACCAGATGTTGTTGTGCATAACGTTCGTCAGTCGGAGCATAGTCCACTCCTCCTGCTTGGGATGCTCCGTTTCATAGACAGTCCGTCGCGACTAGTCTATTGACTTTCTCATCCTCACGGCAGCATACACGACCCCCACCTTGGCTACGTGATCGCTGATATCCAGCCTGCATCGCCGACCAGGGATTCCACGTCGACAAGGTCACGCCATCTGGTAGCCAGGGACACAAGGCCTTTACAGTCAGGACGTTCGCATAAAAGAAGTATGCAGGAATCAACGTCCCAGGAGCTTCTAGCGGCTAAATCACGTAGGACCGCAGCTCCACAGGCCTCCATGACGGACTTGCTATCGCAGATAGCTCAACTCATCGCAGCATCCTAGCAACCGTCAGAAACTTTTTCGGATCAGGAATTGTCTGAGGAAGCTGGGTTCGCTCCCCTGCAGAGTCAGATAGGGACAACCGAGATTATCAAGTGGTCCAGTCGGATGGTGAAAGGGATTCAGCGGAGCTGGAATTTTCCCTTTCCATTCAACATAAGGTAGCCATAGATTTCATCTGGCAACACCTTCCAGAAGTTGTTCCTCCAGACAAAAATGCTGCGTTACCGGATAAGAGACTGATAGCGTCACTGGACACAGACTTTTTTGGCTGGAATAGGGACATTGCGCCGGAGTTTCCGACCCAGTCCAGAAATGTCACGCAGACATTTGAACTTCTAAATGACGCTATATTCAAACTAGCCTCTAAGACGGGCAAGTCCGGTTTCTTATCACCTCATGCTCTACAGCTACCTTTCATCAATAGCAGAAATAAATTTGAAACAGCAGGACAGGACATGCTGAGAGTTCCTCTGCGTCTGGTCGACCAGACAGAAGACATACAATTGTCTTTGCCGTCATCTATGTCGATTCAATCCAGTACGCTGGAGACGACAATCTCGTCTAACAGATTCAGTTTAGATGCATTATCGTACGCAGATCACCTTACCAGAGCGTTATCATTACATCTCGAAGGAAAAGAATTCCAGGATGTTCAAACTTCCTTAAGAGTTCTTTTGAGGGCCATAGCATACTCTACGTATAACTCTGCCCTTTCAGTGGCTAATCTGGAGTTAGTTAGACGTGATGCTGCCCTGGCTACATCCACTAGAGTGGATAGTAAGGTGAAAAACTCTCTTTGAGTCGCTCAGGTCTCCGGAGAGCTTCTCTTCGATGGTAAGCTTTCTATTATCTATGATCAGATTACTAAGAAAGCTTCGGATTCTCTGCTTTTTAAATCCGCTTCAAAAAAGTCGGATTCAGCAGAGAGGAGTAAGGCAGGCACTTCTGGGGCGAGTACGTCCAGGGGAAGTTCCTATAGAGGATCTAAGAAAACCTCTAGGTCTTACTCCAGAGACCGTCAGGGTAGCGACTCAGGTAGGGGTTGTAATATTGGCCGAGACAACTGGTCAGATGCCCCTAGGTCGATGGGGCGAGGTCCAGGTCGTGGAGTACATGGTTTCTCCTCCCGCAAGCCTCGCAGAACCAGGAGGTGATGGTCTAAACCTCTATTGCGTTCCAGTGGGCGGAAGGCTATCAAGATTCTTAACCAATTGGTTGTAAATTACGGACGACCCATGGGTTTGAGAGGTGATTTCCGAAGGTCTGAAACTGTCCTTCAAAGGAAAACCACCATTAACTCGAAGTCCACGATGGACTCGGTAACGACTCATTCATCTGTGGTAACGTTGGCCTACCTGGTTGACATTCTTCAGAGGTACGGCAACAAGTTAAGGCTTCAGAATGATGGTCAGAGTCTGTTCAACTACTCCGACGTCTCGGTTTCATAGTAAACGAAAAGAAGTCGGATCTAGTGCCGTCCATGCTGCAAAAGTGGAAGGTTTTCTCTCGATGATGTAGGGATCATTCAATTGATATCTATGATCCCTCCATTCCAGACATTGCTAATTTTCTGGTCTACTTGTTTGACGAGATCAAACTGCAGCCAGTATCTATTAAGGGTTATAGGTCTATGCTATCGGATACCTATGCGCATCATGATAGCTTACAAATTGGATCTAATGTCTCTTTATCTAAGTTAGTGAAAAACTTTTCGATAAATAGGCCTAGAACCCTTAGGTTAATTCCTAAGTGGAATTTAGCTTGGGTTCTTCTAAAGGTAAAAGAAGCGCCATTTCAGCCTCTTGATACAGTGGACTTCAAATTCTTATCTTATTAGATGGCTTTTCTCTTAGCCTTCTCTTCTGCTAGAAGAGTTAGTGAGCTTCATGCACTATCTGTTGATGATTTGCATTATCGTAGTGTTGGTAATACTATTACTTGGACTACTAATGTTGGATTTTTGGCTAAGAATCAGGCTCCTAATAAGTACCTTGAACCTATTGTAATTAAGGCTTAGATGGTCAAAGGCCTTTGCTCTGTCCAGTTAGAGCTATGCGTATTTACAAACGTAGATCTGAGTTTATCAGAAAGGGGCGTAAACACTTCTTTCTGTCTCTGTTGCCCAATAGAAGGGACATGACGGTCCATTCCATTGCAAGGTGGATTCAATTAACTATCCGTACTGCTTATGAAAAATTATCTTCAACTCGGCAGTCTGTGCTTAAGATTTCGGCGCATGAAGTAAGAGCGCTGTCTACATCTTGAGCTTATGCTAATAGTGTTGCTATTACCGATTTGATGAAGGCTGCATATTGGTCTCAGCTTTCCACATTCACAAATTTTTATCTTAGAAATATTAAGTCCATTTCTGGCGACCTGCATTGTTTAGGTCCGTTATCTGTTCCTCAGAATGTCGTCCTCTAAACAGTTGCAACTATAGTTATGCAGGCTTTCTTTTCCGGCAGCGACTCTGTTTTGCTGCCCTCTTCGCTCTGGGGTATTTGACCCAGAGCAAGGGGAGGGGGGGGGGGGGGGGGGGTGATGGTGTTCCCTTATATCACCTGCTTTTATAGTGAAAAGCAAGGGAATACCTCCTTTGGAGTCGGTAATTCCGAGTCGGTACCGGGATGGTTTTAAAGTGTAAAGCTAATGTTTATCTCATTTATGTAATATTTTTAAAGTGTAGCTCGGTGTGAAGTATTTGTATATGTCACGTGTCATTACAAGCGTTAATATGCAATCCTCGGACACTTTTAAATGAGTATAAAGAGTCTCATTCTCTGGACTATCTTTATTTATTGGCTTTCTTTTAAAAAAATTAGTATAATGGGTTATACTGGATGTTAATAAAGATCATTGATGTTATTGTGCTCAATTACGGATGGTATTGTGTCTTTCTTTTTTGATATAAACAAGAAAGATACATGTAAAGCCTGTTCTCCTGTTCTCCTTGAGGGGATAATTCTGTTTACATGTAATTGAGTCTATTGGATTTTCCTTTATGTCCTAGGCCCTCCAGCCTTTTTTCTATTCAGCTAAGTCTGGGTCATTGGTACAGTATAAAAATGTTAAAAAATTTATAGTAATTTATATATTTTTTATACTTACCAATGACCCAGACGGGGATGGTCCTCCCATGAGTTGGGAACTCATACCTCCCCGCTGATTTCATAACACTTACCAGGCACTGGTTGTTAGAATGAGGATTGGCGCCAATTTCGGTACTTCCTTGACTACTGCGCATGCGCAGTGGATAAAAGCATGGAGGACCACATAGGACATCTAATTTTTGGATTTTGATGCAAATTTTTGGGATTGGAGGGCAAAATTTTTGTTTCTTCCTAGAATTTTAAGAGTTAGCACCAACTAAGTCTAGGTCATTGGTAAGTATAAAAAATATATAAATTACTATAAATTTTTTAACATTTATAAGGGCCTGAAAAGAGATTTTAGATTTTTTTAGGCCTTGCTATTCCAAGTGTTTTTTTTTTATTCAAGTTTTTGGCTGTTGCTAAGTCTTGACTAGTATTCACTGCACAGGTACCAGTTCTGCACACTTTTGTGTGGTGAAATTTTGAGAAATTTCCCATGGCCCAAAAGGTCTATTGCTGAATCATACTTCATTATTTTTGGAACTCTTCTAAGATTATTTCAACTTTATATACTTTATGACATGTGGTAAACTGAATGTTGTTTATTGGGATTTCCAGGTTTGATTATAAATGATAACTTAACAAGTGAATTATGCAATCAACAATTGGGTTATGTATCCATGCGCACAAACGAAGACGATTTGCCGTGGGTGTAATGGGGACTTCATAGTTTTCTGTTTGTTTAACCCTTTACCTAACATGAAAAGCAGACGACACTTGCAAAAAAAATTCTTGAATAACTATTATTTTCATTAGCTCAACTTTGGCAAAGCAAATTTGAGCTTATGCCATCGCCAGTTGGCTGTCTGTCCGTCAACAATTCAATACGGCTCGGGCTAGAGACCGTATTTATGAACCGATCTTTACGAAACTTATTGGGTACCTTTGTTATGGCCGTGAGACGAGAACGAGTGTTTTTGGGTCCGATCCGAAATTCAAGTTGGCCGCTGGCAGCCATTTTGTACAAAATTAGGTACAATCAGATTTTTGCGCAGAACTTCCATATGAAAGCGCTGATTTGAATAATTTTTTGTATGAATGTTTAGTACCTTGGGATATATCACATATAATGCGGGTTTTTTTCTCATGCGTAAATTATGCAAATTAGACTAACATTGATGTATTTAGTGTTAATTTCAGCACTAAGTGCAAATGCCAATACGGCTCGGGCTAGAGGCCGTATTTATAAACCGATCTTTACGAAACTTCTTGGGTACCTTTGTTATCACCGTGGGATGAGAACGAGTGTTTTTGGGTGCGGTCCAAAATTCAAGATGGCCACCAGCAGCCATTTTGTACCAAAATTAGTGCAATCAGTCTTTTGTACAGAACTTCTGTATGAAAGTTCTGATTTGAATAAATTTTGGTCTGAATGTTTAGTAACATAGAATACATCACATATAGTATGGGGTTTTTTCTCAAGCAGAAATTATGCAAATTAGATGAACTTTGATTTATTCAGTGCTACTTATACACTGTAAGTGCACATGTCAATACAGCTCGGACTCGAGACTGTATTTATCAACCAATCTTCACGAAACTTCTTGGGTACCTTTGTTATCACCTTTGGGCGAGAACGAGTGTTTCTGGGTGCAGTCCAAAATTCAAGATGGCTGCCAGTGGACATTTTGTACCGAAATTAGGTCCAATCAGTTTTTTGTCACAACTTCTATACAGTTTGTATTTATGAACTGCTCTTCACGAAACTTCTTGGGTACCTTTGTTGTCACCTTGGGACAGGTCGAGCGTGTTTTGGGGTGCCTTTGTTTTCACTGTGCTATGAGAACAAATATTTTGGGGTTCAGTCAAAACCACTCTGGGACTCAGAGATTTCTTTTCTAGTTTAGCATCTGACTGTCACCCACCTTTACAATACTTTACCTATACATCTGTTACAGGCTACGGTCAGTATTTATGTACAGACCGTTACAATACTTTATATGTACCTTTGTTATCAGATCATTACCTAGATGTTTGTCATTGCTGTGTCACATACTGTACATGTGCATGTCTTAACAAGTTGAGCTGCAGTGTCATTGACACTTTCATTTTTTGTCTCAAAAACAGGTTATGACCCCTCACATGATGAGCTCGACGAGCTCATTCCAATGAGCGGTCATAACCTATGTTTTAGTGACTAAAATAGAAAAAATTACTGAAAATTAATATTAGCGATTTTTTTAGAATAACGCTGTTCGATTTGGGCCGTTACGTTAGGTAAAGGGTTAAATAATGTAATTATTGTTAATATTGAAAAATAATAAACAGAATAATCGCTTGACTGGACTGGTTACATGAAATAGTTCATTCGAGGCAAGGGATTATATTGTAAAACACTTGTGCGCATTCGCGCACCTCTCATGAATTATTTCACGTAACCAGTCCAGTCAAGCGATTACTCTCTATTTAACTCACAGTTCCAAAAGATCCACCTGTTGTTCAGCTGCCTGTAGAAACAGTTCAAGACAACTCTGTTAAAGTAACCTGGAAGCCTCCAGATTGTGGAAAGTCCAAGGCTTATATCAAAGAATACATACTGAAATTCTGTCCATCCATGGATGCTGAATGCATAGGTAAGAAATGATCTTTCAATTTATGAGCAGTATTAAGCATTCTATCATTACTTCATTATACCCCTTGCAACAAAGTTATACTAGAATAAGCTTGTCTGCCCACCCATCCATCTTTTTTATCCATCTGTGGACACAATATTATCTGGTTTATTTTTCAATCATTGACGATCCAATATTTCAAATACTTTGCGTCTGCAATTTTGAGATTGATCGGACATTTCTTACCACACTAACACTATATATCTTGCTCCTTATTTTCTTTAAAATTTAAATTTTGAGTGTTTTTTCAAGGAGAAACCATAAAAAATCAAAGAAGTCAGAAAGTCTAAAAAAAATTGACCAAATCAGTCTGATCAGGGCTGAAAGTGAATTGCACATAGCCCGATGTCCCATCCTTCCTCCTTTCGGATACACTTCATTGTCTTTCTCCCCTGAGACATGAGCTCTAAGCTTCGATTCCTTATTTTAAACCACCATCAGGGATGTTGTTTTTTCCATGTCTTTTCCAAAAATAAAGATTTACAAAGCCAGAAACAAATAGGCAAAATGTTGGATATTTTATAAAGTTACTGTGGAACGTTTCCAACACATGCATTCAGGAAAGTGTCTTTTATAAATTATGTTTCATGTTGTTGTATGTTCTATGTACCACTCCAATTCAATCAAATTTTTAGTCTTTTTGACTTCTTCAATTTTTTCCTGGTTTATCCCTGCTAAACTGCTCAAATTTGCCATTTTCAAGAAGAGAGGTTAATAAGGAACAAAGTATATTGTGTTGGTGTGGTAGGTATAAATCGATATAAATTTTAATTTTTGTGAATTGAGATGATTGGTTTGGGCTGGTATGATAGGTAAATGGTTAACTCTTTGAAGACCTGATTCAGACCTTTGGCAGACTTTGTGTGGGCTCAGTTAAGGTCCTCAACATGCAGTCAGATAGAATACCTGTGGACAGTAATCACAATACATATACTCTGACTAGTTTATGATCAATCTTTGTTTTGCCCCCCCCCCCCCCCCCACACTTTCGAAGAAAATGGGGGTATACTGGATAACATGCGTTTGTGCATTCGTGCATCCGTCCCTCCATGTGTACATGCGTCCGTCCGAGAATATTCATAACTTTCATAACTTAAGTAAATTATTACACCCCACGCAATGAAGTTGCAGGGGTATAATGTTTTTGACTGGTCCGTCCGTCAGTCAGTCCTACTTGTTTTCCGGACTTTTTTCTACACGCTTCCAGATATTGAGCTGATTTTTGGTATGTGAGTCTAACATGGTGGCCTACAGATCAAGTTTGCATTTTTTTCCCCTCCACTGATTTTTACCGAAATTCCGGCCCTTGGACTCTGAAAAATTCATCAAAATTACAGTTTTCCGGACTTTTTTTCTACACACTTCCAGATATTGAGCTGATTTTTGATATGTTAGTCTAACATGGTGGCCTACAGAACAAGTTTGGGTTTTGTTCCGCTCCTCTGATTTTTACCAAAATTTCGGCCCCATAGACTTTTAAAAGTTCATCAAAATTACAGTTTTCCGGGCTTTTTCTCTGCTTGAATTCTTTCAATACCGTTGAAACTACAGAACACTGTTCTCTGCAGTATTCCTAGAATCTATGTTTATTTTTAAAAAATGATTAGAGCTTCAAATATCGGGGCGCATGGGGTATGTGAGCGTGCTCACTAAGGTTCTATATTTATTTTCTATAATATTTGTTGGTCATAGGTATGCCCACACTAGTTTTTTTTTTTTTTTATTACTTGTTTTTATTACTTGTTCACTTAGAAATTGTGTCCGTCCGAGCCAAATTTTGTCTGTTCAGCCTGTATCTCAGGTATTGGATGTTCTATTGCAATGAAATTTGCCGTGAACACTGCTTATGGTATAGGCTTTAAAAAAAGGATTCAACGTTATTTCTCACATTTTCCTTTTTAGAGTTATCCCCCTTTTTGGCTCACCAACGATAGTTGTGTGAGCCTATGGCATAGCCCTCATGTCGGCGGCATCCAGATTCTTTCATTTTGAACTTTTGTGTGCAGGTTTTGATATTTTTATACTGTACCAATGACCCAGACATAGCTGGTGCCAACTCCCAAAAATATAGGGCCAAACACAAACTTTGCCCCCCAATCCCCCAAATTTGCATCTGAAACCAAAGAAAACATGTCCTGAATGGCCCTCCATACTTCACCTCTACTGCGCATGCGCAGTGTCAAGGACGTCCCGAAATTGGCGCCATTAATCATTCTTAGTTTGGCCCTTCATCAGTTAACATCTGACTGATCTTTGTGCTTGTAAATCTCAGTTTAAATGATGCCAGACACATAAATATTAGTGAAATGGTGATTCTAAGGAGGATATAGAAGGAGGAGAGGAAAAATGAGTGACAGAAAATAATCAGGGCTGTAACTTAAAATTTTTTTTTGATCAAATTATGTTAAGTTACCTATTTTCGAGGCAACTGCCTGTTGTGGTCATTCTTGTTATCAAGATTACACTGCTTATTCAGTGTTTTCCTCTCTCCCTTTCCTTTAAGTCCCCTCTTGCTATTCTCCCATGCTTTTGGCATATTTTCTGTAATATTATTACTAAAATTTCTTGGGAGTTTTAGCTGGATAACAGAATGTATTCTGTTCTTTTCCCCATGTTTACGTCTTCACCTATGGGTGGTTAGGCGTAGTGTTCTGCATCTACCATCTGATGTTCTGCAGTTTCTTCCCTGGAAGTCTCTGTTTTGCATCAGATAGTGTATTATTGGTAACTGATTTTGGGCCAGGGTGCCTGGAGTCTTGATTTAGTGTTTTTACACTTATTGTTTACATTTCCTACAGCCCTCTGTGTGAGGGGGGATTTCTTGAAAATAATATCTTGATGTTAATTTAATTATAACTAGACACATTATTATTGTTCATAAGTGTTGCATAAATTGTTTAAAATATTTTTAGAATTTTTGTCCACACTTAGACTTGGGATCCATTGGGGCTCAACGTTACTTTTCAGAAACTTGGGCTGTTCTGAAAAAATATTTTTTCAAAAGTTTTTGATTCAATTATTTTTTCTATGTTAATGGATCTTGTTATTATGTATATTGATTGTCAGGGGTTGGTGCGAGTACTAGGACTTTGTTTTCTTTTCACATTGAAAGGATATTGTTCAATTGTAATAAGAGGAAATCTTCCTCTGACTTTCATAATCATTGTATAATGTAGTCAGTGTACTCGCACTAACTCCTGTTCTATATGTGTTGATTACGATGACAACATGGGAAGCGTCTGTCACGGTATGTTAGTGGGGAATTGGCCATTCCGGTCCTTTCCCCGCAGGGTCACTCTACTTTATCATTCTCTATTTCAGACGATCATGATCAGGGTGATGTATCCGTGATGTCTTCCAAAAAGTGTGCCTCCGTCGTCACAATTAATGTAGAGCTAGCCCAAAGTGCTCAGGTAATACGTCAATTGCCTAAGAGGACCCTAGTAGGTTCGACGGCCTTTGACGTCCGCTAGCTCGCCCGGTGTAGCGTCCATTCATCGAATGGTTCGGCAGCCGGGTTCTTCCGTTGCGGTCTAGAAAGGAGTTTTGGGTGATGCGAGCACTATAAACATCCATGTGCACACCCAGTGACGGCGGATTAGAGGGGAGAACGGAGGAAGCCTTTTAGTCCAGTTCATAGCTCGTCCAGGCCCATCCGGGCTGCGAGCGAGAGAGGCCGCTCTCTCGTACATCAACATCTGGCCCCAGATGTTGTGGTACAAAATGTATCGCATTCGGAGCATACGTCCGTCGCTCGGGACGCTCCGTTATATAGACAGTTCGGAGAGACTGTCAATAAGGCTTCCTCATTCTCATGGCAGCGCACACGACCGCACCTTGGCTACATGACCTCCGATATCCAGTCAACTTCGCCAATCAGAGAATCCTCGGCGACCAGGTCACGCCATCCGATAGCCAGGGACACGAGGCCTGCAGACTCTGGACGTTCGCATAAGAAAGTATGCGGGAGTCAACATACACGGAGCTTCCAGCGGCAAAGCATCGTAAGACCGCTTCTGCACAGGCCTCGGTGACGGACGTGCTATCCCAAATAGCACAACTTATCGCAGCATCCCAGCAACGACAGAATCTCTGTCGCATAATATAATATCCGACGACGCTGGGTCGGGACGCTCCGCGGAAGCATCAGGTGCGGACGTCCGAAAATTTCATACGGTCCAACGGGATGCCGAAAGGGATTCGGAGGTTTTCGAGCTTTCCCTTTCGGAACAACATAAGCTGCTGTATATGTCATCCGACTTCTTCTTCTAGAGGTTCTTCATCAGACCAGAATGCTGCGATACCGGATAAGAAACTGATAGCGTCGGTGGACTTAGAAATTTTTGGTTCGGTTCAGGGACATCGTCCCTCAGTTCCGACACAGTCCAATAATGTCGCAGATACGTTCGATTTATTGAACGACGCTATATATATTTTTTATATGCTTGCTATGTACAAGCATATCTGGTTTCTTGTTTGCAAAATTACTGAGATGTTTTTCAAAAGTGTGCCTCTGTCGTCATAGTTAATGAAGAGCTAGCGGCAATTAGTGCTCATGGATTACGTCAATCTCCTAAGAGGTCCCTAGTAGGATTGACGGAGTTGACATTCGCTAGCTCACCCGGTGTAGCGTCCATTCATCGAATGGTTCGGCAGTCGGGTTCGTCCGTTGCGGTCTAGGATGGAGATTTGGGTGATGCGAGCACTATAATAGACTTTAGTACACACCCAGTGACGACAGATTAGAGGAGAGATCGGAGGAAGCCTATTAGTCCGGTTCCTAGCTCGTCCGGTCCGTCCGGGCAGCGAGCGAGAGAGGTCCCTCTCTCGTGCAACAACATATGGGACCGGGTGTTGTGGTACAGACATTTCACCTTCGGAGCGTATGTCCGCCACTCCGGACGCTCCGTTATATAGACAGTCCAAGTGACTGTCGATAATGCTTCCTCATCCTCACAGCAGCGCACACGACCGCACATTGGCTACGTGACCTTGAATATCCGGCCAGCTTCAGCATTCAGTGATTCCATGGCGAACAGGTCACGCCATCCGGTAGCCAAGGGACACGAGGCCTGCACACTCCGGTCGCTCGCATAATAGAAGTATGCACGGGGTGACGAACACGGAGCTTCCAGCGGCAATGCATCGTAAGTCCGCTTCTCCACAGGCCTCAGTGACGGACGTGCTATCCAAAATAGCACAGCTTATCGTAGCATCCCAGCAAACGACAGATTCTCGGTCGGATCAGGAATAATCCTACAGCGCTGGGTCGGTACGCTCCGCTGTTGCATCAGGTACGGACGACCGAATATTTCATAGGGTCCGACAGGATGGCGAAAGGGATTCGGATGATTTCGAGCTTTCCCTTTCGGAACAACAGAAGCTGCCATACATTTCTTCCGGCATTATCTTCCAGAGGTTATTCCGTCGGACTACATTGCTGCGATGCTGGATAAGAGATTATAGCGTCATTGGACACAGAATTTTGGATCGGTTCAGGGACATTGTCCCTGAGTTGCCGACGCAGTCCAATAATGTCTTTAGAACATTTGAATTATTGAACGACTCTATATATATATAAGCTTGCTATCAACATGCTAGTATAGTTTCTTGTCCGCAATGCTCTATTCTGCCTTTCGTGAATTCTAGGAAATAATTGTTTATTGGCAGAACTGGGCTTACCGAGAGTTCCTTTGTGTCTAAGACGGCGAGACTGAAGATTGCTAATTATCTTTTTCGCCGTCTATGTCAATTCCAACCACGATGTTGGAAACGACAATGATGTATAATAGACTTAACTTAGACGCCTTATCATAAGTATACCACCTTACTGAGACGTTTATCATTACGTCTTCAACAGAAAGAATTCCAGGATATGATCCTCAATGAGATTTCTTTCAGGGGCAGTAGTTTTTCCACGTATAACTCCGCCCTTCAGTGGCAACCTGGAGTAGGTTAGATGTGACGCAGCCCTAGCTACATCCACACGCATGGATAGTAAGGTGAAGAACTCTCTCAGAGTCGCTTCAGTCTCGAGAAGCTTCTCTTCGACGGCAACCTTTCAGCAATCTTGAATTGCTTGATATACACGTTCTCTTGTTTATCAAGTGTAACAAGAGATTCAGACGTGGGCAAACATTCGGTGGTTGACTCAGAGAGTTCCACTGTAGTTGCCGGATCCGAGTTTTTCGATTATGATGGATGTCAGTCAAACAGGTTGGGACACAAGTTTGATCCCAACGGATTCGAAGTGCCAGGGTCTTTGGGTTCCGCAGTTTTTAGGCAAGCTCCTTACTTCCAAGGAAGAATATTATGTTGGCTTGCACTACGTCATTGGATGAATTTTATTCAGAACGCATGTTCAATCCTGTCCGATAATACGACAGTAGTTGCGTATATCCAGAACCAGGGAGGCACTCATTCGGTTCCGTTATTAATTTTAACGGAAAGAATCCTTCTGTTTGTTATAGAACACCAAGTTCTGTTTCGGTTCGTCATATTTCGGTTGTCGAATCGTATTAGCAGACTCCCTTTCACGTAAGGGTCGTTTGTTGCCGCCGGAATGGACTATCAACAAACAAGTATTCAATCAGATTTGCTATCAATGGGAGCACCCAGTGATAATTTATTTGCAACACAACTCTCCAATCAATTGTAGACGTATGTGTCACCGTGTCCAGATCCCTGAGCATATGTAGTTAACGCTCTATCGATCTAGTAGGACGCTATGATAGGATATGCGTATCCTCCATCGCTGTTGATTCAGCAAGTATTGTTAGAATTATTCATTCACAATACAATTCTGTTGGTAGCATCTCTGTCCCACAGAGACGGTGGATAAATTTACTTAGATGTTTACTGTGGGACTTACCGCGGAAACTTCCTCCACGAGAGGATCTTTTTTCGCTGGGGAAATCGTGTCAACTCTATCACAACCCGCAAGGTCTCAACCTTCACGTATTCCGTTGTGCGGTCCTTCTTGCATAGCAAGCACTGTATAGGACCAGCAGTGGACGCGATTCCTATCTGTAGAAGGACCTCCTCTTCGCTATACTATGCGGCTAAAGTGGAGGGTCTTCCGTCGTTGGTGTAGGGATCTTTATGTTGATATTTTTGATTCCTCCATACCAGACATTGCAAACTTTCTTGTATACTTGTTTGACGAGATCAACTGCTGCCAGTTACTTTTATAGGTTATAGGTCTATGTTATCTGATACCTATGCACACCATGATAGTTTACAATGGAGCCTAATGTCTCTTTACCTAAGTTAGTTTGAAACTTTTCGATAAGAGACCTAGAATCGTTAGATTAATTCCTATTCGGAATTTAGCTTGGGTTCTTATTAACTAAAGCAACCATTTGAATCCTTGAGACAGCAGTTTCAAATTCTGGTCTTTTAAGGCAGCGATTCTCTTTGCCTTCTCTTCTGCTGAAGAGTCAGTGAGCTTCATGCACTATCGGTGGACGATTCTCACTTTCGTAGTATCTGGAACTCTATTTCCTTTACTACTAATATTGTATTTTTGGTTAAGAATCAGGCTCCTAATGATATCCGGAACCTATTGTTTTTAAGGTCCTTCCGTCTTCGAGTGGGCATAGGCCTTTACTCTGTCCGGATAGACCTTTATGTATTTATTAACAGATCTCAGTTTATCAGTAGGACGTAAAGCTTCTTCTGGCTCTGATGCCTAATAGAAGGGTCATTACGGTCCATTCTATTACTTAATGCATTCAGTTAATTATCGGTACTGCTTAGGATAATCTATCCTTAACTCAGCAGTCTGTGCTTAAGATTTCGGCTCATGAAGTAAGAGCTCTTCTACATCTTGGGCTGACGTATAGTTTTGCTATTATAGATTAAATAGGCTGCATATTGGTCTCAACCATCCACATTCACAAATTTTTATCTCAGAAATATTGTATCCATTTCTGGAGACCTGCACTGTTTAGGTCCATTATCAGCTGCTCAGAAAGTCGATCACTTAACAATTACAACTGTAGCTATGTAGGCTTTATGTTCCGGCAGTGACTCCGTCCTGCTGCCCTCTTCGCTCTGGGCTATTTGACCCAGGGCAAGAAAATGGGGGTGGGGGGGGGGGGGGGGGGGGTGGGGGGTTGTGTTCCCTTGGGTCACCTGTTTTTATTATGAAAACAAGGGGATACCTCCTCCGGAGTTAGTATTTCTGAGCTGTTACTGGGATGGTTTCTTAAGTGAAAGTTATGTTTTTAAATTCATTCATGTCATAGTTTTAAAGTATAGCATTTGTATATGTCATGTGTCAAACGGATGTTATTATACTATCCTCGGACACTTTTAAAAGAGTATAAAGAGTCTCAATTCTTTGGACTAACTTTATTTATTGGCTTACTTTAAATATAATTAGTATACGAATTATACTGGATATTGATAGAGAACATGGATGTTATCATGCTCAATTATAAAAGGTATTGTGTCTTTCTAATTTGTCATAAATAAGAAAGATACACGTGAAGCCTATTTCTCCTTTCCTTCTACAGGAGATGACTCTATTTATATAGTTGAGCTTATTGGATTTTCCTCTATGTCCTGGGCCCTCCAGCCATTTTACTATTCAGCTATGTCTGGGTCATTGGTACAGTATAAAAATCTTAAAAAATTTATAGTAATTTATATATTTTTTATACTTACCAATGACCCAGACGGGGATGGCCCTCCCAGGAGTTGGGAACTCATACCTCCCCGCTGAGGACATAGCGCTTACCAGGTACTGTTAGTAAGAATGATTAATGGCGCCAATTTCGGGACGTCCTTGACACTGCGCATGCGCAGTAGAGGTGAAGTTTGGAGGGCCATTCAGGACATGTTTTCTTTGGTTTTAGATGCAAATTTTGGGGATTGGGGGGCAAAATTTGTGTTTGGCCCTATATTTTTGGGAGTTGGCACCAGCTATGTCTGGGTCATTGGTAAGTATAAAAAATATATAAATTACTATAAATTTTTTAAGTTTTTTTTTTATTTTGCTTTTTTATGTCTGCATGCTTTTCAGGGATAGTAATATTTTATTCAACCCTTTCCATGCTTAGTTACTTGAATTTTGGACTTTTGTGTACAGGTTTTTGACTTTTCTGTGTAGGTTTTTGACTTTTGTGTACAGGTTTTGAAATTTTGTCTTCAAGTGGAGTTTTACCTTACTGGCATATTGCCATGGTGGCTACCTTAACATTTCAGGGTATTTTTTCTCAATTTTAACCCTTTGAAACAAATGTGATACTTTTTTTACTTTTATGTGCAGGTTTTGAGGTTTGTCTTTCTTTTCTTCCAAGTGGATATTTTCAAGTAGAGTTTCACCTTACTGGCATATTGCCATTGTGGTTACTGTGACATTTGCAGGGTATTTTTCTCAATTTCTCAATTTTAACACTTTGAAACAAATGTGATACTTTTTTTGACTTTTATGCGCAGGTTTTGAGGTTTGTCTTTCTTTTCTTCCAAGTGGCGACTTACCTTGTAGCATATTGCCATGGTTCCTATTTTATGTTAGGATGCTTCTTGGGGCTAGAATTATATTATTTAACCCTTTAGCTGCTTATTTACCTTAATTTTTGTCTTTTGTGTGCTGGTTTTTGACTTTTGTGTGCAGGTTTTGATATTTTTTTTAAGTGGAGTTTTACCTCACTGGCATATTGCCATGGTGGTTACTGTAACATTTTCAGGGTATTTTTCTAAATTTTAACCCTTTGAAACAAATGTGATACTTTTTTGACTTTTATGTGCAGGTTTTGAGGTTTTTCTTTCTTTTCTTCCAAGTGGATATATTTTTATACTGTACCAATGACCCAGACTTAGCTGGCTGGTGCTAACTCCAACAAAACCAGGGCCAAACACAAATTTTGCCCCCCAATCCCCAAAATTTGCATCCAAAACAAAAAGAAATCATGTCCTAAAGGACCTCCATAGTACGCCTCTACTGCGCATGCGCAGTGACGCAGTCGTCCCGAAATTGGCGCCAATTATCATTCTCTGTTTGGCCCTTCATCAGTCAACATCTCACTGATCTTTGTGCTTGTAAATCTCAGTTTAAAGGATGCCAGACACGTAATTTTTGGAGAAAATGTGATTCTAAGGAGGATAGAAGGAGGAGAGGAAAAAGAAGTGGCAAAAAATAATCAGGGCTGTACTTAAAATTTTTTGTTGAAATTATGTTAAGTTGCCTATTTTCGAGGCATGGGCCTCTTGTCATTCTTGCTAATTGTTGCACTGCTTATTCAGTGTTTCCTCTCCCCTAGCCTTCTAAAGTCCCCCCTGGCAATTCTCCCATGCTTTTGGCATATTTTTGAGAAATTTCATTTCTAAAATTTCCTGGGAGAGTTGCTTGGTTACAGAATGTTTTCTGTTATTTTCCCCATAGTTACGTTTTCACCCATGGGTGTATAACGTTTGTGTTCTGCATCTTCCATCTGATGTTCTACAGATTCTCCCCTGGGAGTCTCTGTTTTGCATCAGATAGAGTGTAATTGATGACTGATTCCGGGCCAGTTTTTTCAGTGCCTGGAGTCATGTTTTCTAGTGTGTTTACACTGTTTGTTTTCATTGGCAACAGCCTTTTTTGAGGGGGGCTGTTTGCCTTTGTGGTAGTTTATCTCATTATAAGATACATTTATATTATCCGAAAGTGTCTCATTAATTATTTTATATAAATTTAAAATTTTTGACCACACTTTGCCATCGGATCCATCGGGGCTCAACGTTACTTTTCAGCAACTTGGGCTTCTCTGAAAAAATATTTTTTCAAAATTATTTTGTTTTGCAATTGTTTTTTCATTTATTAATGGATCATGTTATTATGTATCTTTGTGTCAGGGGTTTTTGCGAGTAACTAGGACTTATTGTTGTTCTTTCACAATGAAGGGACATTGTTCAAATTGTAATAGGAAGAAATCTTCCTCTGACTTTCATGATCATTGTATTAATTGTAGTCAGTGTTCTCGCATTAATCCCTGTCCTATATGTGAACATTGGGATGAGAAACATTGGAAACGTGTGTCACGATATGTTGTTTCTGGAGAAAGAGCGATGCCGGCTCTTTCTCCACAAGGTCACTCTACTCTCTCAGTTTCTATTTCAGAGGAACCAGAACAGGGTGATGTTTCCATGTTATCTTCTTCAAGTGTGTGTCCGTCGTCACAAATGAATTCAGAGCTAGCGGCAAAAGTGCTCATGGAGATTAGACAAATGTCGTCCGCTAGCTCGCCCGGTGTAGCGTCCATTCACCGAATGGTTCGGCAGCCGGGTTCGTCCGATGCGGTCCAAGAGGAAATTTTGGGTGATGCGAGCACTATAAAAATAATAGATGCACACCCAGTGACGGCGGATAGTAAACGAGAACAGAGAAAGCCTTTTAGTCCGGTTCCTAGCTCGTCCAGGTCCAGCCGGGCCGCGAGCGAGAGAGGCCCCTCTCTCGTACAACATCTGGGACCAGATGTTGTGGTACAAAATGTGTCTTTAGCGGAGCATACGTCCGTCGCTCGGGACGCTCCGTTGTATAAGCAGTCCGCAGAGACTGTTAAGGCTTCCTCTTCTCGTCGGCGCACACGATCGCACCTTGGCTGCGTGACCTCCGATATTTTGCCAGCTTCGCCGATGAAGGATTCTTCGGCGACCAGGTCACACCATCCGGCAGCCAGGGATTCGAGACCGATGGACTCCGGACGTTCGCATAGGAAAAGTATGCGGGAGCCATCTGATGCGGAGCTGCCCTCGGCGAAGCAGCGAAAGACCGCGCCTCCGCAGGTCTCGACGGACATTCTAGTGCAGATAGCACAGCTTATCGCAGCATCCCAGCAGCCGACAGAAACGGTGTCGGATCGAGAATTATCCGACGGCGCTGGGTCGGTACGCTCCGCCGAAGCATCGGGGGCAGACGACCGGGAACATCGGGAGGTCCGACCGGATGGTGAAAGGGATACGGATGAATTGGAGCTATCCCTTTCGGAACAACATAAAGCTGCCGTGGACTTCATTCGGCACTTCTCCCTCAAGTTGTTCCGTCGGGCCAGACTGCTGCGCTTCCGGACAAGAGAATTATAGCGTCATTGGACTCTGAATTTTTTGAGCGGTTCAGGGACATCGCTCCCGAGTTTCCGTCGCAGTCCAATAATGTTGCAAGAACATTTGAATTATTGAACGACGCTATATTTAAACTTGCTTCCAGGATGGGGAAAGCAGGTTTCTTGTCCGCTAATACTCTTAACCTGCATTTCATTAATGCAAGGAATAAATTCGACACGGCAGGACAGGGTATACCGAGAGTTCCTCTGCGTATGGACGACGAGGCGGAAGACTTAGAGCTATCATTACCGTCGTCAGCTTCTATTCCAACCGCGGTGTTGGAAACAGCTATTGCGTCTAACAGAGCCAATTTAGATGCCTTATCTTACGCAGATCACCTTACTAAGGCGTTATCACTGCGCCTTCAAGGGGAAGAGTTTCAGGATATACAATCCTCTTTAAGACTTCTTTCAAGGGCAGTAGCTTATTCCACGTGTAACTCCGCCCTTTCAGTGGCAAATCTGGAGTTGGTTAGACGTGACGCAGCCCTAGCTACATCCACACTAGTGGATTCTAAGGTGAAGAACTCTCTTAGAGTCGCTTCGGTCTCAGGAGAACTTCTCTTTGACGGCAAGCTTTCCGCTATTTATGATAATATTAAAAAGAAAGCTAATGATTCTCTGTTGTTCAGATCCGCTCCTAAAAGGTCGGATACAGCAGACACGAATAAGGCAGGCACTTCTGGGTCTAATGCGCCCAAGAGAGGTTCCTATAGAGGTTCCGGTGCGTCCTCTTGGTCTTATTCGAGAGACCGTCAGGATAGCGACTCTCGTTCGGGACGTCCCTCAGGCCGGGACAATCGGTCGGACGCCCCGAGGTCGACGAGGCAAGGTGCTGGTCGTGGAAGACGTGGTTTCTCCTACCGCAGGCCTCGCAGGTCCAGGAGGTGATGGCTTAAACCTCTATCGCGTTCCGGTTGGCGGAAGGTTGTCGGGTTTTTCACAAGAGGTGGCGTTGATTACGGACGACCCTTGGGTGAGAGGAGTGACTTCGGAAGGTCTAAAGATATCCTTCAAACGAAAGCCTCCATTAACTCGAAGTCCAAAGTGGACTCATCTTCCGTCAAATCCACAGAAAAGAGACGCTCTGTTATCAGAGGTGCAGTCTCTTTTAATGAAGAACGCGGTAGAGGTCGTAGAAAACCAGGAATCTCTGGGATTCTACAGCCATCTGTTTCTGGTTCCGAAACCAGATGGCTCGTTCCGTCCAGTCATAGATTTGAGCTGGATAAACAAGCTGATCGTCGCTCCGAAGTTTTATATGGAGACGATTCGATCGGTCAGAGCGAGTATTCGGGTGAACGATTATGCAACGAGCATAGATCTCAAAGATGCGTACTTTCACGTCATGGTACATCCGACATTCCGAAAGTATCTACGCTTCGCAGTCCTAGGAGTGGTGTATCAGTTCCGGGCCATGTGCTTCGGATTGAATCTAGCACCCTGGGCTTTCACTCGGGTAATGAACTCAGTAATGATCTACTTCTGAGCTCATTCGTCTGCGGTAACGTCGGCCTACCTGGACGACATTCTTCAGAGGTACGGCAACGAGTTAACGCTTCAGAACGATGTTCAGAATCTTCTTCTATTGCTCCGACGTCTCGGTTTCATAGTAAACGAGGAGAAGTCGGATCTGGTGCCGTCCAAGTCATTCACTCATCTGGGAATGAGCTTCGAGACGCACAACAATCTCGTTCGTCTGCCGTTAACCAGAGCGAAATTAGTCAGTTGTTACGCTCGCTATTGTCTGCATGCAGACAAAGTCACGGCGAGAGAATTTATGAGACTGATAGGTCTGTGCGGAGCCGCCGCGGATCTCATTCCGATGGGGCGGCTACGCACACGTCCTCTTCAAATTTTCCTGACTCAGAATTGGAGTGTGAAAATTCATTCGCTCGATGTAGACGTTCTCTTGTCAGATCAAGTGAAACAAGAGATTCAGACTTGGGCAAACATTCAGTGGTTAACTCAAGGAGTTCCGCTGCAGTTGCCGGATCCGAGTTTTACCATTATGACGGATGCCAGTCAAACAGGTTGGGGTGCATCATTAATCCCAACGGATTCGAGATGCCAGGGTCTTTGGGATCCGCAATTCCTGTGCAAGCACATAAACATCAAGGAAATGATGTCAGTTTGGCTTGCGTTACGTCACTGGATGGACATTATTCACGATGCTCATGTCCAAATCCTATCCGACAATACGACAGTAGTGGCGTATATACGGAATCAGGGAGGCACTCATTCAGTTCCGTTGTTCAATCTAACGGAAAGAATCCTTCTGTTTGCGTTGGAACATCACGTTCTTCTTTCGGTCCGTCACATACCGGGTCGTCTGAATGTGCTAGCAGACTCCCTTTCACGAAAGGGTCGCTTGTTGCCGTCGGAGTGGACTCTCAACAAACAAGTATTCAATCAGATTTGCTACCAATGGGAACGGCCAATGATAGACTTATTTGCGACACATCTCAACAATCAGTTGCAGACGTATGTGTCCCCGTGTCCGGATCCAAGAGCATTTGCAGTAGACGCTCTGTCGATCCCTTGGGACGGAATGATAGGATATGCGTATCCTCCAGCGCCGTTAATTCAACAAGTATTGCTAAAGATAAAACAATCTCAATGCAAGATTCTGTTGGTAGCATCTCTGTCGCCACAGAGACCGTGGATAAATCTACTCAGGTGTCTGTTGTGGGACCTACCGCGGAAGCTTCCTCCACGAGAGGATCTTCTTTCGCAGGGGAAATCGCGCCAACTCCATCACAACCCGCAAGGTCTCAACCTTCACGTTTTTCCGTTGTGCGGTCCTTCTTGCATGGCAAGCACTTTACAGGACGAGCAGTGGACGCGATTTCTAACTGTAGGAGGACCTCCTCTTCGCTAAACTATGCGGCTAAGTGGAAGGTTTTTCGTCGTTGGTGTAGGGATCATTCTGTAGATATATTTGATCCCTCTATACCAGACATTGCAAACTTTCTAGTATACTTGTTTGACGAAATCAAACTGCAGCCTGTTACTATAAAGGGTTATAGATCTATGTTATCTGATACCTATGCACATCATGATAGTTTACAAATTGGATCTAATGTCTCTTTATCGAAATTGGTTAGAAACTTTTCGATAAATAGACCCAGAACTCTTAGATTAATTCCTAAGTGGAATTTAGCTTGGGTTCTCCTTAAATTGAAGGAAAAGCCATTTGAACCTCTTGGGACAGTAGATTTCAAATTCTTATCTTATAAGACAGCTTTTCTCTTAGCTTTCTCTTCTGCCAGAAGAGTCAGTGAGCTTCATGCACTATCGGTGGATGATTCTCATTATCGTAGTGTTGGGAACACTATCACCTTCACTACTAATGTGGGTTTTTTAGCTAAGAATCAGGCTCCTAATAAATATCCGGAACCTATTGTTATTAAGGCTCTTCCGTCTTCAGACGGGCGTAGGCCTTTACTCTGTCCTGTTAGAGCACTACGTATCTATAAACAGAGATCTCAGTTCATCAGAAAGGGACGGAAACGTTTCTTTCTGTCTTTGATGCCTAATAGAAAGGACATTTCAGTCCATTCTATTGCTAGATGGATTCAGTTAACTATCCGTACTGCTTATGAAGATTTATCTTCTTCTCAGCAGTCTGTGCTTAAGATTTCTGCTCATGAAGTAAGAGCTCTTTCTACTTCCTGGGCTTATGCTAATAGTGTTGCTATTACAGATTTAATGAAGGCTGCTTATTGGTCTCAGCCATCCACATTTACTAATTTTTATCTCAGAAATATTGAGTCCATTTCTGGAGACCTGCATTGTTTAGGTCCGTTATCTGTTGCTCAGAATGTCGTCCACTAAACAGTTGCAACTATAGTTATGCAGGCTTTCTGTTCCGGCAGTGACTCCGTCCGGCTGCCCTCTTCGCTCTGGGCTATTTGACCCAGGGCAAGGGGAAGGGGGGGGCGGGTGTTCCCTTAGGTCACCTGCTTTATAGTGAAAAGCAAGGGAATGCCTCCTCCAAGACAGTATTTCTGAGTCGCTTCCGGGATGGTTTTAAAGTGTAATATTAATGTTTAATTTCATTCATGTCTTATTTTTAAAGTGTAGCTCGGTGTGAAGCATTTGTATATGTCAAGTGTCAAACGGGCTTTAATATACAATACTCGGACACTTTTAAATGATTATAAAGAGTCTCAATTCTCTGGACTACTTTATTTATTGGCTTGTTTTAAAAATAATTAGTATAAGGGTTATACTGGATGTTAATAGAGAACATGAATGTTATTGTGCTCAATTATTAAGGGTAGTGTATCTTTCTAATTTAATATTAAATAAGAAAGATACATGTAAAGCCTAATACTCCTTTTCTCCTTAAGGGGTTACCTCTTTACTATATAATTGAGCTTATTGGATTTTCCTCTATGTCCTAGGCCCTCCAGCCTGTTTACTATTCAGCTAAGTCTGGGTCATTGGTACAGTATAAAAATGTTAAAAAATTTATAGTAATTTATATATTTTTTATACTTACCAATGACCCAGACGGGGATGGCCCTCCCTGAGTTGGGAACTCTTGCCTCCCCGCTGAGTACATAGCGCTGACCAGGCACTGCCAGTAAGAATGATAATTGGCGCCAATTTCGGGACGACTGCGTCACTGCGCATGCGCAGTAGAGGCGTACTATGGAGGTCCTTTAGGACATGATTTCTTTTTGTTTTGGTTGCAAATTTTGGGGATTGGGGGGCAAAATTTGTGTTTGGCCCTGGTTTTGTTGGAGTTAGCACCAGCCAGCTAAGTCTGGGTCATTGGTAAGTATAAAAAATATATAAATTACTATAAATTTTTTAACTTTTCAGGTAGAGTTTCACCTTACTGGCATATTGCCATGGTGGTTACTGTGACATTATCAGGGTATTTTTCCCAGTTTTAACCCATTGAAACAAATGTGATACTTTTTTTTTTTACTTTTATGTGCAGGTTTTGAGGTTTATCTTTCTTTTCTTCAAAGTGGAGACTAACATTGTAGCATATTGCCATGGTTCCTATTTTTTGTTTGCATGCTTCTTGGGGCTATTATTTTATTATTTAACCCTTTAGCTGCTTATTTACTCTAATTTTGGACTTTTGTGTGCAGGTTTTGGACTTTTTCTTTTTTACTCCAGCCACCCCTTTACATTGGCCACCTGCTGGTGAGCCACGGGGTACTGATACCCCCTCGAGTTTGACTTAGAAATTGTAGGAAATAGACATTATTTGTCTGTTCAGCCTGTATCTCAGGTATGGGTTATCAGATATCAGTGAAATATGGCATGCAGTTTGCCTATGACAAAGGCTTCTGCCTCATTGCATAAAACTTCCAAACACCAAACAATTTATCATACCTTTTGACTTAGAAATTGTTGGAAATTGTTATACCCCCACTTTCGAAGAAAATGCAGGGTATACTGGATTGCATGCATCCATCTGTGTATCCGTCTGTGTGCCTGTCTGTGTGTGAGTCCGTCCGAGAATATTCATAACTTTCGTCTGTGTACGAGTCCGTCTGTTCGTGAGTCCGTCCGAGAATATTCATAACTTTTATTATTTTCTATAATATTTGTTGGTCATAGGTATACCCACACTAGGCGGTACACCACGTGGAGGTATGCACTGGATGACAGTCCAGCTCTTGTTGTTTCTGTATGCCGCTAAAACTTGGCAAAAAAAGATTGCTAAGCCTCAAGACTTGCAGGGAATTGTGTGGAATAATTTGTCAAAATTTGTTCTGGCCCCTGAGGTTTGAGGCCAAAATCTGACCATTCAGCCTTAGAATAAGTGTTCCAAAATGCATCAGACATGTAGCTTGCCTTAACTGGTTGAGGGCTGTATTATTTTTGGTGATCAGGCACTCTCCAATTATTTGTAATAAAACAAATTTATGTAAACAAAATATTATTTGCATTTGAATGAATATGAAACAGGAGCAAGGAAAATGTTGGCTTTTGCTCTGGTACTCTCATTTTTTTGAAAGCCCTGATAGTGGCTTCTAGCACTCAACAAATTAAAGAGCTTGACTAGTCCCCTTACTGACAAGCAGTAAGTCTTGAAATTAAGACTGAAAAGAAAAGTATGGAAACTTTTTCAGGTCTTGAAGAGTTAATTCATTTTAAGCTGTACCACATCTGAGCCTGATGCCTTGACAATATGAGGTCATTTAAGCTTTTTCACGAACAGGACATTTTATCTGTTATTCCCAGTGAAGTTTTTGGTTACTTGTGATGGGTTGCCAATTCTTTTTATAAAAATCATCCGGATTCATACAGGTCTTGGAATCCTGGAAATGACTTGGTATTTTCAAAGTTTGCAGGCCTTGAAACGACTTGAAAAATGACAAAATACAGATAAGATTTGGGAACATTTTAAAACTGTACTGTCATGTCTCACAATGTGATGTAAAAATTAATGATAAATTCCAGTATTAGTTAGTTATGATGCATTATCTTTGACATACTCTATCCAGTGTTTTAGTTCTAACTAATTAATGTTCATGATATGATATATCTTGTTTCTCAGGCAATTTTTTCTCAATTTTATCATGAGGGAAGGAGACTCTTTTTTTGTTTATTCACAAAACAGTTCTGAAAATAGTTGGAATCAGAAATTTAACTTCTTGCACGTGCAAAATAGTGTCATAGAAGAGATTTCCAGGTGAAAAAAAAGTGATGAGGCAGATTTTCTATGACAAGGGAGGTGCCTGAGAAAGAGTTTTTTTTAATTACCTAACTCTTTATCTAATGCTGCTTAAGGATAACAAATTCAGATTTCTTCTATAAAGTGTGTAAAATTTCTCATGGTTTGCTACAAAGATATGGTTTATGACCCTGCAGTGGAAAAAACTCAGTGAGATGGTTCCATTGGGCTGTTGTAAACTGTATTTTAGAGTCAACAGTTAAAATTTTAATTATGATTTTTGAGAGTTTCATTTGACAGTTAAATGTATGGATAATTTGTTTACAGAAGAATTAAACACTGAAACTTCAAAAATGAGTGCTAAAAAGTTTTATGTTACTTCTAAAATTGTTTACGAATCCTGATCATTATGATCACAGGATAGCCGCAAGTCCTTGAAAGTTCTTGAATTTCAAAACTGCTTATAGTGATGAACCGATAATCGGAATCAGCAGTCGGAACTGGCCGGTTTTGGGGCATCGGCCGATTATGACAACTGGCAGTTAAAAACCGGCAGTTTCTGGTTATTCTATATTTAACACTGACTATTAAAAATCCCTTTGATATCGGGCCATTGAATTTCAATAAAGTTTCCCCATTAAAAACGTGTGTAGAGCATAGCAGAAAATTTAGGGATCTGCAGAGCAGAGATATTATGGAATTTACCAACTGAAATCATTTTGAGATCGCCACCATTTCCGTAGATTGTCAAGTTCTTATAAACATTGGAGAAACACATCAAGGGAGGTAACAAGTTGAAAAAAGAACATTGAATAATACATTCTGACATACGTGTAAACCATTCATCGTCATACGACTTCAAAACACACATTAACATCAAAATTATTATTCATTTAAGACACAAAGTATGCGTGCTCAATATATATTCCTGGTTAATACAGCCAAGTGTATTGTTTTCTTACACAAAACCGTATTAACACTATTTACCAGAATAAAACACAATCTTCACGAGAACAATATCTTGTGATTGTATCGTTAATAACGATCTTTTCCCCAAACCACAACCAAAATGCAAATATTATTTTGGCTAATATTGCCCAGCACTAAATATGCATACTCTGAGAACTTATGTGGTATTAGGTTTTCGTAATTGATGATTTATCAACGAAATTCTGTTGTATAACAGGCACCAACAGATTTTCTTCTGTGTCCTATTTCAACCATCAGAATCGGCATAATCGGCAGAGATATAATTGGTAATCGGTTGATAGCAAGTTTTGATAATTGGTTCATCACTAACTGCTTACCAAGACCTTGAAAGCCCTTGAAATATGCCCATAACCTGTCAGGTCCTTGAAAGTGCTTGAATTCAAAAGCCTGTCTTTAATAGCTATCAGTATGGTTCAAATAAGAGCACCGTTTTTTTAGCACCAGTTTTCTAACATGAAGTTGCAAATGAGAAACCATGCACATGTAACACGAGCCACGATTGGCTACCAATGTGTATGTGCAAACTCTTTTTCTGTGTTGATTTTTATCCAGTTAATATTAGCAATGCATGGAGGATCTTGTTAATCTTGTTGTTGAGTTGGGGAAAATAATTTTCTGCTTCGATAATTCTTTTGTGTGTGGAAGATTGTATTAAACTTGACTGGTCTATTTATGAACAGGGTCAACATGCCAGGAAAGTGCAAGTTTCAGGACAAATGGCTTGAGTGTACAGAGTACAAGGAATGGATTTCACTTGTTTTAAATCATCCTCACGCTGCCAGGTGCAAAGTATGTACACAAAAAAATATTAACATTACAGCTATGAGAGGATTGGCTCTAAAATCACATATCACCACAAAGATACACTGGGACAATTCAGCGCCTGTAAAGTCAGGAGTAACTTTGCTTAATTTTATTGCCCCTGAGAAGAAGGAGATGGGTATTTGTAGCTTAGCAAGTGATATCGCTTTAAAATCACAAAATTCAGTTACTTGAAGTTTAGTTTGAAAGGTACTTGAAAGTCCTTGATTTTTTTCCTTGAAAAGTAAAGGGAATCATGGATCAAGAAAGTCACAGTTTTGCTTAGGTATTCAACTGATTAAAGCTTGTTAACCCTTTACCTAACGAATCGTCCACACCCTTCCATGTAATTTACAAATTTAGCAGTTGAAAAAAGATTATATTTTTATACTGTACGGATGACCCAGACTTAGCTGGTGCTAACTCTAATATTCTAGGGCCAAACACAAATGTTGCCCCCCCCCCCCCCCCCCCCCAATCCCACAAATTTGCTTAAAAATCCAAAAATTAGATGTCCTATGTGGTCCTCCATACTTTTATCCACTGCACATGCTCAGTAGTCAAGGAAGTCCAAAATTGGAGCCAAATCCTCATTCTTTGTTTGGCCAAAAAACCAGTAACATCACACTGATATCTGTGCTTTAAATCTCAGTTTAAATGATGCCAGACACATAATCATGAGAGAAATGGTTGAGCTAAGGATGAAATAAAAGGATGAGAGGAAGAAACAGTGTAAGGATGTGTGTTCAGGGCTGTAACTTATAATTTTTATGAAAAATTATTTCATGTTCCCTAATTTCGGGGCATGGGCCTGATATTTTCATTCTTGCTATGAAAATTCCATTGTTTGTTCAGTGTTTCCTCTCTGCCTTTCCTTAATACCCCACTTGCTATTCTCCCATGCTCTTGGCATTATTTTTGTAATTTTATTTTACAATGAAATTTCTTGGGAGTATGGCTTGGTAACAGAATGTTTATTCTGTTTTTCCCCATGGTTACGTCCTCACCCTAGGGTGGTTAGATGTTTTGGTCATGCATCTATCATCCGATGTACTGCAGTTTCTTCTCTGGAAGCCTCTGTTTTACATCGGATAGTGTTAAAATTGGTTACTGATTTTGGGCCATATTTTACAGTGCCTGGAGTCTTGTTTCCAGTTTGATTCACTTTTGTTTACATTGACAGCAGTTACTTCACACAGTGATTCCTTGTCATTTATTTAGTTCTGCTCATAGCCAGATACATAATATTGTCCGTAAGTGTAACATTAATTTTTAGGCATGATTTAAAATTTTTGTCCACACTTAGGCTTTTTGGGGATCCATTTGGGCTCATCGTTCCCATTGGGAACTTGGGCTCAATTTGAAAATTTTTTCTTTCCAATTATTTTTTGAAATGTTTGTAATGGATTATATTATTATCATGTATCTTATTTTCAAGGGTTAGTGCGAGTACGTTGACTGTTTAACTTTTTTCAGTATGAAAGAAGTTTGTTCAAATTGTAATTCGAGGAAGTCTTCCTCTGATTCTCATGTTCAGTGTATTAATTGTAGTCAGTGTACTCGCACTAATCCTTGCTCTGTGTGTGCAAATTGGAATGACAAATGTTGGAGACGTGTGTCACGGTATATTATTAGTGATGAGAGGTCCATGCCGGCCCTCTCACCACAGGGTCACTCTAGTTTTTCAGTCTCTTTTTCAGAGGAACAAGAACAGGGTGATGTTTCCGTGATGTCTTCAAGAAGTGTGCCTCCGTTGTCGCAGATAAATGAAGAGCTAGCAGAAAAAGTGCTCAATGAAATTCAGCAAATGCCTAAGAGGTCCCACGTAGGATCGACGCATTGTCGCCCACTAGCTTGCCCGGTGTAGCAACCATTCACGAAATAGTTGTGAAGCTGGGTTCGTCCATTGCGGTACAGGAAGGAAAATCAGGTGTTGCGAGCACTATAAACATGGATCGTGCACACCCGGCGACGACAGATCTGAGGATAGTACGGAGGAAGCCAATCAGCTAGCTCGTCCAGGTCTGCCTGGACCGCGATCGAGAGAGTCCCCTCTCTCTTACAACAACATCTGCGTCCAGATGTTGTTGTACTCAATGTTCGTCAGTTGGAGCATACATCCACCCCTCGGGACACTCCGTCGTATAGACAGTCCGGCGTGACTAGTCTATTGGCTTCCTCATCCTCACGGCAGCACACACAGTCGCAACTTGGCTATGTGGCTTCTGATATCCAACCTGCATCACCGACCAGGGATTCCACGTCGATCAGGTCACGCCATCCAGTAGCCAAGGTCACGAGGCCTCACCAGACGGGACGTCTGCACAAAAGAAGTATGCAGGAAGTAACGTCCCAGGAGCTCCCAGCGGCTAAATCACGTAAGACCGTGGCTCCTCAGGCCTCCGTGACGGACTTGCTATCACAGATAGCTCAACTCATTGCAGCATCCCAGCAGCCATCAGAAACTTTTTCGGAACAGGAATTGTCTGAGGAAGCTGGGTCAGTTCGCTCCCCTGCAGAGTCAGAAAGGGACGACCGAGAATCTCATATGGTCCAGTCGGATGGTGAAAGGGAATCAGTGGAACTGGAATTTTCCCTTTCCGATCAACATAAAGTGGCCGTAGATTTCATCCGGCAACACCTTCCAGATGTTCCTCCAGACCAAAATGCTGCATTACCGGATAAGAGACTGATAGCGTCACTGGATACAGACTTTTTCGGCCGGATTAGGGACACTCTCCCTGAGTTTCCGACCCAGTCCGCTAATGTCACACGGACATTTGAACTTTTGAATGACCCAATATTTAAGCTAGCCTCTAAGACTGGCAAATCCGGTTTCTTATCACCTAGCGCTATACAGCTGCCTTTCATCAATGCGAGACATAGATTTGAAATGGCAGGTCAAGGCATGCCGTGAGTTCCTCTGCATTTGGACGACCAGGCTGAAGACCTGGAATTATCATTGCCGGCGTCCATGTCTATTAACTCCAGTATACTGGAGACGACAATATCGTATAATAGAATTAATTTAGACGCATTATCTTACGCAGATCACCTTACTAGAGCGTTATCATTACGTCACGAAGGGAAAGAATTCCAGGATGTTCAAACTTCCTCAAGAGTTCTTTCGAGGGCTATAGCATATTCTACGTATAACTCCGCCCTTTCAGTAGCAAATCTGGAGTTGGTCAGACGTGATGCTGCCCTGGCTGTGTCCACTAGAGTGGACACTAAGGTGAAAAACTCTCTTCGAGTCGCTCTGGTCTCAGGAGAGCTTCTCTTCGACGGAAAGCTTTCTATTATCTATGATCAGATTACTAAGAAAGCTTCAGACTCTCTGCTTTTTAAATCCTCTTCTAAAAAGTCGGACTCAGCAGAGAAGAGTAAGGCAGGTACTTCGGGGGCGAATATGTCTAAGGGAAGTTCCTATAGAGGATCTAAGAAAGCCTCCACGTCTTACTCTAGAGACCGTCAGAGTAGCGACTCAGGCAGGGGCCGTTATACTGGCCGAAATAACAGGTCAGACACCCCTAGGTTGACGGGACGAGGTGTGGGTCGTGAGGATGTGGTTTCTCCTCCTGCAGGCCTCGCAGGCCCAGGAGGTGATGGTGTAAACCTCTATTGCGTTCCAGTCGGCGGAAGGCTGTCGAGTTTCTTAACCAATTGGTTGTCAATTATGGATGACCCATGGGTGCAAGTGGTGATTTCCGAAGGTCTGAAACTGTCCTTCATGGAAAAACCTCCATTAACTCGAAGTCCACTTTGGACTCAGCTTCTGTTAAATGTTCAGAAGAGAGAATCTCTTCTATCAGAAGTTCAATCTCTTCTGGACAAGAATGCTGTAGAGGTCGAAGAAAACCAGGAATCTCCAGGTTTCTACAGTCACCTGTTTCTGGTTCCAAAACCAGACGGCTCGTTTCGTCCAGTCATAGATCTGAGCTGGAGAAACAAGCTGATCATGGTTCCAAAATTTTATATGGAGACCATCCGATCGGTCAGAGCGAGCATTTGAGTGAACGACTATGCTGTGAGCACAGATCTCAAAGATGCGTACTTTCACGTCATGGTACATCCAGCATTCAGAAAGTACCTTTGCTTCACTGTCCTAGGAGTCGTTTATCAGTTCCGAGCGATGTGCTTCGATCTGAATCTAGCGCCCTGGGCATTCACTCGAATAATGAACTCGGTAATGACTCATTTCCGAGCTCATTCGTCTGTAGTAATGTCGGCCTACCTGCTGGACGACATTCTTCAGAGGTACGGCAACAAGTTAATGCTTCAGAACGATGTGCAGAGTCTGCTTCAACTGCTCCGATGTCTCGGTTTCCTAGTAAACGAAAAGAAGTCGGATCTGGTGCCATCCAAGTCATTTACCCACCTGGGAATGAGCTTCAAGAAGCACAACAATCTCCTTCGTCTGACGTTAACCAGAGCGAAATTAGTCAGTTGTTATGCTCGCTTTTGTCTTCACTCAGAAGTAGTTACAGCGAGAGAATTCATAAGACTGACAGGTTTGTGCGGAGCCGCTGCAGATCTTATTCCGATGGGGCAGCTACGTACTCGTCCACTCCAGATACTTTTTACTCAGAATTGGAGTGTGAAGACTCATTCGCTTGAAACGAACATCGTCTTGTCGAATGAAGTGAAACAAGAGATTCAGGCTTGGGCAGATATTCAGTGGTTAACTCGAGGACTACCACTGCAACTGCCGGATCTTAGTTTTACGATAATGATGGATGCGAGTCAAACAGGTTGGAGTGCAACTATGAGCCCAACAGATTCCAAGTGCCAGGGTCTTTGGGATCCACAGTTCCTAAACAAGCACATAAACATCAAAGAGATGATGTCAATATGGCTTGCACTACGTCAGTGGATGAACATTCTTCAGAATTCGCATGTTCAAATTCTGTCCGACAATTCGACAGTAGTTGCGTATATTCGGAACCAGGGAGGCACTCATTCCATTCCGTTGTTGAATTTAATGGAAAGGATCCTTCTGTTTGTCCTAGAGCACCAAGTTCTCCTATAGGTCCTTCATATTCCGGGTCATCTGAACGTTCTAGCAGACTCCCTTTCTCGGAAAGGTCGCATGTTGCCGTCAGAATGGACTCTCAACAAATGAAAATTCAATCAGATTTGCTACCAATGGGATCGTCCAATGATAGACTTATTTGTGACGCATCTCAACAATCAGTTGCAGACGTATGTGTCGCCATGCCCAGATCCTCGAGCGTTTGCAGTACATGCCCTCTCGATCTTTTGGGACGGAATGATAGGATACGCATATCCTTTAGCTCCGTTGATTCAGCAGATATTGCTGAAAATCAAGCAATCTCACTGCAAGATTCTAATGGTAGTATCTCGGTCCCCCCAGAAACCATGGATAAATCTCCTCGGATGTCTGTTGTGGGACATTCCGCAGAAGCTTCCTCCACGGGAGGACCTTCTTTTGCAGGGGAAATTGCGCACACTGCATCACAACCCGCAAGGTCTCAACCTTCACGTATTTCCATTGTGCGGTCCTTCTTGCACGGCAAGCATTTTACAGGATGAGCAGTGGATGCAATTTCTAACTGTAGGAGGACCTCCTCTTCGCTAAATTATGCTGCTAAGTGGAAGATTGTCTATAGGTGGTGTAGGGATCATTCTATTGATATTTATGATCCATCTATTCCAGATTTTGCTAATTTTCTGGTCTATTTGTTTGACGAGATCAAACTGCTGCCAATAACCATTAAGGGTTATAGGTCTATGCTATCGGATACCTATGCTCATTATGATAGGTTACAGATTGGATCTAATGTCTCTTTATCTAAGTTAGTGAAAAACTTTTCGATAAATAGACCTAGAACCCTTAGGTTAATTCCTAAGTGGAATTTAGCTTGGGTTCTTCTGAAGCTAAAAGAAGCGCCATTTGAGCCACTTGATACAGTGGACTTCAAATTCTTATCTTATAAGACAGCTTTTCTCTTAGCCTTCTTTTCTGCCAGAAGAGTTAGTGAGCTTCATGCACTATCGGTTGATGATTCTCACTATCGTAGTGTTGGTAATACTATTACTTTAACTACTAATGTTGCATTTTGGGCTAAGAATCAGGCTCCTAATAAGTATCCTGAACCTATTGTTATTAAGGCTCTTCCGTCTTCAGATGGTCATAGGCCTTTGCTCTGCCCAGTTAGAGCCATGCGCATTTACAAACGTAGATCTGAGTTTATCAGAAAGGGACGTAAGTGTTTCTTTCTGTCTCTGCTGCCTAATAGAAAGGACATTACAGTCCATTCTATTGCAAGATGGATTCAATTAACTATCCGTACTGCTTATGAAAAATTATCTTCATCTCAGCAGTCTGTGCTTAAGATTTCGGTGCATGAAGTAAGAGCGCTGTCTACATCTTGGGCTTATGCTAATAGTGTTGCTATTACCGATCTGATGAAGGCTGCATATTGGTCTCAGCCTTCCATGTTCACGAATTTTTATCTTAGAAATATTGAGTCCATTTCTGGCGACCTACGTTGTTTAGGTCCGTTATCTGTTGCTCAGAATGTCGTCCACTAAACAGTTGCAACTATAGTTATGCAGGCTTTCTGTTCCAGTAGTGACTCTGTCCTTCTGCCCTTTTCGTTCTGGGGTATTTTACCCAGAGCAAGGGGAAGGGGGGCGGGAGGGGATGGTGTTCCCTTTTATCACCTGCTTTATAGTGAAAAGCAAGGGAATACCTCCTCTGGAGTCAGTAATTCCAAATCGGTGCTGGGATGGTTTTAAAGTGTAAAGCTAATGTCTATCTCATTTATGTAATATTTGTAAAGTGTAGCTCAGTGTGAAGCATTTGTATATGTCACGTGTCATACGTGTGCTAATATACAATCCTCGGACACTTTTAAATGAGTATAAAGAGTCTCATTCTCTGGACTATCTTTATTTATTGGCTTTCCTTAAAAAGATTAGTATAATAGGTTATACTGGATGTTAATAGAGATCATTGGTGTTATTGTGCTCAATTACGGAATGGTATTCTGTCTTTCTTTTTTGATACAAACAAGAAAGATACATGTAAAACCTGTTCTCCTCTTCTCCTTGATGGAATAATTCTGTTTACATGTAATTGAGCCTATTGGATTTTCCTTTATGTCCTAGGCCCTCCAGCCTTTTTTTCTATTCAGCTAAGTCTGGGTCGTTGGTACAGTATAAAAATGTTAAAAAATTTATAGTAATTTATATATTTTTTTATACTTACCAATGACCCAGACAGGGATGGGCCTCCCATGAGTTGGGAACTCATACCTCCCCTCTGATTACATAACACTTACCAGGCACTGGTTGTAAGAATGAGGATTTGGCTCCAATTTCGGACTTCCTTGACTACTGCGCATGCGTTGTGGATAAAAGTATAGAGGACCACATAGGACATCTAATTTTTGGATTTTGATGCAAATTTTGGGATTGGGGGTGCAAAATTTGCGTTTGGCCCTAGAATATAGTTAGCACCAGCTAAGTCTGGGTCATTGTTAAGTATAAAAAATATAAAAATTACTATAAATTTTTTAAATTTTGAGAGGTCACATGATATGGTTTTGTAGAAATTTTTTTTTAAAAATTAAAAAAATTAATATTTAAAATATTAAATTTTGATATCATCCACATTGGGTAAAGAGTTAATATGCATGTTTTAACCTCATTTATGTTTTGTATATTTTTTTCCTTATATTTCAGCGGAAATGCAAAACAGATCAATTATAGCTGATGGTACTAATTCGTATATTTACAAGTTACAAAACCTGAATGCCAAATCCCACTACAGAATTTCAATGATTTCTGTTGCCGAGGCTGGATTGAGTCCTGAGAGTAAACCAGTGTATGCTGTTCCTGCCCCACCAAGTAAGATATTTACAATTCACTGTGAACTCTTAACCTGCTGAATATTTTAAAGATACTTTTTATACCCCCGAGGGGGGTGTGGTGGCTCAGTAGGTAGAGGTGCAGGCTGCAAGCCGAGAGGTCCTCGGTTCGATCCCTACCTCTGGCAACAAAGTTGTGTCCTTGGGCAAGACTTTTCACCCCCATTGCCTACGTGGGGGCACGGTAATGTTGTGTACTAAGGCGTACTGCACGTCGATGGTCCACGTGTCTTCAACCAATGCTAACCCTGCTTGTGTGGAGTCAGTATGTTGTTGAGCTGACAGTTGCTCGCCGTTGCTCTGTGGTTCTATCCGTGTACTCCGGCTTCCTCCACCCGTAAAACTGTTGTGGTCATGATTAGCCATTGTGCATAAATATGTGACCTTAAACAGCAATAAATAAATAAATAAATAAATAAATAAATAAATACATATACCCCCAAGAAATTCTTCTGGAGCATTATGTTTTCACCATGTCCGTCGTCTGTCCATTAACTTTTTGCATTCCGTCAGTTAACTAAAGTTCTACCAACCGGATCTTTACCAAACTTCATATGTGGGTTAGATATGATAAGTGAAAGAAGCCTATTTATTTTGACCATGATGTGCCAAACGCCAAGGTCACAGTGACCTCCAATGTTAAATACATTTGAAATTGGTTTCCGCTCTATAACTAAAGTTCTACTAACCAGATCTTTACCAAACTTCATATATGGGTTAGGTATGATGAGTGGAAGAAGCCTATTTATTTTGACCATGGTGTGCCAAAGGTCAAGGTCACAGTGACCTTCAGTGTTAAATACACTTGAAATTGGTTTCCTCTCTATAACTGAAGTTCTGCGAGACTGGTCTTGTTTTTAGCTTAACTTGACAAAGTCAAGATAAGCTATTGCCATCACATGTGTGGAAGTCTGTGAGTCTGTTCACATTTTCCTTTAGCACAGGCTACACCCTGTAGTTCTTGTGTGATCATCACAAAATTTCATATGCAGGTTTGGGTTCATGTCTAGATGAGAACGTCCCCTTTTGGTCATGATGTGTCAACCGTGATGGCTGTCCAAGCCCGAAACCCCAAAACTTTTAGCACAGTCTGCAGGTCATATTTAATATGGAGAGATTTCATTGTAACTTGGTAGGATGACTCCGTATGATGTCTAGATGAGAACTTCCCTATTTGGTCGCGATCTGTCAACTGTGACGATTGCCCGAGCTCAAAACCGGAAAACCTTTAGCACAGTCTACAGGTCATATTTATGGAGGGATTTCATTGTAACATGGTAGGTTGACTTCATATAATGCCTACATGAGAACGTCCCCTTTTGGACGCAATTGGGCAACTGTGACGGCTACAGGGGCCTGAAGCCCGAAAACCTTTAGCACAGTCTACAGGTAATATTTATGAAGGGATTTCATTGTAACTTGGTAGGATGACTCCAAATAATGTCTAGATGAGAACGTCCACTTTTGGTCGCGATCATTCAGATGAGAACGTCCACTTTTGGTCACGATCATTCAGCCTTTATGGCTGCCGGAGCCCAAAACCCAAAAACCTTTAGCATAGTCTATAGGTCGTATTTATGGAGGGATTTTCATTGTAACTTGTTAGGTTGACTCCATATAATGCCTAGATGATGACATCCTTTTTGGTCGTGATTGGTCAGCTGTGACGGCTACAGGGGCCCTAAGCCCGAAAACCTTGACCACAGTCTATAGGTCATATTTATGAAGGGATTTCATTGTAACTTGGTAGGATGACTCCAAATAATGTCTAGATGAGAATGTCCTCTTTTGGTTGCGATCATTCAGCCTTGATGGCTGCCCAAGCCCAAAACCTTTAGCATAGTCTATAGATCGTATTTATGGAAGGATTTCATTGTAACTTGTTAGGTTGACTCCATATAATGCCTAGATGATGACCTCCCCTTTTGGTCGTGATTGGTCAACTGTGACGGCTACAGGGGCCTAAAGCCCAAAAACCTTGAGCACAGTCTACAGGTCATATTTATGAAGGGATTTCATTGTATCACCCCAGATGATGCCCAGAGTGATCATAGGATCACTCCAAATGATGCCCAGATGACAACGTCCCCTTTTGGTTGCGACCATTCAACTATCATGGCTGCCTGCGCCCAAAACCAAAAAAACTCTAGTACAGACTACAGGTTGTATTTGTGAAGGGATTTCATTGTAACTTAGTAGAATCAGTATAATGTCGAGATGAGGATGTCCCCTTTTAGTTGTAATTGGTCAACCATCATGGCTACACAGGCCTGAAGCCTGAAAACCTTTAGCACAGTCTACAGGCCATATTTATGAAGGGATTTCAATGTAACTTGATAGGATGAATCGTTTTGGAATAATTTCACTGTAATTTCGTAACTTTTGTTGACATACGTTAACTGTGAGGGCAACATACATTAACTGTGAAGTCCACATTAACCCACCCTTCAGCTCTTTAGTATAGTCTACACCTCATATTATTTTTATCAAAAACAAAGCATACAGGGAACAGAAATTAACATATTCCCAATTATCACAATTCTTGTCTTATTTCATAATCCTTTCATAAACATTGAACATTATCCTTTTCATCAAACACAACACACAGACAAGTTAAGCTACAGTGTCATTGACACTTTCATTTTGTAATTCTATCCATGATATTGCAGAAGGGTGCATACGCCACTCTTCGCGTTGTTCTTGTTTATCAAGTCTAGTCATGGCTGTTGTGAAGCTGCCATGACTAGATTTGATAAAAAGTTCATCTAAATTTCAATCTGAAAATCCTTGGTGAAAAAGTCCATTCCATTTTCAGGAATGGGGGGGCGGGGGGGGGGGGGGGGGGGGGGGGGTTGATTATAAATATTTCAGTGACGAGAAATCCTGTCCTGAGCACGAATAACCACCAGCAGCTTGCAAGGAGTTAAAAGTGTCCTCCCCATGAAAATCCCAGGAAGTAGAACAGTGTTTGTTTACTGTTGTAAACCAGTATTTTATACTAATAATCAATGGCCCAGACTTAGCTGGTGCAAACTCGATATTATCAAGGGCCAAACACAAATTTTGAACCCCCCAATCCCAAACATTTGCATACAAAACCGAAAATTAAAAGTCCTATCTGGCCTTCCATACTTTTACCAACTGCGCATGCGCAGCAGTCAGGAAAAGACTGGAATTGGCACAAACATCATTCCTTGTTTGGCCCTAAAGTCAGTAACAATGATCTGACAGCTGTGCTTTAAAATCTCCTTTTTTGAGGATGCCAGACACAAATCAATGAAAGAATTGGTGGATCCAAGGCTGTAAATGGATGATGGAAGTGAACAATGGTGGTTTCTAACGTTCAGGGCTGTAACTTTATAATAGTTATAAAATTATTTCATGTTTCCCAATTTCGGGACATACGCCAGACGTCATCATTCTTGCTAATGATTTATCCACTGTTTGTTAAGTGTTCCTTCCCTATCCTTCCTTGAAGCTCTCCTGTTAAACTCCTAAGCTTTTTGGCTATTTTTTATTGAAATGTTTTATTAAATTTCTTGGGAGTGTAGTCGCTGGTACTACCGTTTAACAGACTCCAATGGTGAGCTGTTGAATGGTGGTGTGTTGGTCCAGTCATTTGTTCAGTCGGATAGAGTTGACCTTATTTTCAGATGGAACATTTGGATGATGAAAGGGCAACGGATTATCAGTCTCCATCCCCCTCTGAAGGGCACTTTAAGACTATGAAATTTTAGTCTTAAGCTCTTTGAATATTGTTCCATCTGAATATAAGTCTGCATTTGATAGGCAAAATACAGCTTATCATTCCAGGCCTTCCTTGCCTTAGCAATAGTATAAGAAATGCTATGCCCAATTCTTTAGAATAGAGGTTCCATAATTAGACTGAGACAGCTGTCTCGTTTGGAATAGAGCCGTTAGAAGGAATAAGTACGTCTTTTCCTTCTTGGTGTTGTATTCCTTGGCATCAGGACATTAAATACCATTGTGGACGCCATAGTAGCCTTATGTATTGTTACAGCGGTCTTTTCTTATGCATTAGCGGCTAGTGTTGTAAGTCTCCATTTAGTGAGCTTTCAAAGGCTGCAAGTGACACAGATATGTCTTCACGCATTACTGCATAGCTACCTTGAGACTACTATCTCTTTGGGAATTATGGTTGTTAGAATAGTGGCTCGTCATTCCCTTCCTTGCGTGACGATGGTTGTAAGTCTCTGTTTATTGAGCTTTCAAGGTCGCAAGTTACACTGAGATATTTTTATACTATAAACCAATGGCCCAGACTAGCTGGTGCAAATCCAAATTTATCAAGGGCCAAACAGAAATTTTTACCCCCCCCCCCCCCCCCCCCCCAATCCCCAAAATTTCCTTGCAAAAGTCCTATCTGGTCCTCCATACTTTTACTCTCCGTGCTTGCACAGCCATCAGGAAATGATCGGAATTGGCACAAACATCATTCTTTGTTTGGCCCTAAAGTCAGCAACAATGAACTGACATCTGTGCTTTAAAATCTTTTTTGAGGATGCCAGACACAAATCTATGCAAGAATTGGTGGATCCAAGGCTGTTATTAGATGTTGGAAGTGTTCATTGGTGGTTTTTGACGTTCAAGGCTCTCACTTTATAATAATTACAAAATTATTTTATGTTTCCCAATTTCGGGACATATGCCTGACGTCATCATTTTTTATAATGATTATTCCACTGATTGTTAAGTATTCCTTCCCTATCCTTCCATGAACCCTTCCTGTTAAACTCTTAAGCTTTTTGGCTATTTTTAGCTCACCGAAGGGAGCTAAACTTATCACTTACCGTCCGTCATCTGCCCGGTGTCGTGAACATTTTTCAAATGACTTCTCCTCTGAAACCACTAGGTCGATTTGCTCGAAACTTGGTATGGATGTTCATTACCATATGTCAATTCCAGTTTGTTCAAATGAAATGGACATGCCCACTTGGAGCTCCATAGGGGGCATAACTCCGATAGCACCCTACGTATATGTGGATTCATATTTGGGCTCATTATAGAAGCCCATATTTGAACTTAGTGCATTTCAGGCAAATTTCTTAAAAAATCCTCTTCTCCAGATCCAGCAGGCAGAATCTTATGATATTTGGTATTCGACATTGTGGGGTGGATCTGATTCAAGTTTGTTCAAATCGGCCCCCTGGGTTCATATCTGGGCTCAGTATAGGAGCCTACATTTGAACTTAGTGCATTTCAGGCAAATGTCTTTAAAAATCCTCTTCTCAAGATCGAGTAGGCAGAATCTTTTGATATTGGGCATGCTCAAGGGGGTGAGATTCAGGTTTGTTCAAGCCAAGTCCGTGGATTCATATTTGGGCTCACTGTGGTAGCCCGAATTATAACTTAGTTCAAAATGAGGAATTTTCTTTAAAAATCTTCTTCTTTAGATCCAGCAGTCGGAATGTTTTGATATTTGGTATGCAGCATCCTTAGGGGGGTGAGATTCAAGTTTGTTCAAGCCATGTCCCAAATTCCATATTTGGGCTCACTGTGGGAGCTCGAATTGTAACTTAGTTCAAAATGAGGAATTTTCTTAAAAAATCTTCTTCTTAGATCATTTGGTGTGCAGCATCCTTAGGGGGGTGAGATTCAAGTTTGTTAAAGCCAAGTCCCTGGGTTCATATTTGGGCTCCCTGTGGGAGCCCAAATTTTAACTTAGTTCAATATGAGGAATTTTTCTTTCAAAATCTTCTTCCAATTCAGCAGTTGGAATGTTTTGATAATTGGCATGCAGCATCCTTAGAGGGGTGAGATTCAGATTTGTTCAAGCCAAGACCATGGGTTCATACTTGGGATCACTGTGGAAGCCAGATTGATAACTTAGTTCAAAATGAGGAATTTTCTTTAAAAATCTTCTTCTTCAGATCCAGCAGTCAGAATGCTTTTGATATTTGGTATGCAGCATCCTTAGGGGGGTAAGATTCAAGTTTGTTCAAGCCATGTCCCTAGGTCCATATTTGGGCTCACTTGTGGGAGCTCGAATTGTAACTTCGTTCAAAATGAGGAATTTTTAGCTCACCGAAGGGAGCTAAACTTATCACTTGCCATCCGTAGTCCGTCCAGCATCGTGAACTACTTTTTTAGCTCACCTGAGCGAAGCTCAAGGGGAGCTTTACTGATCTCTTTCCGTCCGCCGTCCGTCTGTCGTCCATCATCCATCGTTTTCTTTACATTATCGACTTCTTCTCACAAACTACTCAACTAAATTGAACCAAATCTGGTGTGCATGTTCCCTATCATATGTCAATTCAAGTTTGTTCAGATCAAGTTGACCCGCCCCTTGATAGGGCCACGCCCAAAAAGTGAGCCTAAATCTTAAAAAAATCTCATGAACCGGCAATAGCAGAGACTTGATATTAGGTGTGCAGCTTCCTTTTGAGGGGTAGACTTAGATTTGTTCAAGAGAAGTTCTAGGGGCTATATTTGCCATCGTTATGGGAGGGGCAAGAATTTTTGCCCCACCCAAAATTTCTATTTTCTGAACCGAGAGGCTGATTTGAACCACATTTGACATGAGGTTTTATTGGGACATAAGTAGTTAATTTACGTCAAAAACAATTTCCTGTCTCCCCATGGGAACCGCAGGAGCTAAAAATAGAAAAAAAAATTAAAATGCCCATATCTCCAAAACTAGCCGGCACTGAGAATTCTTATTAGGTGTCCAGCTTCCTTAGGACCAACAGAATGGAATGGTAAAAAAAACTGCAATCGGTTTTATAATGGAGTACTTTTTCTGGGGCTTTGAAAAAGTGCTGAGACAGCATTTTTTAGTCCCCCCACCGGCATCGTCGGAGGGGACTATAGGTTTGCACTCTGTCTATCTGTCAGTCTGTATGTCTGTCAGTCTGTCACTCACACTTCAGTTTTCCGGAGTTTTTTTGGAAATGCTTCAACGGAATGATTTCATTTTTGGTAAACTACTATAGAACGATGACTTACAGATCAAGTTTGAGTTTCATGCTGATTGCATTATTCTTGTGTGAGTTACGGCCCTTGGAAATATGGGAAAAAGCACCAAAATATCACAGACTAGCTATCTGACTTTTCAAGTTCGGGTTGATAGCTAGTCGTTTGAGACTAGTGCTACTGTTTAACAGACTCCGATGGTGAGCTGTCAGTCAGTGCTGCATTGGTCCAGTCATCCGTTTAGTTGGATGGAGTTGACCATATTTGCAGATGGAACATTTGGATGGTGAGAGGGATACGGAGTGTGAGTCTCCATCTCTCACAGAAGGGCACTTTAAGACTATGAAAAGTCTTAAGCTCTTAAGAATATAATTCCATCTGAATAAGTCTGCGTTTAGATGAGCAGGCTGGGGATGAAAATATATCCCTACCTGCATCATTTAATATATGCTTGGAAATAATGAAATGTGCTATTTTATTGAAAAGAGCAAATCTGGGTGCAGTGTCCTGAGCATATCACCTTACCAGAGGTATGGCACAACATCTCAATGGAAAGAAATACGAGGATGTGTTTCCTCGCTAAGAGTTCTTTCCAGGGCAGTCATGTATGACACGCACAACTCTGCACAGACAGTGAATTTGGAGCTGGTAAGACGTGATACTGCCCTTGCGTCGACATCACTTACAGATGACAAGGTGAAAAGCTCTCTTTGAGTCACTCCGGTTAACGGAAATATACTATTTGACGACAAGCTTGTGTTGATATATGTGCAGGCTACATGAAGCTTCAGTGCTCTGCTATTGAAGTTGCTGTCTCATCAACACACTTCAGCAGATCGGGGTAAGCGAAGCCGTTCTGCTTCTAAGAAAGCATAATGAGAATGTCTCGCGAGGGTAAAATAACCCTCTTATATTTACTCTGGAATTCGTCATTATAGCGACTCAGGAAAGGGGTATAGGTCTGATCAAAGCTATGGATCAGACACCCCTAGGCCGACGATTAATAGAAGGTTATCATCTTCACGAGAAACTGGGCATTAATCACGGAAGTTCCTTTCAAAGAGAGTCGCTTCTAGTGGAGGTAAAGGCCCTCTTATTGAAGGGAACAATTGAGGTCGATGAGACGGGCTTCGTGGGGAGGACGTAGTTTCTCCTCCCATAAACATTGTAAGTTCAGTTGATGGACATGACCTCTATAGGTTGCCAGTTTATGGAGGATTATCAACTTCACAAGAAATGGGACGTTAATCATGGAAGTTCCTTTCAAAGAGAGTCGCTCCTAGTGGAGGTAAAAGCTCTCTTATTGAAGGAATCAATTGAGGTTGTCGAGATAGATTTCGGTTGCTTGCCACTTGGCGGTAGGTTACAAATCTCGCAAATTTTGATAAATTGCCGAAGATTAGTGGATGAGAATGTAGCCTCGGCAGGCTTGCGACTATCAGCCTGAGTAAGCTCCACTTACAAGAATACTTGTTTGACAAATCTTCCAAGAGAGGCTCTCCTTCTGGAAATATAAGCTTTTCTTTTAAAGAAAAGCATTAGACGTCGTCAAAATTATTCTCCAGTTTTTTATTAGTGCATAGATAGGCTGAGATATGTCTTGCCGTCAAGACAATTATGTTATTGTGGATGCCATAGTAGCCTTCTGTACGGTTACAGCAGTCTCTTCAGTTAGGCTCTGTCCGTTGTCTTTTGGGATTACAACCAAAAAAGATACTGTGCTTTTCTGTTTGTTTTTCCTAGGTGTCATAGACTTGAGTCTTATTGTTACACCATAGTAGCCTAGCTAAAATCTTGAGTGAGATTTTTTTCAGTATTATGGAGTGGCTTAACTGAATTTATTATATCTTGGGACTGCGGTCTCTTTGGGAATTCAGGGCTGTTTATATAGCGGCTCTTCATTCCCTACCTTGCGCGACGATAGCTGTAAGTCTTCATTAAGTGAGCCTTTGGGGTCGCAACTTACACCGATATATCTGTCTTCACATAAATGAAGATTTATAAGCTATAGCTAGCGACGTAAGTCTCCCTAGTGAGCTTCTAGGGCCTCAGTTATCAGCTTTTAATGGTCTTCATCTACAAGAAAACCTTTATCTGCTTCATCTAGGCTGAGTTAGTTGTCCTATTGGACATGATGCTGTTTGTTAGAGGAGGCTATTCTCTTCAAACCGGTACTATACTGATGCGGGAATAAGCCCATGGGGTGCGGGAAGTGAAAAAGCAAAAAAGACATGGGTGAGCTTATTTTCAGGTAAGGCAGTTTGCAGAAGCAGGGAAAAGTTCGAGGCGGCCATTTGCAGCACTGTTATTGGAGAGTACAGTTTCCCACTGTACATTTTATCATGCCACTTCAAATTTTGTCTTATGTGTGTGAAATTTTAAGGGTTCGTAAATTGTATTGAATAAAGAATGTGTTAACATACCAAAAACTATCCTACATAATTTTTCCATCTTGTTTTTATTGAAATGAGTTCCGAGAATTGTGAGCGTGAATTTCCACGTTGTTGATGGAAAAGTCATGGAAATCGAAAGTAGCAATTCGAAAACGAGTCTATTATAGTCTGTTTTTAAAGACGTTTCTTTCATAAAGCCATGTTGGACTGGGACGTTTTGTTCCAAGGTTTTTTGGAGCGAGGAAGAAGACTCAAGCCTGATGAAGCACATGCGCTCATCGTACTATCAGAATTTGTCATTTTCAAATGATTGAAAATGTAAAAATCTGTTACCGGTAATACGACGAGTGCATGTGTGACGAAGTTGGTTGAATTATTGAGTGGACATTCAGTGAAAACAGAAGACTAATTAATAAAGTGACAAAATATATTTATTTACAAGACCAAATCAGCAAAAGCAACATCAATATCCTTATTTGACAAAATATATCAACTGTAAGATTCAGAAAAAGCAAAATTATATCAATGTATGGATCCCTAATCATGTAAAACAAATCTAAATACAATTTGAAGTTGAGAAATCATTGAAAACATACCGTACAAACAAAATAATTTTTAGGCAGTTTACAAATATTTTTTTTTTATCAAGTGTTGAAAACTACCAGCAGTGATTTTCAATACATGATAAAAAAATAATATTTGTGAACAGGCATTATTCCACTGCGGAAGGATGGGGGATTTACTGTTTACGAATAATATTTTTTTTATCAAGGGTTGAAAATTACCAGTGGAGCACCCCATGGAACGGTTCTATGACCGTTACCTTTCTTTTGCCAAATAAACGAACATTAATTTTTTTTATCAATCTCAGTTGGGGGGGGGGGGGGGGGGCAGGTGGGGGGGGGGGGGCTGTTTACGAATATTATTTTTTATCAAGTCTTGAATATTACCGCCGGTGATTTTCAATACTTGATAAAAAAATAATATTTGTGAACAGGCATTATTCCACTGCGGAAGGATGGGGGGGGGGGGGGGGGGGGGGAGGTGCTGTTTACAAATAATATTTTTTTTTATCAAGGGTTGAAAATTACCAGTGGATCCCCCCATGGAACGGTACTCAGACCATTACCTTTCCTTTGCCAAATAAATGCACATTAATTTTTTTTATCAATCTGAGTTGGGGGAGGGCTGTTTACGAATATTATTTTTTTATCAAGTGTTGAAAATTACCTGCGGTGATTTTCAATACATGATAAAAAAATAATATTTGTGAACAGTGGAGTCCCCATGGAACTATATTGGGACCAGTACTTATGAACAATACAATTTGAAGTTGTAAACGGAAAACAGAAAAAAAAATGAATCAATGTACATGCATGGAATAGCAGACAACTCAACATTTGGGGAGTTGACACTGTCAAAGTCAACATCTTCATCATCCTCCCCACCATCCTCAGGAAATAAGACTCCCGAAACACAGTCAACCTCAGACTCATCAGAATCAGGCAAACTACCCGTGTCCACTCCACACCTTTTTATTCTCGACCCCATCATACAGTTCTCACTTCCATCGGTGCGCGGACAAAATCCCATCGGACAAAATCCCATCCGGACAATATCCCAGATTTTTTACCCGGACGAAATCACAGCGGACAAAATCCCAGACATGGGCGGACAAAACACCAGGCAATATTTTTTCACAAAAAAGTGGACAAAATCCCAGGTCGTATTTTTTTTCTGGCAAAAACGGACAAAATGCCAGGAAATATTTTTGATTTACAAAAACAGTGTTTTGGTTGTTGTTTTACTCAAACTTCTCACTTTGTTTTAAACCGCCTGTCCGCCTATTTTTTCATCAATGAAACTTCAATCATGCCAGTTCTCAAACTTCTCACTTTGTTTTAAACCGCCTGTTCATCACTGAAACTTCCATCATTCCGCCTACTCGCTTTGTGTTAACCCGCTTGTTTTTTTAGCGAAGATATATAACACAAATCCGTTGGACAGAATGATCATATCAGATTTGAAGTCCAGTATGGAAGTGATAAAAAGCCAGAAAGGTGGCCTTAAACTTTGTTATGATGGTTTTCTCTACACAAAAAAATATAAAAGTAAGAACAGCATCCGATGGGAATGTAGCAAACGTGTTGCCTTTCAATGTAATGGTGCACTCACAACGGACCTAGAAATGTTAACAGCATTTAATTCCAAAGAACACAGCCATGAAGCTGATACAGCCGATGTTGAGACATGTAAACTCAGACTTACGCTGAAGTCTAATGCTAGAAAGCAAAAATCCAAAACCAATCGCTTACTTACAGAAGCGCTTCTTCAAACAACAAATGATGTACGTGAGAAAATCGGAAATCCTGAAAGCATTCGTCGAGACATCAGACGTCAAAAACAAGGATCGCGGCCATCAGAACCCAAAACTCTGCATGAACTCAATATAAGCGGAGAATGGGCAACTATAGCTGGAATTGAACCTGAACAATTTGTTTGTTACGACAATGGGTCTGATGTGAACAGAATTGTAATATTCGCATCAGATGCTGGACTTCGTTTGCTCGCTAGAAGTGATCAATGGCATATGGATGGAACATTTTCGATGGCACCAAAAATATTCAAGCAAGTTTATGTGATTTGTGTGCCATTGACTGATTCTGCTGTTCCGTGTGTTTATGCGTTATTGCCTGGTAAAACACAGGCCATATACGAGCAAATGTTGCAAGCAATACAAAGTCAGTGTGTTGATCGGGGTTTCCATTTAGATCTGCAGGTTATTGTAACTGATTTTGAATCTGCAGTTCGTCAAGCAGTTCATAGCTCGTTCGGGGATCACGTGACAACACAAGGGTGCTTCTATCATCTCCCTCAAAGTACGTGGAGGAAAGTTCAGGAATTGGGTCTAACAAACTTGTATAAATCCAATGTTGACGTTAGGCAGTTTTGTGCTAAAGTTGATGGACTGGCTCTGTTGCCACTTCCTGATGTGGTACCAGCCATGGAACATTTAAAAAACAATACTCCAGACGGACTGGAGGACTTCATATCATATTTTGATTCTACATACGTTACGGGTAGCTATCGGGCTATTCAACCACCACCCTCTAACAATTCTGATGCTGCAATGCCACCTATTCGTTTCCGTCATCGAAAACCACTGTTTCCTCCAGACACATGGAATGTCCACCAAACAACATTAGAGGGAGGGCATAGAACTAACAATATTTGTGAGGGGTGGAACAATTCTTTTAGGGAATTGATTGGTCATAAACACCCAAGTATTTGGTGTTTAATTGAGGGTTTTCAACAGGACAATGCCATGGAAATACCATTATTTGCCAAAACCGCCTGGGTCAGCAGCCAAAAAAAGAGAGCAAAACGTAATTATAAAACTTTGAATGAACGTTTGGTGAACTTATGCAAAGATCGCCAAAATAACACAAAAAATATCAAGGAATTTTTACACTCTGTTAGTTTGTGCATGAGATGTAAATAATTATTCATTTATACAGTACGAGTGGACAGAAGTGTTTTTGTATGTCTTTGATAAAGTTAATTTCTACCATAAAAATACCAGTCATTAACATTAATTCTTGGAAAGCTCTCTCAGAACTTTCCAATAACTAATGTTACTTACTGGTATTTTCAGTGGTAAAAAGTATTTTTGTATGTCTGAGTCGTATGTAGTTAATTAAGGCACAAATGATGCATTTCAAAGGAAAAAGTTATTTTCTACCAGAAAAATACCAGTCATTAACATTAATTCTTGGAAAGCTCTCTCAGAACTTTCCAATAACTAATGTTACTTACTGGTATTTTCAGTGGTAAAAAGTATTTTTGTATGTCTAAGTCTTATGTAGTTAGTTAAGGCACAATTGATGCATTTCAATGGAAAAAGTTATTTTCTAACAGAAAAATGCCAGTCATTAACATTAATTCTTGGAAAGCTCTCTCAGAGCTTTCCAATAACTAATGTTACTTCCTGGTATTTTCAGTGGTAAAAAGTATTTTTGTATGTCTAAGTCTTATGTAGTTAGTTAAGGCACAATTGATGCATTTCAATGGAAAAAGTTATTTTCTACCAGAAAAATACCAGTCAATAACATTAATTCTTGGAAAGCTCTCTCAGAGCTTTCCAATAACTAATATTACTTACTGGTATTTTCAGTGGTAAAAAGTATTTTTGTATGTCTAAGTCTTATGTAGTTAATTAAGGCACAATTGATGCATTTCAAAGGAAAAGGTATCCTCTATTTTCTACCATAAAAATACCAGTCGTCATTAACATTAATTCTTGGTAAGCTCTCTCAGTTAACAACTATCCGAGTCCAAAACCATTGGCCAGCGACGCCAGAGAAGCTGTGAAGAAGTTGTGAATTGGTAACAAAACACCAACCTTTGAAAATAGCATTGGAAAAACAATAAGCCTTGGCCAATTACGGTAGAACTGTTCTCAATTTTTAATCTTATCAAAACATACTGCCTTCATTATAAGTGTCACAGTATTGAATATTTTTTATCATAAATTAGTATAAACACACCTGGCTTAACCTATAGTTATTGTTGTTCTTTATACTTATTATCGCTGGTATTGTTATAATAAATCACTAGTTACTTTGAAGAACATAGTTACAGTGCTTATATTAATCCTGCTGTTAATGTTAATATTATTGATATTAAGAAATAAAAGTACTTGAATCCAATGGGATAAAAAATTGTGTCTTTTTATTTTTTATACCCAACTGGGATTCTGTCCGCCCATGTATGGGATTTTGTCCGCTGGGATTTTGTCCGGATGGGATTATGTCCGATGGGATTATGTCCGGCGTTCCTTCCATCCATTGCATTGGATGTGCCACAGGACAAAAATGATTTGATTATTGAAATTTCATCAATATAGTCCCAGGCTTTACTGATCCAGTTGATCACATGTTGCCTGGTTGGTTGAATGCAGTTTCCCCGTACATTTCTCTCCGCCTCGACCTCAAACCAAGAGGTCCACTGTTCCCTGAGTTTCATTTTGAATAGTCAATTCACGTGAGTACCCATAGGCTGCACTAAAGCCGTGCAGCTCCCGGGTACCAAAACAACATCTTGTATCTCGACGTGCAAACATTTCTGTTGTTCCCTCGCAGTAGTGAGGCTTGTATGAGTCCAACACAATCACTCTCCGAACATCATCTGAATTTTGCCCCCAAACTTTTCGGATCCATTTTTGTACTTCTTCTGCTGTCCTCCAGCCATTTTGTGTGGAGGATATTTTCACATTTTTTGGAATGGTTAACCTTCCCAACACTTTGGGACCTAATATTCCATTACACTCTTTGAAAATAACATAGGCTGAAAGCTTTTGTCCATTTGAATTGGCAGCTAGAGCCACAGTACAGCCTTTTTTGGATGCCCCTGTATTTGCAATACGTACAGTCTTTTCACCCTTCACTGTGTTAGTGTAATTTGGAACACTGTCGAGCCGTACCATTGTTTGTTCCATGTTGGATATGGTGTAGAAGGTGTAGTCATTTTTTGTCCTAAGGTCTTTGATATTATGGTGGAAAGTCTCAATTTTCTCTTTGAAATCAGTCGGCACCTTTTGTGAATCATTTGTGCCCTTTCGAATACCCACACTGAATCTCTTTTTCCAGTGAACAAGCCAGCCATTGGATGCTTTGAAGCCAGCGAGATGTACTTTTCCGGCATATTCCCTTGCTCTGGACTGTAACATAAAATTATTCACAGGTCTCCCTTCTTCTCATTGTTCCCACAACCAGTCGAACACGTTCTGGTTGACTTCCACAGATATTGGTTCCATTCCAGGGTTTAAAGATTTTTTTTCAAATCTTTTCCATAACTGTTCAGTTTTAGTTTGTCGTAGTCACGATCCCATAGTCTAACCTGCTTCCTGTCAATGTTAAAATGTTTGACAGTTTTCTGCTGATTTCTTCCGTTCTTTCTGTGCCAGTTGACAACTTTGATTTTTGTTTCCATCGTATATCGGGTACGAATTCCATAGGTGGTTGTTTGACTGTTGTCCATTTTTAACTGAGGTAATACGACTTGAAAAATGATTTGACTCGATGAAGAAATGAAATTCACTCGATGATATTTCATCTACCTTTTATATAGAACAGGTTGAATAGAATTCATGTGGTTTCATCACACCAGTCAGCTGAAAACTTTTCAATTGCGCTTGTGTTGATAGACTCTAGTGACAATTAATTAAAACCCAATGTAAACAAATGCTCATGGCTCTGGGGACTTCATTAGATAACCGACTCTTGTCACTGCAATTTGTTGTTTTCACAACGGATATTTCTATAAACTCCAGCATGTTGTGTAACATGGGATAATCTCCAGAACAAAACAGCCTTTTAAAATAATTTACTCACAAAAGGTTTTTTGTCAGTTGATTAGGAAAAAATACAAAAACAATAGCTATTTTTGAAATAGACCATACATTCAACTGCGTATGCCAACAGTTGTCTGATTCCTGTTTTTTGTTTTTCAATGGCACATTAATTGAGACAGAATAAAAACAAAACAATATGTATTGTTAGCATTGAGTAATTTTTATTGTACAATAAAACCTGTCAAAAGATAATAAGAATGAATATTTTCTCACTAAAAATGTACAGATTGAACAAAGAAAGTGGCAATAACAGAGAAAAATGACACAAGAAAAAAATGACATTCAATGTATTTTTCTTTTTCTCCATTACGGTAAGGGCATTTCTTTGATTTTCAGAAGTAGGGGAGTGGGCTTATTCATGAAGAGGGCACCTTGAAATGGGTTTTTCGAAAATAGGGGAGGTGGGCTTAATCCCGAATATGGGCTTATTCCCGTGTCAGTACGGTATGGTTTGGTGTGAGCTATTATGTAAATACAGTGTATTTGTTCATCACATCCTTCTCCCTTAGTGGCATTATGGAGTCGGTCAGACGTGAGGGAGCCTTGTGGTTCCTATACTATTTTATGACTAACACAAGAACGATTCAAGTAATGCGGGTGAGAGGGGGTTCGATAGGAATTGTTCGTTGAACCCCTCTCTCCCCCTGCCAGTGTGTTAAGAGGCTTCTCGATTGGCGGCTGGGTCGTGTTCTAACTGTGACCTCATGGACACATCCACTATTTTGTTTCCTGTGGTTGTTTGTTTATATGTCATATACGAGCATATGATTCCTTATCAATAAAATTGCTAGCCTTTGTGTACCTGTGTGACTGACATGTCGGTTATCTGGGCGACATTCTCCAATGTGGCAATTAGCCCACTCTGAAAAGTTTCGCTCAGAGCGGTCAGGCCTATTTTTACAATGTATGAGTTTATTACTCAGTCGAGTACATGAACGATTTCATTGTTCGCGTGCATAATATGTGTATTTATTAGGCAGATGTATTATTGAACAGAATATATCAATCCCTGCTCTGCTTATAGAGCTCATGGGAATTTTTGGGCTATTTGGATCAGTTATGGAACTTCCATTAGACCGTCTGTGCATACGTTCTCAATTTTTGGCATCATTATTCGGAGTAGTATATTTCTCCGAACAGTCATTGGTTGTTACAGGCCTAGGGAACATGAATTTTTTCGGGCACGGTCCACGACGAGTCAGTTAATCACAGCTCGTTCCACGTTCTAATCCAGGTTTCTACGAGACTCAGAACACATTCTTGTATATTCACACAGTTCAGTTGGAATTTTATTATTGGAATTAATTGTACACTTGAACGGGATCGCCTGTTGGTTTCCTTAGAAGTGCATTTGCTCTTCAGAGACTTTCCATTGCGATTCAATTGGACAAGTGTATGGGTGTACATGTTATATCACAGGTTTTCGACCTATCCTCATATTCCGGATAGCCTTAGCTTCTGAAACGGCGTTAAGCACCAATAATTAATAATAATTAATAACTGGGTTGCTGTTGTGTGAATATATATTTATTATTTAGTACCGCGTTTCACTGATTCCAGAGCGCTTCTCTCTTTGTTTTGAAAAATACAAAAAAGGGGGTGGGGGGGGGGGGGGGGGGGGTAGTGAAGCTGTTTTTGTCTGTAGATTAGATTATTACTGATCTTAGATACAGCTTGTTTATATATATATATATCCCTGTTTCATACATTAGGGAGACTTTTGGTGTGTAAAAAACATACATTAAGGAGACATCAACATTAGCGGGACATATACGTGTCCCCCTAATACTTTGATCTTCAATTGTCACTTTTTGTGTGATTTTCTTTTGTTAATCTTGATTCTCGTGTATTCATCTAAACAATATATTTTGTGTTGTGCACCCGATGTCACTTTCGAGTCTGTACTCGATCCACAAACGCGTGGTGAAATTTTGATGTGCTATATGTTCGCTTGTCAAAAAACAGTCATTAAGTGGACTTTCAATTAAAGTTATTTTTCTCTTTTTTCGGGCGATATGTTTTAATTGTATGATTACTTGATGACCGAAAGAATACTGAAAAATCACCATACAAAAATAATAAGTCTGTCCTTTAAAATCCTAGGATATATTTGATAATCTTTTTTTGTGTGTCCATTTTCAGAAAATTTCTGAGGTTTCGGGTTACATGGTAAAAAAAGGTACATTATGGGTACTGCGAATCATACATATATTTGAATCAGACATTGAGAAACACAGAATGAATTGATTAAAAAAAAGTAATAAACTGTTATTTTCGTATAAAAAACAGTCAACACAATAACCCCTGCTGTTCTGATTACCCGAGTTAGTAATTATTAGTGAGGAAAATTGTGCAGTGCATGTTGACAGTATGGGCGAGTTCTTCAGAATGTACGGTAGGGCTAGGTAGCTGGGGACTGGTGCTGGGTCTTTTGGTGTCCGCCAGTTATTTATTTATTTAGTAGAGTTTATCGACACATTAACAGCCAGGGTTATATCATGTCGGTGACAGTTTTACAGGTGGAGGGAGCCAGAGTACTCGGAGAGAACCACCGAGCAGCGACGAGCAGCTGTCAGTTCTTCAACATCGTAACGCTGAATTCTGCTCCGCGGCACAGGCAGGGTTAGATTGGGTGAAGACATGCGCACCACAGTGGCGCGCCATGATTTCGAAATAAGGGGGGCCTGTAAATATTAGGGTGGGGGAAATTACGTCATTTATGTAAACAGTAATAGCTATTTTTATCTTCCAGATTCTGCTGAGGGTACGGACAAAGAATAGGAATTAGCACGCAAATAACAGTCCTGGTTTAGATTTCCGATATTAATATAGTATCAGTGTCGAAAAGTACTGGGTTAACTTGAACAAGAGTTCGTATGCCATTGCGTAGACCAGAGATATTAAAAACACTAATCCACTGTGTTTTCATTTATTTAAATATATTCCTATTACGAGGGGTTAATGGAGCGTTGTACAATAATTTAAAGAGTGTCTATATAAAATGTTGACTGTGTATCATAACACCTTACTGAAAGACTCAAAATGAAAACAGGGTCGGCGTTGTGTTAAGTATTGCCCTGGCGTGACGATATGCATTTATTCGGTGATCTGATATCAGTACTGACGTTGCAGTTGTAGGGGTCTGCAGGTTCAAGATTTTGCTCTCTGTTGGTAGTCTGGTGTGTTGTTAGAATTGGGGCCAGTTCGCTATTTTCATCTGATAGTATAGCATTGGGTGTATTTGTTTGGATTGACCCTGGTCCGCTGAAAAAAGAGCGCTGGCATTATGATTTCCCTCGTTACAATTCAAAGGTTGACTCCATCTGGTACAGATCGTTCTGTTTCCTTTTCAATGAGCCGTTTTCATGGGATCTGACAAGCTATACAATCACATGGAAAGAGCGCCCTGTCCCCAACTCCACCAACACGCCAGACTACCAACACAGACCAAAATCTGAACAGACAGACCCCTGTAGATGTCACATCAGTACTGATATCGAATCACAGAATCCACGCATTTCGTCCGCCAGGGTAATACTCAACCCATCAACCCAACACAGATTCTGTAATCGGCAAGGTGTTACGATATGTAGCCAACATCTCATATAGGGACCCTCTTTACGTTATTTTACAATGCCCCGTTAACCCCCTGTGGCGGGAAATAATTTGAAGAAATAACAGCACAGTGAGTTATTTTTTTTAATATCTCTGGTCTACATAATGGTATACGAACTCTTGTTCTGTTTAGCCCAACACTTCTCGACCCTGATACTATATAACTTCTGTGAATCTAAACCTGACCTACCAGATCTACCCACCACACCTTCCCTCCGAAAACATACTAACCCAACAAATAAGCAATTATTTCCGCCATTTCTACTCTCAAACTCTAACCGCCAGGCTTTTGCTATGAAAAGGGGAGGGAGCCACGAAGCAACCACGAAAGCCTTCGATGAAGCTCAAATCGAGCACTTTTGATTAGACCCTCATTACTACTATACGGAATCTTCACCAAAGGAGCCATCTCACACTTTCGGGTTGCTCTTCATATAGGCCTATATATGGAAATGGCAGGGCGTCTCTCCCTGGCTATGTCATTTTCATGCAATGTACACCTTTTTGATTATTATTGGTATTTTAATGGAAACTGTATTTCCGTATTCTGCAAAATAAAGTTCCATTCATTCATTCATTTAATATATTAACTATTTGACTCCATGTGATGGACATGACATTTAATGTACCAGCCGCGAGCTTATTTAGTGACCTCACTATGCCGAGCACACGCAAAACGGTCGGCGACTCGGCATATTATGCAGGTATTTAATTTCGATTCGGAAACGCCCGATACCTCGAAACAGAGACGTACATGTGAACTAGAATGAATATTCACGCGCAAAACGCTCTTACCACACCGCATAAACAGAACGGACTTTTAGTAACGTTTTACTGCTAAACAAAAACGGACTGTTTTATCCAGTTTCCACATTAATTGCTGAATTACTCCTTTTGGGAACCTCGGGCGGTTGAAGTTGTGCTTGTTTATTGTGGTTAACAAATTTTGTTTTCTGGAAAAATAGGACCTGGTATCCAAAGCCTGGGCTAAAAACAACCTAAAGCGGGCACATAGGTATAAATGATTGGCTAAACTTCACTCCATGCCCATGTCGTGACCTGGAACTATAATTCCGCGAAAGTATAGTCCAGAGGGACTACTTTTTCTGAGGACCTGCATTCATTCCAAACCTGCATATTATCAAGAAAACCATATTATGCAGCTTATCATGGAACGAGCTCAATAAGCTCGTTCTAATAAGCAGTCGCACGGACATTTTTTGGTACAGATTCTCTTAGAATTTTGATCTAATTAGTGCCACGTAGTGCTATAAAGTCCCTATGGGATGTTCTCGATTATACTAGAGTATGTCCCTCGAGCCAGAACCTTTGGTTCCTACCTATAATTACCGAAATGAACCCAAGAATCACCGAAACAGACCTGGTACGGCTCCTCACTTTTACAGACATATCCCTGGCCCGGATTCTCTTAGAACCCTACTGGAAAGACTACTACTAGTACTACTACTATTACTACAGTTGCTACTGCTACTAATACTGCACCAGCCACCACAACCATCCCTACTACTATTACTACTAATACTACTACTACCCCCTATTAATACTAGTACTACTACGACTATTAATCCCACTACGTATGCGTACTTACTACTACCCATTCCTGACTACTTAGAGCATCTACTGTTTATCCTATAACCTATTCCCATCATACAGGGGTCTGTACTGCCTGTGTAATGACTTCTATCTGCTGTAGTGTACTAATTAATGATTATCCGTACCTGCCTCTGAATGGCCCTTACTTAGTTGATTCATTCCTTCTTTGGCCAGTTCTACCTGTGATATGACTGCTGTCTTATCTAGTCTACATATTTTTGGATATTCCTGACTTCCCCAAGCTACTCTACCCGTGTACCTTAGTGGATTCAAATCTTTCTTAGACTGTTCTGTGGTGATATCACTGCTATCTACTTCAGTCTACCCATATCCATCTATGTATGTCTCTATACCCACCTGTCCTCTTGACCTGGGTTGTTGTACCGTTGCTGGTCCGCTTTTAGTTCTTATTACTGCTAATACACCAGTTGCCTGATATGAACGTTTGGTTGGTACGTAATGTTAGGTTATGTTGTGTTGTGTGGGTAAGCTTGGTTGGCTAGTGCAGTAGAGTAGAATGGGTTGTTTATAACTATGTTGGTCTACTATTAGCACTTAGCAACGCTCATCCATCTAATACCTTATGTCATTGTGTGGTTGGAATAGGTCGTATGTAATGTTTGGTTATGGTGGTTTTGTAGGTATGTTTCGTTGTCTGGTAAAGCCGTATAGGATGAACTGTCTGTACGCTTGTTGGTCTATTTTTATCCCTTATACCACTACTGCTTTTCTACTACTGATACTACTATCTTCTACTACTACAACTACTACTGATGCTACTACTATTGCTACTGCTACTACCACTGACACTACTACTACCCACTACCACTACCAATATTACTACCTACCGAACACTAGCACTACTACTACCAACACTACTACTGCTACTACTAATTCTACTACGGCCCCTACTACTTCTAAAACTGCCAATACTACTGATATTACTGCTACTTCTACTAGTCCTGCTACTTTAGATCACCCCCAAAACCTATAACCCATATCTGTCTATACAGTCCCTTGACCAAATGGAAGTACCAATGGCCTTTGGCTTTCTCTTTTTAGACCAAGAGGAGCCATACGAAAAAAATTTCTGCTGGAGTAAATACTCCTACTACTCTTAGACTCATCTCGGTAAAAAAGGATTCTGGTTTCTAGTCAGATTGGGATTTCTTGGAAGGTGGTTTGTGATTTTGTCAAATGAACTTAAGAGCGATGAGAATAAGTACTCCTAAGAGTAAATACTCCTACGACTCCTCAACTCATCTGTTTGGAGTAACAAGAGTAATGAGATAATTACTTCTGGAGTAAATACCCCCTCTGCTCTTCGACTCATCTCGTTAAAAAAGGATTCCACGACCAGCCACTAGAAATGGATTCTTTGTAAAGGATTCCACGGAACGTGTGGTTGGTGTCTGGTGGAATGTGATGGTGGTCTAGTACATAATGTGAGCACATCACATACAACACATTAGGCCATTCTGAATGTGCCGATATGTGCCTGTGTGAAAATGCATTATGTGCGTAAATCACATACCGCACCTAGACACATACGAAGAAAAAACGATTCCTAACCGATTCCGTAAAATAGGATTCCTAGTCGATTCCGTAAAATAGGATTCCGTGATATGGAATAAAATTCAATCGAACATACCCCAGAACATACCCCCATCTTATAAGAAGCCTTCCAGCTCATAGCAACCATTTGTCGCCATATAAATCAAGATGGCGGCCTCCAGTATACAAAATGGACGACGGAAACGTCTATTACCACAACAACAAGTGCTGCGCATGCGCACTAACACCACATATTACTATGGGGATGACGTCACACGATGGCCGCTCACACGCGCTACCATGACAACCAAGATGACGACCCCGGTCACGTGACTATGACATTACTTCGGGGGTTATTCACGGGGTCATCCAGATAGGTGTTGAAGATTGCGAGCTATACTACTACTAAATTTATATATTTTTAGTTGCAGTCTAGCTGCCATCATTATGCTATAATACATTTGTCACTCCTTCGGGCAGCAGTCAATTTATTCCGAAAGATATGCTATATTATATGGAGACACTCCAGCGAATTTTTTAACAATCAAGTCTGATGCCAAATCATTTTGTGCACATGTTAGTCACATGCGATACGTGCTTGTCAGCATGGGCTGGGCGGGGGTGGAAGGCTGCCCCCCCCCCCTCCCCTCTCGCCCTTGGTTTGGAAAAAAAAATTCTGGCTGTTTTCATTTTTTTCTGGCAAGTTTTGGGTTGCCCGAAAAAAATATGAAAACTACTCGGAATAATCGATTTTTACCAGGCAAGTTTTGGTTCCCCCCCCCCCCAAATTATTAAAACTACTCGAAAGAATCTGTTTTCACTATGCAGCATTCGACCTTTGTCTGTCCGAACCAAAAAATTGAAAACAGCCCTCAAAATTGGCTTTTTCTTGAATCGTGTGTGTGAGTTTTGGGTGGGGTGGGGTGGGGGTAGTAGGGGGTTGAACTTGCACAAAAATATATATATATTTGGCCCCAAAAAGTGACTGGTTTCCTCCTTAATTACAAGGTCGGAAAGGCAGCCGGTGGGTGGGTGGGGCACTAGGATCGGTCTCATGCCACCGCATGGTTTTAAATTTCTCTGAGAAGACTCCTCGGACCTCACCAACGGGGAGGGAGTGGCCTCGACGGTGCCCGCGGAATCACTTTTCGGGCAAAATCTTCCAGTACCCCGCCCCCCACCCCCCAACCCCCAACCCCCCACGGCCCGTGCGCCTATGCTTGCCCAATGACATGCAGTGGTGCATGTGTTTGGTAAAAGTAAACTAAGTCTTGCAAAGTTGTAGACTTTATAACACGTGTCTATCGTGAATTGGATTGGGTATTTGTACAAATGTATCGACAAAAACATTGTAATTGATGCGTTGTTTCCACCTTACCCTTTTACGTAATGTGGCACCACCACTAAATAGAAGATGATAAAAATATGGAAACAAAGTCTTAAAGTGGTTCCTGGTGGAATGCTTCCTATCAGTGGCGGTTGGGCAGTGTAGGTATTTAATGGGCAATTGAAACAATAAAAATATTCAGATGTAATAGGAATAACATGAAAATGGTTTCACAACCTCAATTAATTCTATCTTCTTTCAGCAGTCGGCTTCATTTATTTACTGCTCCATAATCAACGAGGTCACAAAGTGCAGAATATAGGCTGTTTAGAATCTAAAGAAAGTTTTGAGAAGACAGAATTTGTCTGGCCAGGACGCTCAGATGGATGGGGTGGGGTGGTGGTGGGTGTGGGTGGGTAGTTGGGGTGGGGTGTATGCAAGCCACGATATTTTCGTCCACCATACCGTAATATTTTCCTGTACAGAGTATCTCACTGAGTGTCACTATTTTTCAGTATGTAGGCTACATACGTGTAGGATCAGGGTGTGTGTTGACTCATTGGCTAGAGCATCGGACAAGAGACCGAATGGTCAACTGTTCGATCATGATCAGAGTCATCTGTGTTGAGTCCACGCAGAAGACACTTAATCCCGATTGCCCACGTGGAGGCCCGGTGTCGTTGTGTACTAAGGCATCCTGTACTTTGATGCTGCACGTTGCATCTACCTCAGCTAATCCTGCTATCGCCGGGTTAGTACGTTGGAGTACTTGGCGGCTGCTCGTCAATGCACTGGGGCTCTGTCCGGCTCTTTCTCCACCGGTAAAATTAACCGTCATGACATGACCGTGGCTACTTAAGTGTTGTTAAACCCCAATATAAAATGTGTATATGACAGATGCTTCACTCATTATTGCTAGTATATGTTTGTCATATTTATGTTATGCTATTTTAAATACAATCTATAAACAGTGAACATAAATTCATGACTCGCTTCCCAAGTTGTAGAAAGATATACAGGACATCATATTTTCTCTCACCTCCAGTCTTTTTGAGTCAAAGTCGCGCCATGATTATGTATTGTAATAAAGAAATGAGAAAAAAAGTTGACAAGACAGAGCGACACAAACATTTACGGCAAAATCACCTATAAGGTTGGTTATTAATGCTTGGTTAAGCTGTAAAAACAGGCTCGTAGACACCATGCAGTGGGTGTGTGACGGCGAGTCAACATCATAATCAAAACTAAGGGCGTGATCTCATCCGTTTAGTTTTTATTTCATTCAGATGGAGGCTATTACGGACACAATCTTAGGACGTATGGAATGTAGTCCGGGTACCTTTAGCAATATATCATGCGATGTCCCCATAATGTTACATTAAGAAGACATATACAATGTATAAATTTAATATATAATATCAGGTCGTCTTAATGTTACATTAGGATACCATATATATTTCATAATATCCAGTACTCTTTATGTCACATAATCACATTAGGATTGTACCGTTGCGTGTTTGCCACAAGTTCATCGTGATTGGATATGTCTTATCTTGTTGTTGAACGTGAACACGATTGTAGCTTTTCCAGCGTTGAACAATGGTGGATAAAGGTCATATTCAGACAAAACATTGAAAGGGGTGGTGGGGCAGGGAGGGGGGGGTGGTGGTGATGGTACGATTGATACCGTGACCTTCGTATACCCCGGCCTCTTACTGAAAAAATCTCCCCTGAATTTATCCATGAGTATAACCAGTTTACAATGTTTGGGCTGTGCAGAATCTTATAGCAATCTTAATGAGATTGTTTTGGGCTGAAATATTCCTGACTCGGGTGCCTAGGCGACTAGAATATATGCAGGCGACCATATTTCCACCATCTTCAATATTTCTTTTCAATGTAATTTCCCCCGAATGTCATCAACATGCGGTGTATGGACTATGTACATTCTTAATAAGAATGTTTCGGAGAAAAGATGTTCCTGAGTGGGATGACCAAGGGCAGAGAGTGGGAGGGTTTGGGATTATGCAAGCAAGGACATCTTATGTCACTCTCAGTAAACATAATATGTCTGTAGTGACACCACTATACAGAATATTGGGTATCTATAGTCTAAATAAGAATATTTTTTGAGAAGAGAGAATTTTTTTGTCTTGCCTGAACGCTCAGATGAGAGGGGGGGGGGGGGGGGGGCAGTGGGGATGGGGTGCTGAGGTTGCTGAGGTTGGGGTTTAGGGGTTCAATGCAGGCCACGATATTTTTCTCCACCATACCTTAATATTTTCCTGAACAGAGTATCTCACTGAGTGTCACTATTTTTCAGAATGTAGGCGACGCACGTGTAGGATCAGGGTGTGCAGTGACTCATTGGCTGAAGCATCGGACAATAAACCGAAAGGTCAACTGTTTGATCATGACCGGCGTCATCTGTGTTGAGTCCATGCAGAAGCTACTTAATCCTGAATGCCTACGCGGAGGCCCGATGTCGTTGTGTACTAAGGCATACTGTACTTTGATGCTGCACGTTGCATCCACCTCAGCTAACCCTGCTTCTGTCGGGTTAGTAAGTTGGAGTAACTTGGCATCTGCTCGTCAATGCACTGAGGCTCTCTCCGGATTGTCCTGTTCTTCCTCCAACTGTAAAATTGACCGTCATGACATGACGTGGCTATTTAAGTGTTGTTGAACCCCAATATAAAATTTGTATAGGACCAATCAAATGCTTCACTCATTAATTGCTAGTACATGTTTGTCATATTCATGTTATGCTATTTTTAATACAATCTATAAAAAGTCAACAACAATTTATGACTCACTTCCCACATTGCAGGAAGATATGCAGGACATCATATTTTTTCTCACCTCAAGTCTTTTTGAGTCAAAGTCGCGCCATGATTATGTATTGTAATAAACAACTGGGAAAAAGGGTTGACAAGATAGAGCAACACAAACATTTACAGCAAAATCGCCAATAAGGTTGGTTATTAATACTTGGTTAAGCTGTAAAAACAGGCTAGTACACACCATGTAATGGGTGTGTGAGGGCGAGTCTGCATCACAATGAAAACTAAGGGCATGATCTCATCCGTTTAGTTTTTATTCACCCAGATGGAGGCTATTACGGACACAATCTTAGGACGCATGGAATATAGTCCGGGTACCTTCAGCAATATATCATACGAAGTCCCCATAATGCTACATTAAGAAGACATATATATATTTAATATACAATATCAGGTCATCTTAATGTTACATTAGGATGCCATATATATTTCATAATATCCAGTTCTCTTTATGTCACATTAGGATTGTACCTTTGCGTGTTCATCGTGATTGGTTATGTCTTATCGTGTTGTTGAACGTGAACACAATTATAACATTTCCAGCATTGAACAATGGTGGATAAAGGTGATATTCAGATAAAACATTGAAAGTTTGGTAAGGCGGGGTGGGGGGGGGTTATGGGGGAGGAGGTACCATTGATATCGTGACCTTTTTATGCCCCGGGCTCTTACTAAAAACTCTAACCTGATTTTTTCCATGAGTGTAATCAATATGCAAGTTTAGGCTCTGCAGAATCTTATAGCAATCTTAATGAGATTGTTTTGGGCTGAAATATTCATGTCTCAGATGCCTAGGTGACTAGAATATATGCAGGCGTCCATATTTCCACCATCTTCATTATTCCTTCTCAACATAATTCCTCTCCGAACGTCATCTACATGCAGTGTATGGACTATGAACAATCTTAATAAGAATGTTTCGGAGAAAAGATATTCCTGAGTCGGATGACCAGGTACACAGAGTGGGAGGGATTAGGGCTATGCCAGCCAGGATATCGTCTGTCATTCTCAGCAAACATAATGTGTCTGTTATTGGCACCACTATGCAGAATATTGGCTATTTACAATCTAAATAAGAATGTTTTGAGAAGAGAAAAGTTTCTTGGGGTTGGACGCTCAAATGGGGGGGGGGGGGAGTGGTAGTGGAATGGGTGTATTCAAGCCATGATATTTTCCTTCTCCATACCCTAATATTTTCCTGAACAGAGTATCTCACTGCGTGTCACTATCTTTCAGTATGTAGGCTACGTACGTGTAGGATCAGAGTGTGCAGTGACTCATTGGCTAGAACATCGTACAAGAAACCAAGAGGTCAACTGCGATCATGCTCGGCGCCATCTGTGTTGAGTCCACTCAGAAGACACTTGCCCACGTGGAGGCCCGCTGTAGTTGTGTACTAACGCATACAATACTTCGATGCTACTCGTTGCATCTTCCACAGCTGCCCCTGCTTCTGCCGGGTTAGTAAGTTGGACAACTTGGCGGCTGCTCATCAATGCACTGGGGCTCTCTCCGGATTGTCCGGCTCTTCTTCCACCCGTGCATTTCACTGTCATGACATGGTCTTGGCCATTCAAAGTGTTGTTGAACACAAATATAAACATTGTATAGTACGAATCAAATGCTTCACTTATTATGCTAGTACATGTTTGTCATATTTATGTTACATGTATGCTATTTTAAATACAATCTACAAAAAGTGAACAAAAATTCATGTCTCGCTTTCCAAGTTGTAGGAAGATATGCAGGACATAATATTTTCTCCCATCTCAAGTCTTTTTGGTTCAAAGTCGAGCCTTGATTTTGTGTTGTAATAAACAACTGAGAAAAAAGGATGGCAAGATAGAGCGACATAACTATGTACAGCTAAATCACCAATAAGGATGGATATTAATGCTTGGTTAAGCTGTAAAAAACAGGCTCGAAGACACAATGCAATGGGTGTGTGACGGCGAGTCAACACCACAACCAAAAGTAAGGGCGTGATCTCACCCGTCTAGGTTTTATTTCACCCAGATGGAAGCTGTTACGGACACAATCTTAGGGCGCACGAAAAGTGGTCCAGGTAACTTCAGCAACATATCATACGAAGTCCCCATAAAGTTACATTAAGAAGACATATATATATTTAATATATAATATTAGGTCTTCTTAATGTTACATTAGGATGCCATATATATTTCATAATATTCAGTACTCTTTATGTCGCATTAGGATTGTACCTTTGCGTGGGTGGCGCCAGTTCGTCGTGAGTGTTTATATCTTATCGTGTTGTTGTACCTGAACACAATTGTAGCATTCTCAGCATTGAACAATGAAGGATAAAGGTGATATTCAAGGAAAACGTTGAAAGGGGTGGTGGGGACGGGGGCCAGGTAGGATATCTGATATCGCGACCTTCCTATCCCCCAGCCCTCGTGCTAAAAAAATCTCACCAGAACATTTTCTTGTGTGTAATCAATATGCATTGTTTAGGCTATGCACAATTTTATACCACCCTCAATGAGATTGTTTTGGGCTGAAATTTTCATGACTCAGGTGCCTAGGGGAAGAGAATATATGCAGGCGATCATATTTCCACCATCTTCAATATTTCTTCTCAACATAATTCCTCTCCGAACGTCATCAACATGCAGTGTATGGACTATGTACAATCTTATTAAGAATGTTTTGGAGAAAAGACTTTTTCTGACAGTGATGCCGAGGTGCATTGAGAGGGAGGGGCTAGGGATATCCAATTCAAAATATCTTCTGTCACTCTTAGCAAACATAATATGTCTGTTAGTCAGATCACTATGCAGAATATTGGCTATTTACAATCGAAATAAGAAAGTTTCCAGAAGACACAATGTTTCGGGTCAGGACGCTCAGATAGGGCGGAGAAGGGGGTGGTGGTGGTTGGGGTGTGTGTTTGCTGGCCTTGATATTTTCCTCCACCATACCCTAATATTTTCCTTAATAGAGTATTTCACTGAGTGTCATTATTTTTCAGTGTGTGGGCTACGTATGTTTAGCATTGGGGTGTGCGGAAGTTCATTGGCCAGAGCATCGAACAAGAAACCGAAAGGATAACCGTTCGATCATGACCAGCGGCATCTGTGTTGAATCCACACAGAATACACTTAATTCCGATTGCCCACGTGGAGGTCCGATGTCGGTGTGTACTAAGGCATACTGTACTTCGATTCTGACCGTTGCATCTACCTCTTCTAATCCTGCTATTGTCGGGTTAGTGGGGGCGGGGGCGGGGGCGGGCGTAAGTGGTATGGGTGTATGCAAGCCATGATATTTTCCTATTCCATACCCTCGCTTCCCAAGTTGCAGAAACATCTGCAAGATATAATATTTTTTCCCATCTCAATTCTTTTGGGGTCAAAGTCGCGCCTTGATTATGTATTGTAATAAACAACTGAGAAAAAAAGGTTGACAAGATAGAGCGACACAAACATGTACAGCTAAATCTTCAGTAAGGTTGGTTATAAATGCTTGCTTGAGCTCTTAAAATCAGGCGCGTAGACAGCATGCAATGGGTGTGTGGCGGCGAGTCAACACCACAACCAAAACTAATGGCATGAACTCATCCGTCTAGTTTTTATTTCACCGAGATGGAATCTGTTACGGACACAATCTTAGGTTGTACGGAAAGTGGTCCGGGAACTTCGGCAAAATATCATATGAAGTCCCCATAAAGTTACATTAAGAATACATATATATATATATTTAATATATAATATCAGGTCGTCTTAATGTTACATTAGGATGCCATATATATTTCATAATATCCAGTATTCGTTATGTCGAATTAGGATTGTACCTTTGCGTGTTTGCCGCCAGTTCATCGTGAGTGGTTATATCTTATCGTGTTGTTGTACGTGAACGCAATTGTAGCATTCCCAGCATTGAACAATGAGGGATAAGGGTGATATTCAGAGAAAATGTTGAAAGGGGTGGAGGGGGCCAGGTAGCTTTGATATCGTGATATTCCTATCCCCTAGCCCCTGTGCTAAAAAATCTCACAGAACTTTTTCTTCAGTGCAGTCAGTATGCAATGTTTAGGCTATGCACAATTTTATAGCACTCTCAATGAGATGGTTTTGGGCTGAAATTTTCATGACTCAGGTGCCAAGGCGAGGAGAATATATGCAGGCGACCATATTTCCACCATCTTCAATATTTCTTCTCAACATAATTCCTCCCCGAACGTCATCAACATGCAATGTATGGACTATGTACAATCTTAATAAGAATGTTTTGGAGAAAAGACTTTTCTGAGAGTGATGCCGAGTGCATTGAGTGGGAGGGGCTAGGGATATCCAATTCAAGATATCATCTGTCTCTCTCAGCAAACACAATATGTCTGTTAGTCAGATCACTATGCAGAATATTGGCTATTTACAATCTGAATAAGAAAGTTCCGAGAAGACATAATTTTTCAGGCCAGGATGCTCAGATGTGTGTGGGGGGGGATGGGGGGTGTATGCAGGCCTCGATATTTTCCTCCACCATACCCTAATATTTTCCTGAATAGAGCATCTCACTGAGTGTAATTATTTTTCAGTATGTGGGCTGCGTATGTTTAGCATTGGGGTGTGTGGTAGTTCATTGGCCAGAGCATCGAACAAGAAACCAAAAGGACAACCGTTCCATCATGACCGGCGGAATCTGTGTTGAGTCCACGCAGAATACACTTAATTCCGATTGCCCAAGTGGATGCCCAATGTCATTGTGTACTAAGGCATACTGTACTTCGATTCTGAACGTTGCATCTACCTCAGCTAATCCTACTACTGGCGGGTTAGTGGGGGTGGTGGGCGGGTGTATGTGGTATGGGTGTATGCAAGCCATGATATTTTCCTGCTCCATATCGTCGCTTCCCAAGTTGCAGAAAGATATGCAAGATATAATAGTTTCTTCCATCTCAATTCTCTTGGGGTCAAAGTTGCACCTTGGTTATGTATTGTAATAAACAACTGAGAAAAAAAGTTGACAAGATAGAGTGACACAAACATGTAGCTAATCGCCAATGAGGTTGGTTATTAATGCTTGCTTAAGCTCTTAAAACAGGCTCGTAGACAGCATGCAATGGGTGTGTGGCGGCGAGTCAACACCACAACCGAAACTAATGGCGTGATCTCATCCGTCTAGTTTTTATTTCACCGAGATGGAAGCTGTTACGGACACAATCTTAGGGTGTTCGGAAAGTCGTCCGGATACCTTCAGTAATATATAATACAAAGTCCCCATAAAGTTACATTAAGAAGACATATATATATTTAATATATAATATCAGGTCGTCTTAATGTTACATTAGGATGCCATATATATTTCATAATATCCAGTATTCGTTATGTCGAATTAGGATTGTACCTTTGCGTGTTTGCCGCCAGTTCATCGTTATATCTTTTCGTGTTGTTGTACGTGAACGCTATTATAGCATTCCCAGCGTTGAACAATGAGGGATAAAGGTGATATTCAGAGAAAATGCAAGACATAATGTTTTCTCCCATCTCAATTCTTTTGGGTCAAAGTCGCACCTTGATTATGTATTGTAATAAACAACTGAGAAAAAAGGCTTGACAAGATAGAGCGACACAAACATGTACAGCCAAATCTCCAATAAGGTTGGTTATTAATGCTTGCTTAAGCTCTTAAATACAGACTCGTAGACAGCATGCAATGGGTGTGTGGTGGCGAGTCAGCACCACAACCGAAACTAAGGGCGTGATCTCATCCGTTTAGTTTTCACTTCACCGAGGTGGAAGCTGTTACGGACTCAATCTTAGGTTGTACGGAAAGTGGTCCGGGTAACTTCGGCAATATATCATACGAAGTCCCCATAAAGTTACATTAAGAAGACAAAAATATATTTAATATAAAATATCAGGTCGTCTTAATGTTACATTAGGATGCCATATATATTTCATAATATCCAGTATTCGTTATGTCGAATTAGGATTGTACCTTTGCGTGTTTGCCGCCAGTTCATCGTTATATCTTTTCGTGTTGTTGTATGTGAACGCAATTATAGCATTCCCGGCGTTGAACAATGAGGGATAAAGGTGATATTCAGAGAAAATGTTGAAAGGGGTGGTGGGGGCGGGGACCAGGTAGCTTTGATATCGTGACCTTCCTATCCCCCAGCCCCTGTGCTAAAAAATCTCACGAGTACCTTTCCTTGAGTGTAATCAATATGCAATGTACAGGCTATGCACAATTTTATTGCACTCTCAATGAGATTGTTTTGGGCTGAAATTTTCATGACTCAGGTGCCAAAGCGAGGAGAATATATGCAGGCGACCATATTTCCGCCATCTTCAATATTTCTTCTCAACATAATTCCTCTCCGAATGTCATCAACATGCAGTGTATGGACTATGTGCAATCTTATTAAGAATGTTTTGGAGAAAAGACTTTTCTGACAGTGATGCCGAGGTGCATTGAGTGGGAGGGGCTAGGGATATCCAATTCAAGATATTTTCTGTCACTCTTAGCAAACATAATATGTCTGTTAGTCAGATCACTATGCAGAATATTGGCTATTTACAATCGAAATAAGAAAGTTTCGAGAAGACATAATTTTTCGGGCCAGGACGCTCAGATAGGACGGGGAGGGGGGGTTTCGGTGGTTAGGGTGTGTGTTTGCAGGCCTCGAAATTTTCCTCCACCATACCCTAATATTTCCCTTAATAGAGTATCTCACTGTGTGTCATTATTTTTCAGTGTGTGGGCTACGTATGTTTAGCATTGGGGTGTGCGGTAGTTCATTGGCCAGAGCATCGAACAAGAAACCAAAAGGACAACCGTTCGATCATGACCAGTGCCATCTGTGTTGAGTCCACGCAGATTCCGATTTCCCACGTGGAGGCCCAATGTCATTGTGTACTAAGGCATACAGTACTTCGATTCTGAACGTTGCATCTCCCTCAGCTAATCCTACTTTTGCCGGTTTAGTGGGGGTGGTGGGCGGGTGTACGTGATATGGGTGTATGCAAGCCATGATATTTTCCTGCTCCATACCCTCGCTTCCCAAGTTGCAGAAAGATATGCAAGATATAATATTTTCTCCCATCTCAGTTCTTTTGGGGTCAAAGTTGCGCCTTGGTTATGTATTGTAATAAACAACTGAGAAAAAAAGTTGACAAGATAGAGTGACACAAACATGTACAGCTAAATCACCAAGGAGGTTGGTTATTAATGCTTGCTAAAGCTCTTAAAACAGGCTCGTAGACAGCATGCAGTGGGTGTGTGGCGGCGAGTCAACACCACAACCGAAACTAATGGCGTGATCTCATCCGTCTAGTTTTTATTTCACCGAGATGGAAGCTGTTACGGACACAATCTTAGGGTGTTCGGAAAGTCGTCCGGATACCTTTGGTAATATATAATACAAAGTCCCCATAAAGTTACATTAAGAAGACATATATATATTTAATATATAATATCAGGTCGTCTTAATGTTACATTAGGATGCCATATATATTTCATAATATCCAGTATTCGTTATGTCGAATTAGGATTGTACCTTTGCGTGTTTGCCGCCAGTTCATCATTATATCTTTTCGTGTTGTTGTACGTGAACACAATTATAGCATTCCCAGCGTTGAACAATGAGGGATGAAGGTGATATTCAGAGAAAATGCAAGACATAATGTTTTCTCCCATCTCAATTCTTTTGGGTCAAAGTCGCGCCTTGATTATGTATTGTAATAAACAACTGAGAAAAAAAGCTTGACAAGATACAGCGACACAAACATGTACAGCCAAATCTCCAATAAGGTTGGTTATTAATGCTTGCTTTAGCTCTAAAATACAGACTCGTAGACAGCATGCAATGGGTGTGTGGCGGCAAGTCAGCACCACAACCGAAACTAAGGGCGTGATCTCATCCGTTTAGTTTCCACTTCACCGAGGTGGAAGCTGTTACGGACACAATCTTAGGTTGTACGGAAAGTGGTCCGGGTAACTTCGGCAATATATCATACGAAGTCCCCATAAAGTTACATTAAGAAGACAAAAATATATTTAATATAAAATATCAGGTCGTCTTAATGTTACATTAGGATGCCATATATATTTCATAATATCCAGTATTCGTTATGTCGAATTAGGATTGTACCTTTGCGTGTTTGCCGCCAGTTCATCGTTATATCTTTTCGTGTTGTTGTATGTGAACGCAATTATAGCATTCCCAGCGTTGAACAATGAGGGATAAAGGTGATATTCAGAGAAAATGTTGGAAGGGGTGGTGGGGGCGGGGGCCAGGTAGCTTTGATATCGTGACCTTCCTATCCCCCAGCCCATGTGCTAAAAAATCTCACGAGTACCTTTCCTTGAGTGTAATCAATATGCAATGTAGAGGCTATGCACAATTTTATTGCACTCTCAATGAGACTGTTTTGGGCTGAAGTTTTCATGACTCAGGTGCCAAAGCAAGGAGAATATATGCAGGCGAACATATTTCCACCATCTTCAGTATTTCTTCTCAACATAATTCCTCTCCGAATGTCATCAACATGCAGTGTATGGACTATGTGCAATCTTATTAAGAATGTTTTGGAGAAAAGACTTTTCTGACAGTGATGCCGAGGTACATTGAGTGGGAGGGGCTAGGGATATCCAATTCAAGATATTTTCTGTCACTCTTAGCAAACATAATATGTCTGTTAGTCAGATCACTATGCAGAATATTGGCTATTTACAATCGAAATAAGAAAGTTTCGAGAAGACATAATTTTTCTGGCCAGGACGCTCAGATAGGATGGGGGGGGGGGGGGGGGGGGGGGAGTCGGTGGTTAGGGTGTGTGTTTGCAGGCCTCGATATTTTTATACTGTACCAATGACCCAGACTTAGCTGGTGCTAACTCTAACAAAACCAGGGCCAAACACAAATTTTGCCCCCCAATCCCCAAAATTTGCATCCAAAACAAAAAGAAATCATGTCCTAAAGGACCTCCATACTACGCCTCTACTGCGCATGCGCAGTGACGCAGTCGTCCCGAAATTGGCGCCAATTATCATTCTCTGTTTGGCCCTTCATCAGTCAACATCTCACTGATCTTTGTGCTTGTAAATCTCAGTTTAAAGGATGCCAGACACGTAATTTTTGGAGAAAATGTGATTCTAAGGAGGATAGAAGGAGGAGAGGAAAAAGAAGTGGCAAAAAATAATCAGGGCTGTACTTAAAATTTTTTGATGAAATTATGTTAAGTTGCCTATTTTCGAGGCATGGGCCTCTTGTTGTCATTCTTGCTAATTGTTGCACTGCTTATTCAGTGTTTCCTCTCCCCTAGCCTTCTAAAGTCCCCCCTGGCAATTCTCCCATGCTTTTGGCATATTTTTGAGAAATTTCATTTCTAAAATTTCCTGGGAGAGTTGCTTGGTTACAGAATGTTTTCTGTTATTTTCCCCATAGTTACGTTTTCACCCATGGGTGTATAACGTTTGTGTTCTGCATCTTCCATCTGATGTTCTACAGATTCTCCCCTGGGAGTCTCTGTTTTGCATCAGATAGAGTGTAATTGATGACTGATTCCGGGCCAGTTTTTTCAGTGCCTGGAGTCATGTTTTCTAGTGTGTTTACACTGTTTGTTTTCATTGGCAACAGCCTTTTTTGAGGGGGGCTGTTTGCCTTTGTGGTAGTTTATCTCATTATAAGATACATTTATATTATCCGAAAGTGTCTCATTAATTATTTTATATAAATTTAAAATTTTTGACCACACTTTGCCATCGGATCCATCGGGGCTCAACGTTACTTTTCAGCTACTTGGGCTTCTCTGAAAAAATATTTTTTCAAAATTATTTTGTTTTGCAATTGTTTTTTCATTTATTAATGGATCATGTTATTATGTATCTTTGTGTCAGGGGTTTTTGCGAGTAACTAGGACTTATTGTTGTTCTTTCACAATGAAGGGACGTTGTTCAAATTGTAATAGGAAGAAATCTTCCTCTGACTTTCATGATCATTGTATTAATTGTAGTCAGTGTTCTCGCATTAATCCCTGTCCTATATGTGAACATTGGGATGAGAAACATTGGAAACGTGTGTCACGATATGTTGTTTCTGGAGAAAGAGCGATGCCGGCTCTTTCTCCGCATGGTCACTCTACTCTCTCAGTTTCTATTTCAGAGGAACCAGAACAGGGTGATGTTTCCATGTTATCTTCTTCAAGTGTGCGTCCGTTGTCACAAATGAATTCAGAGCTAGCGGCAAAAGTGCTCATGGAGATTAGACAAATGTCGTCCGCTAGCTCGCCCGGTGTAGCGTCCATTCACCGAATGGTTCGGCAGCCGGGTTTGTCCGATGCGGTCCAAGAGGAAATTTTGGGTGATGCAGCACTATAAACATAATAGATGCACACCCAGTGACGGCGGATAGTAAGCGAGAACGGAGGAAGCCTTTTAGTCCGGTTCATAGCTCGTCCAGGTCCAGCCGGGCCGCGAGCGAGAGAGGTCCCTCTCTCGTACAACAACATCTGGGACCAGATGTTGTGGTACAAAATGTGTCTTTAGCGGAGCATACGTCCGTCGCTCGGGACGCTCCGTTGTATAAGCAGTCCGCAGAGACTGTTAAGGCTTCCTCTTCTCGTCGGCGCACACGACCGCACCTTGGCTGCGTGACCACCGATATATTACCAGCTTCGCCGATGAAGGATTCTTCGGCGACCAGGTCACACCATCCGGCAGCCAGGGATTCGAGACCGATGGACTCCGGACGTTCGCATAGGAAAAGTATGCGGGAGCCATCTGATGCGGAGCTGCCCTCGGTGAAGCAGCGAAAGACTGCGCCTCCGAAGGTCTCGACGCCGGACATTCTTGTGCAGATAGCACAGCTTATCGCAGCATCCCAGCAGCCGACAGAAACGGTGTCGGATCGAGAATTATCCGACGGCGCTGGGTCGGTACGCTCCGCCGAAGCATCGGGGGCGGACGACCGGGAACATCGTGAGGTCCGACCGGATGGTGAAAGGGATACGGATGACTTGGAGCTATCCCTTTTGGAACAACATAAAGCTGCCGTGGACTTCATCCGGCACTTTCTCCCTCAAGTTGTTCCGTCGGGCCAGACTGCTGCGCTTCCGGACAAGAGAATTATAGAGTCATTGGACTCTGAATTTTTTGAGCGGTTCAGGGACATCGCTCCCGAGTTTCCGTCGCAGTCCAATAATGTTGCTAGAACATTTGAATTATTGAACGACGCTATATTTAAACTTGCTTCCAGGACGGGGAAAGCAGGTTTCTTGTCCGCTAATACTTTCAACCTGCCTTTCATTAATGCAAGGAATAAATTCGATACGGCAGGACAGGGTATACCGAGAGTTCCTCTGCGTATGGACGACGAGGCGGAAGACTTAGAGCTATCATTACCGTCGTCAGCTTCTATTCCAACCGCGGTGTTGGAAACAGCTATTGCGTCCAACAGAGCCAATTTAGATGCCTTATCTTACGCAGATCACCTTACTAAGGCGTTATCACTGCGCCTTCAAGGGGAAGAGTTTCAGGATATACAATCCTCTTTAAGACTTCTTTCAAGGGCAGTAGCTTATTCCACGTGTAACTCCGCCCTTTCAGTGGCAAATCTGGAGTTGGTTAGACGTGACGCAGCCCTAGCTACATCCACACTAGTGGATTCTAAGGTGAAGAACTCTCTTAGAGTCGCTTCGGTCTCAGGAGAACTTCTCTTTGACGGCAAGCTTTCCGCTATTTATGATAAAATTAAAAAGAAAGCTAATGATTCTCTGTTGTTCAGATCGGCTCCTAAGAAGTCGGATACAGCAGACACGAATAAGACAGGCACTTCTGGGTCTAATGCGCCCAAGAGAGGTTCCTATAGAGGTTCCGGTGCGTCCTCTTGGTCTTATTCGAGAGACCGTCAGGATAGCGACTCTCGTTCGGGACGTCCTTCAGGCCGGGACAATCGGTCGGACGCCCCGAGGTCGACGAGGCGAGGTGCGGGTCGTGGAAGACGTGGTTTCTCCTACCGCAGGCCTCGCAGGTCCAGGAGGTGATGGCTTAAACCTCTATCGCGTTCCGGTTGGCGGAAGGTTGTCGAGTTTTTCACAAGAGTGGGCGTCGATTACGGACGACCCTTGGGTGAGAGGAGTGACTTCGGAAGGTCTAAAGATATCCTTCAAACGATAGCCTCCATTAACTCGAAGTCCAAAGTGGACTCATCTTCCGTCAAATCCACAGAAAAGAGACGCTCTGTTATCAGAGGTGCAGTCTCTTTTAATGAAGAACGCGGTAGAGGTCGTAGAAAACCAGGAATCTCCGGGATTCTACAGCCATCTGTTTCTGGTTCCGAAACCAGACGGCTCGTTCCGTCCAGTCATAGATTTGAGCTGGATAAACAAGCTGATCGTCGCTCCGAAGTTTTATATGGAGACGATTCGATCGGTCAGAGTGAGTATTCGGGTGAACGATTATGCAACGAGCATAGATCTCAAAGATGCGTACTTTCACGTCATGGTACATCCGACATTCCGAAAGTATCTACGCTTTGCAGTCCTGGGAGTGGTGTATCAATTCCGGGCGATGTGCTTCGGATTGAATCTAGCACCCTGGGCTTTCACTCGGGTAATGAACTCAGTAATGATCTACTTCCGAGCTCATTCGTCTGCGGTAACGTCGGCCTACCTGGACGGCATTCTTCAGAGGTACGGCAACGAGTTAACGCTTCAGAACGATGTTCAGAATCTTCTTCTATTGCTCCGACGTCTCGGTTTTATAGTAAACGAGGAGAAGTCGGATCTGGTGCCGTCCAAGTCATTCACTCTTCTGGGAATGAGCTTCGAGACGCACAACAATCTCGTTCGTCTGCCGTTAACCAGAGCGAAATTAGTCAGTTGTTACGCTCGCTATTGTCTGCACGCAGACAAAGTCACGGCGAGAGAATTTATGAGACTGATAGGTCTGTGCGGAGCCGCCGCGGATGATGCGGCGGATCTCATTCCGATGGGGCGGCTACGCACACGTCCTCTTCAAATTTTCCTGACTCAGAATTGGAGTGTGAAAATTCATTCGCTCGATGTAGACGCTCTCTTGTCAGATCAAGTGAAACAAGAGATTCAGACTTGGGCAAACATTCAGTGGTTAACTCAAGGAGTTCCGCTGCAGTTGCCGGATCCGAGTTTTACCGTTATGACGGATGCCAGTCAAACAGGTTGGGGTGCATCATTAATCCCAACGGATTCGAGATGCCAGGGTCTTTGGGATCCGCAATTCCTGTGCAAGCACATAAACATCAAGGAAATGATGTCAATTTGGCTTGCGTTACGTCACTGGATGGACATTATTCACGATGCTCATGTCCAAATCCTATCCGACAATACGACAGTAGTGGCGTATATACGGAATCAGGGAGGCACTCATTCAGTTCCGTTGTTCGATCTAACGGAAAGAATCCTTCTGTTTGCGTTAGAACATCACGTTCTTCTTTCGGTCCGTCACACACCGGGTCGTCTGAATGTGCTGGCAGACTCCCTTTCACGAAAGGGTCGCTTGTTGCCGTCGGAGTGGACTCTCAACAAACAAGTATTCAATCAGATTTGCTACCAATGGGAACGGCCAATGATAGACTTATTTGCGACACATCTCAACAATCAGTTGCAGACGTATGTGTCTCTGTGTCCGGATCCAAGAGCATTTGCAGTAGACGCTCTGTCGATCCCTTGGGACGGAATGATAGGATATGCGTATCCTCCAGCGCCGTTAATTCAACAAGTATTGCTAAAGATAAAACAATCTCAATGCAAGATTCTGTTGGTAGCATCTCTGTCGCCACAGAGACCGTGGATAAATCTTCTCAGGTGTCTGTTGTGGGTCCTACCGCGAAAGCTTCCTCCACGGGAGGATCTTCTTTCGCAGGGGAAATCGCGCCAACTCCATCACAACCCGCAAGGTCTCAACCTTCACGTTTTTCCGTTGTGCGGTCCTTCTTGTATGGCAAACACTTTACAGGACGAGCAGTGGACGCGATTTCTAACTGTAGGAGGACCTCCTCTTCGCTAAACTATGCGGCTAAGTGGAAGGTTTTTCGTCGTTGGTGTAGGGATCATTCTGTAGATATATTCGATCCCTCTATACCAGACATTGCAAACTTTCTAGTATACTTGTTTGACGAAATCAAACTGCAGCCTGTTACTATAAAGGGTTATAGATCTATGTTATCTGATACCTATGCACATCATGATAGTTTACAAATTGGATCTAATGTCTCTTTATCTAAGTTGGTTAGAAACTTTTCAATAAATAGACCCAGAACTCTTAGATTAATTCCTAAGTGGAATTTAGCTTGGGTTCTTCTTAAATTGAAGGAAAAGCCATTTGAACCTCTTGGGACAGTAGATTTCAAATTCTTATCTTATAAGACAGCTTTTCTCTTAGCTTTCTCTTCTGCTAGAAGAGTCAGTGAGCTTCATGCACTGTCGGTGGATGATTCTCACTATCGTAGTGTTGGGAACACTATCACCTTCACTACTAATGTGGGTTTTTTAGCTAAGAATCAGGCTCCTAATAAATATCCGGAACCTATTGTTATTAAGGCTCTTCCATCTTCAGACGGGCGTAGGCCTTTACTCTGTCCTGTTAGAGCGTTACGTATCTATAAACAGAGATCTCAGTTTATCAGAAAGGGACGGAAACGTTTCTTTCTGTCTTTGATGCCTAATAGAAGGGACATTTCGGTCCATTCTATTGTAGCGGGGGAGGAATTCGTCACATACAGGTGAATTGTGCACTTGGTGATACCTTCTTGAAATTTGGCACACTGTTAGTGTAGGCTATGAGGTTCTCAAAAACGATCGGCTACAAGTTGACACCGACCGGTGGCGACCAGTAGCGGCACAATCCAAAATGGCCGCCAGCGGCTGAAGGGAACCTCCTTTTCGACGGTCTACCGACTATACATCCGATTGTAAGGGCGCGAAAGTGAACTCTGATCCACGCACGTGTTGGAAACAGACGTGGGAGATGATGTAGAATAAAACGAGATTCTCTATACGGACGCATCAATTTCTTGGAACTTGAAAAGAGCGTTGTTTCTCCGGGATCAGCGTCATTCAGGCAAACCTGAATGACGCTGATCCCGGAGAAACAACGCTCTTTATGAAGCAGTCTCTTTGCCATACAATCTCTTGTTTGGCGTAATTCCGCAAGCAATTCTGATTTGTCTGTCGAAATTAATTCGAGAACGCGATTGTTCACAAAAATCATTCACAGAATGAGTGAGAATCCTCTTCGTGTACGGACTAGTACTGACTGGGAACGTTGTTGCTTTTGCCAGCAAGACAGTTCCAAGAAATTGATGCGTCCGTATAGAGAATCTCGTTTTCATGACGCCTATAAAGCTATTGAGGAAGACATAACGCGCTTCCTAGATAATGGCGTTGAGCTTCCATATAATTTGACCATTGATTGTTTGATGAGAGAGAGTGATGAGTGTATGTCGATGTCACTGTTGACGAATAAGGCAATATATCATAAGACATGCCGTGACAGTATTCGGACTCACATCGTACAGCGCGTGCTACACAAGCGAGAGCGAAATGAGGCAGTGGCATCCTGCTCCACGCTGAGTCCTAAAAGAACACGGACAAGTTTTGAATCTGGCTGTGACAGGAAACTGCCCCAGTGTGTTTATTGTCACAAACGCGAAGGTGACAGCAGTGAGCCTATTTGCAGATCAATGTCTGATAACAATAAACTCAAAATTATGGCAAAGGAAGCCGAGAACTGGGTTGTTTTTTCTCGGGTCAATGCAGCATTTGATTCCGCTGCTAGTGATCTTTACTATCACAAAACCTGTTATTGTAAGCTTGCCAATGAAGCACGAGCGGCTAAATCTAAAAAGTCGAAGAACGCCGAACATTCCGCGTCAGGCCTGCCCTATGACCCTCTCGTTATGGCAGAGCTCATAACATTTGTTGAACACAACGATTCCGCGATGAAGCTTGTCGATCTCAAGAATCTGTACAGTCGGAGGTTGAAGCAAGTCGGTTCTGATTGGCTTAGTGAAGAAATACATTCCACTCGATTCAAAGAACATTTGTTGCAGAAATTGGGCGATGGCTGGGACGCCTTCACACAGGGTAGAGATGTGTTTATTTCAAGTAGGTTTCGAGTTGGCTCCTTGTTGTCCGAATCTTTAACTCGTATAGTGTCTGAGGAAGAGGCAAAAAAGATAGTTGATGTGGGTCTTCTTCTGCGTAAACACATACTCATATCTCAAGCTCCTTTCACGGGATCATTTTCATCTTATTGCTTGAGCGAGCCTGTACCCAACTCACTCCTGACTCTTCTTAGAGTTCTACTTGAGGGCACATGTAGTATACAGAACTTAGGCGATGATGAGACTGTTAATGCCAAGACTCGAGTGGCTTGTACTATTTCACAGATGTTGATCAGCAATTCAGCGAAACGCTCCGAACATGCACAAAATGTTCACCAGAGACGTGACAGAGAAACTCCAATGCCTCTTTATGTGGGTTTGAAGTTGCATGCCCATGATCGTATGAAAAATCTTATCAGAGATTTTCATCAAATGGGACTCTCTGTCTCTTATGATCGCGTAATGGATGTTCGCAGGAGTTTCGCGAGAGCTGTTTCACTGCGGTTCAAGAACGAAGGTGTTGTAGTCCCAGCTAACTGCAAACGTAATGTTTTCTCGATAGGAACCACTGATAACATTGATGTATCTGGTAGATCTGATATGCATGGTACGTCCATCACACTCATTGGTCAACTGAGCAGGGACAATGTGGGTACTGATCCCCCACCACTGAGTTTAGATGTTCCAGAAGACACACAAATTGAACTCCCAGACGACTATGCATTTGTTCCTTTCGTTGAAGACTTTGGTGGGGACATCAGGCTTGAATCTCCAGATGAATGTAATGTACGGCCCAATGAATATGCAGATTTGAACGTGGGAGAGAATGACTGGTTGTCTCATGTGTCACAGATCAGCAATAAAGGGAAGGTTGATGGCAGCTGGCAGCTTGATGAAGTCCCTGTGACCTTTTCAGGCTTCTTTTCAAAACATGAAGATCAAGACAATGTCAAACCTCGTGCAGTTATTGGGGTATTCCCTGTTTTCAGTGAGCAGAAAGCGGACTCACTCAGTATGCAGAAGCATGCTATGTATGTGGTCAGGGAAGCTACTGCTTTCGTAAACCCCGGCCAGATACCTGTCATTGAAGGTGACTGTCCGTTGTATGCCAGGCAGAAAAAATGTCAATGGCTGTTCCCAGAGGAGATAGGTGAGGATCGAATGGTGTGTATGATTGGATTCCTGCATCTTGAAATGTGCACCCAAGAAGCTGGTGGTAAGCTTATGGGTGGTTCTGGTTGGGAGCGAATGTTTCACCTCGCAAAGATATTCACACCCGGTGTAGCATCATCCCTACTTGGTGGGAAACATGTCAAGAGGACGCGACAGGCATATCTTCTCACTCTAGCTTGGCTTGAGATCCTCAGAAAGAATGCTTATGAGATTTACTGTCAGCAGACTGGGCCCCATGAGTCATTTGAAATGTGGGAACAGAGGATTCTTTCACAATCTCCAACTGCGCGCTATTGGGGTGAAATCGTTCGGAACTTTCTCTTGACAAGCTGTCAATTCGTTCGGAACCAACGAATCGGTAACTGGCCTGGTACACTGTGTTCTATCGATGAGTTGTGCAGTTACTTTTTTGCCCTAGGACATACAAATTATTGTCGGTGGGTCCCCGTATTTCTGAGAGACATGTCTCAGCTACCCAGGCGGCATCCTTCAATCCACAACAAATTCATGGAAGGCCATTTTGTGGTCCAGCGTAGTGAGAGGAAGTTCAGTATGATGGGTTTAGATCAGAGCCAAGAACATAGTATCCAACTACTCAAAGAAGACAGTGGTCCAAAAGGTCTCTATGGCCAGGCTGAAGAGAAAGTCGTTATTGAGCTTTCAAGGTCAGAAGTTCTGCGTGTTATAGATGAGTATGAATATGCAAGTTTCCACACAACATCATCAGATAACACGGAACACCCGGAAAGTTCGGTATCAGAGCAGAAAAAATTTCTGAATCAATTGAAATCTCTCCTCGATCTGGTGAATCAGGGACTCATTATCAACCCTTATGATGAAACTAGTGGTCAGCTGGTGACATTAGATACTGGTGAATATATGGACCCCGAAGTTAGTAAGAGTTTACGGTCATTACCCGAAAGGGGCAAGCATTTATATTCCACTTTCTTGAAGGAAAGGCTTGTGGAATGCACCGTACCCCTGAATGATGTTATTCCCAAGGCAAATATATATACCTTCCTTAACCCACCCCCAGCCAACCTGGACAAAGGCCGAGACAAACTCATGTCAAGTAAAGCAACTGCCGCAATAGTTACCCAGATGTTCGTTTCACTGCAAGCCCGGCCTGATTCAAACATGGATGAGTTTTTCATGCACGAGAATGCACGTGATCCGCCAGCATTATCCGATAGAGGTAAGCTACGGAGTGGGACAAAATCTCAAATTCTCAATTGTTTACCAGCTATTCCTGCACAAGGGAAGAATTCAGCAGCTAGACAAGCTTCAGTTGTCATCTTGGATATGCCTGCTGTAGTCCATGTAATCAAACCACAGAAAGCGGATCTGTTTGGAGAATATGCTCGATTGCAATTATTGCCATACATCGAATCTCTGATTAACACGAACACCACAAGGGTTGATGCGATCTATGACTGTTACCCCGAAGGCAGTTTGAAGAATCAGACGCGAGCAAAACGCCTCGGTGAGACAGCAGTTAGGTTGATACGGGTGTCCGAGAACGTCCCTTTACCTAAAGGGAAGAATTGGCAGGCATTCTTGAAAGTTAGTGAGAATAAAGACGAATTTTTCAAGTTCCTGTCTGCTGAACTGCTGAAATTAACATCAACATCCGAGTACCAGTTGTTAACGACATCAGGAGAATATGTACTATGCAATAAGGATGTTAGCTTATGTGACATATCTCCATCGAACCACGAGGAAGCAGACACGCGCATGATGCTTCATCTCAACCATGCAGTCTCACAAGGTCACAAAATAGCTTTTCTTCGCACGGTTGATTCTGATGTCGTCATTCTGTCTTTGCACCATTTCGCAACATTCCGTGACCTTGGACTCAGTGAGCTGTGGATTGGGTTTGGAATTGGAAAGGCATATAAAGATATGCCAATTCATGAGATAGCTTCACAACTTGGACCTGATTACTGTAAGGCCCTGACTTTCTTCCACGCCTTCACAGGTTGTGATGTAACATCCAGCATGCTCGGCATTGGGAAGAAGACAGGATGGAATGCATGGATGAATTTTCCCGCATCAACTGAAATGATGATAGAATTGACTGAGAATCCGCAAGTCTTTTCAGAGGATTCCCCTCATATGCAGCATATCGAAAAACTCACCATACAGATGTACAGTAACAGTTGTGTCAGTACACGTGTCAATGATGCGAGACGGCATATGTTCACACATGGCCTTAAGTCTATGGAAAACATCCCGCCCACCAAAGCAGCTCTGTATCAACATGTAAAAAGGGTAATTCTTGTGTCATCTTTCATTTGGCATCGTGCTCTGCAGAAACACTTATGTGTGCCAGACCCATCACAGTACGGATGGGAGTGGAATCCACGTCTCAATATTCTGGTCCCATTTTGGACTCACCTAGGAGACGCAAGTGCTGCATGTGCACTGATGCTCCACTGTAGTTGTGCCAAGGCCTGCAAGGGCAATTGCAAATGCTTGAAAGCTGGATTAAGGTGCACACCTTTGTGTAAGTGTGAAGGTGGCTGTTGTAACAATATTGAGTAGTATACTGTCATGTTAGGACCAGTCATCTCCTATTCTGGTATTTTTTTTTCCATTTTCGGCCAGTTAACACATGTCATGTTTCTAGTTGAGTTGATTTTGCTAACAAATGTTCATCCCATGTGGCTTGCTACATTGTCCGGGGTATAGGAATACAGTTTTAGATTTCGGAAAATAGTCTGTTATTTACTGCACAAGACGGTGTTAATTCATGCATAGCATGATACAATATCCCCAACTATTTTGCCTCTGTACAACAGTTGATACCTTCGTTCACCCGTGTGTTCATCTATGGTATCCTTGTCTTTCTCTGGCCATAGGCCACATGTGACTAGTCAGTTCCTACTCCATAGCAAATCAACTTGGAAATCCTTCATCTTGTAGCGCACTCATGTCTCAATGAATCCATACCTGAGTTGATCTAATAAATCTAACGTAAGGTATCAAATTGCCATACCGGATCATATTTCGATAAGTTATTCGCTAAAACATTTCGACCACTCATCGACATCAAAGGTCATGTTTTGGCTCCCAGTGGTGGCTATATCTCTATATCCCTGGTAAAGTAGCATACCATGAGGGATGGGCATTAAGTGTCGGCAACATTAATCCTGACTTGGAACACACCACATCTTAACTGGCCGAAAATGAAGAATACTACTTGTAGTCAAAAAATATTCCTGTACCTCGAATGACTGCAAACATACACTCACCCCTTCTAGTCCCATTTTGCCAATGTTCTATACTGGCAAGATAACATTGTATAATTAACAACGGGAACTAATGCATCCCGAGTTCATTCCAGCACTGCCCTTGCTGGCAGACGTGTCGCTATGGTGTTGAGATTGAACCAGAACTCCTCTAGAAATTTGATAGTTTTATTTTCTTAGAAAATAAATCTATCGAAAATGCCGGAAGTTGAGAATAGACTGTCACTTTAATTGGATTATCAAATGTCCAAGTATCCCCACTGCTGCATACTATCGAGTACCCTTGTTCATGTGTTGACAGGAATCTCTCATACCATGTTCATTTGACCATTGCATTCCCGAGAAACATTCAACACTAATTTATCTACGGACGGACGATCATACTGACAGTCAGACACACAGACGCACACATCGACGGAAATTCTGATCCCATTATCCATTAATCTTCCCCCCAACTTGTTCCAAGGGCTTCACTCCATCATTCACATCAATTACAGCACATGTATGGTGTTAGGTTTGGAGCTTCAGTTGTGCGATCGGCGAAAATAGCTTTTTTTCGATCCGCTTGGCGGCCATTTTGGATTTCGCTGCTAGTGGTGGCTAGAGGATGGTGCCAACTTGTAGCCGATCGATTTTGAAATCTCTGATGCCTACCCTTACATCATGCCAAATTTCAGGAAGGTATCACCAAGTGCACAATTCTAGCGAATTCCTCCCCCGCTATTGCTAGATGGATTCAATTAACTATCCGTACTGCTTATGAAGATTTATCTTCTTCTCAGCAGTCTGTGCTTAAGATTTCTGCTCATGAAGTAAGACCTCTTTCTACTTCCTGGGCTTATGCTAATAGTGTTGCTATTACAGATTTAATGAAGGCTGCTTATTGGTCTCAGCCATCCACATTTACGAATTTTTATCTCAGAAATATTGAGTCCATTTCTGGAGACCTGCATTGTTTAGGTCCGTTATCTGTTGCTCAGAATGTCGTCCACTAAACAGTTGCAACTATAGTTATGCAGGCTTTCTGTTCCGGCAGTGACTCCGTCCGGCTGCCCTCTTCGCTCTGGGCTATTTGACCCAGGGCAAGGGGAAAGGGGGGGGGGGGGTGTTCCCTTAGGTCACCTGCTTTATAGTGAAAAGCAAGGGAATGCCTCCTCCAAGTCAGTATTTCTGAGTCGCTTCCGGGATGGTTTTAAAGTGTAATATTAATGTTAAAATTCATTCATGTCTTATTTTTAAAGTGTAGCTCGGTGTGAAGCATTTGTATATGTCAAGTGTCAAACGGGCTTTAATATACAATACCCGGACACTTTTAAATGACTATAAAGAGTCTCAATTCTCTGGACTACTTTATTTATTGGCTTGCTTTAAAAATAATTAGTATAAGGGATATACTGGATGTTAATAGAGAACATGAATGTTATTGTGCTCAATTATTAAGGGTAGTGTATCTTTCTAATTTAATATTAAATAAGAAAGATACATGTAAAGCCTAATACTCCTTTTCTCCTTAAGGGGTTACCTCTTTACTATATAGTTGAGCTTATTGGATTTTCCTCTATGTCCTAGGCCCTCCAGCCTGTTTACTATTCAGCTAAGTCTGGGTCATTGGTACAGTATAAAAATGTTAAAAAATTTATAGTAATTTATATATTTTTTATACTTACCAATGACCCAGATGGGGATGGCCCTCCCTGGAGTTGGGAACTCTTGCCTCCCCGCTGAGTACATAGCGCTGACCAGGCACTGCCAGTAAGAATGATAATTGGCGCCAATTTCGGGACGTCTGCGTCACTGCGCATGCGCAGTAGAGGCGTAGTATGGAGGTCCTTTAGGACATGATTTCTTTTTGTTTTGGATGCAAATTTTGGGGATTGGGGGGCAAAATTTGTGTTTGGCCCTGGTTTTGTTAGAGTTAGCACCAGCTAAGTCTGGGTCATTGGTAAGTATAAAAAATATATAAATTACTATAAATTTTTTAACATTTTCCTCCAGCATACCCTAATATTTCCCTTAATAGAGTATCTCACTGTGTGTCATTATTTTTCAGTGTGTGGGCTACGTATGTTTTGCATTGGGGTGTGTGGTAGTTCATTGGCCAGAGCATCGAACAAGAAACCGAAAGGACAACCGTTCGATCATGACCAGCGCCATCTGTGTTGAGTCCACACAGAAGACACTTAATTCCGATTTCCCACGTGGAGGCCCAATGTCATTGTGTACTATGGCATACAGTACTTCGATTCTGAACGTTGCATCTCCCTCAGCTAATCCTACTTTTGCCGGGTTAGTGGGGGTGGTGGGCAGGTGTACGTGATATGGGTGTATGCAATCCATGATATTTTCCTGCTCCATACCCTCGCTTCCCAAGTTGCAGAAAGATATGCAAGATATAATATTTTCTCCCATCTCAATTCTTTTGGGGTCAAAGTTGCGCCTTGGTTATGTATTGTAATAAACAACTGAGAAAAAAGTTGACAAGATAGAGTGACACAAACATGTACAGCTAAATCTCCAATAAGGTTGGTTATTAATGCTTGCTTAAGCTCTTAAAAACAGGCCCGTAGACAGCATGCAATGGGTGTGTGGTGGCGAGTCAACGCCACAACCGAAACTAATGGCGTGATCTCATCCGTCTAGTTTTTATTTCACCGATATGGAAGCTGTTACAGACACAATCTTAGGGTGTTCGGAAAGTGGTCCGGGTAACTTCGGCAATATATCATACAAAGTCCCCATAAAGTTGCATTAAGAAGACATATATATATTTAATATATAATATCAGGTCGTCTTAATGTTACATTAGGATGCCATATATATTTCATAATATCCAGTATTCGTTATGTCGAATTAGGATTGTACCTTTGCGTGTTTGCCGCCAGTTCATCGTGAGTGGTTATATCTTATCGAGTTCTTTTACGTGGCCGCAATTGTAGCATTGAACAATGAGGGATAAAGGTGATATTCAGAGAAAATGCAAGACATAATGTTTTCTCCCATCTCAATTCTGTTGGGTCAAAGTCGCGCCTTGATTATGTATTGTAATAAACAACTGAGAAAAAAAGCTTGATAAGATAGAGCGACACAAACATGTACAGCCAAATCTCCAATAAGGTTGGTTATTAATGCTTGCTTTAGCTCTTAAATACAGACTCGTAGACAGCATGCAATGGGTGTGTGGCGGCGAGTCAACACCACAACCGAAACTAAGGGCGTGATCTCATCCGTTTAGTTTTTACTTCACCAAGATGGAAGCTGTTATGGACACAATCTTAGATTGTACGGAAAGTGGTCCGGGTAACTTCGGCAATATATCATACGAAGTCCCCATAAAGTTACATTAAAAAGACATATATATATTTAATATATAATATCAGGTCGTCTTAATGTTACATTAGGATGCCATATATATTTCATAATATCCAGTATTCATTATGTCGAATTAGGATTGTACCTTTGCGTGTTTGTCGCCAGTTCATCGCGATATCTTTTCGTGTTGTTGTACGTGAAGGCTATTGTAGCATTCCCAGCGTTGAACATTGAGGGATAAAGGTGATATTCAGAGAAAATGTTGAAAGGGGTCGTGGGGGCGGGGGCCAGGTAGCTTTGATATCACGACCTTCCTTTGCCCCAGCCCCTGTGCTAAAATATTTCACCAGTACCTTTCCTTGGGTGTAATCAATATGCAATGTATAGGCTATGCACAATTTTATTGCACTCTCAACGAGATTGTTTTGGGCTGAAATTTTCATGACTCAATTGCCTAGGCGAGGAGAATATATGCAGGCGACCATATTTCCACCATCTTCAATATTTCTTCTCAACATAATTCCTATCCGAACGTCATCAACATGCAGTGTATGGACTATGTACAATCTTAATAAGATTGTTTTGGAGAAACGACTTTTCTGACAGTGATGCCGAGGTGCATTGAGTCGGTGAGGTTAGGGATATCCAATTCAAGATATCTTTTGTCACTCTCAGCAAACATAATATGTCTGACGGCCAGATCACTATGCAGAACATTAGTTATTTACAATTGAAATGAGAATGTTTCGAGAAGACAGAATTTTTTGGGCCAGGACGCTCACATGGGGGTGGGGGGGGGGGGGTGGAGGGAGGTGGTGGTGTATGCTGGACCTGATATATTTCACCACCGTACCCTAATATTTTCCTGAATAGAGTATCTCACTGAGTGTAATTATTTTTCAGTATGTGGGCTACGTATGTTTAGCATTGGGGTGTGCGGTAGTTCATTGGCGAGAGCATCGAACAAGAAACCGAAAAGACAATCGTTCGATCATGACCGGCGATATCTGTGTTGAATCCACGCAGAATACACTTAATTCCGATTGCCCAGGCCCGATGTTGTTGTGTACTAAGGCATACTGTACTTCGATTCTGAATGTTGCATCTATCTCAGCTAATCTTGCCATTGCCGGGTTAGTGGGGGCGATGGGGGCGGGGGGGGGGGGGGGGGCGGTACGTGGTATGGGTGTATGCAAGCCATGATATTTTCCTATCCCATACCCTCGCTTCCCAAATTGTAGAAAGATATGCAAGACATAATATTTTCTCCCATCTCAATTCTTTTGGGGTCAAAGTCGTGCCTTATTTATGTATTGTAATAAACAACTGAGATAAAAGGTTGACAAGATAGAGTGACACAAACATGTACAGCTAAATCTCCAATAAGGTTGGTTATTAATGCTTGCTTTAGCTCTTAGAAACAGACTCCTAGACAGCATGCAATGGGTGTGTGGCGGCGAGTCAACACCACAACCGAAACTAAGGGCGTGATCTCATCCGTCTTGTTTTTACTTCACCGAGATGGAAGTTGTTACGGACACAATCTTAGGGTGTACGGAAAGTGGCCCAGGTAACTTCGGCAATATATCATACGAAGTCCCCATAAAGTTACATTAAGAAGACATATATATATTTAATATACAATATCAGGTCATCTTATTGTTACAATAGAATGCACTTTATATTTCATAATATCCAGTACTCTGGATGTCGAATTAGGATTGTAGCTTTGCGTGTTTGCCGCCAGTTCGTCGTGAGTGGTTATATCTTATCATGTTGTTCGTGAACACAATTGTAGCATTCCCAGCATTGAACAATGAGGGATAAAGGTGATATTCAGAGAAAATGTTGAAAGGGGTGGTGGGGCGGGGGCCAGGTAGCTTTGATATCGTGACCTTCCTACCCCCCACCCCATGTGCTAAAAACTCTCACCAGAACTTTTCCTTGAGTGTAATCAATATGCAATGTTTACGCTATACACAATCTTATAGCACTCTCAATGTGATTGTTTTGGGCTGAAATTTTCATTACTCAGGTGCCTAGGCGAGGAAAATATATGCAGGCGACC